>OY728140.1:1947593267-1948843267 GCA_963277665.1 Viscum album | reverse complement strand
GAGTAAAGGATATATAATTATCAATATTTTCCTAGTTAATAAATTAACTATAAAACAAAACACTATAGGGATAAATGGCATAAATTTTAGTAACAATTTTATACATGATAAAAAAAATATATTTAGAGGAAATATCATGTCTAATGATCATTATAGAGTGAAAATTTTAAGGTAATGTTATTCACTATAAATATGGAATGAATATAGTGAATTTTAATACATTCCATAGTCAAAATGATAGTAAACCATCTAGTGGACGAATAAAGATGATATCAATACAATATAAAACTATTGGAGTAATAATAATTTGTTATTTTAATTTGTGAATGCAAGTAACATAAAAATATCTTTAAAAACTTTTTTTTTTGAAAAATAACATTTTTATAGTTTTAAATTTTTTTTAAAAGTTTGTAAAACATTTTGAATTTTCATTTTTAATGAAAATAAATTATAATGATATTATCATTTAAAATAACCTCATAATATTTAAAATGAATATTTAAATAAATGATGTCCATGATGGTAGGTAATGGTGAAAATTGAAAATTATAATTCCTTTTTCATTGTAAAAATATTTTGAATGTGCCTTGTTCAACAAATGACAAGATGGTTCCTTTCACATTTTCTGTAAAAGAAGAAAGAGAATTTTTCCCAAAATTACATAAGATTTATTTGAAATTTTTTTTAAATATTATAAAATTATTCAAAATTCAATTGAAAAATTATTCACCAAAGAGAAAATCATTTTTCCAAACATTTTTATAAAACTAGGTTCTTGGAGGAAAACATATTTATAATAAAGATAGAAATGTAAAAATATTTTCTTAAATTTTTTTTAATAATTTTAAGTACCAAAGATTGGAAAATGGTAATTTAACATAAAATATAATGATAAACTAGATGATATATAAATTAATTGGTTTTGTTAATATGTTTTTGGATAATTTCATTTACTAAAATATTAGATTTAAGAATCTCAATAGAATCATATTGTGAACTAAACTATTTTAATGATCATAAAAAGAATTGATAATTAGTAATGAATATATTATGTTTATAAAATATAAATAATCATACAAAATAATGAAAAATGTGATAATCAAAATTCGTTACTAAGATAATCATATTCTGACATAATAATTGAATCAGACGATTAACCTAGAAAAAATAAATTGAGTTATAAAATCCTATAACTGACATTCCCTTTTTATTGAACACCTTTTATTATAATGTATAGTTTCTTTGAAAATGTTATTAAAACATTTTGGAAACATATTGATATATATTATATCATATATGGTCTTTTTATAACAACTTATTACACATTCATTAATAATCATTCATTATTTTTATTTGTTCGAGAGTTTATTGGTTGTTTTCTCGAGTGTGTTCCATTATGAATGATTAATTTTTTTAATATATTATATAGTTATATAATTTCTAAAATAATTATTACATATGAATCATATTTTTATATCAATTATAATTTTAAAACCAAACACTAATAATGGTTATGAATATTTGTGTACATTACAATTGTTGAGATGGTAGGTCGTATGTACTCATGACAGACATTTCAATTAATCACATTTAATTAAGGAAAAGAGGAATTAAATATATAACATTTGTTACTGATAAATATATTATATACTATATATTATATACTTATATATTTCATCCTTGTTTTTTGGTCATGAAAAAGATAGTCATATCGCCTCGTGGAGGTGTTAGTCCACACATACCTGAGGTATTCTATCATCTTTAAATGAGTAAAAATGATAGAAATAAAATGAAATATATAATCAATATAGATTGATAAATGTTTCATGAATATAAAAATTATTTAATTAATATAATAAATAATCTATAACTATTCCATTATTAGATTCCATGTGATGTGTTCATAAAATGGGAATCAAATCTCTTCACAAAGTAGTAGTCCAATGTACATACAAGCGATGTTATCATATATTCAATAATATAGAATGTAATAAGATATATATTATATAGTGAATCCAATGGTATATATATATATATATTTTATAAATATAATATATATATATATATACACATTACAACCATCGTCATACAAAATCATGAAAGTTAGTAATGAAAAAATTAACGATATCTGTTCATAAGGTTGTATTCAACCCTAGTCTCAAAAAATGTTTTCACAACTCATTTAATAATTTTTTATATATTTATAGGCTATAAACATAAAATAAAACATATTATTATATTGATTATAATTATTTTTTTATATAATTATGTTTTTAAATGAATATAATGAGGTGTAGAATCAAATAAAATGAAGTCTCTTGTAGAAAAATATTACCTCTTATGCAGGTATCCTCATTAGGATTTCACTAAATCCCTAAAATGTTTGTATTAATTCAAAAAACAATATTACATAATGATTATAGTGAAATTGGGGAGTGTTTTTGGAAGGTTTTGGATATTCCAAATCGCTTTAAAGGTGTGAATATGAGAGAAGCGTGAGTTTCATTTAATAGTTGTAGAAGACGACCATTATTGAAAATATTCAAAATAAATCACTATTAAGTGGTCAATAATTGCTATAGTGAATACCAAATTAATAAATAGTTCTTTAGAGGGATTATATGGTTCATACCCACCACAAAATCATAATGAAATACATTTTTTAAATATTTTATTATTTAACATCTTTTTTACATATTTTTATGATTTTATTTTTTGTCATTATTGTAACTAGTCCTATAACATAATAAATTTATAATTTACGACTGTATTAATATAATAAATAATATATATTTTCGAACTAATTATTATAAATATTAAATCATATGAACCAACTTGAACTCATATGTGTGTTTTAAATAAATTTTATCAAGCACAAGTATCCTGTAAAATATCTACATTAACCATAACTATGATAATAGTGTTATTACTAATTATGTGTTAATATATTAATTATAATATATATATATATATATATATATATATATATATATTTTTCAAACATTAACCATATTTTATATTTATTACTTTTAAAAAATCATTTGGTAGATGACTTGATTTTTAGTAGTTTAAAATAAATTAATAAGATATTATTTTCTATAAAACAAAATTAATGTAAATTTTTAGAAACCTCATTTTAATTGAAATTTAAAATATAAATAAATATTTGATATGAATATATTATGTTCACACATTTGTATCCCTATATATATTTATCAACAAAATAATGTAACACAATAACTTATTCAAATTACTTCACTTTTAATATTTTCAGAAAAAATTATTTTATTTTTGTAGAAACAATATAATTCTTAAGTTGGGTTATCTTTAGAATAAAATATAATTATATCCCCCAAAAAATATAAAAATAAATTATAATAATAAAAAATAAATTTATAATATAAAATTTTATATTTTACTAAAACATGTTTTTTTGATCATTTCCTAATTAATTACATATATTAAAAAGATAAATTAATATTTGTTGAATTTTTTTTCATTTTACATATTTAATGGTCATATTAAATATAATTTTGAATTTAATTTCACTAAATTTCAGTACTTTATGATGAATTTTTATATAAACTCATTAAATTAAATTTAGATAATAATTTATGTCATTTTCACTCTTATTATTTTTATTTAACCTAATAGTAAATACATTATTACCTTAACTATGGTAATTTTTTTTAATATATTCACTATTCATTTTGTTAAAAGCATAGTTGGCCTTAATATAAATTAATAATTATTCAGATTTAAAATATAAAATCCATTTTTCTAAATTTAATTCATAGAAGTAAAAAAATAATTATAAAAAATTAAGCTGATATATGTGACTAGAATGGATGTTTTTATGAGGAAAAGGTCATACTTTTATATTGTATAAATGTCAATATTCAATAATAAATATATTAAAATGAACTATATTTTATCAATTCAATTAATATGTACCAGATTCTGATTTATAACCCATTCAAAATATAATTTAACAATCTAAATTATTTTGATAAAAAGAATGTTTTTAATTAAAATTTAGTGTTTTCAATAACTTTCAAATAATAAAACATGTCAAAAAATTGAAAAATTCAACCAAAGATAATAATTTTATTCTGACTAAAAAAGAAAATTTTTCAAATTAATTTCATAAATTTGTTAGAAATAAATTTTAAATTATGTTCACACATTTCATCTATTCCTCATTTTAGTAAAACATTGGTTTTAAAAAAGAAATTAATTTTCATTTAATTGATTGTTATTTTGTTACTACTCAATAAGTAAGGGATAAATATATTTAAATGATATATTTTTTACGTTAGCTAATCCTTGTTCATATAATCCATTCGAATTTCTATATAAAAACTATTATATTAGATAATAATATTAATGAGATATTATTGTTCTGTAAAACTCATTCATTCTTGTAATGCATCCTAATATAAGTGTTTCCTAAAATGAAATCTAATTAAGTGGTGGAAATTATTTTAATTAATATAAATAATAATGTCTTGAGGTGTTATATAACATTTTCTTCTTGGTGATGTATGACATATGATATTTAATAATATATTCATCATGTAATATTTTAGGGCGTTATATTTTCCACTCAAAAACATCATGTCCCCACAATTTAATCCTGATCTCTGTAATCACATTGCCATTTTTGAAAATTCATTTGATGAAAAAACCATAATGTAAAGGGGTTAATAAAATCTCCCCATTATAATAGAGAAAGGGAAGTACACAATTCATGTAACATGGTTCTCAAGTAAGGTAACATAACTATAATGTAAAGATGTGGACCTAGTGGCAAGGTGAAAATAATTATAGTGAGTGATTGAGGTAATTGAGTATAAAAATTAAATGATAAATTTAATTCTAAGGGATACCATTCCATAAATCTATGATGATATAAAAGTTAAATTTATTAATATGATATAATTTTAATAAGATAATTTTTGTATATGAATATATTTTATTAATATGGTTGAATTCATTTACTTTCTATAAGTATAAAGAAGTCTACATTATTGATGCCTCTCTAATTTATAAGCAAAATTTCATCCTTTTATTTTTCTTTGATATTTTCTGAATACATCACCTAATCTATTAACAAAATATCCCAAAATTACTTTTTATATAAAAATACTAACACTAACATTTACTGGATCGTAGTATCCATAAAAGTATGAAATTTATTTTACCCTATACCTAATGATTTTAGAAAACCAATATGGTTTATAGAGGTTATAAAAAGTACCCACTAAACCTCCAAAGTCACTACAATAGTCCATTATTAGAAATAACAATTAAATTATTTTCCTAAAATCAATGGCATATTTATCTAGACATCACATAGGAGAGTGGTATATGCTAAATCCGTATCTTTCATCAGTCATTGGATGATGCATGAATTCCTTTACAGGCCTGATTTGTATTTACTAAGCATAACGGTTTTTCATTTTCTAAAATATTTAAATATATTCATATAATATATCCAAAATATCATTGGCATCCTAGAAATAAAATTAATCATTAAATATTCTTTTTTTCTACTGTTTATAATAAAGAAAATTATATTGCATAATAAATTCATTTTTCATTTCATATAATTTTATTAATGTTTATATTAACCGAAATGGATATCAATACCTTTAAAAATATGTTTATAAAATGAGAAAATATAATTTTTCAAATAAAAAATCCACTAAAATATATAATTTCTATAAATTTATCCAAAATTATTTATCATGGTAGACTTCAACAATATTAAACATATCATGTGGTGTTTAAGACATTGAATATATTTTAATTATTAAAACCATTAACCCATGATGGTATCCGTACCACTTATAATAATGAATACACATGTTATTCTAAAATTTAATAGAGTCCTGAGATGTTTGATGATCATTTTAACCAAAATGGTTTTGTTAAAATATAATTTAAAATAATTTCATCAACCACAATGAAACAAAACAAATTCATTCATTTTATTTCAACATTGGCCATTAATTAAACTGATGTTTAATCTTGGTTATTAATTTTAATATTCTAATGAAATATTTCAAAATTTTTTGTAATGGAACTGCTAATGGTATGACGAATACCCTATGGGAGTGTCAAAAAATTGCATATTAAGGCTCATTTTTATACACTATGTGATAATAATTTAAGTCCTAATTCACATATTTTACAGGTATTTCCCATAGTTTCATCACCTATATAACCATATCAAACTACAATATCCAAATAGTGATATATTTCAAACAAGGCCCACATTATATCTTTCTTACCAAAACATTTTTATATTCATATATACTAATCTAGAAACGTTATTATATGGTAATGTAAATTAATCGTTGTTTTCTTAAATATAGTTTAGGAGGTTTTTAAAATGAATCATTTGATACCAAATATAAAATCCATGACCGCAACTACTTGTAGTCAATGGCCATAATGAATACATTTGAATGAGAAAAATGAATCATATCCTGAAGGACTAATCAATTTAGTAGTCTTGATAAACAATAAATATACATGATTCAAGAATTACAACATAATTCAACAATTAAAAATAAAATATTCTATTTAGAGAATAAATTTATCCTTCAAGAATATCCTTTTATACCAGTAATTTTAATTTTCAAGGAGTCATCAGGAAAGGAAAAAAATAATGGTGATTATTAATGATTAATAAGGGTTATGTGAAATAAAATATATCAATAATAAATAAGAATAATAAACTAAAAAAATACAAATACCATAAAAAGTTAAATTTTTATAACATTAATATCCTTTTACGTTAAGTATGAATCGATTTTCCTAGATAAATAATAGAAAAATCATTTCATTTAATCAGATTGTGAAAATGGAATGCATCCATATATTTTATCATAATGGAAATCAAAAGAATAATAATAACTAAATTTAGAATTAATGTAATGAATAATTTTTTGAGGCAATGTTTTCAAGGCACGTGTGAAATTTTATTTCAATTCTATTCCCTTGATGGTTCAAAATACAACTATCATGGCCATTATCAAGAAAGTTTAAAAAAATTGTTTACAAATTTTAATGTTTTGTTTCCAATAGATTTTTTCTAACATGACTACTTATGAATCGACATGCATAAATTAATCGGCCCCCAAAAAATTTCATAACTTTCTAAAATCGAATAATCAATTTTATTTATATATAGTGATCCTAATCAAATATATGCATTCAGTAAAGGATTAAAATTTATGAAAATTTCAATAGATAATCAAATAACTATCAATGTAAACACTATATGTGAAAATGGTATATGGTTTAGGAAATAATCACATCAATGATAAATAATATGTATAATTTGTTGGTATTTAATTTCATGTCATTATAAAAAATTGATCGTTTTATGTGAAGACTATTTAATAGAGAAAGTGGATATAAGAGAGTGTGTTTCATTACATTCCTTAGTCACTATGATGGTAAACCATATATAGAAATACTAATGATGCTATCAAAACAATATATACTCATTATAGTAATAATAATGTGTTTAATTCATTTATAAATTGAAATATAATAAAAATATCTTTAGAACATTCTTGATGAAAAGAACGACTTCATTTAGAAAAAATATTTTAAAAATCCCTTTCTCAAAAAATAAAATTTGAAAACATATTACTAAAACAAATTGAAAATTAAAATCGAATAACCAAATAAATGATTTTCATTATAGTGTTTAATGTTGTAAAAGTAAAAAATTACATTCGATTTTTATTTCAAAAAGGTAGGGAAAGTTACCTTTTTATAAAATGAGAAGAATAATCCTGTAACAGTTTTTGTAAAATCTAAAAGAAAACTTATTCAAAAATGGAAATATATTCTCTTGAAATATTTTTTTAATGAGTATAATATGGTTGAAAATTCCATTTATAAATCATTTTATATATTTATAAACATTTTTTAAAACATTTTAAGAAAAATTATTATTGATAAAAAGATAGATTTTTTAGTGAAGAGTGAAATTAAGTTGTATTTTCTTAGAATCATTTTATAAAACATTTTTGTTCCAATGATTGGAAAATGCTAAATTTACAGTGAAATGTCTTCAGTAAATAAGGGATATGTGGGCTAAATATTTTATTCGGATGAGTTTAAATAATTTTCTTCAACTAAAATTTAAGAGTAAACATTCTCAATTACAATGAGATTGAAAAATAAACATTTATAATAATAAAAACATTGAAGTAAAAAATATCAATGAATATATTAATTTAATAATATATAAACCCAAATAAAACTGTCAAATACAAAATAATAAATCAATATTTAATTACACATATTATCTTATAATGTCACCATCAATGATAGCTAAGATTAACAGAGTGAAGAAAATTTTATTTAACAAATCCATTACCTAAAACTCTATTTATGTTAAAAATCCATTAAAATAATGTTTAATTAATAATTTTTATAGTCATATTCATGAAATATATTAATATTTATGATACCAAAAATTAATTTATAAAATCTTAGTACCTTTTCATTATTAATCATTCACTATTTTCATTGTTTATAGTGTTAACAACCATATTTTATAATGCACGTTTCATTACAAAAGATATATTTATATACCATATTATATAGTCCTATCATATACAAAATAAAAATAATTAAATAATTATAATATTTTTATATCAATTTTACATTTAAAACTTATCAAGATTTATTCTTATGAACAATAATGTATGTTATGACCTTGGAGACAGTAGGTCGTGTGTATGCATGAGTAGCATTTCCATTTTTCATCAATCATTCTGAATATTAGGTAACAATGATATTTAATTTATATAATTATAGTTATATCATATCTACCATATTATATACTAATATATTTAATCCTTTTGGTGCGTTGATGAAAATAGAGTGTCATCACCTCGTAAAGGCTGTAGTCCACACATACACGAGAGATGTTATCATTTTTATGTGGGGTGAACAGAAATGAAATAAAAGGATATATATTATAAATAAAAAATGAAAAATATGTCATAAGTATCATAATTATTTTATGTATATCATATAAAATACTTAAAATCATTTTTATCACCAACCATGTGAATCATTAGTGAATGAAAAATAACATCAATTTGCAAGTAGGTAGTCTTCTATACACACGAGCGATATTATTGTATATTGTACTGAATGGAAGGTAATAAGATATATATTATATAATCATCCCATAAGTAAAAATATTTTATAAATATTTTATATATATACATATACTTTATATTTTTCTTCCCACCCAACTTTGAATTGTGGTAATGAAAAAATAAAAGAAATTTGTTCATAAGGTAGTGTTCTTCTGCACACATGAATGATGAATTTGTAACTCATTAGATGGATGTAAATGATCTTGTTTATCATAACCATAAGACAAAAAAATCTATTCAAATTCATTTTATTTATGTTATTATATCATAATTGTTGTTAAATAATTGATGGAGTTGGAGAAGTAAATAAGAATACTTTTTTAAGAATATTACCTCTTCATCAGGTGTCCGACGTCTATTTACTAGATAGCCTTTATATGATGGATTAAATCCAAATATAATTCTCCTAGGATGATGATAGTGATGTATTGGACTGATTCAGGATGTTTTTGAATGGGAAAATTATTTTATAGGTATGTAGAAGAGAGGAGATTTAGTGTCAATATATAGATAAAGAGGTCTTGAATTCTCATAAATAAACTAATATATTCACTATTGGGAGGTAAATATTATCAAAATTAGGTCAAAAAATGATAATTTAAAAATGTATAGATGAAATTGTTGGTAAATTACTCAGAAAAAGTAAATCATAGGTTTTAAATATATTCCTCTTTAACATAAATGTTTAATTATTTCATCATTTTTGTTTTCAATTATTGTAACAATTTTTATAACCTAAGTAATTTATCCTTAATGAATAATTTGATATTATAATTATTAGATATTTTTTACATAATGATTCTATATATTAAATTTACATTGTCAAATAATAATATATGTGTTGTGAAATTTAATTTGAACACATGTGCATGTTCCGTGTTAAAACATTATTTTAACCAAGCAACACCAACATAGTGTTTACTTATTATGGGGATATATATTCATTATAACAAAAAATTCATGCATGAATGGAAAATTTAATATAAATATTGAAATTAAAAATTACATAGTATATTATTGGGTATTTAGTAATTTTAAATCAATAAATCATATAAAATATATCATAAAATAACATAAATTTAATTTTTGAAATTTTGTATTTAAATTGAAAATAAAAATACCAAGGCCATGATGTGATTTGAATAAATTATATTCACACCTATTTAACATGATATATTTTTCTAAAAAAATGTATGATAAGAATTAATTCAATTTACAACAGGTTTAATTTTTTAAACGCCATTTATTTTATTTAATTATTAGCTAAATAATTTATTCAATGCTATTTTTATGAATTAAATGTAATAATTTTTTATATAAATAATTAAAATAATTTATCATGAAAAATATTACATTATATTTAAAAATAATAATTATGAAAAACATATGTGGTTTTTCCCAATAACAAATAATCTGAGATATTTAATGGAAGAAAAGTATCTTTTTTTCCATTATATAGTTATTATGTTATATATGGAATACTCAATGTAATTTGGAATTGAATTTCCATATTTTAGACATTTTTACTAATTTTGTCAAAATTAAATAATATAGATAAATGTTTAAAATATTTAATGTCAATTTAACTCTTAAAATTATATTTTAGCCCGTAGTTAATCCATTTTACATGAACCATGGTAATAAGTTCATTCTAAATTGACTATTATGATCAGAAAAAAATAAGTTGAACATATTCTAAATTATAAATAATAATTATTCATCATATTGAAATCATTTTTAAAAATTGAATAAACTAAAGTTGAAAAAAATTAATTTAATATTAATATCATAGAAGCGAGGAGAATAAGGATTTTGTAAGTATAAATGTTCCAAATTTAAAAATATTTTTCTAAAAAAAAGTAAATATGAAAATTATTCTACTAACTGATAATGGATTAATATATAAATAATATAACTTATTGTAATTTAAAACTAATAAAAAATATAATTTATAATTATAAATTTTTTATACGAAAAGTATTTTTCCAATTTAAATTCAATATTTAACAAAATTCATCAAAAAATTAAACTTATCACAAATATTCCATAATTAATCCAAATATTTTTTTTTGGTTTCAATAGAAAAAGAGTACTTTATTTTTTTCATGTAAGCATTTCAAAAGTGTTTTTAATAAATTTTAAATTATGTGCACAATTCATAACTAATCCTATTTTTAGAAAAATACCACTTATTAAAAAACATTTCTTTTCATTTAAATGATTCTAATTTCTTAACAAATATATTAATAATAAATGGAAATAGACTACTTATTTTAACTAATAAATATCTACAAACAACATAATTTTATAATTTATATAATTCTTATTAATAGTATTTAAACCAATGTCTATATACAAATATTATATTAAATAATAATATTATTTTTATATTGTTGTTTGGTGAAACTCAGTCTTGCGTGTAACACCAGATGAACATAATTTTTCTTGTAATACATGATGCTTAATATCATAAATTAATTGAAAAATAATAATTATATCAAAATTTATTGGGTTGTTATAATCCCTACTATTATTGGTGTTTCATTTCACATAGGATACAAAATAATATTTTATTCATTTATAATTTCCGGGTGTTATAGTAATTGAATTTTTTGAAATATAAATTCATCAATTGAAAATATTATTACTTATATTTATATAATGATATTATTGAATAAAATATCATTTAATGGGTTGTACACAATGAGGTTTCATTAAACCAAATTAATTTTTAACAAGTGGTGAAAATAGTAGACTTTCTTCATCAGCATATTGACTTTATATTATCAATTGAGATATCCCAATGTTGTTGAACGATACTAAATCTCCCATGTATAATTTTTTATAAATTATCAGAAATATAATTTTTATTTAATGAAAATTGGAGTGTTTTTCATTATATGTGTAGAATATTATTGGGAAGTGTTATTATAAATTGAAACACCTCTATTCACCCACATTGTATGTTAATATAATGGAACTGGAATGTGGTATTATAGTATATTTCCTAAGTTGATGTTTTTTCTCTCATACGGTACATGAATGATGATTTCAATGACATAGTGGATATCATCATCAATAAAAAAATTCCATTATAAATTAGAAGATACATCACTACATCTAATCATTTGGAATTTATGTCTATACAATTTTTATAAATGGAATTTCTTCAGCAAGGGATCATGATCCCTATATAAAAGATATCAAAATGATATGGATGCAAAAATAGGATGCAAATTATCTATAAAAATTAATATGGGGGTGAGGTCAAGTAAATCTGCAAATGCTAGGTTATAATGTCTACCATTATCAATAATGTATATTCAAAGGCACATGAAGATAAATTTTAGGTTCTATGAACAAGTAAGAACACAGGTGTATCCATTTGAATATATTGGGTAATGAATTCTTAAATTAAATGAATTTTATTTCTAGAATCATGAAAAAACTCATAGAAACCATATATTAAATCATGATTATGAATAAAATATTTAAAATATTATATAAACATTTAAATTCAATGGAATTAGTATATAAATATAATGAACCTAAAGATATTAAATTAGACAATCATCGTGACACTATATTTTACGAAATGATGACCAATATTGATTATAATCTAGTGGATAATGAGAACTCTAAATAAGTGGTTTTGTTTTGGATAAAGTATCAATAAATTGAATATTATCCCAAATAAAAAATTATTAAGAAAATCATGTCATATCATTAAAACAATACATAAGGGGAGAATTTATAATTTAAAAGGAAAAATTTACATTATTTTTTATAGTGGGTCAAAACTAGACTCCCTATAAAAATGTACTCTGTATTTTAGGGACATGAATGAATGTAAATTTTCTTCAATGAAATATCAAATGGATGCTAAATATAAAAGTATTTCAAAATAATATTACATGAATATAAGATCATTCATTCTTAAGAATGCAATATTTTTGTTGATATTTATCTAGAAGTTTCGATGGAATTTAGGGAACTTAATAGTATATTCCATGTATATGTCACAAAAAACCATATATAGAGGATAAAATGGTAGATTATATTCTAATATTGAGGGTTTTATAGACATTTAGTGGGAGTTAGAGGTAATAAATAGTGATAAAAACTATTAGAGAAAAAATAAGAATGAAAAAAATGATTATGATTACAAACAATATATTCAAACATACGACGATTAAAATTATGATTAGAAGATGAAAAATCAAAAGCTAAAATTTTTTAATGGTAGAAAACATGGAGTAGTTTCTTGATATCATGAGAAAAATTGAATGGAAGGCTCAGATCAATAATGTATTGACCATCCATGAGAGAAAATTTATGTAATATATCGATTTGAACAAAGGATTCAATAATGATATTATGTAAATAACATAGATTGAGAGTGAATCATAACTCCATGAATGATATATAAGAATGAGGTTGTATAACTTATTGAAATGGTGGATTAATGTCATCCTGATCCATTATAAAATTTAATGGATTTAAAAAAAACAACTTAATAATGAATACATTTATTTTATGGTATTTCATTATATGTAAAATATCCCTCTTTTTATGAGAATAATAAAAGAATAATCCCCTCATATAATGATTTATATGCTTATACCCTAACAAAATCAAAAATTTGATAGTGTTTCAAGTAATACACTAGAGTACAATAAATTCCAGAGTTTTTGTAAATATAAAATGTGTTTTTCACATTTATATGAGTCGCTTTATAGAATAATAAAATTATAGACGAAGTAGTATTAATCCATTTAATAAATATGAAATTAATGGTTATTTTTGTGTTGATATTTTTATAATGATAATCCTGAATTTATTAGAAAACATGTTAGAGAATTTTTTAGGAAGACCAAGTGGACTAACATATTATAAGAACGATTTATGAAGTCCTATAAAATGAAAATTATTTTGAAACAATGTATGATAAAGTCAATATATAATATCAAAAGGAGGAGCCATTGTAACACCCCAGACATTTTATGAGAAATATTATTTTTAATTTCATTGATGTCTTGTGTTGTACACTACACCAAGATTATCTTTCACTATACATAACACAGTATTATCTTTTTATATACGCAACACTATTCTTGTCTTGCGTTACACGCGAGAGCTAGATTCCTCGAAAGCTTGGGTTGTATGTAACACCGAGTTTCACTAAACCCCATTATGTTAATAAAATATTATATAATCTAGCAGTTTTGAATAGTAATACACACTTTTTAAAATTTTATCAATTTTTTCATTAAAAATAGATTTCATTTTTGGATTTAGAATATCCAAATTAGCCTAGGGTGAATTTTTTTTATTTTTCTAAAAACATTCAATTTTTGATGAATAGTGAAAACACTGAGATATTGGTTAGAACAAAATTTTTATGTAACTAATTATTTATTTTATTTCAATTTATTAATGGTAAAAATAGATACATAATACCTATATATGTTCAATTTAATTAATTGTAGTCATTTTATAATAATTTTTGATATATAAATATTTTATTGAACTTTTTACCATCTTTTACCCACCTCCTAGGGGAATTTTTAAATTTACATAAAACATAATTTTACCACTTCTATGAGTGGAATTTCAAATACCGGAGAGACACAGTTGATATCAGTAAGTAATATGTGGTTCAATAAGATAAAAATAATATTTTGTGAATCGTAACTATTTAAATTTTATTTACCACGGTTTAAAGTAAATATGATAATTAAGGGTAAAATTGATATTATTATTACCCTAACACATGTCCTAATTCTATTAGATATCTATTATTTGACCAAAATAACCTTAAGAATAAAATATTACCCTTTAGGTATACTTGGATTATATTATGACAATTATTATTATTTTATTTAATGAAGAGTTAAAATATTTAAAATCAAAGTTTAATAACTAATTTTTTTTAATATACGATTATTAATAAGATAAATTAGGATATAAATATTAATTAGAAATATAAAAATATTTCTTATATAATATTATTTTATTTATTATTTTTAGACAATATATATATTAATTTATTTATAACACAATGATGATGCAGTAATTAACTTATTAAAGAAATATTAACATAATTGATATTATAAAAACCCAAATAAATGTAATTTGAGACATTTTTTGAATTACACTAATTATCTAGGTTAATAAAAAATAATAGGGTTGGTTAGATTAATTTTCATGATGTAATAATGCTTTTATGAATTTAGAAAAAACAAAATACTAAAGAGTGTCAAAATTGACATAAAAGACTTTTTAAAACAAATAATATATTATTAATTTATATAATGGTCCTAAAAATCATAAGTTCTGATAAAAGACATATATAATAATATATATGACCCTAATGAACCAATTGGGTTTTGATTGGCAGTTTATAGTATGTTTATTAACCATATAGTGTAAGAATAGAAGAATACACGGTAAAAGTTAAATTATTTAACATAGAGTTAAATATAAATGATAAGGTTACAAAGTTAACCTAAACATACATAAAACCTATTGGTAGAAAGGATTTGGAACCATCCCCACCATATCCATGAATTAATTCACTTTTGAGCCACTATAAACCTAATATGAATTTATAATAAAATAACATTTTATGTTTTTTCTAAGGTACCCGTCAGCCCTCTCATAATAGGGAACTCCCAATTCTTTCTAATTCACACCTCCAAAGCTATTTGTCTCGGCCAAAACCTATTTCAATACTCTCTAAACTTTCTTCTATTCAACATAGAGGGCTTTCTTTTGTCAAAAATCCAACCTACGGTGAAATTTTTATCAAATCAAAAGGAAGAACCCGATGAAGAGGGAAATATCTCACCTCCTATTTCAAGATACTTTCTTTTTCCACTTCCACCTTATTTTTTGTTTATATTCTAAAATAATAACTCCAGTATCATCTACATACTGTAATTTTATTATAAAAATGGTACAACCATATTAGTTATTTTATCCATCCTATGAATGAAAAAGTCACCACACGTGCGTACGTATGGCTTATCGTCTCCACGTTGTGGTGTAGTTTGTTATTCAATCATTTCATCATTTGGATGGATATAATAATGAGTATAATTGATGTAAATAATAAATATAACATTATTATGATTCTATATAAATTATATACCATCCAATTATATCAAATTTTAATATAAAAAGAATGATATTGTTGCACGTGCATATGTATGGACTACCGTCTCCACGAATACGATGAGATTAATTTTCCATGATTAACCATTCAAGTATCATTATAAATTATATATAATAAATAATCATAAAATATATTACATAATAATGATACTATATTTATGTACATATATGTTTCATTTACATAATTCCATTCAATTAAATAAGGAAACAAAAACAGCGTTCAAGCGTACGTACGGCCTAACGTCTCCATTAACTTTGTATTTCATTCCATTTAATGATCTATCATATATATTTATATGACAAATATATATTATATATAAGTCATGTTTTATATTCTGTAATTAATTAAATCATTATATAAGTAATAATATCAAGAACAACAAGTCTAAACACATATCATGAATGAAATGATTTTTCCCAAAATGCTCATTTATCATAGAATTTACAAATGAACGGGTAATATAAAGTCCTAAAAGAATCATATATGATATAAAAAATATTATTATGGTTATGTTAAAATTTAATAATATTTTTAAACCCACTATAAAGGAGTCTCAGATATATACGGAATAAATTGGACATAAGGTAAGGGATAATTATTCCAATCTCATTCTTATCCGAGAGTGCTTATTCGTAAGTATTTACTGGGGTTACATTTATCTTCAATGTCCATGTTTTCTAAAAATGTTTTCATAAAATGTTTAGTATTCATCCATGTATATATAAATTAATTTTTACCCTTTTTTGAGTTTTACCACATTGTAAGGAAATAATCATTCTTTTTTTCCCTAGAAGGTACTTTTTTACTTTTCTGGCAAACGTACGAGAAGAATTTTTTTTTAAATTATATGGCACAAGAAGATTTTTACGGTTTCATAATGCCTAATTTTCATGAATCTTCCTCTACAATATTTTATTTACTTTCAGAAAAATCCTTATCTTTTATAATTTAATGTCATTTTGTGAAAAAAAAATGATTTTGAAGAATAAAGGATATTTTCCTCAAAATTCATTTCCAGTTTTTTTTCAAATCTTTTTTCCATATAAGATAACATTATTTATTATGATTATAATGCCTCTATTATTCACATGCTTGTATTCTTCTTATGATGAAATTATATCCATTTGTTTTATATAGATTATGTTCTAATGGTATGATGTTTATGAAACCCATTTTATTCTTTGGGATATGATGAATGATTTATGTTTATTTTGTGGCACAAGTAAGAATGATTTCATTATGAGACCTGTGGGACCTATATCTCCCTACAATTCATTGGGTAAAGATTTATATCTCATGTGATAGATATAACTAGAATGGAATTTGAATTTGGTTCAGTAATATAGGGCTGGAACAGCATGTAAACTGGGTTCAGTAATGGAATTTTTCCGCTATGATGGTCTTTGCTGCAATGCATTGGCTACTATAGAAATCATAACATGTGCTTAATGGTTTCCACAAATACATATTTTATTCCCATGATATTTTATCATGATTAATGTTCCTTTATGATCTATTCCTTTTGTACTGTGAAGATTTATGTCATTTCTTATGTTCATGTTTTTACATTCAAATGTATATGGATGGTTTTTATGTTCTCCATGTTTACCCTTACTGAGCATTTGAGCTCACCCTTTATATGTTTTCTTTTCCTAGGTTTTAAAGAAATGTATTAGGTATGTAAACAAAAGGGTAAGATCTTTATTGGAGATGTTGAAGTTCTTTCACCATGATTAGAGGATTAGGTTCTGAGTTTCAAAAGACAGTAAGCTATTACAGTCCTGGGGTATCATTTTTTTATGATGTATTAATTATTCTGCAAATATAATGTAATGTCCATATACGTCAAGCTTGGGTCTCTACAATTGGTATAAGAGGAAATGTTTAGTTACCCTTTAGAAACTAGGATGAAAATACTTTAGTGAGATCCCTAGAGATATTTCAAAGGTATTTCTAGAGATTTACCTAAGGTTAAGTCTATGTATAAGTTATAGTCCTAGAATTATGATAAAGATAATGAATAACCTAGGATTAAAACTAATATGTAAGAGATTGAAAGTACTCCACATGATTATGTTGTTTTCTTAGCTTTATTTTTTCCTCTAAAACTATTCTTTTTGGGTTTTAGAAAATGGCTGGAAATAGAACAATTCACAATAATGGAAGATATGATGGACAATGGAATGATATTATTCTTGAGAAACTAAATAAAATGGGATTTGGAAGTCCAAACATTGTTATTATGCCTAGTCAGCAATCTAATAAAATTATCAATAATCTCATCTTTGTTAAGTTTCATGACTTAGCTAATATGAGAAATATGGAGTTTCACGATGATCCTAGATGATAGAATGTTCAATTTCCATCCTATAAATCATGTGGTAAGAGACATCACGGAGAGTGTTTTAAAGGAACTAGAAGATGCTCTGGGTGTGGAAACGAAGGACACAAAGGCAATAAGTGAAAAGGAAATGGTTCAGTTAACACCATGGACAAGGATAATGGTATTGATAAGACATCAACAACGGTTATATTTTTTCAATGTGGAATGTATGTGCATTATGCAAACCAATTCCCTAAGGTAAAATATCTTCAAGAGAATCATCATGGTTGTATGAGTAGTATTTATGTTGATGATGACGAGGAGACAAAAAATGATATATTAGATGAATGAAGTGTTGAGGAATAAAATAATAAAGCTCAGTCAATGGTTTAAAAAGGTAGTGGAATGATTGTATGTTTATCTAGATTTTTGTTAATTGTACTATGAATTAATAAAACATCTAAGGATTGTTAAACTATTTTTTTCCTAAAGTATTTGAATTAATATGTTGAATGGTACCGGTAACCATGAATGTTTATTTAGATATTTTTGGAAAGAAGATGATATGAGCATAATAAATGGATACTGAGAAAATAATATGTTTGATAGTATTAATGAGCTCATGGCTGATATAAGGACAAAGTGATATCTTGGTTTCAGTATATAGAAGATTTTGGGATTTTGGTATGTGGATAGAGTAAACTTTTTATAGAAATCATGTTTCCACTATGGTTCTATGGTAATACATTTTTCAAAAGAATACATGATTAAGGTAATCACATGTTTGGAATATGACCAACATGATATATCTTTGTGTTATACGAAGGATAAATGATGGTATTCACATGCTTGTTGTATTACCTTCTTAGTAATATTTCTCTTTATACTATGAGTTTGGAAAGAAGTATTTTGGATAAGTCTTAATGCAAGAATGGATTGAGTTGAACATCAGATTGTATTGTTTATGTCTAGAACTTTTTTTGTGATTTTATTTCCCGATTTTTATAGTAGTATAGTTTAAGAAAAGGGACAACCCGCAGAATGGGCGACAACCCATTGCGTCGGACAAGGATGTGGGAATCGAACCCACAACTGAAGTGTGACATGCCTTTATCGCCTACCACTATCCTACAAGAAGTCCCGGGATATTATAAACTAGTTTTATTTTTTTAAGAGGTAGGATAGATGAATTATAAATCCATTTTAGGAACCATATACGATTAATCTCAACATAGATGGACTAACGTATATTTAATAAATTTTTGTAACCATATTTTTCAGACAGATGGAATGACCTATGATTTTATTGCATGATCTGCTAACACTTCACAAATGACAAATTCAACTTCATTTCTTTAATAGATGAAGGGGAAATTGTTCAAGGAATGAAAAATGGTGAGATTGTACCAAAATCAAGTAAGTATTTATTCTAATTCCAATTTTTTCAACTTTAGGGGAATGATCTTGAAAACCAAAAATGTTGTCCTAGATGGTACCTTAGATCATCACAAATTTATGGCTGTGTGATTTTTTTCTTTTTCATAGCCATGTTCTCTCCCACTCTCAATCAGAACATGATGGTTATATTTCTCTTCTATATCCATATTTTCACCTATGTTCTTCTATGTGGAAACCGAGTGATGAGTTAATTTGGGTATCCATTATGTTTCATACATTAGTTATTAAAATTATATTTTAGTATTACTTATTACGATGTGGGTTTATATGAAGGAAAAATTCAAGTAGTAAACCATTTATATCCCTGATGAATTTTGAGGGCGAAATTCTGTTTATGGGGGGGTAGAATGTAACACCAAGACATTTTATGAGAAATATTATTTTTAGTTTCATTGATGTATTGTGATGTATGCTACACCAAGATTATCTTGTGCTATAAGAAACACCATATTAGCTGGTAATAAACAACATTATTCTTGGCTTGCGTTACAAGCAAGAGAAACCTTCCTCGATAGCTTGCGTTGTACATAATACCGAGTTTCACTAAACAACGATAAGTTATTAAAATATTATATAAACGAGCCGTTATGAATAGTAAAACCTACTTTTTGAAATATTATAATATTTATCGTTCAAAATGGACTTCATTTTTGGATTCAGAATATCAAAATTAGCCTTGGGTTAATTTTTTTGTATTTTTCTGAAAACTTACACTTTTTAATGAATAGTGAAAACACCGAGTTATTGGTTAAAACTGAATTTTTATTTATATAATTGTTTATTTTATTTAAATTTATTTTAGTTAAAAAGAGATACATAATACCTATATAAGTTTAATATAATTCATTAGTGTCATTTTATAATAATTTTAGATATATGAAAATTTTATTTAACTTTTTACCATCATTTACCCACCTCCTAGGTGAATTTGAAAATTTACTTAAAACATAATTTTACCGCTTCTGTGATTGGAATTTAGAAAATCCTAGATATATGGTTGATATTAGTAAGTAAAATGTGGTTAAATCAGATACACATAATTTTTGGTGAATTGTAACTTTTTACTTTTATTTACAACGGTTAAAAGTAAGTAGGATAATTAAGGGTAAAAATGATATTATTATTACCCTAACACATACCATAATTATATTCAATAAGTTTAATAAGAACAAAAAAACCATAGGAATATAATATTACAATTTAGGTCCACTAGGATTAGATTTTGATATTTATTATTAGTTTATTTAAAGAAGAGTTAAAATTGTTAAAATCAATGTTTAATTATTAAAAAAATTTAATATAGGGTTATCCATAAAATAAATTCGACAAAAAATATTCATTATAAATATAAAAATATTTCCTACATAATGGAATTTTATTTATGATTTTTAGACTTTAAATAATTTAATTTATTTATGACACAATGATGATAGAGTAATTAACTTATTAAGGAAATATAAAAATAATTGATATTATAAATACCTAAATAAATGTAATTTGAGACTTTTTACGAATTACACTAATTTTCTAGGTTAATAAATCATAATATTTTGGGTTAGAGGAATTTTTTCTAATTAATAATTCCGTTATGAATTTAGAAAAAAAAATAATAAATAATTTCACAATTGAAATAAAATAGTTTTAAAAAAAATATTATCTTATCAATTGATATAATGGTTCTAAATATCTATTGTTCGACCAAATTAATTATTTAATAATATATATTAAATTAATGAACCAATTGGGGTTTTATTGGTAGTTAATAGTATGTTTGTTAACCATATAGTGTAAGAATACAACAAGACACAGTAAAAGTAAATTTATTTAACTTAGAGTTATATAAAATTGATAAGGTTAAAATGGTAACCTAAATATGTTTAAATCTTATAAGTTTAGATGATTTCAACCCATCCACACCCTATCCTCAAAATAAGTCACTTTGGATCCATTATAAACCATATATGAATTTATTATAAATAAATATTTAAAATTGTTTCCTAAGGTGCCCCTCACCCCTCTTACAAAAGGGCACTCCTCCTTCTCTCTAATTCACACCTCCAAATCTATTTGGCTCCGACATCCCAATAAAAATACTCTCACATCTATATTATTTTCATCATAGAGTCCTTCCTTTAGTCATAAATCCAACCTAATGAGCCCTTTTGATCAAATCAAAAGGAATAACCCGAGGAAGAGGTAAATATCTCACCACCTATTTCAAGATCATTTCTTCTTCCACTTCCATCTTCTTTGTTGCATCCATTCTAAAATAATAACTTCAGAATCTTCTGTATAATTTTATGTTAATATAAAAATGGTACAACCATATTAGTTATTTTATATATCCTATTAATGAAAAAGTCCCCATATGTGCGTACGTACGAATTACCATCTCCACATCGAGTAATAGTTTGTTATTCAAACATTTAAACATTTGGATGGGTATAATAATGAGTATAAATGAAAATTATATTTTCATTCATTTAATTGAATTCAGGTCATTGAAATTATTTTCAATTTTTAATTGGAAACATAAATTATGTGAACTTTTGAATGTTTTACTTTAAAAATTTGTTTTATCAATACTTCATCGAGATTCATATTTAATTTATTTAATCCAATTATTTGTTTTAAATTTGTATAAAATGGGTATTATATTAAGAATCCAATGTTCAAAATTATTAAAATAGGTCCCTTATATTTTTGATATTAAGAATATTATCTATAGTAGTTATTTTTATTACCATGATTAAGGGTAAGTTGGGTAAATAAAGATTAGTATAATATAATAAAGATTATAAGACAACCTTAACACATGTAATAATATTATTTGAAGAATTATGGTAGACCATGAATTTCCTTGGGATGAATTTGTGGCCTTTGGATGCCACTTGGGAATGATTATGTCACATATAACATTTTATTTATTGAAAACATAAATATTACATAATCATTTCTCGAAAAATATAAAATTTTAATATGGAATTATAAATGTGAAATAGATTTATAAAAATAGTACCTAGAATGAAAAACAATATTACCTACATCATGGTAATGTATTTATAATTTTTAGGAAATAAATAATTAAATTAAATGGTGACACAATGATGATGCATTAATTATTTAGTTAATGAAAAAATCAAATAAATGATAATATATATATTAAAATAATTATATGTTTATATAATTGATAACATCCATGAAATTTCTAGATGAATTTTACATCATGGTGATGATTTAAATTGGTTGGTTTGAAATTATATTTCTATTATGATATTTTTTAAATGTCAACTAATTAAGTGTGTCAAAAATGACAATATTGGTATTTTAAAAAATAAAATATTTTAATAAATGTTATCAAATTTCTAAAAATCAATGATTTTTTAAAATATTTATAAAAAGGCATTATATTTCATAAATTGATATTTTATTTATTGTTTGTATTATTATAGTAATTATACTAACCCATGAAGTGTAAATAAAATGATATCATGATATGATTTAAGTAGGTAAAAATCTGTTAAAACAAATGGAGATGGTTTAAAAAAATAATCTAAATATGTCCAATTTTCATTTGATGAATGGATTTCAACCAATCCTAATCCAAACCTTGAAATAACTAAATTATGAACCATTTAGAAAATAATTTTATATTAATTTAATCTTGAGATGTGGTTATTTTAATGTCATCGCCTAAATACACTCAACTTCCATGAAATGGAAATGGAATTAATCGTTCGTATATACGTGTGAACTATCACCTCCACAGAATGATATTATTTATCATCAATAAATATATCTATTGACTAGTTATAATTATGTATTTATTGTTCATATTAAATATTTGTGTAATATTATTCATTATATGATAATAATATATCAATTACGTTCTTACATTTTGTGCACATAAAAATGAAAATGTTGTTCGTTCGTACATGTGGACTATCACTTCCCTGAAGCGATATGATTTGAATTTATTCACCTATTCACTTTTGTTATTTTTATAATAATATTTAAATTATTAATATGATATTAATAATGTTATTATCATTCTAGAAAGGTAAAATAATAATTAACCAATTTACATATTGATCAATTAAAAATGGAAATGTTACTCATTAGTACCTACGACTTATTATCTCCACGATTGTAATGTTGTTAAATTTTAATATACATATTTAACAAATTTATATAAATATATAATTGATATATAAAATAGTTTATTATTCAATAATTATTATTCTAGATATGATGGACATATGACTATATGGACTTTTTACCCCATACCAAGTTCATTTACCAGTCAAGTACCGAATATCAACAAGAACATCTGATATGAGCATAAATAATAATATAATAATTATAAAATGTAAATAAGTGATATAAATAGAATAATAGAATTTATAAATTTTATTAAGAAATTAGTTATTAATCAATGTTTATTATTTAGATAGATAATGAACGTATAAGACGAGTTGGACTCAAGGTAAGGTATTTCATCTCAATTTACATTTTATTTAGACTTATTTTTTTATACACCAATTATATTTTATATGGTGTATATAATTATATTTAACATATTATATAATGAATATCTATATTCTCATGATATTTTATGTTTTTTTAATTGTCATTCTTTAATTATTTGTACTCAAGTGTTTCCCATGTGGTAAGAAACTTTTTACCACAAAACCTCATTTAAATGTTTTGATGATTTATTCATTTTAATCATTATATTTTCTATAAATGTTTTCAAAAGGGTTTTTAAATATGAATTTATATTTATATTAATGTTTTAGAAATGCAACTTTTAAATTTCAATCAAATGTTTTCATAAAGTCACTACAACAAAACCGCTGCTAAACCTTTTTTAAAAAGGTTCCACGGCGGTTTATAATAAACCCCCGCAAAACATTTTTTTTTACACAGCCCCAACCCTTCCCCCACCCCAACTCTCATTCTCACCCCACACTCCCCCAACCCCCCGTTTTCCCTGCGACCCCGGCCCCCCGCGACACCAGCGACACCAGCGACCCCGCAACCCGGCGACCCTGCTTCCCCGGTGTCCCCGCGACCTCGGCGACCCCGGCCCCCCGCGACCCCGGCGACCCGGCTTCCCCAGCGACCTATACAAACCCTAGGGTTTGATTTCTCCACGTCTACTATTTTATTCTCTATGTGATATAATCGTTGATGATATTTTAAATTTTTTTCACTTATTTAGAATTCTATTTCACACTTTTGTAAGATATTCATTCTATATTTTTGAATAATGTGTATATCGTATGATAATTTATGATGTGGGTCTAATGTGGTTTGGCCATATAGAAATTTTCACATTAATCATAAAATATTATTCTTATATAATTTAGTCCCAACATCACTAGACCTCTCATTCATGGTAATGTGATATTTTTATGAGATGAAATGTTTTATGTATTGAAAATGATTTGAAAAATATGTTTGTTTATCCAGTGTCATTTTACTATATATCAAAGTGTATCTGTAAAGTTTTATTTTTTATAATTGAATCCATAATTTTGAGTTGGAGGTGTTTATGTTGGTATCAGAGAAAGTAATAGTTATTTTTCAAGATTGGACTTGTTTTTTAGAGGATTTGTTTTTTAAAATGTTTCTATCAAACTTTGGAATACCAGACATGGAAACCCTCTACTAGTGATAGATGTTACTGAAATTAATATTCTAGAACTATATCACGCTTCAAAACTAGTGAAAAAATTTATCAATCCTTGAAAAGGGGTAATTCATTTTTATCATTTTGTAGTTCTGGAAACGAAAATACACACAAAGCCATATGATCTCTTCAAAAAATTTCTTGAACATGAATGGAGTTGACTAGGGGAAATACTCGGTCTGATGAAACAATTCCCACAAAGGTCTTCAAAATGAAACCATTGATCATGAAGTGAAGTAGGTACCATCTGATATGCCACAAAAAATATTAGGGAAATACCATGATCCAATAAATTGAAAATCTCCATCTCCCATCATGGAGGTATTCCTGAAATAACATCTTTCAAATAATCAACCAGAATTGAAGGATCCAAGATGCCTGAATTTCTTATGGATCCAAGGGATGCCCCTTCAAACTGATGGGTGATAGGATGTAACCTCTTATTCACAACATCCACCAGAACATCCTTGATATATCTATCACATAAAAGGAGAACCTCATCCAATTAGGTCATAGGCATCTGACTAGTCTATAGTGAAAGTCGATCTATTCCTGGACCATGAAAAGCCAATATGTTCCCATGATGACATCATAGGGATCCATTGTGATGACTAAATGATCTCAAATTAACCATTATGATATATTTTATACCCCTCACTACAAGTAAATAAAATTTCAAATGAAGTGTTCCCGGTAGAAACCTCAAGACAACATTATTTTGATAATGTCTCAACTTTGATCTCTAACTATCACACAAGGAGTTGAGGGATAAAATAATGAGTAGAACCTATGTTTCATAATACTACGGAAAGATTGTAATAAACCCAAATAATAACTCAAATCATCTCGTGTGCCATTAGATCGTAGACATCCAAAGCATGAAGTCGTCCATTTCCCTAGCCCCCAGCTCTTTATGCTTGACATGGGCCTCCTAGGGGTTGTGGTTAAAGGACTTCATAGTACCATCCACTAACTGAAACTCCTCCTACTACTCTACCATCCCTACCACTTTTGGATTTTCAAAAAAGACATAATTATTTCTGTATGGATTACTTAATTGATTTCCATTGAGGAATTGTCGTAATCATAATTTCCATCATAAGTACATTCAAAGACTTCAACCATTATTAAAGATGACATCAAAAAATTATTCTAGTTTACTATTGTTGGAAATAGATTATTATTATCACCAAAATTAAATACAACTGCTTTATAGAAATCTCATACATATTTATGGTAAATTATGCTATTGATTGAAAATGAGAAAATGTTCACGCCACGATTCGGCCTCCTTAATGTCATCATCCAACATGGAGAAGGATCATCTACTTCATTCCCTCTTCTAGGCATTAATGCACTTGAGCAAAGATGTGACAGTGAAAATGGGACCACCATAAATGACACTATTACATCCACTAATGACAATTTTCCTACATCCATGAATAGTAGGCCATGCCTTATTACACATTAATGGTAAGGAGGACGACCTTGTGGGGCCTTCAAGAATCATGATGGCAATAGGATTGTGATCTGAGTGGAACTTTTCAAGTGTATGTTTGGAAATTTCAGCGATAGAGTAATGATCATTAATCTAAAAGAATCACCTGTAAATCCTACGTTCTTGTCTTCTGTTTCTTGTAATCCTTCACCATGTGAATTTATCCCTTGTAATATGGACCTCTATTAGTTTTCACTTATCTATGAAGCTTTCAAATTCCTCTACAGAATTATGAGAAAAATGAGGACCCAACCTTTCATGCGACCTTAGGACAATATGAAAATCCCCCACAATATCCCAATTACTTTTTGTTTGGTCATTAATTTGTTTTAAATCCCTCAAAAGATCTCTTCTCCTAGTGTAGGCATAGGATGCATATACAACTGAAATTGTGGTGAAAACACCGCCTAGAATAGTAGAGATAGTGATGACTTTGGAACAAATCTCATAAAAAGTAATCTGAATATCATCATGCTTGAGAACCCATAGGGTTTCAGAGCCCTTGAAATCTCCATTATGTGCAAACAGTTAGTATTTAATAGAAGTCCAACTAAACCCTTTCCATTTCCCAAATTTCATTTTGGGTTTAGCAACTGCAACTAGCATCGGCCTATTATGTGAATGAAAATTATTGATGGAAGAGGCAGTAAGAGAGTTCCCAAGCCCTCGACAGTTTTAAAATAGGTTCTTCATTGATTAATCTTCTTCTATTTACCTTTCCCACCCTTCTTCTTGGGTGTTTGGACAATGGATATTTTATCAGGATTCGATTTTCTTACAACATCATCATCCTCCTTATCATGATTTTCATCACCATCATCTGCCTAGTTTTTACTTTAGAGGGGTGAATTTTTTTTAGAACACATATATCAACCTTTGGGGACATTCCATCAGGATTCCGTTTCACACACTTCCTATCCTTCAGGGAGGTGAAATTAGTTAAAAGGTCTCCCAGTGTGCCAGACTCCCCAGATGAGTGATTTGAGTTCCCCTCCAATGGGGAGCCCACTATGACATCCTGAGGTCTCTGAACTGAATTGGAGGGACACCCAAAATTTGTGTTGGTGTATTTTGAATAGAAAATTCAATTCAATAAGTATACTACAACATTGGTAAATGATTTTTATTGGCACAAGAAGTGATAAGAGCTACATCAGTCTGTTTATTAACAGAAGGTTGATTGCTGACCACCTGCATGCCCTTCTCTGCCAAGTGTGTAGTGGTGTTCGAAAACCCTACATCATGCAGGGCATAAGCAGGTTCCGGAGCCACAACAGCCTGTTATAAATCCCCCTCCTACATCCTATCAATACACTATCCACCTCCACAGAAGGCAAGCACCGAGTCAGCTGTAGGTGCAACCTGAGAATGTGCATGGAGGGCTGGTGCCTTCGGTGACTTGGGTGAGCCAAGGTCCATTGTAATTCTTCCATAGCAATGAGGAATTCTAGCCCCTCACCAACCTGTACATTAACAGTTATAGCAGGAACAAGTAAGAGGAATTTGGTGCCACCAGCATCTTATGTTGATCCATCCCTGTCAGCCGCCAAGAGATTGTCCTGGCCTTGACTAGGGCCAACAATTAAGTCAAGACTTGTTCCCCCTGAGGTAGAGCCTAATGTACGAGTAGGTCTTGAATCATGACCTGAGTGATCATCCTAGGGGGATGTGGTGGCCACCTCATTATGAGTTTTCATAGCAGGGGAAAGTATCAGCTCAGTGATGAGTGACATGACAGAGGGATGCATCTCAGAGGGTGGATCAAATTCTCTTTTCCCTTCCCCCTCATCTTCTGGCAGTCTCCATCATGATGGCCTCATTGATTACAACTGTCATAGGTTGTTAATATTCTACATTCATAAATCGAATGATCAATAATGTTACAATTCCCATCGAACATGGGCCTTCTCTCATACATAATTTCTAGATTCAAAGTATCTTCAAAGGTGTTGAGGAGCACCACCTCAACCAGAGTTCTTGCTAGGTCAATCTTCATGAGGACTCTTGCAATGTGCCCATACCTTGGGTTATCAGTTTCTCTGTCAATTCAAATAGGGGAACCCACTGCATAAGCAATATCCCACTGTATTCTAGGATTCCAGTAAATACAATTCAGCTTAAAAATGCGAATCCACACCTTTGTAAAAGTGTTTCTCACAATTATTGGGGTTATTCCAAATTAAAAATGTGTTTTGGTTTTCATGGTAAAGTAGCTACCACGTTGTTAGCACACTGTTTCTCTTTACCAAAGAAACTTCCCCTATCCCAAACACTATGGGTTCATATCTAACTCAGGGGATCATCTTTATTATATTATGTTTTTGTAATCTTATACTATCTAATATATGAATCTATTTCTCTATTTAGTAGTAACTATGTGTTATAATTTTTTTATTATTGTGTAGGAACATTGAGATATACATTGATAAAAGATGTATCACATTACCGAGGAACACACCTCAGTATGTTAAGGGTTTGAATGAGTTTTTAGATTTTTCAATTTCTAATCGACCCATTGAAGGGAGAATAAAATGTCCATGTCCTAAATGTAAATTTAGAACATGGTTGAAGAGAGACGATGTTTATGAACATTTAATACTGAAGCAATTCCCTAATCAATATTTTTGTTGGATTTGGCATGGAGAATCGAACATTACAGAAAGATTGAGCATTGATGTTAATCCGCAGAATGAGGTCCCAAGTTCGTCGACAATGGAAAATGAAATGAATAACCTAATAAATGATTCATTCGGCATTGCAAGGCACCACTATCAGCATCAAAACATAGCAGAACAACCAGAAGAGGTTGATACAAATTGCAACGTGACAAGTGATGTTTTTTAGACTCTAACACAGGCAGATCAAGATTTTCACATATCATTGGATCCTCCTCTTGATTTTGTGGAGCCAAGTGTAAGAGAAAACATCCCTAAGGAAAATGCATTTCATGATTTAGTTGACGATGGAAATCAAGAGTTGTATTGTGGGTGTTTGAAATATTCAAAACACTCATTTTTTCTGAAGTTGTATCACATTAAATTTCAATGTGGAATTACAAATAAGGCAATGTCCATGATATTGGAATTGATACATGATTCATTTCCGGAAGCAAAAATCCCAGAATCTTTTTATGATACGAAAAAAGTTGTTAACAAGCTTTGTCTGAATTATACAAAAATACATGTGTGTCCCAATGATTGTATGCTTCATTGGGGAGAGGATTCAAGTAGACAGAATTGCAAGAAATGTTCTTCTTCTAGATGGTAGGCAAAGAGTGATGTTGGAAGTATGAATGAACATAATTTCATGGAGATGAAGAAGAAAAGGATCACACCTGCAAAGTTTTTGCGTTACTTTCCTTTGAAACCTCAATAGAAAAGATTCTTCATGTCATCAAAAACCGCCGAACACATGAATTGGAATTCTGTAGATAATAACAATGATGGTTTAATTATAAATCCATGAGATTCTCAATCGTGGAAGACATTTGATTCATTACACCTCGATTTCTCAGCTGGTCCTAGGAATTTTCGATTGGAATTGACTGCTGATGGATTCAACCCATTTGGGACTTTGAGTACCAATTATAGCATTTGGCCATTTATTTTGATCCCTTATAAATTTCCTCTGTGGATGTGTATGAAACAAACATCTTTTATCCTTTCGATGATTATTCATGGAAATCAAATGCCTGGAAATGATATTGATTTATACTTGCAGCCATTGATTGACGAATTGCAGGAGTTATGGAGCAATGGTGTTGAGACATTTTATGCTTCTTCTAAAACAATGTTCACAATGCATGCTGCTTTAATGTGGACAATCAGTGACTTCCCTGGGCTTGGGAATTTATCTGGTTGGAACACTTACACATGTTTGGATTGTCCCGTTTGTAACTTTGATTTTGAGCCCAAACGGCTACCTCACAGCAGAAAATGGTGCATCTTGTGTCATCAAAGATTTATCGATGCATCTCATAGATTTCGGCTGAATAGATCAAAATTTAATGGTTCCAATGATCATAGAACACCTCCAAAGTTGTTAAATGGTTTTGAAATATTGAATCAGCTTGAAAATGTTGAAATAGAATTTGGAAAGGTTCATCATTTGAATAATAGCGGAAAACAGGTCTGAAGTGCATCGTCAAGCGAAACCGGAATGCAACAATGGAAGAAAAAAAGTATATTCTTCAAACTTCCGTATTGGGAATTTAATTTGTTGCGGCATAATATTGATGTGATGAACATTGAGAAGAATGTCTGTGACAATTTGATTTTCACATTTCTTAATGAGCATGGAAAGTCGAAAGATCATCTCAATGCTCGCAATGACTTACAAGAAATGAACATAAAACGTGATCTCTGGCCAGATGAGAATGAAAAGTATCCTCCAGCAATTTTTGCAATGAAAAATAGCGATAAAGATACATTCCCTCAAATGTTAAATAATGTTAAGGTATCTGATGGGTATTCAAGTAACATCTCGAGGTGTGTTGACTTGAATAATCGTATGTTACATGGATTGAAAAGTCACGATTCACATATCTTGTTACAACAGTTACTACCATTGGCATTGCGTACATTATTACCTAAAAAAATTACTGCTGTTGTACTGCAGTTCTGCTCATTTTTCAAACAACTATGTGAGAAATTTCTACATCCATTTATTCTTGAGAACCTCCAGAAGTGGTTTGTATAGACCCTTTGCACAATGGAGATGATCTTCCCTCCGTCCATTTTTACTGTAATGATGCATTTAACTGTGCATTTGGTTGTGGAAGCTAAATTTGGAGGCCCCGTTCATTATCGATGGATGTTTCCAATTGAGAGGTACTTTATTTATATGTTTTCCAGTTACGTAAACAATTTTTGGTACTTAATTAAATGCATAATTATGTTTATTTTATTTCACAGATATCTTGGACATTTGAAATCATACATGAGAAATAAATCTCAACCAGAAGGCTCAATTGTTGAAGGCTATTTGGCTGAGGAGTGTCTTACCTTTTGTTCTCGATACTTGGATGATATTGAGACAAGATTTAATCGAGTTGGGCGTGTTGGTGACACATCGATTCAATCTCAAATACATCAGGAATCCAAAACATTTCCTGCTATTGGCCGATCAGTTGGGAGGACCTCAAAAGCGACAGAGACTGAATTAGAATTATTACAGGCACATAGATATGTACTGCTGAATAGTGACATTGTAGATCCATTTATTGAAGAGCTGTTGATACAAACAATGAGACAAATGAGAGGCCGAACACGAAATGTGAAAGATATAACGAAATCTGTTAATAAAGAGCTTGTATAATGGTTTGCACGACGTGTAAGTTCATAAATATTACAATAAATACGAATATTAGTTTGACACATACATTTTGTGAATCTAATAAAGTATATTTCTTTTTTCAGATCATGAATACTGATACTCGAGCAGAGGTTTCAAAAGATTTGAGGTTTCTTACTAGAGGTCCTCTAAAAGAAGTTAGAAAGTTCGACACTTATAATGTGAATGGCTTTAGATTTCGTACAGTCGATTGAGAAGTGGGTTTGAAAACACAGAACAGTGGTATATTTACATTTTCTGAAGTGGAATACTATGGAAAGCTGTATGATATTATTGAATTAAACTACCACAAACATTTTTTGGTTGTTTTATTCAAATGAAAATGGGTCGATATTATCAAAGGTGTTAAAATAGATTCCATGAAATTTACTTCTGTGAACTTCCCTCGCTTGATGGATCTTGGTGATCATGAACTGCATGATCCATATATCTTAGAATCACAAAAAAAATGGTATATTTTGTGGATGGTGTTGCCGATGAAGGGTGGAGTGTAGTTTCTCATGTAATACAAAAAGATTTGTATGATAAGGGTGATGAAGTGGAAAATTTGACCTCTGAAATTGAATTTAATCAGCAACAGGTAGCAGAATTAGTTGTCGATCATGATATTGAAAATATTAGTCTGGCAAGGATGAATGAAGTGGATGAAGCAATGGAGTAGGAAACTGACATGATTGAAGGAGAAAATGATTGTATGTACAATTATTTATTTATTCAGCAACCACTTGTTTCATTTCTGCAGTCATTGATTATCATTGGTATATATATTTTGTTTATTAGTACTAGAAATCTATTATAATTTTTAATTTTGTTTCTGCATAATTTTTTTGAAATATATATTCTGAACTTAATTTTATTTGATTAAATGACAGGAATTCCAAGGAAGAAGCGGTATATTGTTTCATCTAGTTCCGCGACAGATGGCGATCCATTTGTCTCCCTCCCCACGACATCTGAGATGCCAGGTGCCGACACCCCTGCACCATCCACCCCTGCACAATCTCTCACACCTTCCATGGATGTCCCAGTAGAGGGTGAGTCGTCGACTCCCCTTTCAAGCGGATAAACAGTGGGGTAGCGTCGTGCCCCTTCCAATTCATCCCGGACAAACTGGAGTGTCACTATTATAGGTAAATTTTTTAATTAAATAAATTTATTGCATTTTGTTTATACTAATTGTTTTCTCATTGAATATGACACAAATGCAACCATGAAGAAATATATAAAAAGTTCATATGTTTGGAATCTGAATAGCAAGAAGATTGTTGTGTCATTTGATTCTTATGTGGTCCCTACGGATGATGACGTGGGGTTACTTGGCCAGATTATAGGCTAGCTGGCAGCGGAGCCCATTCCCCTTCCCATTTCATATGACGATTGGAGACATATGCCTTCAAGCTGGAAAAATGAAGTGTTTGATTCTCAAATAAAGGTAAATTTATTACATTATGGTTTAATTGAATTTCATGTTACAAATATGTTCAAAATGAATTTATGTATATAGATGTTCTTCCACTTTACCGTTGCTGATGTGATAGCACGGAAGTGGACGTTGAAAAATCTAGGTAAGAAGTAGAAAGATTTCAAATGGAGATTATAGTGTGATGTCAACGATAATTTGTTGACCACGCAGCAAATGTATGAGAAGCTACCTAGTGGGGTACCAAAAGAGCAGTGGAATGTGTTTGTTGACAGACATCGTGATCAGAAGATGATGGTATTCAAATATATATTATTATATTATCCTCATTTTACATTTATACATGTATATGAAAAGGACATGACATTCAATACATTAGTATTAAATTGCCTTTTATTTATTTCAGGATCTTTCAAGACAAAATGCATCAAACTGGGCAATGCAAGTCATCCCGCACACTGCGGGCTCAAAAAGTTTTTCTAGAAGCCGAACGACATTGGTAATCTTTTAATTAGTTTAAATATTTATAAGACAATATTATCTATTTAATATATTTAATTGTTGATTTATCTTTGTTTAATGCAGTCACATAGTTTAGCGAATGAAGCATCTAGGACTGAACTGTGGTTGGATGTTCATAAGAAATCAGAGGGAAGTTTTGTTAACGAGCCTGCTAAAGAAGTTGGGGTATGAAGTCAATTTTTCATCATAATAACTTATTATCAGTTTTTACAGTGTTAATATATTTTGATATTTGATTTATAGGTAAAAATTAAAGAGCTATGGGATGCCAATCCTGTGCAGTCCTACTTAGTCTCCCAGAATGACCCGGTTGCTAAGGTCCTTCGGAAGGAGCATGCTGGGAGTGTGTGTGGGATGGGTTTGGGACCCGTACCATCTGAGATTTTTAGCAGGCCATCAGGGATAGTAGCTGAATCTACTCTTGACTTTAGTCAGCCCATACCCAGAGATGATAAGAGAGAGATTTTTTCTTTACGAAACACAGTTCACCAGTAGGGGGATCAGATATCTACATTGTAGAAAGAGTTGATTGAAATACATCTGCAGATGAGCAGATATGCCCCCGGTGGTAGTGCATCGACTGGTGGTATGCAGGTAAATCACAAAAAATCAAAATCATTTAGTTTTCTAACATTCATTGGTTTAAAGTTTTTATATAAATATGAAATCGTATTTAATTTTCAATGTAATGTTCTTACAGGTGACAGCACAAAGTGGAGATGAAGGTGGAGAGGGTGATGATGCATCATCAGACCCTGAGTAGATGTATTGTTGATTTGTAATATGAAAACAGCTGGTTTGTATATGTAACATTTGTGGCACATAGTTTCCACCACACATTTTCATGTCCTAAAATTTCCTTGATTTCACATTTTCCTTTTATGCATTTTATTGATTTATGATGTTTTTTTATGTCTTGATTTCTCGAGTGTCATATACATCATTTAGGAATAAATTATTTGATTAGCCTACTAAGAACTTTTCCAAGGGTTATATATTATTATTTTTATGTTTTTGGTTATGACTACTTTATAAATCATGTTTATGAGCATTTTTATGAATTGTATGTGCCTTGCAGATTTATTTTCTTCTTTCTATTATTTGGTTTTGGTGTAAACTGAAATTGTACTTTTAGATTATTCTATATGAAGTGGAAACATTTTTGTGATTATGCTTGGGAAATCATATTGCTTTGGATGAATAATATTATATTACATGAGGCATTGAAATACATGTAGATTTTATCTAACTATGTTTATAAGAGTTTGATAATATTATATTTCATGAAGCTGAATAATATTATATTTCATGAGGCTGAATAATATTATATTGCTCTGGATTTACAGCATGCACCAGAATGTTTTTTTATTTTCATGAGACAATGATTTTTTGGTTGGGGGTGGGGGGATGGTGCAGTGGGGGTCTGATGCAAGGGGTTTGGGGGTACATCAGATACATATTTATATTTAAAGTGTATGCGATACATTCCCATTTAATGTGTATGCGAGACATGCCCATTTAACACATATAAGATTTACCTATTATTAATGTCACACAAGTCATGTGCACATATGATAGTTATACACAGAGAAGAAGGATGTCCATAAAGCTGATTACCGATTTGATCTAATTGAAGCTGTCATCCTATTCTATATCTGCCTGGATTATGGTCAGTTGAGTTTTCAGTTGGCATGTTTATTGTTTGAACATATCTGACTGTTTTGGGTTTCCTCTATTTGGATGGTTTTGCAGCCTCATTTCCCATTGAATCTGCTATATTCATGGCTGTCCGGGTTTGCTGAGGATCCTGAGTGCTTCAAGGATGGATCAAATCCATCTCACTTGATGCTTTCAGACTGCTACCTATTCGGCTTTGATTGATTCATGGATCTGTATTAACAGTATGCACCGGACTACTCTGTTTTACAATTGACGTTTAGGACTCTCTTATCCATAAGTGAGCCTATTTGAAGTATGTTTGATCTTTTCATTAAGGTGTTCATTGTTCTTTGATTTCTTTCCTGTATACTGATGTTGTAAATTTGATATGTAATAAGATTACTCAGAGACCACAAGGCAATTCATACTATGATGTCTCCTTTGGCAAGGATGATGTCAACGTATGAACAACATTCAGGTTATAAATGTATTCAGATTAAATAATCATTTCAATTAGGATATTAATCAGATTTCATGTATTTAATGGTGTTCGTATTTTATCCACTTATATTCCCTTTTTATGCATCAATATTTTGTTTCAATATTATTTCAGGTTGTCATAACATGGTTGCATGGAGAAACCAGATGATAGAAGATCGAATTTTTATGGAAATAGGAGTATACAGATGCAAACGGTAAGCCTCCTAGCAGATTTCTATCCCTTTATTCCGGAATAAATATTTTCAAATTCCTTAGAAGTGGATTTCAGGATAAATTGATATGTCTTGATGTTTATGAATAGTTGAAACATTTAAAAACTGTGCTATCATTGCCCAAAATATACAACACTGTATAGAAGTGTTTCCATGAATCCCTGCTACACGATGAAAAAGAACCATCACTGTTCAACAAGTGCAAAGTACACAATTCAGGTCCATGCATAAAAGTTTTGATTTATACCTTCGGTAGGCAAGACAACGATTCATATTGTGTGCATTAATGGAAGATGAACATACTATACTGTTTATGTTTATAGGGGTACATCAGTTGAAAAAAAAACAGAATAAGAAGTTCTCATTCTTGATGGGGTACATCAATCCATAAATTGTAATTTAATGCATCATACATGCATGATTATGGAACGATTTATGCTCTTAACTATGACCTATACATTTTTTTCGTTCAACATTATGAGTTTCAGGATAAGTTTTGTTTTTTCAATCTGATCTGCTCATTTCTGTGTCCTGATAGTCAGTTTTGTTATCATTTTTTAATTATAATGACTACTATGCTTTCACCAGCTTTTTCCAATCCTTGATAAGGTAATCTTCCATTGCATTCTCATACGTTATGTGGTTAGTATCCACACCCTAAACACAGTTCAACTGGTGCTTAACGGAATTTATGATCTTTATATTTTTATATATTAAAAAAATGTCATCAACATATAATAAAAGATAAAAAGACTCATGTTTAACAGTTTTAAAATACACACATGCATCAAAAATACTTATAAAAAACTGAATCTCACTCATAAAGGAATCAAACCTTTTATACCATTGTCTTGAAGACTATTTAATCCCATGAAAGGACTTATAAAAAATAAAAACATGGTTTGGTTTGGAAAATTTTGAAAATCATTCTATAGGATTCATATAAATTCATTCATCATGACTACCATGTAAAAAAGTGGTGTTTACATCGAGTTGTTCAACATGCAAATCAAGTTTGGCAGAAAATTCAAGCATAATTCTAATGGATGAATGCTTAAAAAAGGAAAGAATATTTCACTATAATCAATGACTTCACATTTTAGAAAACCTTTAGATACCATGCATGCTTTGAATTTGATTTTAGACTCTCCTACATTTAATTATTTCTTCTTATAAATCCATATTTAACCTATAACTTTCTGGTTATTGGGTTTCGTAACAACAACCCAGGTGTCGTTCTTAAGAAGGGAATTCATTTCTTTTTGTATTTATCTCAGCCAATTACTATATTCTTTGGACTTAAAAGCTTACATAAAAGTTTTACTGTCATCATTAAACAATTCCTAAGATACATTGAAAGTATAGGTAGCAATTTATGACTATTTGAAGTGGGCTGGAGGTTTAATAACTCTCATTTCTTTATCTCAAGTAAGCCGATTGTTGATCAGGCCAATAGGTTCTTGGTCCTCAGGTTCAGATTCCAAATTGGGATCTGATTTAGGCTTGGCTTGGGTAACCAAAGGAGCATGACCAACACTGAACTGAGTTTGGTCACCTGATCTTAAAGGAACATCAACATGTAAAGGTGTTGGGACCTCTAAGGGTCCTGTAGCTTCATCAGGAGCTACAACAGGTTTAGGTACTTTGCCGCTGGTCACACCAGATTCATGGAAGACCACATCGCGACTAACAATGCATTTCTAGTAACCTGGTTTATCTGCCCATAAATAATACCCTTTAACACCCTCTAGATATCCCACGAATATTCATTTAATAGCCTTATCAGCTAGCTTATCATTACATGAATGCTCGTAAGCTATAGATCCAAATATCCTAAGGTGAGCTAGATTTGGGGGTGTGACCTTCGAAATTTATTCAGGTGTCATAAAGGAGTTAGTAGAATATGGACAACAGTTAATGAGGTGCACTGCTATTGAATCATCCTCAGCCTAGAAGGACCTAGAGAGTTTTGAGTTGGATAACATACACCTTACCCTCTCAAGAACAGTCCTATTCATTCTCTCTGCTAACCCACTCTATTATGGAGTTTCCAAAATAGTCTGATATATCTTAATTCCGTCGAATTCAAAATATTCAATGAATTCATTGGATATATATTCTAAACCATTATCAGTTCTTAAGGCCTTAAGTTTGTTATTAGTCTCACTCTCTACCGCAACATTCCATTTCATAAAAGTTTGAAAGGCATCTGACTTGTTCTTAATAATATAAATCCACACTCTCCTAGATAAATCATCAATAAAGTTTACAAAGTATAAACCACCACCATGGGAGGTAACCCTATAAGGACCCCACAAGTTAGAATGTACACATTCAAGAGGTTCATTAGCCTTAAACATGGATCTACTGAAGCTGATTCTCCTAGAATTCCCATATACACAGTCTTCACAAATAGGTAAACTGTTAGGAGTGATATTACTTAGAAGGCACTGTTTCTTAATCTCACTAAGACCCATGGAACTAACATGCCATAGTATCCTATTCCATAAGGTGGTGGAATCACATTATGAACCAGAATAACTATTCAACTGATTTCTATACACTTTTCCATATAACACAAATAGACCATTGCGAAGGGTTCCCTTTATTATAGTGAGGGATCCTTGGGAAACTCTAAGGCATCCAGATCCAGACTTGAAGCCGTGCCCTTTCTGGTCAAGGGTTCCTAGGGATATTAGGTTTATTTTTAACTCAGGAACCCACCTAAATTATTCATGATTTTTAACAGACCCATCATGAAGCTCTAGTAAAATTGAGCCTATGCCCATGATGTGACCGCTCATATTATTCCCTAGAAATACCTCACCATTATTCAATTCCCTTAATTCAGTAAGTAATTCCTTATTTGGGGACATGTGGAATGAGCATCATGAATCCTGGTTCTATTCATATAAGATGGATATATCAGTGACATTTAACACATTATTAGTGTTGAAGTGTTGTTCAACTAATAGGGAATGGTCATTATTACTATCTTTAAAGTCACCCTTGTCCAGGTTGTTTACATTTAAAACATTTGATTACCTTGTTTCTAGATTAAATTCTATATTTCTTAAACTATACTCTATCTTTTCTCCTACACATTGACTCACTTAAACCTCTAGATTCACCTCTTTCTCTAACATTTCTTTCATGTATTATACTTGTTCTATCAATTATATGTGTTTTGGTTTGGTTTTCAGGCTATGGGGCAGCAGAATCAGGTAATTTTTATTTCTGGGCAACTTTTTAGTGGCGGTTTAAACCGCCGCTAAATGAAAGCTGGTGGCTATTTTGCAGCGGTTTAAACCACCGCTAAATGTAAAATAAAATATACGTTTAGCGGCGGTTATAACCTCCACGAAATAGTCGCATCGTGGCAGTCTAATCTTGCTGCGGTTCATCAGGATTTAGCAGTATTTTTACAGAGCTGGATTTGAATTTATTAGTGGAAGTTATAACCGCTGCTAAAACCGCCGCAAAATGAGGCAACTGCGACGCTTCCCTAAAAATGCCACTAAAATAAAATAACCGTCATGAAAATATTTTCAACGCCGTATTAGGCGGCGGTTTCTGGAAACCACCGCTAAATGGAAAAATAACCACCAATAGATACCTATTCTGCTGTAGTGAGGGGACCTAGTAAGCTACTTTGTCTTAATCTCCTTTTATTGAGGTATTCCCCAATATTATGGACATTTATTCATTTATATAGTTTATATATATAAATTAAGTCATTTCATATCCACAATTTATCTATAATAATGTAATGAAATTTCTAATTAAATCTTTTTATACATTATGATTTTGATTAAATTTTTTAATTTGGTATGAGGCACCTTGAACTTTTAAACATATATTTATCATATAATTTTTGTTCTAATATTAATTTTCATATTTATTATATAGATATAAAAGGATTTCAATAAAAATTTATAAATATATTATGTAAGTAATTAAATTTTATTCAAAAGTAGTCTTTTAATGTGTTTTATATGGAACGAGTTGACAAAAAAAAAGGATGTTCTTTTTAACATATACGGCCACAACAACATATCAGTCCCCATTACTATTATTTTATATTCCAATTCATCTATAAGAAATAATGTTTTAAAGAAAAATAAATCACTTATTAACATTTTTGTTTATTTTTGTATTGAAAATGGTTTCGTAAATGGATTGATTATTTGAATATCTGAAATGATTTATTTTGATTGAAAATGAAATATTATGAGTAAAGTGTTGAAAATTGAAATCATTAATGAGGTATGATTGTATAATGGTACTTAGACATTTGAAAGGAAGTCACATGATAAACCAAATATGTGTAGTTCGGTGATAATCCAAGGATGGGTGGTTACATTATAACCTCAAATTCATTTGGTATGGAAGTTGGTCATACACCTCCTCCTTTTGTAAGAGTAATATGTTTAAAAGTCAACCATATGGTTATTCCATTTAAGAATAATTATGCACCATGTTACCTTTATTTTTTATATGTTATTTATATAGTATTTATGTTTATATTATTTTTATAAATATTTGTATGCAATGAGTTTAATATCAAAGAAAAATATTTAATACTTCATTAAGGTGAAAAGTATTAGATTATGATAAATTATTCACCGTTTCAATGTTTTTTAGTCATTATCAATTTACTTTATTTTTGTATCAGTTACTAGATTTTTTATGCTCATTTCATTTGTTGGAAGGTTTTTTCTGATGTTTTAATGGATAATAGAGTTAGGTATGGTATTAATGTAATGTTATGATGATTAATCATGAAAAGAATCCACATTTTTATTTAAAGTATTTTTATGAAATAAAAGATACTATTAGAAATTTCTATATGGTATTTATATGGTTTTTTATGTATGATATATTTCATAATTATCTAAATATATAAATATTTTAATATCGTCATATGTTAAAAAAATTATAATTCTTAATGTTACTCATGATTAGGTAATGATTATGGTCAAGAGTATATAGTTTTGATGAGAGGTTAGCTTAGATATCTTTGGATATTCTAAATTTTTATGGACATCATCATGGGTATATATTATTATGGATTATTATATTTTTACATTCTTATGATCACTTTTTATACATTGTTTTATGAAATTTTATGATGATTAATGAAATTTTTGGAATCATTATTCTTTGAGATAATTAAAGGCTATTAATTTTTTGGATGAAAAAAGAAAGGTATGAGATAGAAATTGAGGTTAAAAATTATTAAGTTTATTTCTTATGTATTTATCATATTGTTGAATTATATATTAAAAAAAAGTAAAACCTGAATGACAGGTGACCACCCATCACATCCGATAAGGCTTTAAGAATCAAATTCACAACCAAAGGGCGGTAAGTCGTTATCACCTACCACTAGCCTATGTGATTTCTCTAGTAAATATGAATTTTTCATTTTTAGTTAATAACATTTATTGAATATTAGTTTTGTTATTTAATTAACTTATGTTTTATCGAATGGATATCCTTAGTATAAGAAAATTATTTTTTTATGTGAAAAATATTATTTTGGAATAAGTTCACTCTTTTTGGAACATTAAATGATTAAGGTAAACAGAATACCCTGGGATTTTAATATAGGAGTAATGGTTTAATTGTATTTTATAAGAATACATGATTCTAATTGTAGAATTATAATGAATTATGATATTTATGAAAATGATTAACCTACCATAAAGAATATGTGATAAAGTTAATTACTTTTTGGTAAAAGACTTTAATAGTGGTGGATGTTATTTGGAGATAATTGGTAAAATTTTATCTTGGAAGACTATGTGATAAAAAATATGAATTTTGGGTTTTGATCTCTGTTTGGATTACATTGAGTAATTTCGAGGATAGTTAGTTTTTGAATGTTGAATTTCAATAATTGTGTTTAAATGTCAAATTTCAGAGATTAAAAGTAGTTTTTCATCATCTAATAGTTTATTATTTTCAGATAATTGTTTTATCCTATTCTAATTTTTTTTTAAATTTTATTAATATATGAAAAATAGATTGTTAATATTTTTTGGATTATGTGATTTACTAGAAGATAATTATATTGCTTCCTAAATGAATAATTCATCTTGAATAGTTATCTGTTGCATAAAAAGTTGTGTTTCTTATTAAAATTGTAAAAGGATGAAACAAAACATATTCAGTAATTATGTTTCATTATGTTCTTACTTAAGAATGTAATTTTATTCTACAAATAAATGAAAATGATATTTCAACAAAATTGTTACCCATTTACTTTTCTTTTATAAAAAATCAATAATATTTTAACCAATAAACAATTTATGGTTTTGTGAATGTTAACATTCTCCTAAACATATTTTCTATTAATCTCAATCAGAGAATTATTTCCATGACCCACCTTCACCATGATTAGGGAACGAACATCAAAATGTTAGAACCTTCCTCTTTCATGTTGAAGGAGATATAATTACCCCTGATCCCCTCCTTCAATAGGCACCAGTGTGGTTACAATGACCATGTTCATTGAATAACACATAATATATAAAACATTAATCTTTTTATAGAAAAAACATCGGGAGATAAGATGGAAAGTCTCAAACAAATCTAAAATCCAAAAATAATAGTAAAACCAAACCCCTTTGTCCACATGAATTTTAAAAATAAAGTGCTATAGAGTTAAATAAAACTCATAAGAAAAGTACCAAAGGTAAAGAAAACAGTAATAATAATTTTACCAATGTTTGAGCTAATATAGTTCAGCTCGTTCCTCAATATCCTCATGGAATCTAGAAATCATTTTTATATACATAGGCTGAGACTATGGGTATACTTAGTAGGGAAAATTGTTTGCTCTCATGCACATGTAGGGAGGCATTATAATTCCATGTGAGAATTAGAGATAACAAAAACACCTAGAAAGAAAACTAACCACACAGCCTCACCAAGGCATATTTCCCAAATAACTCATGATAAGTAAAGTAATAAAAACAGCACATTGATATTTTTCAACCCTACACCACTTTCAAACTAGTTATTGAAGACCTCATATGCGTAATAAATCCCCTTCCATTTTCATTAGAGTCCCACTAACTCCCAAAAAAACCTTATAGGCCACAACAACTATGCAACCTGTCTGCAGAAACCTGTGCCACCACAACCATTCATCCCGTCAATAGACACCTCACTACCACATCCATTTGTAACCAAGCCCACAAACATCTGGGCGAGAACAACTACCACCACGCCTGAGGACACTTGGTCCTCATCATGAAGACGCATGGGAACAAACCTTCCCATACACACCTAGGCCAACCTCCAAAATGTACCTTTCCCAAATTTTCATGGGATATGATGGACCTCAGGCAGTCCTAGCATGTCCGAAGAGTCTTGGTTTACCATGGAGAGGTAGAAGAAACAGAGACAAAGACGATAACCTCGTTAGAGTGTTGTATAAAACATCATCCCTAATGAAATTGGGGTGTTCTCCCCGAAGTGCTCAATTTGGGTGGGGTGCATATAATAAACACAAAACATAACATTTTATATATAGGTACACAATCACTCATCACATCCTAAGGGTTCTGAAATCAGCCTTTACACAAACACACTCACTACAATTCATTATTGGATGAATGCACAACAGTCACAACTAAAGAACCTCAAATTCTTGTTTTCATGTCCAAGTGGTATCATTAGAAATTTATTCTTCAATTTTCGGAAAATAACAGGCACATCCATAAGTCAAAAAAAATTTGAAGGGGAAAACATCCAAACTAAAATTTCAGCCTTCACACTAGGGTCTCTTGAAAAGTCACTATAACAAAATGGATCTATGAGATCCCTGAAAGTACGAGAACCATGTCATAACCTATCCCCTAATGACTGTTCTGTGACTACCCCAATCCTGCCTTCCATAGGCTAGGCGTTTTAGACTAGAACTTGAATGGCATTTCCCAAAAAATGGAAGGTGTGGCCTTAAAAACTACACACACAAATGCAGGGTACACTACGCAAAAGTAAAACACAAAGAAAGAGTAAGGTGAAACCTCAACTAATAACAAAAAATGAGTTTAATGTTATGTACTAAATGTAATAGGGCTAGAATACAATCCCAACTAAAAATATTCAACGACATCATAAAATAGGAACAATGCCTGAGATCGTCCACCATGGATCCTACCTGAAGGGTAGGTACATCTCTTCCGCAAAACTCTCCACATCAACTAGTCACCATTATTTATCACTATTTCCTAGATCATATAATATTATTTGAGATTCTCATAATCTCTATAAGACACAATAAGGTGTGGTAAAATCCCATGTAGGTGTGAGTATAACAATATCCAGTAGGGACCCTGTGACCCCCATCGGTCTCTCATAATTCCACTAAGGAAACACAAAAAGTATGATCTCAATAAAAAACCAAAGAGAAATACTCTTCTCAAACCAGCTATAACTTATATAAATATGTACAGATGATTTTTCATATGACTATATCATATTATTCTATCAAAGGGAGCTACTTCTGATCCACACGTGATCACTAGGTGTTGATCCACACAGGATTGTAGGGTGTTGTCCCGCAAAGGATCACTCGGTGTTGATCCACAGAAGATTGCTCGTTGTTGATCCACACATGATATCTAGGTGTATATCAACATAGGATCTCTAGGTTATTCCCTACTCATGATTTATTTGTACTGATCCACACATGATCACTATTCATTCATCACGTCTCAGCCAACCACTGGATTCCATCACATAATACACATGATTCCGGGAAGTTATGCTCCTCATGCCCTCAATTTTATTTCACCGTGTATGAATTCCCATGAAAATGTAACCTAATGGAACTTATTTTTATATGGTTTTTAATGAAATAGACAGTGCATTAATCTGACACCCAATCTGTGTGTTATAGACATTTTAGTGTTGAGGGCCCAGTTGGATTTGGATTCGATCTATCTTGGTCGTACTACAACATTAACCAAAACTCGGGTGGTGTATTTCCAAAGGACCATCTAATCCCTGGGACACCAAATCCATTGATGGGATTTCAAATGGATGTATGTTTTGTGAGATACGGTCTTTTAATCATATCTGGGCCGAAAAGGGTCTGGGTCCTTTCTGACACAGTCTGGTCGAGCAGACACGGTTCTTGTCAACCCGACCTAGTCCGAACCAGGTCTGAACTAGGTCTGACCTAGATTGTTACGATCACAATGGGTCATGGAAGGGCCCGACTAGAACCGGCCCGGCTGGTCCATGGTGGGCTCGGCCCGCTGGTCAGTGGACTGGCCTAGCCCGCCGGCTGGGTTTAACCCGCACAAGGGGTCACACAACCCTCCTTCCCAAATGGCTCAAGATCCATTCAGCTCTTCAACCGGTGATGCCACGTGGAACTGCCTCACTGGACACAGAACCCACAGAACATCAGTCCCACTCTATCACGTCTTCGAAGTCGTGGCCACCATCTACAGCGTGCAACGACGCACTGCCCTTCTGCCAACATTACCGGCCAAAATTTGACCTCCCCAACTAGTTTATCATGATGTCGTGTGGCACCACCCTCTTCCACAACCATTATACACTGGCATCCACCTTCGCCCACTAGCACCAGTACCACACCAGAGGGTCCTCCGCAGGCGACCGGGTGAGATTTGGTTGTATGTTTTGCCTTCCGAGAGCACCTACGATCCTCCTATGACGCTGCCAACATTGTGTGGCACCCAGGTTCCTCTTGCCACTCAATTTTCTGGTTTCCCATGAATAACACAACAATGATAAATGTGGTGGATTTTTCATGACTTATTCATTTTCCACATTCCCTCCATGTTATCATCATAATAATGGCGATATTAATTTATCCTCAAAATCACATAATTAATGAAAACAAAACCCTCTACCTCGTGAACCATTGGATGATGTCACATTGATAAAGGGAGAAGTTTCCTTAATCATGAATTCTCTGGAATTCGGTTATCATTGATCATTTCTCCCAACGAAATCGATCAAAACCCCATTCATCATTTGTGGAATACATCACGGTAATTTTTCCGAGGTTCATCACATCCGTGTCAAAAACTAGTGGCCGAGATCCATTTAAATATGTGAGGGAACCAACCGAGTTGCATTACACTAATGCGGTTCATTTATGAACCGCATTTACAGTTCCAACGTCGAGGTTATGCATTCAATGGTTCATGACCCTTAATGACCCATTTAACTATATATTCCCACCATATCTTTCAACCGTTAAATAATGAATTAAAATATTATTGAGTTTTTTTTCAACCTAAAAATTATGTTTTTCATTCGAATTTTTTCAAACAAAGTTAAGCTTCCATTATGTGAATCCTGGTGCTAGGAGTCCAATGGTTCCCTCAGTTTTTAGTTTCGAGAACCGGTTGAAAGATTTGAAAATGCCACCCGCACATTAACTGAACATACCTTAAAAATGATCTAAAAAATGTTCCGAGCTCTCAGGGGCATGGAATCAAGTGCCGTAAATTTCCTAGAATCATAATAATCCCAAATAATTTAAAATATATATATATATATATGGAACATATAAGACGTTAAATTTCTCCTCACCATATGGATTTTCATATGAGAAAACAAAAAAAAAACTATGGAAACATATGGGGGTAATGAGCACACATCTAATCATCCCTCTTCCATGATCTATAATGTAGATTTCCATCCTGCCAAAGAACTCTCATAATAGAAATAAACCACCAACAAAGGTCCCACTCCTGTTGATCCTCTATCCCTACCGAGAACTTCGTACATGTCTCCCCATCATCGATGTCTAGCTCTCCCCAGTTAATAATATGTGATGGATCATGCACATGCTTCCTCAACTATGAAAAATTGAAAACATTATCCACCTGCTACATATGTGGGAGAAGAGTGAGATGGTATGCCACCTCACCTACACTAGTAAAGATCTAGAATGGTGTGATTAAACATGAAGATATAATTCCACCCCATCCAAACCTCGACAATCCTCATTAGAGAGAGAACCGTAAGAAGACATGATCCCCCTACTCACACACTAATTGTCTCTATATCATGTCGAGATAAGACTTGTACTAAATCTATACAGTATTCATCTACTCTTGGATGATCTGCACCTTCTCTATGGTAGCACGTACCAACTATGGACCCATAAGTTCTGACTCCCATTAATCTGCATAGCATATAGGTGATCTGCAATTTCACTCGTATATGGCCTCAAACAGAGTAATGTCGATGGTGGAGTGATATTTATTATAGTATGAGAACTCCACCAGGGTAGGTGGTCATCCAAAAAATGGAAACAATTGAGGACACAAGCACAAAGCATGTCCTCAAGTGACAGTATGGTCTACTCCTTATGATCATCTGTCTGAGGGTGAAAGGTAGTGATCATGACTAGCTAAGTCCCAAATGCCACATCTATCCACTTCTACAAGGGGGATGTGAAACATGTTTTGTGATATGAGACAATATCGATGGATCCCTTTGATGTCTTAAAATCTGTTTCACTTAGAGGTGTCACAAGACTTCTACTGATCCCTACTCTTGGATGGGTAGGATGAGGGCTAAATTAGTGTGTCGTTCAATGATAACCCATATAGAATAGTGGTTCCTGGAAGTTTTTGGTAGCCTTGTCACAATGACTATGGATATACCATCCCAGATCTACTCTGGAACCTAAATCCTGGTGGAACCTGATTCTCAGCCATCACTTTCTAATTAGTGGGGCATCATGATACAAACTATGTCATTTTTTTCTTCATCCATGTACACCAGTACTGACAACAGAGGTCTTAGTGCATCATCTTCACTCTAGGATATACCACCCAAGTGGATGTCTCGATCTCCCTCGACACCTCCTCTTGTACCATCACTGGTACCAGGATGTGTACTCTAAAGGAAAATTAAATGCTCCACACATTCATTAAATTCATTAGGAGATTGTCATGAAGATATCTGAGCACATCGGGCATCACAGAAAATGTACCCAAGCCGAGACTTCCAAAAATGATGATAAAATGGGGGAGTGACAGTCAGATACTAGAGTTAATATTCTTCATCTATGTCCAAAAAAATTATTTGCAACGTGGCCATATTTTTTATCACCTCATGCAGAAATTGTAGACCAAACCCCATACTGAGTGTGTCTGCTACTACATTCCGCTTCAGAGGTGTGTAGACTATCTCAAAGTCATAGTCCTGGAGGAACTCCGGCAATAACAGATATCTCAGGTTCATGTCCTTATGTGAGAAGATATATCTGAGACACCAGTGATCAGAGGAAACAATAACTCGTTAACCCATCAAGTAGTCCTACAACATATTTAGTGTAAAGACCACATCTTTTAACTCCAGGTAATGGGTATCATATATCTACTCATGTTCTCTCAACCTTCATGAGCCTTAAGCGATCACTACACACTATTTCATCATGAATCAGTTGAGTCCAGTATGTGATGTGTCGTAGTATACCACATACTTAACATCCTCTTCAAGTATCCTCAAGATGGGGACACTCTTCAGCCTCTCCCTCAACTCTTAAAAAATCATCTAGCATCTCTCCATCCACACAAAGTGTTTGTCGATTATTTTTCAAAGCCGAAAACACTATCACAACTCAGGTAAAGTCAGTATGATAATCCGGTAGTACCCATCCAATCCAAATAAAATCTTCACCTCATTTACACTCCTTGGTGGCTCAAAATCAAATCCACCTCTATCTTCTTCGGATCCACTACAACTCCAGCCTCTTATATAACATGCCCCAAGAATTGTACATCCTATATCTAGAAGCAGAACTTCGGTAAAATTCTATAATGCTTGTGCTCGCTGAGTTTATCCACAAATCACTGTAGGTGTGTGGTGTGCTCCTCTTCTGTTGCTGAGTATATCACGATGTCGTCAATGAATACCACCATGATGTGATCTAGGCAAGGGTGGAAGATCCTATTCAGGACACCCATGAACACTTTTGGGGCATTAGTCAAGAAGAAGGGCTTTACCATGAAATCATAATAGTCATACTAATATCTGATGGTCATCATAGTTATGTCCTCATCTCATACTCTTTGCTGATGATAGCCTCATTTATGTTCTATCCTCGAAAACCATTGAGTAATTTTCTACTGGTAAAATATATCATCAATCCTTGGTAGTGGATAATTGTTCTTCATGGTCACCAGGTTAAGGTGATGATATCTCGCACCAATCCTCAGACTACCATCTGACTTATTAGCGCACAAAGTCATGGATTCCCATTGAAAAACACTGGGCCTTATGAACCCTCTTCTTCTACAAGTCCTCCAACTATACACACAACTCAAGATGTTCCACGTGGGCTATTAGATTTGTTGGCATTGAAATCAGTGTCGTCCTAGGGTACAGGTCTATATAGATGTCTATCGTTGTGCAAAGAGGTAGTCTTGAAACATCATCAGGAAATACATCATCATACCGGTCTACCACTATAGGATAACTTAGACTCCTCACATCAACAACTTTAAGGGTAAGGATTTCCAATTTTTGAGTGAATGAATGCACCCTTCTTTAAGAGAGTACATCATTTGCTGAAGCTGTTTCCTTCTCACCATTGAAGGAGAAATAGATTCCATCCTCATGGAAACATCGTACATTGAACCTAAAATAGTCAATACGATCAAGAACATTGGATAGCATATTTATACCGAAGATTACGTCGTAAGGCATCGAACCTGATACTATGAGATCCCACCAGAATATCTCACATCTTAGAGTGAGCTCACACTGCCGGAACTAGAGTTTAATCATCGAATCTTCTCCCATAGAGTAATTTAATCATAATGATCGAGCCAATTACTCTATCTGAATCATCGAGATGCAAATGAGTTTTGTGGAAATAAATGAGTGATAAGAAATTATGTCTACAAGAACTGCAACTAGTTTGAAATTGGAATTGATAGTACCTCTATTAATCTCTAGATCACCATTGTCATAGGACCCTACCACCTGATGTTGAGATAGCCCATGTTCACCTTCTCTCTATGGTCAGGTTGGACCACCTGGTGGTGGTGGTAGTTGAACCATAAACTCTCATCCACCACCTACTACATGACCTACTCCTCTGCCACGTCCACAGCCCTGCGGACCCCCTCGCTCGAACCTTGTCCACTATCTCGACGGTTCTGTGTTCATATGCTAATCATCTATGTAGGGAGTTGGATAGTCATGATCCATGATTTCTTTAAAGTCGTATGACTAATAAGCCGTAGTCCTAAGAAGACCTCCTTTACCCCGTGAGATCTACAACTCTGACATTGTGTCCTAGGGTCATCCACCAGAAGGTCTGACCCGATTGGAACTCTACATCATCTACCTACTTACTACTGCATATGACTCGACTATATGTCGTCCAGTGGTGACCCAAAATATCGGTTCCTACTCAGCAAAAAATCTCTCCACAAATAATGAATGCTCTATCACTCCAGCTTGCGTTAGGATAATGAGTGATATCATCGAAACTCTGATCTCTTTCCAGTGACCCTACTTAGTAGTCTGGGACCTAAAAAGAGGTTCTCGTACCATGTCTATGGAGTAGCGTGAGAGGTGAATTATTCTCACTGAATACTGGACCATTGATAAGCTACCCTTCTATAAGTACAAAAAATTCTATATATGCACTAAGAATAAAGTCGGTGGTACAAAATTTTCCCTAAAGAGGGTGTTGAAGTCCAACCAGGCGAGTGTCACCTCCTCATTCATCTGGAGCATCGTATTCCACCATATCTCTAATGTGTCCTGTAATAAGATAATATCTAGAATCACCATCTGATCTGCTGGTGTCTCAACTAAACAAAAAACACATAACACATCCTCAAGGGATTCCTTATCTACCTAGGGATCTGTATCACCTCAAAACCATAAAGGCCTCTTTCTATGGAAATCGGAAACACACTCATTTGGCCTGCACAATATTCCAGTGGGTCTGGTGGAAACCCCTATGCTCTATGTGGTGGTTCTTCTAGTAAACCTCTCTAATGTTATAACATAGTAATAAGGCTTGGAACTGAAGCCTTGTTGTTTAGGGGGTCATCATCATGTACTCTCACTGGAGTCTTAGCAGGTTGTCTATGTAGTGGATCCAACAAAGAAATAGGTGTGACACTTTCAAAAAGTTATACATGTGGATCTGACTAAAAAGAGATCAAAAAATAAACATTTCAAAAACACATGCAATCAGTGTTCTCATGCACTAAGTCGGAAATTAGAATTGAGGGTCCTTGTGTATAGATATGTCGGCCTTCACACCAACACTGGACTCCCTGAACAGAGAACCACACTCTAAAAACATAAAACTGTTGCTTCATTGGAATGATCTTAGTCCTAATGCTTCCATAGAACCAACTCCTCTAATACCAATTTTTCACGAACCATCCCTCAGGGCCCATGCCATAACTACCCCAAGCCCGCATTCCATTGGCTTGGGGTTGGCATCTTTCTCTAGAACGGAATTTCACAAAAATGGGAATGAATTGCTTCATGACATGTACACACACAAGCAGGGTACACTACACAAAAGTAAAACACAGTGGAAGAGTAAGTTACAACCAAAAAAATTAACCACAACTATGTGTATTTGTATGTAATGAAGGTAATGTGGCATGATTTCAAGCCCAACTAAAAAGATAAAACTATAACGGAAAACAAAAACTACTCTATAGTTAGTCCACCATGGATCCTACATTAAGGGTAGGTATACCTCGCCTCCACAACTGTCCACATCATCTAGTCACCTTCATTTACCACCTAGGACAAGATCCTATAGTCTTAGGCGAGATACTAATTATTTTTAGAAGTCACAACAAGGTGATGGTGAAGCTCATGTAGGGGAGAGAAAACCAATATCCATTAGGATCTCCGATACCCTCGAAGGCCTCTCAGAATTTCACAAAGGAAAACCACAAAGCATGATCACAATCACAAAGCAAAAAGAGAAAGACTCAGCTCAAACCATTTATTAAATAAGAAATGAAGTACGAATGATTTATTTGTATGATTGATCATCATATTATTTAAAAGTGCTCTGCTGATGAACCACATAGTATCACTCATTGCTGATCCCCATGGGATTTCTCAGTTGTGATCGACACAAGATCGCTCAGTGTTGATCCACACAAGATCACTCAGTGCTGATCAACACAAGATTTCTTGTTGCTGATTCAGATAGGTTCAGTATGTGTTGATCAACATAGAATCTCTAGGTGATGATCTATACAAGATCGCTTGGTTTTGATCCACACATGATCTATTAGTTCCAATCTACCTAGGATCTCTATTCCATCTGCACATCTCAGCCAGCCACTGGATTCTGGAACATAGTACGCTTGATTCTAGGAGGTTCCACTCCTCGATCCATTGGTTTTATTTCACTAAGAAAAATGTCCAACAAATATGTAACCCAATGAACTGTCATGTCATAAGGGTTCCGATGGAACAGACATCACATCAATCGGACGCCTTCTCTGTGAGCTATAGTAATTTTAGTGTCGAGGGCCCGATTAGATTCAGTTTTGATCCAACCTGGACATACTCCAAAACACTATAAAACTAATGTAATATATCTAAAAAGAACATTCTTGTTTCAAGGATTCAAGTTACTTAGGAGGTTAGTCAAACTGACATCTATTTTGTGAGAAACTGTCATTTCAGTGTATCTAGGCCGAAAAGGGTCACTGTCCGATATGACTCGGTAAGCCGACTGGGTCCACCTAGTCGTGGGATGACCCAAACCTGTCGGGCTCTGAACCATGTCTCACCCGGCCCAGCCCGAACCTACTGGGCAGTGCTACAGTAGGCACAGCTCGCAGGGCAGCAGACCGGCCTGGCCGATCGGCGAGGCACGACCCACATGTGGAGTCGCACGACCCCTCCTTCCCAAATGGTTCAAGAGCCGTTTGGCTCTACAACTAGTGGTTCCATGTGAAACCGCCTCATTTTCCGCAAAACTGTCATGGAACGGGTCCCCCTCCACCATTGTTTTAAAGCCACACCTTTCATTTGTGACCCATGACAGCGCGCCTCCCATATACCAATGTGGCGGGCCAAAACCCTGTCACCCCTCCAGGTCCACTGAAGTTCTGTTTCATGCCTCCCCCTTCCATGCTTAGAAAGCCTCGGCCTCCACCTTCACCAACCGGCACCGGTCACCAATGTCGTCGTGCTGGTGTCGTGCCAACGGTTCATTCTCCAGCCACCCGGTGAGGTCTTTTTTCAGTTTTCCCTTCTGAATGTGCCTAGGAGCCTCATCAGATGCTAATGATGCTGCTTGGCTCCTAGGTTCATCTTTACACTCTATTTTATGGTTTCTAATGAAGATCACAATGATGATCAATGTAGTGGAGGTACATAGCCTTGTTCATTTGGTCCACACCCTCCATGTTAGCATTATAACAAGGGTGTGAATAATTATCATCAAACACTTAGAATTAATTGATACAAAACGCCCTACCTCATGTACCATCAGATGATGTCGCAGTCGTGGAGGGAGATGAGTCCTCATTCGTTGATGTCAATGGAATTTTCCAATCCCAGATCATTTCCCGTAACAATGTCGTTCAGACCTTCATTCATCATTAGTTTAAGACATCGCAGTACTTCATCAGAGGTTCCTCACATCCATATCAAAAACCCATTCCCAAGCTCCATTTAAATATATGAGGAGACCAACCATGTTGTATAACAGTAATTTAGTTCATTTTTAATCGAATTTAATGTTCCAATGGGGTGGTTATGAATCCCAATAGTCATTCCCTTGAATGAAACAATTAACTCTACTATCCCACCAGGTCACCCAATGGATTAAAAAAGAAATAAAATAACATTTTTAGTTTATTATTAGTATTTTTTAATGCTAAAAATTAACTTTTTATTCTAACCTTTTTTGAACAATGCTATGTTTCTCATAAAAGAATCCCGGTGTTGCGAGTCCAACAATCCCCTAATATTTCAATTACAAGCACTGATACAAATTTTAGACCCGCCCAGTTGTTTACTAAACATACCTTAAAATATGTTCAAAAATCTATTTTTCAGTCTTGGGGCCTTGGAATCATGTGTTTTTTATTTTTTAAGTCACATAATAATCCCAAATAATTTAAAATAACATATATGAAATTTCATTTTATTTACAAACCAAACCAATCCCCAACATATGACATAAATACAATAACCAACAACTGAACAATATGATATCCCATCCCCATCCCCATCACCCAGCATGCATCAATAGGTGAAATGAGATGTATTACCAAAATAGAGAAAGTAAGTTTCAAGATTTTTCCACACTATTCATTAAGTTCATTTTGATTGGTTAACCAGGGTGATCACATAAGGATTATTATTCATTGGGTATCAATTTAATCTACATTGTTTATGTGAATAACCATTTCTCATCCTAAAGCAATTCAATCACAATATTATTAGGAAAAAATAGGTTAATTTGTGCGTACGAAATTACCCCCAACGGCCATTATTTTTAATCGTAAAAATCCCATAAAATTCTCTTCATATAAGTGAATAAAAAATGAATACAATAAAAACATTATCAAATACACCCCTTAATCCTTTAAAGTCCATTTATTATCTTCCTTAATATCTGGTTTCATCCAAGCTACAAGGAAACATTATCATACCCAAATCGCATGATACTCAGTAATGAGAGACAACAGAATACCCTATGGGATGATTGACGATTGAAGTTTTCTCTTCACGCCAAGAACTGAGGATGTGCAACATGCAATGTAATAACTCAGAGGATTCCAAGGTAGAGAAGGAATTTCTCCAGCACAGGTGCACAATTCATCTCAGAAGGAAGTCTCGAGTATCACTAAGAGTGACTATAAAGAAAAATTGATGAAATAATATCAGCTTAAGAAAAGTCTAGATCCAAAAAACAAGAAGAACATATCGATGTACTTAAAAGGTGGATCATGGATTGACCATACAGTTGGGAGGTTTCAAATGTTGGGATTAATTGGTATTTAATAAATATCCTCAGAGATCATAGAGAAAATAGTTGTGAGATAATATATATATTATATATAGAAAAAATGTATAACAATGTGAATCTATAAAACACTAGAAAGTTGTGACACCAAAGAAAAAGGCCACACATTTTGGTATATCAATGGTCACCCTTCCATTGGGGGATTAAAAATTCTTTTACTCGTATTATATGGCTTTGGAAAGGGTGTTAATATCCTTTTATGTAAAATGATACAATACCAGGGAGGACTGGAAGGTCCTAGAAAAATAGGGAAGGACTCACAAATATGCGAGTCAACAGAGCCTTAGCGCCATTGCCCATGCACCATCGCCCTCGCACTATCATTACCACTATTGACTTTCGGTTCCACAGACGCCCATCAGTTCCACTGATGTACATCGGTTCCACTGATGCTCCTCGGTGCCACCCACGCTCTTTGGTACCACTTATGATGATCATTGCCACTGAAACCCATTGGTTTTATTGACACTAATCTGGGACATTAACACTCATAAGATCCACTAATACTCATCAGTGCCACTTACTCTAATCAATGCCACCATTCGTTCAATATTAATAATTAGTGAACTCCTTTGAAAAGAAACTAATGGTCCCTAAGACACCCAAAACACCAAAAATTGGAAATGTAATGAACCAAGATTTTTTGGAAATTACATCTGATTACTTTCAATATTTTCTCTTCCTCGAGATTTTATGGACAAACCCACAAAAAAGTGAGAGGTCAGAATAACCACTTAATAAGATACTTCCCAGAGACAAACCACCAGAGAGTTGTTCGAAAGCCAGATCAACCCCGATATCTAGGGACACCAATCCCTCATCTATCTTCTGAAAAAATAAAGATATATTACCACACTTCTCTTCCATGTAACCATAAAAACACATGAAGGTCACACCGTCAACAATCATATATTAGAGAGTATCCTTTCCCATGTCACGATACTATCCTCTTTCGGCGACACTCACTCACCAGTATGGATTCAATATCATCCACATTAATTCATCTTGATTAGGGATCATGTCCTCTACATACCATAATTAGTTCTTCTCATACACTTTCAATGAACAAAGGAAAAATCCCATCTCATTGTTCATAAGGACAAGAATTACATTATAGTCATGTAAAACGCAACACAGATCAAAACAAAAAACAACTCTAGGTATTGGGAACAAATCTGTTCCACCCATTCCAAGGTACTCTCATTGATTCCACCATGCCACCATAACACACAAACCAAGGGATTGGTGCATCCATGAAGCACCATATCCTCACGATCCTCAATCATCACTAGTCACTCTTCAAACACAGCATCATCTTCGATATCCACCTCTCCCCAATCAAGGACATGCGAATCATCATGTAGATACCGACAAAGCTGAGATACATGGAAGATGTCATGGTCCCTCTATAGTGGCGGTGGTAGAGCCCGTTGATAAGACTCTTTGGTGACCCGCCGTAATACCTCGAAGGGTCTGCTGAACCTAGGATAAAGCATACTACACACACGAAACCACTGTTTCTAATGCTGGGGGAGACTATTAAGAACTTGTGGTCCCCAACCCCTAACTCCAAGGGTCTCCTCCTGTGATCGGCATAAGAATTTTTTTGTTCCTGTGCTACCTTCTTCCTCTTACACAAAAGCTGAACCTTCTTCGCCATGGTATTTACTACCTCTGGGCAAAGAACACCCAATTCCCCAACATCTGTCTAGAACACAGGTGAAGAAAATGAAATTCTATACAAGGCTTCAAAAAAAGACATGAAAAATTTAGAGTGATAGATATTATTGTTGGAGAACACTACCTCTGTAAAGTGTCTCACACCATGACCATCCAATGTCTAGAACACATACCTACAACTTGTCCTCCAACATCTGGATGGTCCTCTGTATCTTCTCATCCGTATAAGGGTGGAAAGTAGTGTTGCGGTATACATAACGACCCATACTTTACATACATTGTTATTTCTTCATAATTGAAGCATACTTAGTATAACATATAAAAAAACCACAACAGGACCGTATATGTATAGAGTCTTTAGAAACTGGGTAACATAAACAACTAGTTCATAAATAATCTACATTGTCTCAGATTTATTTCATCATATCTAGAATCAATTTTTGGAACATCCTACTTAATACCCTTCTTCATGACCTGGGGAAAATAAAACATACAAAAGGGTGAGCTCAAATGCTCAGAAAGGGTAATCAAAAGAAATATCAATCACATCATATTCATAAGAACATAACATTTTAGAAGTCTTAACCTGAAAAAGAGACCAGAATTTCATAACATGGGATGAATCATAGTTGTGAAATGTACTCCCAATAATCATAACTTGAAACTTTGTGGCATGCACACATAATCATATAGAATCATTTCTTAGTAGTCAAGAATCATTTTCAATACTATCTTAGCGGACAATGTCCATTTATGAACCGCATTCAATCCTCATTTCAGTCCTATATCACTGATCCGGATTAACCTGCCGTTCCAGCCATGTCTATATCATGAGATATAAATCTTTACCCAATTAATTTGAGGATGATATAGGTCCCACCCATCTCATAATGATACCATTCATATGTGTGCCACAAAATCATTAATCATATATCATATCATAGCCCATGTAATAAAAATGGGATTATTAAACATCATGCCATCATAACATAATCCATATAAGATAAAAGGACATCATAAAAATAATTCCATCATATCATAATCAAATCAATTTCAAAATAGGGATAGAAACAGAACCCTATATTATCTTATATGGAAATTAATTTTGATAAAACACTTGAACTCCATTCTTGAGGAAAATATCCTTTCCACTTCAAAAACAATTTTTCTTTATTAAAATGTCATGTAATTTTAAACTAAAAGAAGTTGATTAAAAATAAAATTGAATAATTTTAAAGGAATCTTCATGGAAATAATTTTTTAAAATTCCATTCAGGCCGTATAAGTTAAAAAAAACATTCTTCTCGTACTTTGGCTGGAAAAGTCAAAAAGTACCTCGTACTAAAAATGACAAAAGATTCCTTTCAAATATTTTACTAAAAACTCACCAATGGGTAAAATTGGATTTAAAAAATTTTAATTGGAAGGAAATAATATTACATATTGAGGAAACATGGATGTTGATGATAAATATTCCCCCGTAAATTCTGAAGTATAAATAATCTCAGATAAAAATGAGATTGCGAGATTTTCCCTTACCTTAGGTCTGATTTTCTTCGTACATGTACAAACCTCCTGTATAATGATTTAAATAATGTTATTGAATTATTCCAGAATCTTACTCACTGTTATGATATCATATATGGTCATATTCTTAGCTTCTAATTAGTAATATTTCATTTTTAATTGTTTTTCGGGTGTTTATTGCTTTTTGTTCTTATGAGTGTTTTGTCGAATAAATTATTATTATTATTTTAGGATATAGATACCTAATTTACATAATGGTATTATTGTAATATATATAATATTTATTCATTCAATTAATTTATATAATCATTATGCAATGAAGATCATGTAGAATGAGTCGCATCACATCGTGGAGACGGTTGGCCGTACATACGCACCAGTTATGATATCATTCCCATGATCATGGAATTTTATTGAAGTGTATGTATACTATTTAAGAATAAATATCAATTTAAAATAATCATATATAGTAATTCTTTACACCATTATACCCATCCATGTAAGGTGGTGGTGGAAAATAGATTACACCACGACGTGGAGACGGTATTCCGAACGTACGCATGCAGGCTGATTTCATTTTCCGTAGGATGGATAGAAGGTGAAATAGGGTAGTTTCATAATTAAAATAACATATCAGTATATGCGTGATACTGATGTTATTACTTTATAATGAAACAACTAAATAAGAAGAAGAAGTAGAAGAAGAAATAAAGTTGAAAGAATTGGTAACGAACATTACCTATTATTTGAAGTGCCTCTTCTTAACCTCCTCTTAGGGAACTAAAGAAGGTCTTAAAAGAATACCAGGACCTCTAGGATGTTTCTATGGAAGTTTAGAAGATAAATTTGCAGGGTTTTTCTGAGCTTGAAGTCTCAAAGTGGTGCGAGGAGGAGAGGGAGGAGGTTCCCTTTTATAAGGGAGGGGAGGGGCACCTTTGGAAAAACTTAAAATATTATTTTATTATAAAATCATATTCGGTTTTTAATAGCTCCAAATTGATTTATTTAAAATATAAGGTGGGGATGGGTCTAAATCCTCTCATCCAATATATTTTCTACGTGTTAGGGTTACTAATTTATCCATATCATTTAGATTTAACTCTAAGTTAAATAATTTAACTTTTACCGTGTCTTCTTGTTTTCTTAAAATATATGGTTAATAAACATACTATAACAAGAAAAACGAACCCCAAGTTGTTTAGTATTAATATATATAACCTTATCTAAGTCATTTGGAAAAACCTTATATTTTTAGGAATAAAATAACTATTAATAATATAATAGTTTTTTAAAAACAATTTTATGTCAATTTTGACACTATTTGTTAATTAATTTTTCTGAAAATCATAATAGCATGATTAGTTTGGAAAATTTAAATTAAATCAATAATAACATGTCATATTAACCTAGAAAGTTATTTTAATTCATAAAAAGTCTGAAATTACATTTATTTTGGTATTTATAACATCAGTTATGTTAATATTTTATTAATAAGATAATTAATGCATCATCATTGTGTCATAAATAAATTTAATTATTTAACGTATAAAAATTATAAATAAAATACAATTAGGTAGGAAATATATTTATCTTTCTAATTAATATTTATATTTTAATTTATATTATGTATAACCCTATATTAAAAATGATTTAGTTATTAAACTTTGATTTTAACTATTTTAACCCTTCTTTAAATAAATTAATAATAAATGTCCTAATCTAATCTAAGTGGACCTAAATGGTCATATTATATTCCGAAGGTTGTCCTTGGTCGAATTAAACTTATCCAATAGAATTAGGACATGTGTTAGGGTAATAATAATACCATTTTACCCTTAATCATCCTATATACTTTTAACCGTGGTAAAAAAACTAAAAAGTTACTATTCACCAAAAAAATACTTTTATCTTATTAAACCACATTTTACTCCTTGATATTAACCATGTCTCTCGGAATTTCGAAATTCCACTCACAGAAGCTGTAAAATTATTTTTTATGTAAATTTTCAAATTCTCCAAGGATGTGGGTAAAAGACGGTGAAATGTTCAATAAAAGTTTTATATATAAAAAATTATTATAAAATAACTCCATTGAATTACATTAAAGTTATATAGGTGTTATGTAGCAATCTTGACATAAAATAAATTTAATTAAAATAAATAATTATTTAAATAAAATGTCGGTTTTAAAATAGTAACCCAGTGTTTTCACTATTCATCAAAAAATTGAATGTTTTCAGAAAAATACCAAAATTTTACCAAAGGTTAATTTCGATATTCCGAATCTAAAAATGAAGTCCATTTTCAATGATAAAATTTATATAATTTCAAAAAGTGGGTTTTAATATTCATAATGGCTAGTTTTAATAATATTTTAAAAGCATATCATTGTTTAGTGAAACTCTGTATTGTGTACAACACAAGCTTTTGAGGGAGGTTTCGATTTTGTGTAATGCAAGCCAAGAAAGTGTTGTGTGTAGTGAAATATTCCTTTGATGATGTATATAACATAGAAACACAATATTTCTCATAAAAGTCTCGGGTGTTACATTCTACCCCCCATAAAAATGAATTTCGCCCTCGAAATTCATCACTTTGTAAGAACAAATGAGGATACCTCTCCCTCATCATATCCTCAAGATCACATGTAGCTTATTATAATTGGTGGTTCCTCAATATAACTTTCACCAAGTGAGTGGTCTTGTTCCATAGGACTTTTTCATTATGATCCAGAATCTTTATCGACTGTTCTTCATAAGAAAGATCATTCTCCATCGGTAAGCTACCTTCCCAAAACGATCCAATATTTCGAAAAGATAGATATACCTAGGGCTCAGCTTTCCCTTATTTCCAAATCTCATTACTCTCTTCCAAGGAGATATTCGTAAGAACACTTTATCACCCACATCAAACTCTAGGTATTTTCTTCAGTTATCAGCATAGACTTTTTGTCGACTCTGAGCTGCTCTTATGTGTTGTTGAATAGATCAGACCTTTTCTTCCATCTCATCAACAAGATCAGGTCTGAATAACTTTCTTTCCCCAACTTTATCCCAACAAGTTGGAGTTTTTCATTTCATTCCATAGTGGGATTCATAAGGAGAAATACAAATACTAGAATTAAATATATTATTATAAGAAAATTACACCAAAGGTATCTGTTGATCCCAACCACCTTTTAAATCCATAGAGAAAGCTCTTAACAAATCTTCTAGAGTTTGAATTTTTCTCTCTGACTGACCATCTGTCTGAGGATGATAAGAAGTGCTGAAACTCAACATTGTATCCAGAGTATGCTAAAGACTTTTCCATAACCTTGAGGTAAACCTCGGATCTCGATCAAATATAATGGAATGTGGTACTCCATTAATTCTTACCACTTCCTTTACATATATCCTGGCAAGCTGATCCAGAGAGAAATCCTCTCTAATAGTAATGAAGTGTGCCGACATTGTAAGACGGTCAACTATGACCCTGATAGAATTATTACCTTAGGATGTTTTAGGAAGTATGGTGACAAAGTCAATTGTGATGTTTTCCCATTTCCATTCAGGTATGGGTAATGGTTGTAACACCCCCTTAGACTTCCGTCTCTCAGCTTTAACTTGCAGACAAACCAAGCATCGAGAGATATATTCAGCAACATCTCTTTTCCTGCCATCCCACCATAAGTACTCTTTTAGGTCCCTATACATCTTCGTACTTCCAGGATAAAAAGAGAATGAAGATATATGAGCCTCATCCAGCAGCTCCTTCTTTAATTCGGGGATGGGAGGAACACAAACCATAATTCTGAACTTTATTATCCCATCACAATCAATGTTGAATTTATGAACATTTCTCACCTTCTTTTGTAACTCTACATCTTCTGTGCCTCTTTAATCTTCACATGTATAGATGGTTAAAAATTCATTTGATAAAGAAAATATTTTCCCCTTCCATTATAAATCCAGGATCTATCCTTGGTAAATCCATAAATATTGGATCTTTTGTGATCCTCATGATGGATAAGCTAGCATGGTCTTGTCGACTTAATGTGTCTTCCACCTTGTTTGCTTTCCCAGGGTGGTAATGAATTGAGCACTCGCAATACTTAATCAACTTCAACCATATTCTTTGCCGCATATTCATCTCCTTTTGTGTGAAAATATACTTTAAGCTTTTATGATCAGTATAAATATCACACCTTTCACCATAATGATAATGCCTCCAAATATTTGAGGCAAAGATTACAACAGCTAAATCCAAATCATGAGTTGGTTAAATTTGCTCATGGATTTTCAACTTTGGTGAGGCATATGCTATCACCATACCATTTTTCATAAGAACACACCCCAGCCCCTTCTTGGATGCATCACTGTAGATCACAAACCTTTCTCCACTACAAGGCAGTGTGAGCACAGGTGCACTGGATAACCTTCTTATGAACTCCTTGAATTTATCTTCACATTCCTCCGTCCACATGAACTTATCTCCTTTTCAAGTCAACCTAGTGAGTTGATTAGATAATCATGAAAAATATTTCACAAAACGTCAATAATATCCATCCAAACCAAGAAAACTTCATATCTTAGTTACAATTGTTGGTCTCGACCATCTTTTGATAACCTCTGTTTTTGCTGGATCCACATATATCCCCTCTTTTGAGATTATGTGACCCAAAAAGGAAAATTTTAGAAGCCAAAATTCACACTTGGTATATTTGGCATAAAGCTTCTCCTTTATCAGGGTCTTCAATACAATTTTAAAGTGATATTAATGTTCATACTTTCTATTTGAATAGAAAATAATATCATCTATAAATACTACCAAAAACTGATCAACATAGTCTCTAAAGACTCTATTCAACAGATCCATGGAGATAGCAAGGGCATTAGTAAGACCAAATGGCATCACTATAAATTCATAGTGTCCATACCTTGTATGACAATCTGTTTTGGTATATCCTCCTTTTTGAACCTTAATTGATGATACCCTGAACGATGATCAATCTTGGAAAAGTATTGAACTCCGCATAGTTGGTCAAATAAGTCATCAATTCGTGGGAAATGATATTTTTTCTTGATAGTGATCTTGTTAAGTTCTCGATAATCAATGTAGAGTATCATTGATCCATCTTTCTTATTAACAAACAGAATAGGTGCTCCCCAAGGTGATTCACTAGGGCGTATGAATCCCTTATCAAGATTCTATTGGAGTTGCTTCTTCAATTCCTGCAACTCAATTGGGGACATTCTATAATGTATCTTTCAAATAGGCAAAGCACCCGGTATGAGTTTTATTGAAAACTCAACTTCACGATTTGGTTGAAGACCCAACAATTACTCCAGAAAGACATCATCAAATGCCCATAAAATGGGCATATTCTTAATCATGTGTTTCTCACCAACCATTTTAGATAAATAACATTCATTTAGTGGAATCAAGACCCATAAGATGGATGAAATTTCCACTGGAAGGTTATGTTCATCCTTTCATCGATAGATGATCATAGATTGATCGGGAATATGAAATGTGACTTCCCTTATTTGGAAATTGATATGATATCCATATAAAGAAAGCCAATCCACGCCAATAATAACATCAAATTCCACTATAGGAAGGATCACAAGATTTGTAGGAAGCACTTTCCCACAGACGTCAATCGGAGAGGAATTATAAACTTTTGATGTGACTTTTGAGCCATTAGGGGTTGTCAGAGCGAACTCACCATCTAATTGCTGAGGTAATACGGGGATACCCTTAGAAAATTATTCATAAATAAAAGAGTGGGTGGATCTAGAATCAAATAAAACATTTTCTAATTTACAGTGGATGGTAAGTGTATATTTAAACTTGTTGTTATCGTATTCCACATCGCTGATAGAAATTGCATGTGAATTTCCTTTGTCTTTAGTCTTAAGATTTTGTTGACGTCGATCATCATCAAAAACCCTTGGATTAGGGTATTGATTAGCATAATTACCCATTTCCTTGCACTTGTAAAATTGAAGTGTAGGGGGTGCACTCTGTGTAGCCTTTTCTTTGTTCGCATCACTAGACATCTTCTTCCCATCATTGAGGCATTCAAAAGCCCGAGGACCTTCCTTTGAACATTTTAAACATTTACTTGTCCTTTTAAGACAACTCACTAAATTTTTATTTCCACACATTGAGAATAAGGGAAAAATCATCTTCTTTTCAGTGTGCTCTTTATATTTTCCATTGAATTCCATTTTCCTCTTCTTATCAAACGCATATGACTGATGGGTTACTCCAATCTCCATCTCAACCTTGAGAGAACATCGAACGATTTCCTCATAGCTATTTAAGTCCGTTATGGCTAACTCCCTTCGAAGACTTGGTTTTAATCCACTAAAGAATCGATCGATATTACTCTTAGGTTGGATAATAATACCAGAAGAATACCTTGCAATTCTTGTAAAATTTTCTTTGAAGGTACCAACAGATTAATCATCCTTTTTCTTTAGTTCAAGAAACTCCTTCTCCATATTTGTTCGAAGAATACGAGGGAAGTAGTTATTGGAAAATAAGTTCTTGAATTCGTCCTATTCCATGGACTCAATTTCATATCTTGGCCTCATATTATTGATATGATTCCACCATCGATAAGCTTCAGCTTCCAAACGATATACAACTAAGACGACTTTATCATGTTCAGAACATTGATGAACTGAAAATATCTTTTCAGTGGTACTGATCCATTGTTCAGCCACTAATGGATCAATAGACTCGCTGAATGGGGGTGGACACTGCCTCACGAAGGATTCAATAGAATTTTGGTCCTTCCTTTGCTCGTTTGGTAGTATTACATGATTCATATCTTGAGAAAGTTGTGCGATAATGGATACAAGTTTTTTCATTCCAGCTCCCATAACATTTGGTTTCTCATGGGGACAATCATTGCATTGCCCGTCGCATTCCGCATTAGCATAGTTCATTCAGGTTCCATGCATTGACTAAAACCAAGAAGAATAGTGTGAGAAACACTAATTATAATAGGAAAACCATATAATCAAGAATAAAATTTCACACTTAAGGTCTTATCATAGGTTTTTCATGGCCATTTTAAAAACACCATTATTGTGTTCTATGCTTAGACTTATCCTTAGAGTTCTTACTAAGGCTTTCACATCCTGTTTTCCAAAGGTTGACTATACCTTTCCTCTGATACCAACTATAACGACCCATAATTATACATACATTGTTATTACTTCATAATTGAATCATACAAAGTAAAACATATAACAACACTACAATAGGATCGTATAGGTATAGTGTCTTTAAAAACTGGGAATCATAAACAACTGGTTCATAAAGCATCTAGATTTTCCCAGATTTATTTCATCATATCTACAATCCCTTTTTGGCACATCCTACGTAATACCCTTCTTCTTGATTTGGGGAAAAGAAAACATACAAAAAGGTGAGCTCAAATGCTCAGTAAGGGTAACCAAAAGAAATATCAATCACATAATATTCATAAGAACAAAATTTTTTGGAAATCTTAACCTGGAAAAGAGATCATAAATTCATAACTTGGGATAAATCATAGTAATGAAATCTAATCCCAATAATAATAACATGAAACTTTGTGCCATACACACATAATCATATAGAATCATTTCTTAGTAGTCAAGACTCATTTCCAAGACTATCTTAGCAGACAAAGTCCATTTCTGAACCGAGTTCACTCCTCGTTTTAATCATGTATCACTGAACCGGATTAACATGCCGTTCCAGCCATGTCTATCTCATGAGATATAAATCATTACCCAATGCATTGGCAGGAGATATAGGTCCCACCCATCTCATAATGATACCATTCTAATGTGTTCCACAAAATCATAAATCATAAATCATATCATAACCCATGTAATAAAAATGGGATTCTTAAACATCATGCCACCATAACATAATCCATATAAGATAAAAGGAAATCATAAAAATAATTCCATTATAACATAATCAAATCAATCTAAAAATAGGGATAGAAATAGAACCCTATATTATCTTAGATGGAAAATAATTTTGATAAAACAATTGAACTCCATTCTTGGGGAAAATATCCTTTCTACTTCAAAAACATTTTTCATTTCTTAAAATGTCATAAAATTTTAAACTAAAAGAAGTTGATTAAAAATAAACTTGAATACTTGTAAAGTAAGCTTCGTGGGAATAATGTTCTAAAATTCCATTCAGGCCGTATAAGTTAAAAAAAATTCTTCTCATACTTTGGCCGGAAAAGTCAAAAAGTACCTCATACTAATAATGACCAAAGATTCTTTTCATATCTTTTACTAAAAACTAACCAATGGGTAAAATTTGATTTAAACAATTGTAAGTGGATTGAAAAAATATTACATACATAGGAAACATGGATGTGGATGATAAATATTCCCCAGCAAATTCTGAAGTATAAACAATCTCAGATAAAAATGAGATTGAGAGATTTTCCCTTACCTTAGGTCTGATTTGCTTCGTACATGTACGAACCTCATATATAATTATTTTCATATTGTTATTGACTTATTCCAAAATCTTACTCACTGGTATGATATCATATATGGTCATATTCTTAGATTCTTATTAGTAATATTTCATTGTTACTTGTTATTCGGGTGTTTATTGCTTTTTTTTCTTATGCGTGTTTTGTCGAATAAATTCTTATTATTCATTTATGTTATAGATAACTCATTTATAGAATGGTAATAGTGTAATATATATCATATTTATTCATTCAATTCATTTATATAATCATTATGCAATGAAGATCATGTAGAACGAGTCGCATCACATCGTGGAGATGGTAGGTCGTACATACGCACGGGCGATGATATCATTCCCTTGATCGTGTAATTTTATAAAAGTGTATGTATACTATTTCAGAATCAATATCAATTTAAAATAATCATATATTGTTATTATTTAAACCATTATACCCACCCAAGTAAGGTGGTGGTCGAAAATATATTACACCACGGCATGGAGACGGTATTTCATACGTACGCATGCCCGATGATTTATTTTTCCATAGGATGGATAGAAGGGGAAATAGGGTTGTTTCTTAATTATAATAACATATCAGTATATGATTGATACTTATGATATTACTTTATAATGAAAAAACTAATGAAGAAGAAGTAGAAGAAGAAATAAAGTTGAAAGAATCCGTAACAGACATTACCTCTTCTTTGAAGCACCTCTTCTTAACCTCTTCTTAGGGCACTATAGAAGGTCTTGGAAAAAGACAAGGACCCCTAGGATTTTTCTAGGGAAGTGGAGAAGATAAATTGGCAGGTTTTTTCCAAACTTTAAGGCTCAATGTGGTGTGAGGAGGAGAGGGAGGAGGTACACTTTTATAAGGGAGGAGAGCGGCACCTTAGGAAAAACATAAAATATTATTTTATTATAAAGTCATATTCAGTTTTTAATAGCTCCAAATTGACTTATTTTAAATATAAGGTGGGTATGGGTAGAAATACTCTCATCCAATAGATTTTAGACAAGTTTAGGTTACTATTTTATCCTTATAATTTATATTTAACTCTAAGTTGAATAATTTAACTTTTATCGTGTCTTATTGTTTTCTTACACTATATTGTTAATAAACGTACTATAACCAGCCAAACGAACTCCAAGTTATTTATTATTAATATATAATATTATAGAAGTCATTTTTCTGAACCTTATATTTTTATGAATAATATAACAATTAATAATATAATATTGTTTTTAAAACCTATTTTATGTCAATTTTGACAGTATTTTGTAATTGATTTTTGTGAAAATCATAACAACATGATTAGTTCAAAAAAGGTTAATTACATCAATACTGACATGTGATATTGACCTATAAAATTATTGGAATTCATAAAAATTCTCAAATTACATTTATTTGTCGATTTATAACATCAATTATGTTAATATTTTATTAATAAGATAATTAATCCATCATCATTGTGTCATAAATAAATTAAATTATTTAATGAATAAAAATTATAAATAAAATACCATTATGTAGGAAATATTTGTATCTTTCTAATTAATATTTATAGTCGAATTTATCTTATTTATAACCCTATATTAAAAATTATTTCGTTATTAAACATTGATTTTAAATATTTTAACACTTCTTTAAGTAAATTAACAATAAATGTCCTAATCTAATCCCTATGGACCTAAATGGTCATATTTTATTCCTAAGGTTGTTTTTGGTCGAATTAAATTATTCCAATAGAATGAAGACATGTGTTTGGGTAATAATAATACCATTTTTACCCTTAATTACACTATTTACTTTTACCCGTGGTAAAAAAGAAAAAGTTACTATTGATTAAAAATTATTTTTATCTTATTGAACCAAATTTTACTCCTTGATATTAACCTTGTCTCTCAGATTTTTAAAATTCCCATCACATAAGCTGTAAAATTATGTTTTATGTAAATTTTCATATTATCCTAGGAGGTGGGTAAAAGACGGTGAAACGTTCAATAAAATTTTTATATATCTAAAATTATTATAAAATGACTTCAATGAATTAGATTGAACTTATATATAGGTATTATGTATCAATTTTTACTTAAAACTAATTTAAATAAAATAAATAATTATTTAAATAAAATGTCGGGTTTTAAATGGTAACCCAGTGTTTTCACTGTTCTTCAAAAATTGAATGCTTTCAGAGAAATACCAAAATTTTACCCTAGGATAATTTCGAGAATCCGAATTCAAAAATGAAGTCCATTTTGAAAGATAATATTTATAAAATTTCAACAAGTGCGTATTACTATTCATAACGGCTAGTTTTAATAGTATTTTAACAACAAATCATTGTTTAGTGAAACTCGGTATTGCGTACAACACAAGATATCAAGGAAGGTCGTGATTGCATGTAAAGAAAGCCAAGCTAGTGCTGTGTGTAGTGAATGATTCCTTTTATGATGTATATAACATAAAAACAAAATATTTCTCATAAAAGTCTCGGGTGTTACAGTATATCTGGGATCCAAAATCAGGTTGCAATCCTTTCCATACTTGTGTGGTAATATGTGTATCTCGATCCGAGACTATATACCTCGGAGCAACATTCATCTACACCACCTCATCCACATACCTCAATGCTAAGTCGTTCATCTCCCATGACTCCATGATTTTGAGGAAGTGAGTTGATTTCATCAGTAGGTCCACTAGTACCTAGATACCATCATAGCCTCCATCAACTATGGGAAGCCCCATTAAGAATTCGATATATATTTCATCCCACTTCCACTCTGGGATATCGAATGGCTACAACATTCCTCCCAAGATACGGCGTTCCTACTTCCAATGTGGACATAGGAGACAACATTCCACAAACATTTCCACTACCTGTCTCACCCCGAACCACCAAAATTGTTATTTCAGGCTTCGGTACATCTAGGAAACTCCTTGGTGTACCTCTATGTGTGAGTTATGGAAGTCCTTGAGAACTCTCTCAAGCATCATCTCTGGGACAACCAACATCCTGTGAAAAATCGTCTGATACTAACCATCTTATAAACATCATTATGGAGAATTTCCCTATCTAATGAGACCACGCATTACATTAGCCTTTATGTCCCCCACTAATACTCCTCTACATATTGTACCAATTTGGAATGCACCCTCATCTAAAATAGACTACCTCAACCGTTCTACACCCTCATGCTCAGTTGTAAAGCTGAAAATTCCTCCATTGCATTCCAAGCATTTTCTGAATCCTGAACCAATTCATTTTGGTATATCCTACTCATTGAATAAACCACCACATTCCCCTTTCCCGATATTTAGGAAATCTCAAAGTCACATTCATGAAGAAACTCCATCCAACTCCACTGCCTCAAGTTTAGGTCATTATGGGAGAAGATATTCCTCATGATCCTATAATCTATGAAGAACACTAAGCCTTCCCCAATGTGGTAATTACACACCAAATTCAGTGCGAAAATGACTGCTGCATGCTCCATGACATGGGTGGAATAGTTACATTCCTGAGGATGTAACATCCTCGAAACAAAAAGAGATCACTCCAGACTACTACATCAACACACACCACAATCCTAGGACGAATGCATCATAGAACACTTCAATAATTACCCCTTCCACTGGAAACCTCACCACTGGGGCACTGACCAGCTTCCCATTAGATAATTGAAGTCTAACTATCACTATTCACTCAAAATAAACGTTGTGTCTTTCATGGTCAAGGTTTTCAAATGTGCGATAACTCATGAGTTGTTGTTCAAAAACCTCCGGTTGTAACCTAACAAGCCCATTAAAATAATATCCTTGGCCACGTTCATGGGTTATAACCAAGAAATAACTTCTTCAACCATCGATGGTTCCAACGATATTCTATGATGGGACACGAGATGTTCAAATATGTTCACTTCTCGTGTCTAGAGCTTTCACTTGGACATCTTCCTGTAGAGTTGGTGGTGTCGGAGGACCTCCAAAACTATCCTCAGATGTTTGGTGTCTCCAAAACTAACCATGACTAGATCATGATGTCATCAACAAACATGACAATGAACTAGTCTTGATACTCACAAAAGACAGAGTTCATGAGCCCAATGAATATGGCTGGTGAATTTGTAACGTCGAACGACCTGACCACGAACTCAATGTGCCCATATCATCACTGGAAAGCATTCCTTGAGTTGTCACCCTAATTCACCCATAACTGGTGATATCCCAACCACATTTTGATCTTAGAGAACCAACATGCTCCCTTAAACTTTTCAAAAATTACTTCGATCCTTGGATGGGGGTACCAGATCTTGACTGTCACCTATTTCGTTCTTCGGTAGTCTATACACAACTGGATACCCCCAACTTCTTTTTTTGCGAACTAGACTAGACCACCCAATGATGACGTGATCAGTTGGATAAAATTATTCTTCTTCAGGTGTTTAACCTTGAAATTCAACTACCACAACTCAGAAGGAGCGATTTGATAGGGAGGCCTCAAAATTGTACAAGAACTAGGTTTAAAGTATATTCCAAACTGAAAATCATGTCAAGGGGCGTAGAATAACCACCTCTCTAGGGAAGATGTCCCAAAACATGTTGACGATCCTCAGGAATTTTAACATCACTTTAGTTGTGGAATCCAAAAACTGTCAGATAACAAGGAATGAAGGGGCTCCATTATTAATTATCCCTCCTAGAAACACCACTTGCCAAAGAAAGTTACACGATGGACACCCATATATGAAAATATGACTCTTCTATAGAAGAAATAGATAATGAAACACACCAATAAGAACCATTTTTTTCTTGAAATTAATCCATATGTATCAATATCTAGGAAAAGGAGGTCCCCACTAGACTGATATGGCCGCAACATTAGTCTACATCCTTGGGAAACACATGAAAAGCTGGTTTTACCTATGATTGTCGTAATCAGCACCAGGGGAACATAAAGTCTATCTGCATATAGACTAAGAAATTGGATAGTCTAGGTGAAAAAAAAGAGTTCCATGCTCTTTAATTGAACACGAAACAGGCAATAGTTATAAACATATATATTTTACCTCAAATGACCTCTGGCCATGCGGGAACCATGGCCTCTGCGGTGTGCAACTACCCACGTGCATCTCCTCGACCCCTCTGCAATCGGCCGCCTCCCCAACCATGACCTAGTCTTGGTCCCCGGATATCTCATGAAGGATGACCTCCTCCTACAATATCTACTCCTGGGTGAGTGAGATCTCACTGTCCCTATTACTGTTGTTGAAAGGGTCTTGCTGGAAACTGCTGCTGCTGAGGTAGGCGTTGAACCTACCCACCTCCATTGTAATGCACTTGGTCTAAGAATTGATTCTGATTGTGCCCACAGATTCCATAAATGAAGCATATTTTTCATGGGATTGCAGATTAAGGGCAAGGATAGGGAGATCAAAAATGGAACAGTTGGGGCCCGCTCCCCATCAACCAAAACCTAGAAGACCCTAAGGCTATGGGTCTACTGTTAATAAAATTACCCTTTGATGAATTCAACTTGAACCCATCACATGGCACTTCTCCCAGTGTGTGCATCCTCTCCACCACACCAACCATCTTCTGAACCTCAAGGTACATCAGTAGAGTGAATGGTGTAATGACAAACTGAAGAGAATTTCAAACTGTCTCCTCTAAAGGTATCGCATGGGACTCCTCAACCGGAAAGTGTTCTGAAAAAAAATGAATAAGACCTTTTAACTGGATCCAATATTCCATCACTATAATACTCCATTGCAATAGGTAGAGAAACTCTTTCCCCTTCTCATCTTTCATTGTGGAAGAAGGGTATTCTGTCTAGAACTCCTTCTCGAAGACAGTCCATGAAAGCTATGCTTCCATATTCTATCTGAGGTAGAGTGGCCACCACTAATGTGCCACTCCCCACAATTTTCTTACTGGCAGAGGAACCCAGTACAAAGATAGAGCCTGGATTAAGCTGAAATATATCACCAACTCATCAAGACATATTTTTTCCTCTATTTCTAAGATGCTTCCCTCGTACATCCCGAGGGTCTGTCGCTGAAAGGAATGAAGAAATCTATACCACTAGTCATCCTTATCCTCCCAATAAACCCTTTGTAGATAAAAAAAATCATACTCTTGGGCCTCAATTACTCACAATACTCATGGTCATCTTCTGAGTTTTATAGCTACAACATAAAAAATGAATGCCTAATCCCAACTACTATAGTGATTATTTAAATTTTTCTTAAACATGTTGTATGTTTTAAATTCCCAAAAAAACACAGAACAATAAATAATACATGTAATTATGAATCAATAACCTTTCTTAGGGTCTCAACCCTACAATGATCACATCATCACTTGGATGCTCGGTGTGTCCAGAGTCCTTGCATCGGATAACGGGGGCCCTAAAATCCTGTGTCCTAGTAGGACTTCCCATCCTTCTATACATACCAATATTTCTTAATACTATTTACATACCATCCCATGCAATCCTTTCTATGAAAAACACTGAACTCCATAATATCTCTCAACCATAACCTCTAATAGAATTCTGTCACGACCCACTTTCAACAAGATGAGGGAAGGGCCATAAAACTACTATACCCTTCATTGTTCAAGTTTAATGAGAGATAATGGCCCCCCGACTCCAACCTTCAACAGGCCCCGATGTGGTGACTAGATCCAATGGTATAAAATCACCCATTAAGTAGAATATATAACCCTTTTTATAAAAAATGATCAGGAGATAAGAGGGTAAATCTAACAAAAACTCCCAAAACATAACTTAAAAGTAAAGACAAACCCCTTTTCAACATTAATGTTAAAAATAATGTGATAAAATGTACAACAAAAATCCAATGGAATGTTCCAAAAAAAGAAAATAGCAACAGAAATTTTCCCAACGTCCTAGCTAATATAGTCCATCACGGTTCTCAATGTCCTCCTTCAATCCTAAAAGAAGTTTTATATTTATAGGGTGATCATACAGGTATACTCATTAGGGAAAACCAAAAGCTCTAGTGCACAAGTGGGGAGGAATTATAATACCCCCTGAGAAGTACATATAACCAAAAAAATTAGAAATGATACTATACACCAATCCTTACTATAGAAAAATACCAAAATAATTCTGTTTAGCTAATGTAGTAGTAATAGAACATTGATATTTCGGTACCCTGTACCCCTTTCCCACTAGTTATTCAATACTTCCGATGTGTCAGTTCTCCACCATCATTTTTGATGCATTCCCACTACCACCCCAACAAAAACTTTATGGGCCAGCACAACCACCCATCCCACCCACAGACTCCTAGGCCCCCACACCCATGCATTCTTCCCATAGACTCACGGGTTACCAAAACCACACGTAACCACACCTGCAGTCATTTGGGACATAGCAGCTATCACTATGCTTGAATACACCTCGGCCTCATCTCGAAGACACATGGGAACAATCCTGCCTGCACACACCTGGCCCAACCACCACAACATACCTTACCCAAATATTCTTCGGATATAAGGGTCCTTAGGTCAATATAGCCTACCCAAAGTTTCTTGGTCTACCTGGGAGAGGGTGAATAAAAATAGATAATAACCAACCACTCGTAAGAGTGTTTTGAAAACACCCTCACCACATGAAATGGGGTTGTTCGGTATGTAGTTCACAATGTGGGTGGGGTGCATATAAGAAACACATTATAAATTTTTTTACATATAGTTAAACAAGAACTCAACCCAACCTTATGGTTCTGAAATTATCCTATACACAAACACCATCATTAACATTCATTCATGCACAAAAGAAAAACAACCACAACTAGTGAACCAACCATTCTTGTAATGATGTTCAATTGGATTCATTAGAAATTTATTCTTCACTACCAAGAAACTAATAGGAACATCCACAGGTCAAAACAACTCTAAAGTAGAAAATAGAAAAACAACAATTTAAGTATTCACACCCGGTTCTCTTGTAATGTCAATACAACAAAATGGATTTTTGATATCTCTTTATGTAAAAGAACCAAACCATGCACCAAAAAATGGAGCAGATCCACAACCAAACAAATAAACCATTAGAGATTCCATTCTCATCAACATCACCACAAAATCATCAAGGGTATAAACTAATGATATTAAAATAACAGAGCAAGGATGATTACAAATTTTTTCACACTATTCATTATAATCTTTCTGTTTGGTTAACTGGGCTGAAAAAACAGGAATTATTATTCATTGGGTTTCCATTTAATCAACAGAGTTTACATGATTAACCATTTCACTTTTTATGGCCTTTCCATTACAATAATATCTTGAAAACAGAGGTTCATAGTGCACAATAAAAGACAACCAATGACCATAATTTTCAGTGGGAATAAGCCCATACAATTAAAACCATTTAAGAAAATATAAATGGAATAAAACAACATCATCATCAAATACACCGCTTCCTTCTTGAAATTACATTTATTATATTCACTATGATTTGTTTTCATCATTTCCAAGTGGAAACATTATCATACCCAACCCACATGATACAAAGTAATTTGAGATGACGAAAGACCCTACTTGAATGATCACTGATCGAAGTATTATCTTCGTGCCATGATCTGGGGATGCGTGACATGTAGGGAATGAAATGGGTTGATTACATGGTTGAGAATGAAGGGCTCCAGCATTGGCACACATTTCATCATAGAATGACGTCTCTAGTCCCACTAAGAGAGACCAAAAGGAAAAATGAATAAAGAATATTGGCTTCAGAAAAGTCCAAATCCTAAAAATAGGGAGGACATTTCGAAGAACATAAAAGTATAATTATAGATCAATCCCATGGTTGGGTGGTTTCACATGTTCATATTAATTTATATTTAATAATTATCCTCAGAGATGGTGGATATAACAGCTGTGAGTTGATAGTGATATTTTAGACAAATAAAAAAGAGTAACGAGGTGAAGTTGTAAAACACTACAAAGGCGTGAAACTAAAGAAAACGGACATATGTTTTGGTATCTAAATGGTCGCCCAACTATTTGTTGTTTAATACATATTTTACTATCAGTAATGGATTTATAATAGTTTTTAAAACACTTTTGTATCTAAAGATACATTACTATGGAAAAAAAGAAGGTCCTGCAAAAATAGGGAAGGGCCATGATTTGGCGAGTCACTATCACACTAGTACCGTCACCCAGATAGTGTATCCATAGCACCATCACCCTAGAATCATCCCATAACACCATCACACTAGCACCATTTCCCTTACACTGTCACCCTTGCACCGTCGCCCTGGCACTGTTGCCTTTTAACCGTCGCCCTGGCATCGTAGCCCTAGCACCGTCGGTGCCACCATTAACCATCGGTTCCACTAACACCCATCAGTACCACTGACGCTCCTCAGTGCCCCTGAATCCCATCAATCCCATTGACATTCCTCAGTTCCACTGATGCCCATAAATGGCACCGACACATATCAGTTCCACCGAATCTTCTCATTGTCACTGATGTCGAATGGTGCCACTGACAATCAATGTTTCTACCATTCATTCAATCTTGAAAATTGGAGATGCCCTTTAATGGTTCATCGATGGTCCCTAGGACACCCAAAACACCAATAATTGGGAATGTAATAGACCATGACGTTCCATGCAATTACAATTATTCATATTTTTCTCTTCCATATTTATATTTATTACATGGAACCCTTATATGTGTTATAATAGGTGACCTACATACTTGGATTTCATTATTTTGAAGTGAATGTCTCATTAAACTTTTTCTAAGGTGGGATTTCCAAAAAATATGTTTTGAAAAGTAAAAACTCCTAGTATTTTTTTATTCCAATATCAATATTATGAGCTCATAATTTTAAAAAGGGTGGGACAATTTAATATATAAAGGTTTTAAAAAATAAATACTTTTCTTTAAGAATACATGATACACCAAATCAATCTTAAACAAAAAACTAAATATTATTATTTAAATGTTACTATTACAAACCAGCTGTTAGAATAGAGTGAGTGAATTATATTTACTAAATAATGAAAATTTTGTTAACAAATTTTTATATAATTATGATTCATTTGTAAGAAAATTAATTAGAAATGAAATTACAATCCAATTTTATATAAAACTTGTGTTTTATGAAAAACAATTTAACTATGAATAATTGTGTTTTTAAAATAAATAAATAAATATTTTTATGATATTAATGAAATATTTTGAATTAAAAGTTTAAATTTCTCCTTATGTCTTTTCATGTACTAATATAAGAACCATTCTTGTTTTATGAATAAAATACATATTTTTCAAATAAAAGAATTTTTGTCTCCTTTTCATATTGAATCCATTATAAATCTAATTTTTGACACTTTATATGTTCTATTTGATAAAATATACTTATAATTTGGAATTATGTCATTAAAATTTACTTTGGATAATTTTTTTTATATTTATCAAAAATTTCATATTTTAATGAATAATGATAAATACTTCATTTTAGTACAAACCTACTTTTATTCATTAAATTTATTCATACTGTTAAATTATATTTGAAAATAGTTTTAAATTATTAATATAGTATGTTTTTATAATTTATTCTAATTTAGGTTATTGGAATAAATTTCAAATTGAAATTTTATGTACTAAATATTTGAACTTTTTAACGCTTTTCTTTAAAAACATGTTATTTATTCCATCAATGGAATTTTTTTTAATTAAATTGTGCTAATTTTTGTTTTGGATTTTGAAAATTGGAATCATATATTAAATATTAAGGTCCAAATTATGTAAACAAGTCCCATTTAATTTTGGACATTATGGATAATAAATTTAATAATTATTTTTATTACCACTTTTTTAGGGAAAATCATGTAATTAATTGTCAAAATAACATTATAAGTATTTTAAAACTAACCTAATTCTTGTCTAAATCTTAATAGATGTGTTATTTTGACCAAAACAATCCTTTGACTGATATTATTTCCTTTGACAGCCGGATAGGTGTGATTATGTCTTTTATAACATTTTATTTAAATAAAAGATAATGATATCTTAATCATGTCACTCATAACTATAACTATAATAAAATAGTGTTATATAAGTGATATATTAGAATATAAATTTCCCTTAGAACCCAAATAAATTACCTGTATAATGGTATGTTATTTATAATTTTCATTAAATATAAAATTAAATTTCATGGAGACACATTGATGTTGTAGTTATTTCATTGTTAATGGAAGAATCAAATAAATTATATTATAAATATTAAAATATATATTATTTGATATAATTGATTACATCCCCAAATAATCTAGATATGTTTTACATATTGGCCAAGATTTTAAGGAGTTGGTTTGATCTTATCTTTTTGTTATGATATTTTAAAAAATTAAACTAATTAATTGTGCTAAAAGTGATTGTATCTGTATTTTAAAATATAAATTATTTTAGTTAATGACATAAAATATATAATAACCAGAGTGTAATTTTAATAGTTAGTAAATGTTATAATATGTAATAAATGAATATTTTATTGACTGTTTGGAATGTTATGGTAATTTTATTAGCCCATATAGTGTAAATAATATGATATCAATATAAAATTAAAAAGGGTAAAATATATGTGAAAAATGATAAGTATTAAAAAATAAAAAAAACACATATATTTTTTATATGATTCATTTATTTCGATCCATTCTCATTCTATATTACAAATAAATCAATTTTTACCCATTTGGAAGAGAAAATAAGTTTGTATTAATTTAAAACATTCAATAATTAAAAGAGTGCCCTCCCTCTCAAATAAAAGGGAACACATCCCTATCTATTGCATAAATTTAAAAATCGTTTTGGTTTAGAATGTTTCTACCAAAAAAACCTTCATATAATGACCATGCACATTCTTGAAGACTTATATTTTGATTAAAAACCCCATTATATGTGTTAAGGTGTTTAGAAATGTAATCATCTGAAAGAAATGTAAATTTTTTTAATGTATTTCTATTTTATTTTTTCATCCACATAATATAAATATTATCCAACCTTTAATAGAAAAAAAACTATTATAATAAATATAATATGATTTTTTATGTTAATATCATCACCTAAATACACTTCACTCCCACAAAATGTTATAGGAATTAATAGTTCGTGCGTACGTGTGAACTATCACCTCCACAAACTAATATAATTTATTTTCCATAACCATATCCCATGGATGGTTATAATGATTTTAATAACGTTCATATGTGATATTTATTAAAAATTAATCATTATAATATAATAATTTATCAATTATTTTCTTCCTATCCATGCACATAAAAAAATTCCATTTGTGCATATCTGTAAAATATCAACTCTGCAAATTGATGTGATTCATTTTTATTAATAAAATTAATTATATGATTTTTATAAGTACATTTAAATGAATATTATAATGTTAATAATATTATTATCATTACTTAAATATAATATTATTGTTAATTTATTTCCATAAAGATCAACAAAAAATGGGAACATTACACATGCGTATGTACGACTTACCATCTCCATGATTTTAACGTTGTTTATTTTTCATATCCATATTTAATGAATGAATTTAAAGTTATAATTTATAGATAATAGTGTTTATTATCTCATGAAATTTTTTTTATGATGATGGACTTTGGATCACATGGGAAATTTACCTCATACCAAGTTTATTTTTGATTTATGTAGAAAATATTGACAAAACATCAAATATGAACTTAAATAATTATGTAATTATCATAAAATGGATGAAATTGATATAATAAGATTCATAAAATTTAAAAAGGCACTAATTAATGTTGAAATTATCCTATATATATTATTCTAGAAGATAAATTACATAGAAGAGAAGTCTTACTTGATGTAACAAATTTCATCTCAATTTATAATACATTAAGGAATATTTGTTGTTATAAAGAAATTAATTTTATACAGTGAATATATTTAAATATTTAATATTATATCCTGAATCTCTTTATTCTCATTATATTATAATTTTTAATGTTATTTTTTAAATATTTTAAATCATGGGTTTCTTAAGTGGTATTAGAATTTTTAACTAAAACCCTCATTTTAATGTTTTGATGATTTATTATTATAACTATTTATATTTTATGTCCAATTTTTTAAAACGTTTTTAGGAATGAATTTATAATGAAATGAATTTTTAAAATTTAAACATCTGAATTTCTCTCAAATTTTCTCATAATGGTATCATTTTCAGGGACATCATCTTAGTCTCCATTCAATTAGTTATTTCTTGATAATGTGGTACTTTATTATTTTATAACATGTATATAAAACCAATATGAAATTTCATATCCATATTTTATATATAATTATTTTTTTCTAATGTTTTGTTAATTTTATTAATTCATGGAGATTATAATTTACTTTTTCAAAGTGGTATGTGAAACCTTTAACATTTAAGGATATATATATCAAATCTATTGACTCATTATATTAATATTTATATTTATAATATAAAAATAAAAATATTTTAAGTAACATTTTTTTATATTGAATTTATTTCAAAGGTTTTAAAATGGAATCTCATTGAGTTTTTCATAGTGAATTTTTTGAAAAATTAAAAATTTATTTTTATTTTTAACATATATGAAGACAATAAATTCTCAACCACTAAGACCTTTATGGAATATTTGGATTCATTTATAAGACATAATGATTTTTAAATAAAATAAATCCCATATTATAATTTTTAATTATTTTGGTAATGAAAATGGTTATAAAAATATATTTACTATTTCAATATCTTAAATGAATTTTTGTGATTTCAAATGAAATTTAATGAGTAATGTGTTTATAATTTAAATTTTTTATGTTATGATTATATAATGGTACATGGAAAATTTTATGGGTGGTTACACTATAAAACAAATATGGGTGGTTCAAAGATAAAACTAGAATGTCTGATTGCATTATCAATGCATTGGGTATGGAAGTTGGCCATATGGCTATTTAATTTATAAAAGTAATATGTACATAAGATGGCTATATATTTATTAAATTTATGTTTTATTAAGTCCCATTTTATTTATATGTTATAAGTTATATATTTGGTTTTAAAAATAATAATTATATTACAATTAAATGTAGTAAATGATATTATAATAAAAGGAAACTATTTATTACTAATTTAAGGTGAAATGTTTTACTATAGGATAAGGTATTCATGGTTATATGTTTTTGAATGTCTAATGGTCCCCATATTTTTGTATCACTTCATGAGATTTTTATTCTTATCCTATGTTTTGAAATTGTTTTAAAAGGATTTAAGGTTGAATAGATTCATGGGTGTGATTAATGTAATGTTATGATAACTAAACATTAAAATAATCCATTTATCAATATAAAAGATTATGTATTAGGAAATAAATGTATAATGATAGATGTTTACACTTTAATTTGTATGGTTAGTTATATTTGAGTTATGGATAAATTCTGTAAATATCTACAAGTGAAAGGATCCTCAATGTGAAATAAATTTAAATTATTAACAAAAATCTAGATTATGTAAATTTTTTTATCAGTTCCTTACAATATATCCCACTATAGTGAATTTAAAATAAAAAAATAAAAAAAATTTGATTTTTAAAAATTTAAATTCATGATACCACATTTTCTTAAAACAAGATACATTTTCATAAACAAGTAGTCAATTTCATGAATAATGTGATTATAAATTGATCATAAATTGGAAAATAAGGTCTTGGTGAATGTTATGTGGTTGACTCTAATGATGGACATAATAATATAAGTTCATCTACTAAAAGAGTCAAAATTATTAGATAAATAATATAATAAAAGATAACTTTTTCACAGGGATACTCTAATGAAAATGATAAGAAATGTATCTCTAGTATATTATTTACATTTATATCATAAATTCCCAATATCTGTGAGGTTCTGGTTAAGTATTAAGGTTTTTTGAATGCGATGAATTAATAGATTTTCTACTACAGATGTTTCATATAAGAAAATTTTCTTACGGATGGTTGATGGAAATTTTTTTGACAGAAGAGAGTTTTCTATTTAATGTTAATAATTTTAGGTGATTTTAAAAAATTCATTCCCAAGTGTGAAAGAGATTTAAGTTAATAAAACTGATCAATATGGAGGACACCATTTTTCGTATTCTTTGTTGGAACAAATTATCAAATTTTTGTTTATAGCACTAAAATAGAGTTGTAGATTTTAATAGAGATATTAAATTATTATTATATAAGGAAGAAATGAAAAAATGAGTACAATAACTATCTTAATGGAGTTTTTATTAATAAGGTATGAGAAAAATCCAATTATTATAGAATTAATTATACAATTTCAAATAAAATACCAAGTGCATCATATATTATGCATCATGAATATTTAAGAAATCATGAAACCCAAATTATTTCTTAAATGGATATATATGTATAATAGCTTCACATTGTAGAATATTGGAAGTATATAAATTCAAGAATATATGAATTGGCCAAGAATTTTTTCCCACTAATCAAATTAAAATATCTACATGAAATCCCAAAGAATGATATATTCTAACAGTTATATAAATATTATGTTTATTCAATGCAATAATATATTTTTCAATATTTTAAAATAATATATCGTAATGAATTTTTTTTAGTAATATAACTTTATTTGTTTTGGTTAAGAAAATGATTGATATGTAATATTTTTATGTTTATTTTTCATGGATATTTTTATATTGATGATCTACAAGATATGCTTGATTTATCTCATTCAGAACTGATGAATATGATTTCATTATTTGAAATCTTTAAAAAAATAGATGATATACTAGAAGAGTGATCATATGAATATGGTAGTTGTCATGAATTATTATATTATAATTAACTATAATATCATGAGTGTTATAAAACATATAAAAATTCATATCTATCACAAAAGGGAAAATAATAATATGATAAAATATCACTTCATCAATGATATATTTGATCATGTGTTAGTGGAGATAGTGTACAATTGTCGACTAATTCATGTTTTTGATATCAAGAAAAATTCTCTACAATTGTAAGTAATTCATAATTAATTATTTTATTTTATATTTTAACCAAAACCGTTCACATATATTAGTTTTATAATGGATAATTAATCATATAATGGGTGTTTATTGTCAAAATTGGAGTTATATTATCTCACATACATGTGTTTCTTCAAATGGTATGGTATATCTAATGGATATACATCATAATGTTTTATTTTCCCCTAGTGTGATTTTTGGGATGTGATATGTATAATCAGTGATAACGGTGGATATATAGCACAAATTTAGAGATCTAATACCTTATTTAAGATAATTAAAATAGAATAAATATATTCTTCCTATTAATTTTTATATTATATAATAGTATTATTACCCAATGATAACAATTATGTAAAGGGTAATATTTTTTAGGTTTTTATGGGAGGTGTCTGGAATATCTATTAAGGTTAAATTCAATGAAGTGGTTTTATATTCAAATTATTATTCATTAAGTGATAATAGAAGTATTTCATAAATATAAATTTTTTTAAAAAAATATTCAGTGAATTTTGTTGATATTGTGATGTGATTTAGTTCCTAGATATTTTTTTGATAGGAATATTAAAAAATAAATAATTTCCTTGATGCTTTAAAAAGAGGACAACAAATAATGGTGTCCATAATGACCCATGGATAATAAAAATACAATTCATGAGTAAATTTTAACTTACCTCTTACTTATCACACCATGAATGATAAAAGTGTGAATGGTTTAGATCATTTTAATATAATTGATTACACCATCTAACAATAAAGGTCACTAGAGATAAATAATTACTGATGAGAATGTTACTGATTTAATGTTTAATAAATTGATTTCAAAAATGATAATGGGTCTAAATATTAAAAAATATTATTGGATGTGCTAATGGGATATTTTTTAGATAAAATACTCATTGAATATAACTAAAGGACTCAAGATATTTAATATTAATCGATGGGTAAATATTGAATAATGATGATGGTAGTTTGGATTTATTCATCAATTATGTAAAAATCAGACTATAATGATATAAATTTATTAATAATGAATATTCTTACTCTCCAAAAAATATGCATGGTTTTTTAGGAATCAATGTTTGGATATTTTTATATATTTTATAGTAATGAAAGAAATAAATATTTAAAAATACTTATAAATTATTAAATATATGATAATGTGTATATAACATAAAATAGACATATTTTAAAGTGTTCTTCATAATAATTATTATATTCTATGTAAGAGTCACTAGTTTAGGATCATATCATAGTTTTTTTACAAAAAATGAGGGAAATACAATGACCCTTGAAATTGAAGCCTTAAAAATTAATTTTTTATATTGGTGATGGTATTAACATAATTAATCCCTTGAATAGTTGTTTTTTAATTTCAAACTACATAAAAAATATAAATTTCATTTAAAATAATTTTTTGTTAATTATTATTTGTAATTGTGTATATCTATAAGTAACAAAATAGTGGACATAAGTCCAAATAACAAATTACATTTACTTAAAATATACAGATGTAGTTGTACAACATGACATCATAAAATTATGTAGAGGCTTATTGAATCCATAAGATTAATCAAGTTGATTCTTCCAATAAAATTTCATTTAAACGAATGGTTTGAAAAAATTAACCATTAGATCATTGAATATAAATAGATATTGTAGCTTCATTTATTATAAATCATATATTTTTTGAAACATTTGGATTATTTTAAATTCTACATTCTCATTTTTATAATAATAATTTTTTTATCTCCCTTAATTATTTTATATGTTCCACTTATGAGGTATTAAATGTATTTCTCATAGTAGTTTCATTATTATATTCATTTAATTTCTATCAATAACATTTACAGCTTCCAGGAAAAATATAACACTCTATTATTTCAATATATTATTATCCTTAAAATAATACTTTTTTGATATCCTATACCACATGAAACAATGAGCATAAAAGATATATGATACACTATATAAACATTTTTTTTAAAATTTTATAGTTATAAACATATATTCAGTTGGGTGTGAATGAATAATAATAAACATATAATGGCATATACATATATGTGTGTGTTTTTTTGGATAATAAAAATATAACAATTATTGTATAAGAAAAAAGAACATAATTTTAATTAAAATAATATATGAATAAAAGAGATATTTATTTTCATATAAATAGTTGACTAAATCATGTTATTTTTATCACAATAAATTAATTAAATAACTATATATGGTTTTTAAGGAATTTTATAGGTCATGTATTTAATAAAATAAATAATATTCATGACCTGTTGGTTACTATTTAATAAATGATTATAAACCAATTTTATTATTTGAAAAAATATTTTCATCCAAAAATGTTTTTTGGGAATTTTTTGTGTGTATATTATAATTAATAATTTCCAATTTAATAAATAATATTGGTCCAAATGGAAATCAATATTAAAATTTACATGTAAATATTATATTATAGTGAATTGTTTTATTTGGATTCATTGTAACATACCTACATTTGAAAAACTAGCATTTATTTTTCATAAATAATGTAATAAAAATGTATCATTATATTTTGGATTTAATTTAATAAAACATTAGATTTCCATGATGAAAAATGATATATTTAATTCAATAGTATTAAGAATTACATTTTGTTTTCTTATAAGTTCATCTTTATTCATAAAACACATTTCCTTTCAAAATTTGTGATTTAAATTCAATCTATTAACTTTTAATAAATGTATATTTGTCATCTTCTAGATATTTAATCATATAAAATGTATTTAATGTTTGGAATTACCATAATCATATTATGAAACATGTTTTTTATTCGTTTTTAGTTACATTAAATAGTAATAATTTTATTCTTTTTGTAATTATATTAAATAATATAAATGAGCTAAATTAGGTTGTAAAAATTTTATAAGTTGTCAAAATAAATCTAAAACATTTTTTTACAAAATTTTATTAGTTTAATTCTACCATAATTATCCATGAATCAAAATAATAGTAATTTTAGATCATTTTCCATCAATAAAATGTTTATAATATTTTATGTAATGTTTTATTACAAAATGGTATTTCATTATTTTTATACCTCTAATATGTTTCCATAGGGATACAAATATGATATTGAGAGTTCTAAATTGTTATTTTCTGTGTGAATAATTTCTGTTCTATTATAGTAAATTATTTTTTGTTTTTATAGATATTATAATATTCTTCAATACTTATGAATTGTCGATATGTGGTTAAGCCTGTTATAGAAAAATAAAATAAAGGATTATAATAACATAAAAATGAATATATAATCGATTAATAATGGTTAATGAAAAAAATAATAGGAAATTAAAATATATATGTGATTATAAAACATGTTTATTAACATTCCATTAAAATATTGATGGATTTAAATTAAATACATGTGAAAAGTTCATAAAATATACTTATATGATTTTTACTATTTTAAAAATATTTTAAAATCGTTATAATGTTAGAAACATACTATATTTATCCATGTGAATATAAATTTTTCCCTCAAATGAATGGATAACATATGTTCTAGTTTCCATTTATGAAATTTCATTCTTAACTCATAAAAATTTTAAGCATTATATAAATAGTTAAGGATAAAAAAACTTAATGACGAGGTTAAACTATATGAAACAGTTTTATGTGGAAAACGTTTTGACTAAATTATATTTTTTTATTGTATATCACATTATCCTCCTTTTTCGATGATATTTCTCTTCAAATAAATGAGATATGAGTTTGACACAAATTATATTTCCATATTTTATGTATTTACATGATTTTCACTAGTAGGAAATGCTGTGTTTCATATTTCATTATAGCCAAAATGGGTGTTTATTATGATGGATTTAGTTAATATAAATTATATACATGATATTAATATGATTATGAAAATATAATATATTACATAGCGTGTTAAATGTGAATTCTTAGTTAAATGATAATGGTATTCATGCCTACATGTAGACTAACACCACCATATTGAAATGTGATTAGTTTCCTATGTCATATATTCATAAAGGAATAAGAAATTGTGTTTAATATATTAACATGAAAAATATTTCCTGATTAATATTCTGGAGATGATGAAACAATAACAAAAATTCATGAATTAGATCTTAAAAACCAAAACTCTTTTTAATAAAAGTCTCATTTCTCTTAGGACAGTGGTGTCAATAAGGAATTGAAGAAAAATGGATGATATAATATTATAAGTGAATAACATATGGTATGATAAATATAAATATTTTTCTTTTACATATTTATAATAAAAATAAAATTATTATATAAGAGATTAAGATCACATTTAATGAAATTTTAACATGAGGTAAGGGGAGTTTCTTCTCATTTCCATAGCTATGAGTTGTATTTCAGTTTAGGCATCTAATTTATTTTTCATGGAATATAACCATATTATTATATATATATTACATTATTAATCTGAATTTATTATTGGTATTCAGTGATTTGGATTCTTGTGTTATCTTTTAATGAATTTTAACACAAATAATTCCAACACATCATGGGTTTTCTATTACAATTTCATTTTAATTCACAATTGATTATGTTTATACTTCCTATGTGGAAGTTATAGATTCATAATAGTTTATACAACATATATTTTCTTCTCCTATTTTTATTTTTTATCTTGAATACTTATTTTCGATTTAATTCATCAATAAAATTGAATCAACAATGAATTTGAATATAATATACATTAATTTTGAAAATTATCAGGTTCAATGTTTTTTTCAACTCTTTTTTCATGGTACATTTACATGTTCTTAGGGAAATTATTCTAGAAATCCTATGGTTATTTTAAGCAACATTCAACAATATTTTACTTTTTTATGTTATATAGAAATAATCTTTTTTTCATTAGTGATAAATATATAGACATTTTTTTAAAACTCTTAAAGGAATATTTGTTTTAAAATTTACTCCATGACCAAAATCTCCAACAATGATGGTTATTATTTATTATAAGTATTATTTAAAGGTTTCCATTGTTAATTTTAATGGAAATCAATTTCTCAAATTTCTATGATTTTTTATTTATTAATGATATCAATGTAAAACTTAATTATATTTATAATGAAATGAATTGTATTTTGAACGTGATTTATTACATCCTTATAATATCTTACAAGGATGTTATTTTTGAATAATTATTATGATTTTATATTTCATTTATAAAAGGAATTATTTTAAAATAAAATAATTATTAATGATTAATTGACGGTCTTCAGTAATCTAATATAGATTTAGGTTTTCTTAATTAATAAATTCCCCCTCATCAAATTTCCTATATCAATTCATCATTATATTGGATTTTATTTTGATATTTATATCCATATTTTTTTGTATCATGTTTTTATATATTATGACATTTTTTACTTTGATATTCTCCCAAGAAATGAATTTTTTTATAAATGGTATATATTTATAGTTCTATATTAAGATGGTTATTTTATTTAATTGTTAAATATTGATTTTCTATACAATAAATTAAATAAAAATAATTGATTATTTATAAATTTTTTGAGAATGGATTGTATTTAAAATTTAATAAATAATAAAATTTATTGGATGTGAATGTGACGTGTAATTCATGTTTCCAGATAGACCCTTTATATGCTAATGGTTCTTATGAGACAAACAAGTGTCATAAAATTTTAGGTAATTCATGTATTTATACCATGTAAATAAAACTGTCCTAACAAATGACATTTTTGTATTATTCATGATAACATGAAAGAATAAATGATGAATATATAATGAATTAATGAATTTATGCATTTAATTTTTTTATTAATTTTGTTTTCATCATCCATGTGATTTATAGGATGATATTATGTATTTATGTATATTTACCCAATGTGGTTCATTGAGGGGAATATGTTTTGAATATTCACAATGTCATATATTTTTATACCTCATATTCTCACGATAGCTACTATTAAATGCATCCATTATTGAGAATGTGATCACACCATATATTTATTTTCATTCTCCTAGTATATGTATAAGGAATAATTAAATCATTCTTGTAGATGTATGAATGTTTTTTTCATTTTCAAAATTGATTATAATATAGAATTTATGTATGTATTATATGTTCTAAAGAATTTTAAAATGATCAATTCTACATGGTGTGTTTCCTTATATCTTATACAAATGCAATAAATATGAATAGACTCTTGGTTATATAAGGGCATAAAAAATATATGGTATTAGAGGTTATATTGTTGGATCATTGCGAACTAAGTTTAATATTAACATACATTACCAAATTTTTTTGATAATACATTAGTTTATTTGAGAATATTTTTGGAAATTTTATTTGATGGATAAAATATAACAAATTGCGTGGCATTAATTATAGATAACTACTTGAGGATAGAAGAAAATCAACCAAAATAGTCAATGTGGGGATTTTTCAAATGTTTTTTTTGTTTTTTGTTGATGATATATTCAATTACACTTTTTATTGTAAATAATATGAGAATCACATAAGAATCATTATAGAATATTTTATAAGAAATTATTTTAAAATATTTTTTTATGTATCTTGAATTTATGATGTTTTCGTTCTTGAAGTCATTATATCACTTGATGGAATTTAAGTTGATATTTCTATGTTAAAATTCAATAAATTAATAGCCACATGGATCAATATTGCCTTCTTGGATTTTAATTTTGGGTAATTATTATTATTTTTGATAATTTATTATTATTTTTTAGCAAAATTATCCTTGTAAATTTTATATTATGAAAAACAATCATTCATGAATTAACCATTAAAAAATTAGTTATACAGAATATTTAAAAAATTTGAATTTTGGAAACATATGATGAAGGGTTTCAACCTTCCATAAAAGTGATTTTCAGTAAATTCTGAAAATTTATTGATATATTAATTGAATAAAAAATATATAACCATTACTGTTATTATGTGATACAATAAGGATAACCTTTTTAGAGGATATATTATTTCATTTTAATTTATTTGAAAAAATTCACATTATAGCATATATTTATTTTCGGTATAACATTTTTTGTGGGAGAAAATATTATATGATTTTTTAAGAATAAATTATCAAAATATGATGAATTTTTCTTTAAAAACAATAATTTCTTTATGATATTTAAATTATTTATTTGACAGTATTAATATTTTGTAGATTAATTTTATATTATAATTAATATTATTTATTATTATAGCTTTTGATAACCATTATATTTTTTGATAAAAATAATTATATTACCTCAATATTTTGATAATATAGATAAATAAATTTAATTTTACTATGTTAGGAATAATTATTTCTCTAATATTAAAATGATGCAAATAAAAAGGTGAAATCAAGCCTATATAATTTGAATAGATAAGGTATGTAAATTATATAAAAATTTCAATCCCAAAGGAAATAAAATTAAACAATCCTAAAGAAACATATGTTATGAATACCAATTCTTATATTGAACATAAAAAATCCACAACCAATTGATGATTTCCTAAGATCCTTATAAAATATGAGCTTTATGGAGGTATAATCATAATATTCTTCATGGTGAAAACCATGAATATAATTTTCATTTTAAAAAACACATATGATTTAATAACTATGATAAATAAAACTCATTTCCAGAGAATAAAATTCAACTTTGGAGGGTGTTATTTTTTAAGAGTGAAAAAATGTAACCCCCAAATATTACAATATATAATTGTATATTAAACTATATTATGATCGGTTGGGTGCACCCTACACAACACTAAACATAATTTTACTTTGATATACTATAGAAAATTTACAATTTAAATGGGAGGCTTGAAAAAATTGGTATAGAGGTTAAAAAATTGAAGAACAATTTTAAGAAATAATTATATAATATTTTTTTTAAAAGTTCCACATATTAATTCCTAGTAATTAGAAATTAATTCAATATTAATTAATATACTATTAATGGTGTTATTTATTTAAAATAAGTATTTAAATTTAAAATATATTTTAATCAAACTAAATAATTTTAATCAGTATAGATAAATTTTTAAAAAAATTTAAGTAAAATAAAAAAAATAAAAAAATGACTATTCATTTTATGGGGGATACTAGGTTATAAATTAGTATATAAACATTTGATACATAAAACATTCATTATATTAAAAAATTATTTCATTACATTTTAAAAGTAAAAATTACATTTAGTGGTTTGAAAATTTAGAAATTGTATTTTATGAAATAGAAATAACTTCTGAAATCACTATTGCAATATTTTATTATAATTTTTTCCTTCCTAAAATGAATATTTTTGTATTAAATAATTTAAAACACTGATTTGTGCAATGCTTCCAATTATTTTCATTAAATAAATTAATTTCACAATATCATTAAATTATTAATATATTATAGGTAAAATTATACACCCTTGATTTAACATAATCTAATTAATTCCATATATATTAAAACAATATTTGAATTTAGAATAATATCACATTTCTTCTTAAACTCATTATTTTCTACTAAAGTATTTTCTTCTCAATTTGTGAACATATAACCAAACAACATATTAAAACATTAAGAATGTAAATCAATTGGAATTTATTCAATATTTGTAATTACGGTATTCAAATTATATAGTTATCTACATTTCATTTTTCGTTATAATAAATAGTAATCATGGTAAACTTTTATCACAACCTTAAAGAGTAAAATGTTTTAAATGAGCCCAAAATAAGGTGATAAAGTGTCAAAATCAATCTAAAACAATTAATTATTTAATATTATATGTTTATTTTAACCATTAATACCAGAAACATTAAATTGTCATAATTTTTTATAGTTATTTCATTTGTATTATATAATTTATAAGAGAATAAAATATATCATTTTCAATATTTTCAATTCAAGGAAATTATTCAATTGATATAATAAAAATTTATTTATTGTTATAAATGGTAATATATATATTCGTTAAGTTATTTTTATGATACTATTTTATTTTAATTTTTTAGATTGATTATAATTGCACTGAACCCTTATATAATGCCGATATAACCCATTTAAAAGCAATAAATAAAATCAGATAATAGATTCTAAACAACATAAAGGTAATATATTTTGGATGAGTAATTGTAACCCATAAATTCCATGTATAATAATAATTTATACGTGATCATTAATGATATTATATTTCAATGACATTCTAATATTCATTCCTTTAATTTAAATATACGTCATTAGCCAAAAAATACCATAAATTTTATTTAATTATTAAAAAATATTTTCAAATCATTATAATATAAAAAATAATATATTGAGTCAAATGGATTTTAATTTGATTATAATATCATTCTTGGTTCACTTGTATTGCTAATGATAATTTAAAATTATCTTTTACGTCTTAATGTGTGAAAATATTGTCATGTTGGCTATGGTTAATTATGGTTAAGGAATGGGTTAAGAAAATTTATATACTATAAAATATCATAACAACGTGTATCAATGAAATTAAATGAAAATATTTATACCAAATATTTCTTAGATTACTCTATATTTAAATTTAGATCTATTTTAAAATATTTATAAATAATTTACATATTAATATTTCAAGTATTTATAGGGTGTCCACCTCTATGAAGAAATGTGTTTAAATTTTCATCACATCCTCACCAGGATGTTTATTATGACATATATAATTAATATGTAACGTATTCATGAGTTTATTATGATTATTTAATAGTAATATATTAGATATATTTCCATGACCCCCTCCCCAAAATGCTTACCCCTCCTGGGACATCAATGTGAGAAGAAAGATATTGACCCCTAAGTCCCACCACCAGTTTGGGCCCGGGTTGGAAACTATTACCGAGGGTATAATAACAGACAAATGGGGAGTATTACCCTCTAAGATAATGAATACGAGAGAGAGAGATAAGATATACACCAAATGAACTCCAACTCAGACTAAAATATAAAAAAAACTCACGTACACATATGTAATGTCATTCAAAACTACTACAATAGAAAGGGGAAAACTACATGCACCCAAACGAATGTAAAAACAAAATGAACCCAGAAGCCCAAATAGCTCCTAAAACCCCATGCTAGTAGAAACCATCTTGATGTCTAACCTTCTCTAATTGACCAGAAAAAAAAGTTTATATAAATATTGGGTGAGTATAACAGTATACTCAATAGGATCCTCCCAAATGTCTCTCATGAAAAAGTAATGAAAGCATGCCAAATCATAGTGAACAATTAGTGGTACTAACTCATCACATAAATAGGTATAATATGTTCCCGAACTCACCATGGCTACTCTCACCATGTAACACAGACATGATTATATAATATAACAATGAATATCAAGGATACGCAGATACTATATCCCAGTGGATTGATGCTTTTCTCCAATGTCGCATGTCTTTAGTATCTATATCCAAATGGCTTTCCCACAGACACCATATCGAAGCACAACAACATGAACATCATGCCACAAAATCCCCATGTAAACATAATTAAGTAACCAGGTATTTTCTGGGATCCAGCAGAGATCGCATAACATGTATCATACATCGGTCATTATACTTCAATCTATTACATCCCACATAGAGAGTAAGAATCCTCATGTCTTCATAGACTATGCACGTTACTTCTATGGTACTTCATAAGATATTATATCTAGAACATATGTGTGAAAATAAACACAGGCCAATACATCCATATACATACATATATGTGGAAAAGTAACCACTGTTCCTACTAATACAAGTAACTAACATGAGAAGAGAGTGGGGCCAAAGCGGGTAGTCGACCATCCATCTTCCCACTAAAATGCTGGGGAAAACACCCCCTAGGGGTCAGTATCCTGGGGGTTCCAGTTTCTCTAAGTGAAGGGGTGGACTAGTGTACAAAAACCCAAAAAGTAAAAAATATAAAATAGCTCACAACCACACTATGAGCATAACATAGTCTTAGACTCACCTGTAGCTAACATCTATCGTACTCCCGACTGCCACTTCTAAGACTAGGTATCCTATAAGAACACAACCATTTAATGTGCTTTAATACATTACTTCATTACCATTTTATCAGTTTCACATTAAGTTAATTAATTCTTTAAACATTAATTAGTCATTAAAAATTTGACATTATATTTCATTTGAATTACACCCAAAGTCAACTTTCCCTTTAAATTACAACCCCAACATTTCCCCCACCATGCTCTAACCCCATGAGTTAAAAAATTTATTCAGTTGTTTATTTATAATATTAGTTTCCTATATTTCCATGGATTCCTGAAAAAAATTATATGATACTAACCACAAGGTGGCACAACATAGTGAATAGATGAACTACGCATCAAGTCTTTGCCACATTGCAGGAGCATAGACCCATCCTACATTAAGAATCGAAACACAGAAATCATGTGTCATTCCCCAAGCATCATTGAACCTTTCATATGTAGGTTAATAAAGACCATATACCTTGAGAAGTGGGGAAATTAAATCAGATAAACAACCAATAAGAATCAGCAAGAATCCAAACAATCACATCCAACCCATTTCCTCATCCCTAGTGTCCTCCTAGACACCCACATGCATAAACTGATGCATCTCTCCACTCTAGGCGTCAACTACTACCACAAACAGTAGGCCTATGTGCCACCACATGTCACAATAGCCACCCAGGCTCACATCACAAAACATGCAGCAGGAAACAAACATCATATCAATTGGGCTCTTTTCCCTTAAACAACAATGATGGAAACTCAGAACCCTACACGGATTATCTTTTATCAAACATCTAGTTTATTAATCTGCCTTGGAATGACTAATTTATTATTCGTATGATAAATATTAAACAACCCTAACTAGTAAGCTATCAAAAATAAATAAACATGCTTACTACACCAATTTTATTAACATGAAATTGAAACAAGAAGAACCAGATTCACTTACATGCATCTTTGTCATTAGCCAAACAATTATCAATTAATTCCGGTTATATGTTCTTTACCAATTTTTATCGAGAATGAAAATCTAATCAAATAATCCATAGATATCACACTATCTAGAAAAACAAGAGGCAATAACATATGATAGATATAAATTTATTTATCTACTTCATATATTTATTAAGTCTGTTACATTGTGATCTAGTGGGATAAAACATGCTAACTATTCCGGTGAATGTAAAAGAAACGAGAAGCAACGAATCCCCTACCTAGAACAATTATTTTTGTTCTATATACAAAAACTATCCACACATAGGATCATAATCACCTCCCCCTGTGACAACAGTATCCACCCGAGGATGTCATGGTATGACCACCCCAACCGAAAGCCACAAAAACTACACTAGATTTATAGAGATCACATACCATAACAAGGTAAGGAGAAACAGAAGGAGATGAACCAAAATGAACAATGATAGATCATACCTTATATCAAATATTAATTGATACTGCTTGGTTGCATAAAAATAGAGCGAAACCAATCCTAGGAGGAAAGATTAATTGTGAAATTCCAACGGAAAGGAATGAATGGTTTGAGCGTGTCACAGTTAAGAACAAGGAGAATGAATTTTGGAGGAACATATCTCATCCATTTAGAAGATTTAATTGAGTGGCGGTTTAAGATACGCTGGATTTATCATTAAAATAAGATAACATTAAACCACATTGTTTGATCAAATAAATACATCATGAGCCTTAGGAGAAATAATATAGGAGTTATGACCTTTGAATCAACCATAGTGTTTTTAATACAATGCTTTAAATACATTTAATATCAAATCAAATATCAAAGGTTCGAACTGTAGGAAACTAGAAACAATGACCAATATCTCAAAATTTGGCAAAAGAAAAACATTATTCATGAACCCCACTATTGAAACCACACCATTGTATCCTCACCATTCTGGAAACACTGTTCATGAACACAAAATTTGGGAATTGAAATAGGTCACCGTTGGAAGCTCACCATTCTGGAATCATTGTTCTAGAACTCAAAATTTAGAAAAAGAAAGTGGTCTCTGTTGTCACCTCACTGTTCTGGAAACACTATTCATGAACTCAAAATTTGGAAAAGGAATGAGGTCATCATTGGAACCTCACCGTTCTAGAAACACTATTCATGACCTCAAAATTTAGTAAAGGAAAGAGGTCACTGTTGAAATTTCACATTTATGGAAACACTGTTAATGAACTCAAAATTTGGAAAAGGAAAGAGGTCACAGTTGTAATCTCACCATTCTTGAAATGTTGTTCGTGAACTCAAAAATTAGAAATGGAAAGAGGTCACTATTGGAACCTCATCGTTCTAGAAACACTGTTCATGAACTCAAAATTGGAAAAGGAAGGAGGTCACCATTGGAACCTCACCGTTCTATAAACACTGTTCATGAAATCAAAATTTGGAAAATGAATGAGGTCACCATTATAACCTCCCCATTATGGAAACATTTTTCATGAACTCAAAATTTGTCGAAGGAATGTGGTAACCTTTGGAACCCCACCATTCATGAAATTTTTTTCATGAAATCAATATTTTGAAAAGGAAAGAGGTCACCATTGGAACCTCACTGTTTGATTGTCCACATAAGGCTATCGATTACACTGTTCACATAAGGTCACCATTTCTCTTTTCGCCTAAGTCTATCATTGACACTGTTCACAGCGGTGTACCATTGGAACTGTTCACAATGCAACCTTTGGAACTTTTCACCAAATTGAAAATTTAGAAAAGTGTTGGGTATATGTCACCTTGACCTCCCAAAACACCGTAGACACAGAGTTTCGCAATGGAATGGACCAGGGAGATCCTTTCCATTGCATCAGATACCTTTCAAAACATTCTCGTCCATGAGAATTCAAAACCAACGAAAAAGGAAACCAAAAATATTTCTAAACAACCACCCATTGAGATACCTCACTATAGAGAGAAAGAAATATGATGCTTCCAATGATGTCTATATCATAAACACCAAAGGTCTACAACCTCAAATTTAACAACTCCCTATTTATTTAATTTTAATAGAGTAGAACCTCATAAAACTATGGGTACTGAGCACATATCTTTGAATCACATTCCTAGTTACTCTCTTTCAGATATTACCTCAACAAATCGTCCATTGAGCTTGACTCCTTGATTATTATGAAGTGGTACAATTTTGTTAAACAATCCACTTCCTCCCATACAGCATCATGTCCTCCCAGAGCTGGAGGTAAACCAATAACAACATCAATTGTGTTGTCCTCCCACTTCATATAAAGAACACAAAATGGCTAGAGTAGACCACTGGGACCATATTGTTCAGCCTTCACCTATGGCAGAACAAACATCGAGATGCAAAATCTACAACTGTACGCTTTATCTCATGCCCCCAAAAATGAATCTTCAAGGATTATTACATCATTGTCATGCCAGGATGAACTACTAAAGGTGAAATATAGAACTCTCTGAGAACCATCTTGTTAATCGCCAGAGGAACAAAAATACTTCCACGATACAACACCCAGTGTTGTTCATCCTCAGTCCAACCATCAGGGTCCTTCCGAAAACCACTTGGCCTCTCCAGACCTCCCCCTCAAGATCCCCCAACTGGGACTCTTCCACCTGATGCACTAGAGATGAAAACATAGTCATATAAAAAATACGTCCTCTACCGCTAACTATTTACATAACAAGACATAATGATAACTGTTCTTCAATTACTCTCCATGATTCACCATAATCACACACTGCATCAATACGGGACATCTCAATCAGCGCATCAGCTAAAACATTCCCCTTTCACAGTGTATATGATATTTTAATGTTGTATTCTTGTATGAACTACATCCACCGATGCTGTCTTATGGTCACAACAGTCTAGGATATAACATAAATTATACTATTTTGATCAGTGAAAAACACAAAGCACTCACAAATGAGGTAATGTATACAAAAAATTAGAGCAAACACCATGACTGCCAAGTGAATATCATGGGTGGAAAAGTTACGTTCATGGGGACGCAACTGCTGATACCCATAATAATCAACTAATATCTACTTCATCAGAACATAACCTAACCCCAGATGTGAAGCATCATAGAAAATGAAAAACTAATCTCCCTCAGCTAGAATACAAAGAACTGGAGAACAGACTAACATTTCCTTTAGATACTCAAAAGATGTCTGACACTAATCAGTCCATATTAATGACATATCTTTCCTAGTCAAAGCAATAAGTGGAGTCACAACATGAGAGAAATCTACTATGAAACTCATGTAGTAGCCAGCAAGACCAAGGAAACATCACACCTCTGACACTATCTTAGGGGCTTCCCAAGACACAACTGATTCTATATTAAATGGATCTATATCTACTCCCTTCATGGACCCAACATGCCCTTAGAAATGGAATTCTAGATCCCAGAACACACACTTAGACAACTTCCTAAAAAGTTGATGTTGACAAAGAACTTCCAAAACGGAGTGTAGATGTTCGGCATGCTCCTCCTTAGACATGGAGTACACAAGGATTTCGTCAATGAAAACCACCATGAACCTGTCGAAGAATTCACAGAACACAACATTCTTCAATCAAATGAACACAAATAGAATATATTTCATGCTGAACGACATTACAACAAACTCATAATTCCCATGACAATAATGTAATGATGTTTTTGGGTTATTCCAATCTTTCACACATGTCTGATGGTATCCTGACCACAAATCGATCATTGAGAACAAAATTTAACTCTTCAGTTGATCGAATAAATCATCAGTGCGTGGATGATGATAGTAATTATGCACTATAACTTTATTTATACGATGATAATCAAAAGACAACTGGAAACTGCCACCATCCTTCTTCACGAAAAAAACAGGTCCCCCAACAGTGACACACTGGGATGAACAAAACCACACTGTAAAATGCCATCAACCAATATATGAAGATTTCATAATTCATAAGGGTCGATACTATATAGAGAGATTGATATAGGAGACGCTCTGGTTTTAGATCGATCCCAAACTCGATCTGTCATCGAGGGGGTAATGCTATAACCTATTCTTTAATGACATCATGGTACACTTCTAAATCCCTTGGAAACGCCAACTGTTGAACCTCCAAAGAACTCAGAATCCACTCAGCCATCATGGATGATATGGGTGGAACATTCCTCTAACCCTTCTGAGGGTCTTTCTCTCCAATGAACACCACTGGCACTCCATTACCATCAAAGAACCCAAACTGCCTCCTGAAGAAATCAATGATAGTCTCCACCGAATAAACTAATTCATACTATTTATGACATCATATGTATTTATTCATAAACATAGGAAATCTCTGTAAAAGTGGTGTTTCCCCAACACTTTCTTGCAGTCTCTACAGACTTCAAACAAGTTTTATCATCATCCAACTGGCATAGTCAATGCCAAGGGCACTAGAATCCTTTCTACCTCATGTCCCACAACATAGAAAATGATAGGTGATATTAAGGAGTGTGTTGTTACTGAATCAAGCATGAAATATAACAATATAGAAAACAAGAAAAAGGAACCTTGAACAACATCTTAATCGCATGGAGCTGGCAACGCTAAAGCATTAAGCTGTCAACAACCACCTCCATCACCTCTCTAACCCTAATAATGACCACCACAATGTCCATACTCTACTCTCTAAGGTCGTGGAGCTTCAGAGGGATGTCCTCTTCCAACCCCATCTACCCTCGGCTAATCTAATGTTAGTGAAACCTGCTGCTTCTTCCTATTCTAGTACTACCTCAATATAAAAACCTAGAGCCGAACACCTAGTTCATGATGATTGCTCTAAAAGGTTGGTCACACATAATGCTGATGTCCCCGACCAGAGCATAAAAAAAGGCGCCTAATCCATTGGAATTGACATGAGAGTCCCCTCCTCTGGAGAAATGAGATGTGGAGGGCTGGCATCAACCCCCAGCTGAACAGAAACACTTCTGCCCAGAAAATTGGGAACCTTGAACCACAACTCTGCTTCACGATGAATCAAGATTACTCTCATCTCCTGATGACCGGGTTCTATCCAATTACCTCTCAATAACCTTTTCTATTTCCATCACATCAAGATATGTAATTATCATACATGGGTTGGCCTATCTCTAGATATCTGGACCCAAATCCTCCTCCAAATGCCTCTCCCTAGCCTCCTTATATGGCAACAGGTCCGAATAATATCATAAAAGGTTTCTGAAGCGGGTTCCAAACTCTCGCACACTGGAACTTCCCTGTCGAATGGTAAGAATCTCTTAGAGACTAGATTCCTTTGTGGATGAAGATATAAACTCGAATCTAACCATGTATTAAAACATCTCCCTTGAGATCGCTAACACCTCGCAATCCCTGAGAAATAAGAACAAACAAAACCTCACTATGCCACATAACATCTTCACAACCATGGAACCCCATCGCTCCATTCAAGAACAGATCAAACTAAATCCTATCTCTACCTCCTCAAAATAGTCTTCTATAAATACATCTGAAACAGAGCCCTCATACTTATACAGACTCTACCACTGAGTCTCTCAGAGAGTCCTCCTCCACATGTCTTTGTCGTTAACCTATACTTGGCGGTGATCTGCAAGAACAGCCTAATGGACTTCAACTATGCGATCTTGATGAGGAAGTCGACCTGGAGACATACCTTCAAGATAAAAAATTTTTAGGGTTCCTAAACCTGAAATATTGGAGGCTTGACATTAATAAATTGATATATTTACTTCTTTTATTAATTTTAGGAAAGCCTATCCAAAGTACTACCAATTCAATCACAGTCACAAAGAATAATGATGCATGATCCTCTCCTAGGAATATACCCTAAAACTAGTATCTCCTCATTTAGTAGCCATTGTGAACATAAATGTTTATACATCAGATCATAGGGGGACTGTACGCTTCTATCTCAGCCAGTATCCAGTGTATACATCACTTGATAAACATGATTGTCATTGTTTCCCTATGAACCCATGAACCCTCGCATCTTACTAACACCAAACATTATCCTATCCCTCAACCAGACCTCTGATGCAACACAGTCATGACCACCTCCCCATAATGTCTACCTCTCCTAGGATGACAATGGTATAAGGGAGATAATGACCCCCCGCGTCCCAACTCTAGCAAGCCCTAATATTGAAACTAGAACTGAGGGTATAGTAACACACAAGTGGATGGAATTACCCTCTAAGAGAACACACGTAAAAGAGAAATATAATATAGACACCAACCAACTCCGACTCAGACCGGTATATAAAATAAAAACCAAGTACAGATATGTAATGACATGGAGAAATACTACAACTAAAAAGGGAAAACTACAAGTACCGAAAATATAGTAAGAACAACAGAAAAAACGAATCCAAAAGAGATAATGCAACCCCAGTCTAGTAGAAACCATCCTGATCTCCAACCATCATCAAGTGACCTGAAAAACAGTTTTTATAAACATATAGTGAGTATAATAGTATTTTAAGTTAGATCCTCCCCAAAGAATATAATGGAAAAGTAATGAAAGCATTCTAAAACACGGTGAACAACATGTGTAACTAACTCATCACCTAAATAGGTATACTATGTTCTCATCCTCTCCATGGATACTCAAACCATGTAAATCATATAAGATTATATAATATAAAATTAATATCAAGGGTTCCTTGCAACTACATCCTCACCAGTTTGCCTTTTTCCCCAACGTTTCACATCCTATGAATCTCTCTCTAAAATGTCTTGCCCGCAGACACCTAGGTGAAGCACCACAAACTTCATCCCGTGCAACAAATCCACCACATCCACACAGGAAAGTAACCAGGTAGTTTTTGAGAGCCACCACAACTCGGATAACATGTATCATACATCATACATTATACCTCAAGACATTACAACCCACAAACCATGTAAGAATCCTCAAGTTATCACTATCTAGGCATGTTATTCCTATAGAATTCCATGGGATACTATATCCAGAATATATGTGTGTGAATATCCTGAAGCCATTACAGTTTTTTACACAAATATATGGGGAAAACTAATGGTTGTGCCAACCAACACAATTATCTACTAAGAGAAGAGATAAGGGACAAAGGGGGTAGTTAGACATCCATCATCCAACAAGAATTTTGGGGAAACACCCCCCTCCATCTCGTTAGTTAGGGAAACTAATACCCATAAAATTTCATACCCAACATTGCAGCCCATCAATATCCAATACCATGGGTCAAATTCTTTTATACAATAATTTATTTACTGTGTTAATTTCATATATTCCTAGTAATTATAGAAAAAAATTCTATTCTTTTAAGCACAAGTGGTATTAACATGGTGAGTAAATGAACTACCCATCGAGTCTTTTCCTGATAGAAAGAGTATAAAACCATCCTCCCTTGAGAAGATAAACACGGAAAGTAAGTAGCATACCTCATGATCCTTTTCCCCTTTCAAAAAAAGGGTAAGAAAGAATATATTCCATGAGAAGTGGGGAAAGAAATGAAGATAAAAAACCAATAAGATTCAGAAATATTCAAAAAATTCACATCCAATCCATTTCATCATCCCTAGTGTCCTCTCTGAAACCCATAAGCATAAAATGATACATCTCACCACTCTAGGTGTCCAATACTACCACCAACAGTAGGCCTCCAGGACCCCACATATCATAACAGCCATCCAGGATTAGATCCCAACACAATCAGAAGGAATAAAAACATCACAGCAATAGGGATATTGTCCCTTAAATAAGAATTAGGGAAATAGAGAACCCTAAAAGGAAATATCTTTTATCAAACATCAAGTTCTGTAATCCACCTCGGATTAAACGATTCATTATTTGTAGGTTCCAAATTTAGACACCCTATCTAGTAAGCGATCACAAATAATTAAACATGATTACTTCACCAATTTAATTAACATCATATTGCAACAAGAAGAACCCGATTCAATTACATGCATCTTTATCATTAGAAAAAAAATTATCGATTAATTCCGATGTAACTTTATTTACCAATTTCAATCAAGAACAAATAGCTAAATAAAGAATGCATAGTTCACACACTATCTAGAAAAACAAGATGCAATAATATATGATCGATATCAATTTAATTATTTGCTTCCAATATTTATTTATAAAATTCCATTGCGATCCATTGGGATAAAACATTTTAACTATAGAGTCGCACGTAAAAGAAAATGGAATCAATGAATTCCCTACCTCAAAAGTTTCTTTTTGTTCTTTATACGAGAATAATCCACACAATGGATCATGATCGCCTCCTCCTGTGACAACTGTATCAACCTGAAGATGTCACAGTATGAAAATAACAACTGAAACACAATAAAACTCTATTATAAATAAGGAGGACAAATAACATAACTGGGAAAGGAGAAACAGAACGATATGATCCCAAATAAATGATAATGGATCATACCTTATATCAATGATTGATCGATACTTCTTGGTTTCATAAAAAACAGAGCGGAACCAATTCTATGAGTAATGTTTGATTTCAAAAATCATATGGGGAGGATTAAATGATTCAAGAATCTCACAATTGAGAACATGGTGGAAGAATAAGGGACGAAGATATCTCATCACAATAGATGATTTAACAGAGTGGTGATTTAAGATATAATGGATTTCTGATTAAAAGTGAATCGCATTAAACCACACAGTTTGACCTAGTAAAAACATCATGAGCCTTATGTGAAATTAATATAGGAGTTATGAACTTTGAATTAGACAAAGATTCCTTAAAAAATGTATATAAATTCATTTTATGTCAAATGAATCATTAAAGGGGAGAACTATAAGAAGCTAGAAACAATATTCACTAACTCAAAATTTGGAAAAGGAGAAACACTATTCATGAACCTCACCATTGGAACCTAACTAATCTAGAAACAATGTTCATAAATTCAAAATTTAGAAAAGCAAAGTGGACATTGATGGAACCTCCCCATTCTAGAAACACTGTTCATAAACTCAAAATTTGGAAAAGGAAAGAGTTCACTATTGAAACCTCACCTTTCTGGACACACTATTCAGGAACTCAAAATTTTGAAAAGGAAAGAGGTCACCGTTAGAACCTCACTGTTTTTGAAACACTATATAAGAAATAAAAATTTGGAAAAGGAATGAGGTCACAGTTAGAACCTCACAATTCTGAAAACATTGTTCACGAACTGAAAAATTAACCATGGAAAGAGGTCACCATTGGAACCTGACCATTCTAGAAACAGTTTTCATGAGATCAAACTTTGGAAAAGGAGTGTGGTCACCATTGGAACCTCATCGTTCTGGAAATACTGTTCAAGAACGAAAAATTTGTCAAAGGAAAAAAGTCACCATTGGAAGCTCATCATTCTAGAAACACTGTTCATGAACTAAAAATTTGGCAATGGAAAGAGGTCATTATTGGAACATCACCATTCTAGAAACACTACTCATGAAATGAAAATTTGGCAAAGTGGTCATTATTGGAAGTTCACCATCATGAAAACATTGTTCATTATATCATAATTTTGAAATGGAAAGAGGTCACCATTGGTACCCCATCGTTGGAACCTCACCATTGGACTATTCAAATAATGCTACCGATGATACTGTTCATATAAGGTCACTTTTTCATTATTCACCTAAGGATTCCGATTACACTATTCTGATAAGGATATTGTTTCACTATTCACCTAAGGTTACTAAGGTCATTGTTTATAGCGGTGTACTGTTGGAACTGTTCAAAATGCTACCGTTGGAACTATTCAACGGATTTGAAATTTGGAAAAGTGTTAGTGATAAGTCACCTTGACATCCCGAAACACCTCAAAAACCAAATTTTCACAATGGAATGAACCAGATATTTTTAGGTTGTTACATAAATTTTTATCCATCCACCCATTATAAAATGATAATTCCACTCATGTGTACCTGTGGACTACCACATTTACATTATGATGAGATTAGTTTATTAATTCTAGTATTCATGAGCCATTATAAAATTTTATTTGATATTTTATAATTATAATAATTTAATTGTTAGTATAATGTATATGATGGAACCATGAGAAATTTTCATGGATAAATCTATCAAACCAAAATGTAAATGAAAAACAAAATATTAAACATCAAGGATGATAATATGTTTAATGAATTTTTAATAAAATATCTATAGAATTTTATAATAGAATTATTTATCATATGATTAAAATAAATATATTCATTGATTTATAATATATATCAATTTACTATACCTATGGTAAACATCACAGAAGACCCATGTTGAACATGAGGTATGTATACTTTTGTCTCATTTCCACTTCAATGAGACATGTTATACACTATGATCCAAATTTATGTTAGAAGGTATATACACTACCCCATAGACATGATTTAAAATTAAAACATCAATGTTCATTGTATTCAATATTTTTTATTAATTTTTTCAAATTAAAAGTGTTTTCAATTTTTATTTAACAAAGAAGTGATAGATTTCTGCCTCATTTCCATTGGTTATGTATGGGCTCCACATGTTTACTATACATTCTTGATATTATCGTATCAAGAATAAATAACTAAGATACATGAAAAAGAAATTATTTTTAATGAAATTCTTGCTTTAATGATTTCTTTCAACCACTTATTTGTGGTTGTCATAAATATGTTTAACAATATAACTTATTTGATGTAATATTAGACCATTATTTACATTATGTAATTTTTTAAAAAAAATTTATTGTTTTAAATTTCCAAATAGAATTTTTGGGTCCTTTTACAAAATATTTGAAAAGAATTATTATTTTAACATTTAACACGTGAGAAGAATTTCCCTCCATTAAGAACATTCATTATCTTGATGCATCCATTACAATATTACATATTTAATTTCAATCATAATATTATTATTGATATTTATATCATAAATTGCCAAATGAAAAGGAAAATATTTTCATTAAATAATGAAATTAATTCTGAAAGTATTTTATAACATTATCATAGCACTTAGTTATAAGAAATATATTGTCAATTTTTTAATATTTTATTTTATATTTTTGAAATTAATGGTTTTACTAAAAAATAATAATTTTTGACCTGTTGAACATATTGATTCATCCATTACTTTTTATGTATTTATAGAATCAAACTTTCTCATGGTCTCATTCTATATCACAACCCATTATTTTATCAACATTACTCACTCCTATGTGTCTATATTATATGTATCGAGGTTTTTATATTATATAATTTGACTAATATATAATTGTATCCATCATATATCATTTCCATATATTTTATCCCTTAAATTATGTGTGTAATGAATGTTATTTCATTTACATGATGAAATATTTGTGTTTTATTTATTGATTATATATTTATTATTATTAAATTAAATGAAATTATAAATATTATATGTTTTAAAAGTTAAATATATTTGGGTTTTATTGGGAATAAATTTGATATATTAGGTCTTTTTATTGATATATCCTTCATAATTAGACATGTATCATACATAAAATTGTGTAGATAGATTAGTTTTATTATTAGTGTATACTTACATAGTTCATAAAATAATTTTTGGAAATCCCTTGATGGTGTGATTCAGGATAACCTAGTTGAGGCCTTTCTGGAATGATCGATAATTTATTGATATATTCATTTCAATTATAGATAATTTATTTTTAATTATACATGTGAATATAATGTTGATATTAGCCATGGGAAAACTTTTAACTAATATTGAATATTGAATGAAATGTGTTATTACAATTCATATAAATATGTTGATTATGCCTTATTTACCAATGAAAATTTATATTATACATAAACACTATTGATATTATAATATTAATTATTATTTGTTTTACTTTCGACAATATGTGATGGTGGATTCATGGAATGACTTTCATGGATGCAAGAATTTCTTTCTCACATTATTTTTTATTTTTAATTTAATTTGGAAGTCATCATTGTATATAGTTCTCCATCAATACTAAGATTATGGATCATAAATGGAAAGATACCATTTATATTATAATAATTTAATAATTAATTATAATACCATGGTAACTAAATTTGGGGTACAAATATAGAAAACATGTTTAATTTATAGTATTGTTTTCAGGATGATCGTATTTTTGGAAGTGGGTTGCTAAGGACTATTATTTTGTGGGATTATATTGAGGAAGATACAATTAGTGATGATCCACTAGGATCATTGGAATGCAAGGAAGATGACATGTTTTTCCAATCATATAATTAAGTGATAATCTATGTAAGTTAAAATATATTCTGATATTATTATAGTCATGATGCATCTAAAATATGATTTGGATGCCTTGGATTTAGTTTAATGATATTTTATTAATATTAGATTAAATGTGTATATGTAATAATATACATTATTGGAGTTAATGTTTTATTAACCAGTAATATGTGCTTTATTTTTATTCATTTATATTTCTTGAATCTATAATATACTGTATTACTTATTTTCTTATATAAATTTTACTTATTTTATAATTTATTTTGTATTTACAAACTATATTTTTTTAATATATAGTTTTTTTATTTTCGTAAATTGATTATTAGAGTTCTTTAAAAAATTATTTCTCTATTTACTATAATTAACACCACTTAAATATTTCTTTCTAGTATCTATATATATGAGCCATATTTTGGTAATAGATATAGTCTATATGTTTGAGATAAAATTTGTGATTTTCTTTTTATTTACATTTTTTAAACCAAAATATAAATTTCCCATTTTCCATTCATTATTATTTTTTTGGTGAAAAATTATATGGTAGGAATTTGAATATTAAAATAGAAAATTCTAAATCTTATTTAACCACTATGTTTTTTGTGGTTTAAATAAATAATATTTGTTTGATTAGATATTTTCTATTGTTATATATTTTGGCATGAAAATAGAATATCTATAGTTTAATAACATCATGTGAGATGGATAATATAATATAAAAGAAAATACCTTTTTTTGTTCTAGTAAATATAATACTCATAGTTTAATATCATCTTGTGAAATGGATGTTGGAATATAGAAGAAAATTTGAATACTCATTTTGAAACATAAAAAAGATCATGTAACTTATAGAGGAATGTTTGTTACTAATTATCATTATTTTTATTTTCTACCTAATGTGTTTTTACCATTGATCTATTATTTATTTATGAATCGTATCAATAAGCTTCAATCCTATATTAAAACATTGTTTTCATATAACATGTTAGTGATGAAATGGTTTCATTTGATTCATAGAGAGAGGTAATATGAGAGAAAAAATAATTATGATAAAAATAAACTTATATGATTTATATATTTATGATTGTATTGATATGTTTTTGAAATATGAGAAATTAATTTAATGTTTACATTGAAAAATGTAAAAAGAAGAATAAAATAGGTTTCTCCCATATTTTATGAAATTTTAATTCCTTTTTAGTTAGTACTACATAAAATATAATAAAGAAGAATATAACCACAAAGAAATGTTAGAATCATTTGGATCATAGTAATTTTAATGACCATGTGGATGATCTATCAAATTATTTAATAGTGATGGTCACGATTCTTCAGAAAAACAATGTCCCCAATTATTATAAAAAAGATTATAATTACATGAAAAAAAAAATATTTCAAATTATTCATTTTAAAGTCATGTAGCATGGATATATTATGAAATAATTTCTATGATTTAAATAATATTATAAGAAATCTATTAGTTCTTCTAAAATTACTATAAATATAAACCATAAAACATTAAAATTATAAGTTGTTGACTAGATATTATAATATGGAAGACTATTCTAATGAAAATTTCAATATTTAAAAACATACTTTATATATTTATAAAAATTCATTGAAATTTGTTTTTAAATGTAGTTTTAGTTTAACATTCAAGATAAGACATATTCATTAAAACTAAAATCTAAATATATACAGTTAAAAATATTTTATCTAATTTTATAGTTTGTAACGATAATTTTGAGATGAGGTAAATTTCATGGAATCCATCCAGAACATATTATATAATAGTTTATACATCCATAATATCATATTCTCAATATAAATTATTTTTTCATAATATTTCTCATTTTAATTTTTGATGTAATAGTCATCATGACCAGAAATATAAGTGTTCATTAAATAGAGTTCAATATTTTTTATTTAATAATTATATTATTTTTCACTGGTTTTTGTTTTTTAATAATGATAATTTGGAAATATGGGGGTTCCTATGTTTCTTATTTTTATTGTCAAATAGATCAGTGAATTATTAGTTTCTGAGACAATATTTTTTTATATCCTTGAAAAAGTAATAGATTTCTAGTAGTAGGAAAAAGTTGAAAATACTGATAATTATTCTCAATATATTATATGAGATAATACGTTATGGGTAACATGAACATGTTGAGTGTTGGATTTTTTTCATTTTGACATCAATGAACATTGTGGAACAATTAGAATCAGGTATGTTTTTTTATAGAAACATGATTTATAATTTTTGAGGTTTCATGATATAATTCCAATGATCAAATAATTATTAATATATTTGATGACTATTACACTATGAAATATTTTATTATAAATATATTATTCAATAATAGGAATGATCATTTATTCTATCTTCTAATATTAATCAGTACGATTACAAATTCGAAATATATGATCATAATATTGATAAATTTCAGTATTAAAGTGAGAAATAGTATTTATTATTAATTTGGAATAAATGACTAGTATAGTAAAAATTTATTTGTTATCTAAATATTCTCATAAAGGGATTTAAAGGGTTCGTCCATAACATTTGTCTAATTCCAATAGAAAATTCTATCATTATCAGTTAGTTCAGAAATAAATGTAAATATTTAAAATAATTTCTAATGTCTCAATATATAATGAATAATTTTTATTTTACAATTAAATATTTTATAGCACACTGAGATTAAATATTATATAATATATTTTATTATAACATAAAGTGTTAGACAATCAAGGATACATTAAAAAATAATTAAAAATGAACAACTAAAAAATAAATGACATTTAAAATGTAGTGGTATAATTATGCGGGTAAAATAATAATAACCAAATATATAAAATATTTTTATAAACAGAAAAATATTTGTATTATTGGTAATGCATTTATGATGTAAATTAGAGTCACTAATTTACTAATAATAATGATTTGTTCCTTAAAATTTAATATTTTTAAAATTTTGAATAATTTTTTTAAGAAACTAAATAATTTATTTATGAAAAATAATATTGATATAAATAATATATTAAAAAGATATTATATTAGTTATTGATTGGAAATAATAACAAGGACAATCAATAATTTTAAAAATAATATTTTACTATGAAAACAGTTTCCATAATATATTTTTATTATTATAAAAAAGATAAATTTCTAAATTTGTTATATGAATTTAATAAAATAATATTCCTTTTCTGATTCAATTGGTAAATATTATCTTATGAATAAATTTTTATATTTTGATGAAATGTTTTAGGGGAATAGTGAAAAACAATTCTTTTAAAAACAATACATTTTATGAACATTTTGTTATATTATGAAGATAAAAAAGATTATAAAATATATTAATAAATAAAATATTTACCGAAATTATAATAATTAATAATTATTAATTAATGTTGTGAATTTATAAAACCCCTATTTAATATTTCACGATGACATATAACATTTTTCTCTAAAAAAATCTATATTCACTAATATTAAAAAATATTTTACATCACATATAGGAATTAAATCAATAAATTGGGATTTATTATTATAGATCTATAAGATTATATTATATATTATATTAAATATCATTTTTAGTTTTAATAATATGATTATTAATATAGATGATAATGAAAAAATTAATGGGAAAACTATTATATTCCCATAATTTTATTATTGATATTGTATAATTTTTGTCTTATAAATTTAAATTAATGGATATAAATAATTTCTATAATAATGTTTTTAATTATTAAAAAATTTATATTAACACATATTTAAATTTTAGTAACTTTTAAATAATAATAACAACCCATAATAGTTAATAAATTAATTTAACAAGAATAGTTATTTATATAAAAATATTCAATTTAAAGGTAAATTTACACATATTTAAAAATTTAAATCTATGAAATGTTGATTTAATTTCATTATGAAATCCCAAATTTGGAAAAAAATTATTTTTTATATTTAGTAATATATAATTTACATGTGAAAAAAAATATTTACCTGGTAAAAAGTAAAAAATAAAATATAAGAACTAATTTCATTCATCATGATTAAAACATGTTTAAAATAATATATTGAGAATTAATATATATAAAATCAACCTGAAACTATTATTTTTCACATTTTAAACTATTTACATTAAAAGTTGTTATTACATAATAGAAAAATAATGGGTGTTCCCCATCGTTTCATTTTACATACTTATAATAAGGGATACTTCCTGTAACACCCCCATATTTTGAGAAACTTTTGCCCCAACGAAATTTAATACATTTTAAACTTTTTTCTTTACACGAAACCCCACTTTTAATATGTGTTATATATAATAATATTATTAAATAAAAACAACATAACATTACAATATTATTTTTAAATTTTATATTTTTTATCTATGAATTCAAATAAACAGTATGAAAATGATTACCTAAATTATGGAAACATATGGGTTCAACATATATGAAAATTATTTCTTTGGATACCCATAAATTTAAAATTAAAATAATATATATTTGAAATTAAAAGAAACCATTTTTTGAGAAAACTTTTTTTATGTATAAAGACATGTTTCACGTCAATAAATTAAATCTGAATGATATTATGAAATATTTATATAAATAATATATTAAATCATACTTTTAACATTTATTTAATTTATTTTTTGGGAATATGATAATAATAAATCCAATTTGACTAATATAAATTATAATTTTATTAAAAATATTTTTATTCATTTATATAAATTTTTTACATATTATTATTCATAGTTTATTATATTAATTTTAATAAAGTAAAATCAATTTTTAAATAATAATTTACAAATTTTTAAGGATTTAGTTATTTATAATTTTCTAAAAAGATAACTTTGACATTTAATAGTGAAGAATACGACTTTTAATTAATAAAGAGCCATTTTATCTAATGTGTTTTCAAGATAAATTTTTTATATTATGGTTTTAAAAATTGAAAATTATTAAATTATATATCTCTTATTCCAATTTAGGTTGTTGGATTCAATATCATATTGAATATTGATATAGAAATATTTAATCTTTTTAATTATTTTTCTTTGAAAAAAAATCAATGCATATATTTGATTAAATTTATTTTACATTTTATCATATATATCGATGGAATTTGGAAGAAATTATTGAATGATTTAAATTAGGAAAATATTTCTTATCAAATAATGTCATCTCATTTTTTAAAATATTTTTTTATAAAAATAGTAAAATTTAATTTCCATATATAAGATTTAAATGGGTTTACCTATGGTAAACTAAAATGTTAAGGGGTCAAATGACAAAGACACTTTTCTAACAACCATTATAAATCTATATATCACTATTATAAATTATAAGGTTTGATATACTCTCATTTATTTCCTTTTCCTATATGAAAATCATGTGTATAACATTTTATTTTAAAAAATTAAAAGTATTCCACTCTCTTCACTTATAAAATTCTACTGTTCTCCATCCCAATTCAAAATTTCAAAAAATATATTCCTTTACATTATAAATTATATTCCATACATCCCTCCATATGATAGGTCATTGTGATGTAATAAGTTTAATAATTAATGTTATTTTGAACTTTAACGATTCTTTCAGAATAAGATGAAATGTTTTCCACATTGAATTTTTAATTTACATATTCTTCTTAATCATTTAAATATTATTCAAGTAAAATTTTATAATAACATAATAAACTTCCATAAAATGATATTTTATTATGTTAATGGAAAAACCTACATCAATCTTATCCTCTATAGATAGGTATATGAAACCATTGATCATGTGTAAGGTGGTCTACCGCCTCGCAAACCAATGTGATGTGTTTTTCATTTCATTTCTTCTTAGATAGTAATAACGATAAGTTAAATGAATATATCTAAAATTATTTTAAAATATTTTAATTAAATAATTATTATATTATATATAATGTCTTAATTAACATTTTGTGTGGTGAATTATAATGAAGGTCATGTATAGAGTTGACTACCACCTCACGAAGCGATGGTATTTGTTTTATACTAACAAATTGGATATCAGGTAATTTTGGTATATTTAATTAATATATTTGATATATGTAATATAAAAATTACTATTTAGAAGGAATTATCATATATTGTAATTTTTCCATATGTCGAGAAAATAGAAACAACATTAATGAATACATATAGCCTACCATAACCATGAAAAGTGTAATTCATTTTTTATCTACAACTTTAGTGGATTAGTATAAATACATATATTATAAATATATATTATATTTTTATCATGGTTAGCATTCTATATATTATGAAACCATGTTCAATTTGGGAGAACATAAAAATAACAAATTAGGATATACACAAATAACAAACTAGTTATTAATAGAAACATAATTTTAACAAAAAATTATTAAGAAATGGGAAATAAGAGATCATTTTAAAATAATATATTGTATGATATATATAATTAATAACAATTAGTGTGTATAAAAAAATAAAATTATATTTTTTATCCATGGAATTCGAATGGGCAAGATGGAAGTTGAGACTTACAATAATTGATTTCTGCCGCACTATTTACATCCATGATACACATTCCATAATCAACACTCATTTATTTCATGTGTTCTATATAATAAATATTATTTTAATTTATAATTATAATGATAAAAATTAATTTTATTTAGATATATATATTTTTATTCCTGGGGTTTATATTTGACATTTTATAAAAAAGTAACAGATTTCTGTCTCAAATAGCCTTCTGAGTGACATAATTTATGTTATGCACCAATCATAATTTATTAAGGGTATATAATTCTTCATTATAAAGTTGTATCATGAATATTATTTTTTATTATAGTAAATTATTCATGATATTTTATTCTTAATAGGGGCTACAATTCAAAAGACTACAACTTGATAAATGTTTGATGTTACAACCTAATGGTTTATAAGAATTGTTTATGATTATTCTTTCAATGTTTAATTATTATAATCTATCACCAAATAAACACATGAATTTTACTCTCCAATTTTTATTTAATTATAAAATATTTTTTTCCTATATTTTTTTTCTCTTTATGTACCCATGATTCAAAAATTATAATTTTTAAAGAAAATAGAATGTATTTCAGTCTTTAGTTGAAATCCATTTTTCTTCAACATCCATATATTATGAAAATGTTTCAATGTTCCTCTTGTAATTCATAATGAAAAGGAAAGTATTTTTTTAGAAAATAGATGGAACCTTCATGTCATTTACAAAACAATTTATCTTTGGATCTTATCAAAAATGTGTTTTGAATATTTATTTTAACAAATAATACATTTTCTGCCACCGGGGACACTTAATTTTTATAACTCATCAATTATATGTTTCTAGTGTTATAATAAAATAAAAATATTATAAAAATGATTTTAATTTTGAAATGTTATTTTCAATATTTAAATGGTGTTTTCCTAAATAAATGATCAAACTGATCTTTGAATATCATTTTAATCAATGATGACATCATTTGATATTAAATTTTCTTTTCTGTTGAAATGATAAAAGGATAGATTTAAAATTTTACCATAGAATGCTATATGTTTATGAGGTTATGATCCTTATGAAACCAATTTCTTTTTTACATAGGTTATATTGTGGTAAAGTGTTGAGAGGTTTATGAAAACTGTTTCTTTTCCAGGGGTTATACTATGATGAAAATTTTTTCAAAACCATTTCATTTTATTGGTTATGAAATGATTAATGTTTCATTACATTTTAGAACACATATATATGATTTCATTATGTGATTGGTCATACCATTATATCCCTCAAATATATTTGGAAAATAATTATATCTGATGGTATAAATTGGGGAAAGATGTTAAAGGGCATGATAAACAATGGGAAACAAGTGAATCATAATAAACTATGGAAAATAGGTGTGTCTTGATCCACTATTGGAAATTGATGATGAGTTCTGATCAAAAAATTTGGTTGAATTATTTGTTTAACTTCACATATGAATTGTTTTCTGTATTTACAATGGTGACACACTTTTCGAACAAGAAATTATTGTTCATGTTAATCTTTTGATGAGTTCAAACTCTGATGGACCTAGTTTTATGAAACGATATTGTTTTATGCTCTCATCATGTTTATAATATTTGACAGGTTGGGTGTTACCTTAACTAAATATATTAATAATAATATAGACTTATTATTATTATATGATTTAATATTATCATTTATTAGAATCTTATATGTTTACCCTTACTAAGAATCTGAGCTAACCCTTTATTATGCATCCTACCCCATATTTTGATGATATATATTCTGTGTTATATATCTAAAATTTGTTTTACTTATAATGATCTCAGTACGAGAAAACAAACATCAATTATAGACAATTATTTAGTTTTTCCTTGTTTCCAAATGTAATAGAACTAAATTATTATGTTAGGGATACTTTTTTATATAATGAATATTATTCAATTATGATTTAATATTAATGTATTATTTTTGGGGTTATTATAGTTGGTATAAGAGAAATGTTCCATTAAATATTGGTAACTAGGATGATATTACAATATATAGATCCATTGTGATATTTATGTGGATATTTCTAGTGATATGTCTAAGGATGAGTTAATGTGAAGAAAAATGTCATGGAATTTAATAATTGAAAGAGTGAGAGGATTACATGAAATTACATCCCATTATAGATATTATAGGTAGTTGTTGATCAACCATAGAAGAATATAAGGCCAATATATCTAAAAGTGGTGATTTGGTAGGGATCTAATCAGCATTTGGTGAATGAAAAAGGCCATTGTTGCAAACCGGGTTTGACACTCCAATGGGATATTATTTAGAAATTTAAAAATATTTTTATGAAATATATAAAATTATTTCAATAATGACCATGAATGAACTGGGACAATATAGTGTATTCGTATATAAAAAATTAGGTTTCATTATGTAGTCCTATTATAAATCATATTTCATCATTATATTGTTCCCCACGTTGATTATTTTTTTCTCACACAATGATTTAAATTTTAGTAATTGGTTAGAACATTAAAGAACTAGGTAAAAAATGAATATTAAATAAAAATTATTTATGAGAATGAAAATTTGGTGATAAATGGATTAATGAATATTGAGATTAAAAAATTACAACTAAAACAACCCCCAATTAGACCATAAAAAGAATGGATAGGGTTCACTGAGAGATCTGGTTATCGATACCATTGATGAAAAAAGACTCAATGTCGTATATGCCCAGATTCATTGAAGAATCATTCAGGGGAATATATCAAAGGTATTCTATGTTGTTTCGATTATGGATAATAAAGAAATAAATCATGTATGTTCTGAGAAAAAATGAAAATTTTATCTAATGAAATTTATGAAAATAACAGTTTCCCAATGAAATCATTAATGGTTGAGTATTATATATGTTGAAATTATGGGATTTATAAAAAATATTTAATATGGGAAATATTGTGAGTATAATTAGAAAGGTGGTATGATAATTGATTATACTACAAATTTTGAAATCGAAAAAAAATTACAAATCATATTTATGAGTTGTTGTGATTGTGTTTATTATATTAAACATGATAATCCTGATTAAATTATATTCAATGAATATTAATAAATGATTCATATATTAAATTATTGTAATTATTTATTAGGAAATAAGACGGTGAATCCAAGATAGAATTTTAATAATAAAGTGGAAAGATATATGTGTTTTTGTATGCTTATTCAAAAATTAATTTAATTGAATCATGAAATATATAAGGATTATTTTGTACTAGTTTTATATTAATGATTATAAATATTATGTTTAATAGAATCTATTTACTAAAAATGAGGTCTAATGGACGGGTATTTTTTTTTTTGAAAAATCATGATTAAGTGATGGAATCACATACCGTGATTCTAATGTTGAGATATTGGTGTTTAGTTTTTGTAAAAAGATGATTGATATATATAAAAAATTGGGAAAATGTTGATGATCTTAGAAATAATAAACAAATTCATAAAACTATTGATTATTTTTTAATTAATGCAGTTTATTACATTTTTTGATTTATATAATATATTAAAAAATATTTTATTTAATTATTAATGATTGAATTTTTGATGTTATATATGTCTACATTTTTTTGGTATATTAGGATATTATATTTTTTCTAAATAACATATTACCAATGTATTGATAAATTTGGAATGTGAAATTATGATCTATTATATCATTTATAGGGGATTAAAAATAAGTTTATTATTTGAAATTTAGTGAAGTTATTTAAAAATATGGAAATATGGAAGCATCAAAAATTTAACCATATTTAGAATGGTTTATGGTGGTCTTTCAATATGGTTTTAGATGTTAATTTGTTATTTAACCATATAATGATTTATACTTAACATATCATTAACATTTAAGAATTTTTAATAAATATATATAGATGTAATTTCATTCCATTCACTAATAGATCTTATTATATATTAGTTATTCCTACATGATCAATTTTTCAAAGAGAGTATGAGATGAGGTATAAACTTATCACGGAACACCATAAGGATGTCACTGTGTTTATGATATAGAATGATACCATGTTTGTATATATTCTTATCGAAATTAACCATTATTATGAAAATGATAATTAAAAAAATATTTTCCCATTGACATAATCTATGATTATATAAATTTCCATTTTCATACCTCTTTGGTTTTTTTGGTTGTTTATTTTTTTCTGATAATTATGGTTCTTACAGTCCATGACAACTATCACTCTCCATCCTTATTTTCACATAAAACTATTATTCCATGAATTAATAAAAAATTACCACATATGATAACATATTCATAGAAATATTATTTTTTATTATAGATAACCATAACATATATTTTTTTTCTTTTTTATAGAGGAATTTTTATCAAAACTTTTTAGAATATTGGTTTCCTATAATGGGGTTTTCAATTGTTAAAACATTGATTATAGATCAAAATTTAAAATTTTTATGGTATATTTTATTCTTGAAAAAGTATATTTTAACTCAATGATATTTGGAATAAAATATTATTAAATATTATTTCATTTTTACATTCTTTACATGATACAACGAGTATAGTATACATTACACACCACACTAAGATTAAATGAAACATAAAATACTATTAAAATATTATTATTTAATAAGTAAGTTATCATATAGTAATTTAGTATAAGGTTAGAGTATGATTAACTACCTTATGAAAATATACGTCTTACAACTGTACATAAAATAACGTCATTGAATAATAATTAATTCTAAATGAAAATGGACAATATGAAAAGTTAGGAAATCATTTTCTAAAAAATAGTTTCATGAAAAAATATATATTTTACCTTAATAAAAAAATAAAACTCTTTTTAAACTTTTTTATTGTTTTATTATATTAAGAATCCATCAAAATATTTAACATTTATATTTTGTTTTTTTAGTTATGATAAAATAATAAAACTAATTTGAAACATAAAAAAGTATTTTTCAAAATAAATATTTTTATCCGATTATGAAAAATTATTTTAATTTTTTTTATCAATTTCAGAATTTTTTTATAAATTAATTTAATTTTTTAAATGTAACTTTAAAATTAATTTTTGTTAAATGTTTGCATAATTTCCTAAAAATATAATATTTTTATTGATTATATAAAATATTGGTTTTCATTAAATAACATTATTTTCTTTCAGTGAATTTACATGATACATTTAATATTATATTGGTTTTAATGGAAAAATTATATAAATTATATATCTATTATTCCATTTTATTAAATTTTATGTAATTTTATATGTAATTTTTATTTAAAATATTTTTGAACTTTTGGATGTTTTCTCCAAAAAAATCACTTCTTCATCGCATCTACAAGATTAATTTTAAATTATATTTTAAACAACTATTAATTTTTTTAAAAAAAAATGAAATACATTTAATAATTTTAATTTATATATATATATATTTAATAATTTAATCATAATTTTGGACCATATTGAATATTTAAAATAGTAAAAAATAATCACCATAGTTAAGGATAAGGCTTGTTTACTAAGCAGTTAATCTAAAATTGTATGGGATTAAATGACATAGAAACATTTTAATAACCAATTATATAACGAAATATAGATATTACAACCTATATGGTTTGATAATGGACCTATATTTTGCTTTTTGGAAAGAGAAAAACATGAGTATGCATTTTTCATTTATAAAATGACTTTGTTGTCACTCAACTCCGTTATGAAAGGCTACCACACTCCTTCCCTCATAACATGTATAGAATTATTTTTATCAACAAAGAATGAAAAAAATATTCCATATATCCCTCCTCATATCCTATTGTACTTGGTTGGATGATAAATCTAATAAATGAATTATTTAGGTTAAACATAATGTGCTTGTCTGAAGAAGAGGTAATTTTTTATGATTGGGTTTTTATTTTACTTATTATTTTTACTCCTTGAAATCCTATTTATTTAATATAATATAAAAAATTATTCCATATAAATATATTTTATTATTTTTATTTCGTATGCTATATGCATCATCACATCTATATAATAGTGAATAAAAATATTGATTTTGAGTACGATAGACTACTGCTTTGTGAAATGATGTGAAGTATTTTTCAATTATATTTTACTTGAATTCTGAATGTGGATATATAATATTTATTTATATATATGTAATTATGATGTCAAATATACATTATTACATTAAAATCCACGGGGATTACGATAATGTTATTCGTGTGTATGTCAAACTACCTCCTCATAAAGTGATGAGATTCATTTTTCTCTGAAGACATTAATGGAAGTTAATTAAGATATATTTAATTAATATATGTGATATATTATAAATAATAATTATTATATAAAAATAATTATTATTTACCTACTATTATTTCCCAACACATTGATAATTGAAACAATATTAATGTGTGTGTACGAAATACTATCTAAATGAATGGTAAAATACATTTTATATCTCCATCAATTTTGGATTTATATATATATATATATATAATAAATATATATTATTTTCTTATTATGATTAAATTTTATAGATATTAAGGAATCGTTATATATTTAAGAGTATGAAAAATTAAAAATCAATACATAGCAAGAAAATAATGCCGAAATTACCCGAAACATAATTTTAAAAATAAATTGAAAACTAACACATAATAAAAGGTCATACATAAATAAAATAATGTATAATTAATATAATTATTTTATTTAATTGATTTATAATAAAATTTTATTAATTATAAATGGTGATTGAATCTATATGAAGTAAGCTAACAATTATGCTTTCTGATTTTCAGGTCAATTTATACTTATGTGAGACAAATAATATGTTCACCACAATGTTATTTATTTGGTGTATATAGTTCATAAGAATGTTTGTTATGATAATTTTTATAAATATTGTTTTAGTTTTTATTTAAAATTTATGAAATCTCTTTCTCTGGGTTTACAGTTCAAATGTTAACAAATCAGTAGAATGTTTTTTCTCAAATTGCCTTCATTAAGAAATAAGTTATGTTTTGAAAATACCATCTTATTGGAGGGGTATATAATTTCCATTTTACATTATGTATCATAAATATACATATCTTCATTATATTAAATATTTAATTGAATCTTATTTTTTTATGTGCCCAACAATTCAAATGAAAAAATGATGGTAAAGGTTTGATGTTATAATCTCATTGTTTATCAAGATTGTTTTTTATTATTCTTTAGAAAATGTAATATTATAATAAATTCATAAATATACTCATAAAAATTATTCTCATATGGTTATTTCGTTAGAATACATATTTTCCATTCATTATACACTCTTTTTGTTGACATTATTCTAATATAATTTCTTTAATGAAAGGAGACATTGTTTATCTGTTCAGTCAAAACCATTTTCTTTCCATAAATTTTTTTAAAATTGATTACATAAATGTTATACAGTTATTAGGGTATTTTTTACCAACTTTTACCCTTGTTTGATTTTTTAAAATACATTTTGTAAATTAATATTTTATGTAATTATGAGATATAGGTCCATTTGTCTTTTACCAAAAATGTGAATGGGATATTTGTTTTAACATGGATGATAGATCCCGCTTCTATGATCATGAAATGATTTTATGGGTATTTTATATCTTTCTATGTTTATTTTTAGTGTAAATTATTTTGAAAATGATTTATGTTTTAAAAATTTATTTTCCTCGTAAAAGACTCTTTTTTATGAAATGTTCCAAATTATATGTTAAATCATTTTTATCAATGCTGGAAAACTATGATGTTAGTTATGATTTATTAGGGATATTATATAAAGATGACATTATTATTGTTATATGTAATTGTTTATGTTTATTCTTGCATTATTCTTATAATAACCAATTATTTTTCCTAGGATGTCCTATAATGTATCAGGGTCATATTTTAGGAGCTTTTTTATTTTCAATATGTTATAATAAAATGAGATTTTTTATATCCCATTTCATTTTTTGGATGTTTTTTCGTTAATTTTTTATAGATATGTTCCAGAAAAATTTACTATTTTCATTATGTGATGGTTTAGACCTACATTTCCCTCAAATATATTTGTTGAAGAATTATATATCAACAGATAACGAGAGAAAACATGTAAAAGAGATTGATCCACTATAAATAATAGGTGACCCCTAATCCACTATAAGAAACAAATGCATCATGATGTACAATAATATCCATGTGATGATTCATAAACCCTTATTTTGATGTTAATGGTTGTTCATCATGAAATACGAAATATATTTCAATATTTATATTTGGTTTCACACATTTATTATATAAGAATTTGGTTCATTATTTAATTATGATTATTTCACACTCTAATGTCTAATTATTTCTAAAATGATATTATTTAATTCATTTACTCATACTTATAATATATAAAAGGATTGCTATGAACTTCATAGTTTTTTCATGTTCACAAAATCATATTACTAACTTATGAATTTATGTTATCAAATATTAATATATCATATGTATAACATTATTAAAAATCTAAGCAGAATTATTCTCATGTTTCGTTCACTATTTATGAAGACTTGTATTATGTATGATATCTCTAACATGAGTACTTGATCTGAACAACATAGTGGAAGATGATGATGAACAATTATAAATATTTTTTTATGTTTTCTTATATCTAAAAAACATGAACACATTGATTTTACCATGGATCATTAATTAATGTAATAAATATGTGTCTACTATGATATAATATTAATGTATGAGATTACTGGGTCATCCCAATTGAATCCTTTAATTCTATAACCTTTTAATTAACGTTCATCTAGAAAACGACTAAACTGTATCCTCTAATAATCCTATATTTGTAATATTCCCATCATATACATATTTCACCATAATACAATAATTTCCATGTATCCTTCAATGATATTGATAAATATCCAAATGTAAGTTTTAGATAACCCATTTATTTTTCATCATATTCATTTTCATTAAAATATATCCTAAATATTGATATATAAGTACCTCAATATCAATACTACCACGATGATAAATTATATTTATTAGATATAACTCTTTTATTAATTTCAATACAATTGTAAAAAATGAACATTGATAATGTTTCATGAAAACTATCAACTCTATGAAGTGTTGTCTTCCATTTATCACCACTAAATCACATTTTTATTTAAAAGGGATAAATTAAAAAATAAATGTGATCCATGTTTTATAGAATGAATTATGTGTTAATAAATTGAAATATTACTTTACTCACACTTATTCATTAATAAATTAATATGTTAACCATGCCTTATATGGACAACTAAACCCACAATATATCATATCTGGGTATTTATTTAGTATCATTATATATTACTAATCCCTCTTAATATTTTATTTATTACAATAAAATTATCTAAATAATATATCCAATATTTTTTTAAAATTATATTATTCCCAGCTATAAAACATTCATAATCATGATCAATCATTAACTATGGTATGTTCATGTTTGGGTTAGTCTAACCACATATTTAATCATTAATATAAAATAATATCTGGGATGAATGTGAGTGGAAACTTTATAAATCATAATAAATTTATGTTTTAATATATATTATTTCAAAAAAAATTATTATTATAGAAACCACTTACATAGTAACCCAGTTCTTGTGTCTTCATTATTATAATATTATAAGACTCAATTTTCTTCTCCAAAATGACTAAATAGTTTAGTATTCATGGTAAAATATTTAATAAAATATTCTTATATTAAATTTCAATAAAAAATTACAATATCATTTTTTCAATAAAATAATAATTATTCACTCATGAATATCATTTCATACAATTCACAGCGAACTTCCTAGATTCCTAGTAAAGGAAAAAATAAGGTGAGCACAAATTCTCAATACCTATAATGTATATTAGAAGCTATAATGAATTAATAACTACAAGAAACATGAATAAAAAATAAAAGAACACATATTCCATTTAAATGAATCTAATATCTTGATTAGATGTGGAATAATACATATGGATTGTTTAATATTGGACCACACATGTTATTTCATCAATAATGTGTTTATAATGGTAGGATTAGGAATAATAAATATGATAAGGTAAATATTATAACAGACAATCCATATTATTTATAAAATGGGAAAGAAATAAACTCAAAGGAAATATCATTATGAGAGTATCATTAATAATACAAAATTAATTTTTAATAAAGGAGATCATAATTATTAGATTTCATGACATCAAGCATCATGATCCATCAACATTCCTGACCATTCCCATGGATGTTTAAAATTGATTGGTAGTTATACACTATAAACAAATTTAAATATGGATTGTAAATTAGTTCCTCTAATGAGTGTTCAAAGCATTGAGGGGATATTAATAAACAATACCAAACCATGGGTGCATGGCCCCTGCATTCCTCATATATCGACTAATTGATTTAATTCATGAACAATATTCTTAGTCATCATGTTTTCGTACCGAGTTCAAAATATATAATAATTACAATTTTTATAATTAATCATATAAGATTGTGTTGAAAATTGAATTTGTATAAATAATATATTTTATTTGCAACATGTATATCCAAGATAAATAATATGGATAATTATGGGTAATTTAATGTCCCATGATAATAAGAAATTGGTCATTTTGAATAAAATTTAATGATTAAATAAATAATAAATAAAGATAATATTAATACATTCGCTAGTTAAACAAGTCATAAAACATCAATATAAATAATAAATATTATATAAATACAACTTATCTGTAGTTTATCACAAGTAAATAAATAGTTGTTGTCGTTGATGGATAAAAATAAGATAAAAATTTCATTAAACACATTCATTAGGAAGGTAAATATTTTACATTGAAACACATTTTTGTGACTAAAAATTCATGAAATATTATAAATATAATATACATTGAGGATAACCCTTGAAACATATAATGGAATATTTATAACATTTAATGGGCATGTTGTGTAAATTTTCATACATGTCATACAGGATTATAAAATAATTTCTTTTTCATTTTCATTAAAATTCATTTTTCAATTTCTACAAAAAATCATAATGTTTATGTTCAAGAACATTTTAAAATATAAAAAATGGGTAAAAATGACTTTAATAAATCATTTTTTAAATATTACATGTTTTAAAAAATTATTTTGGATGAAAAATTATTTTTGAAGAAAAAGTTAAATGAAGATATATTTTATTAAAAATATTTTATAAATAATTTTTTCCAACTAATAGTGTAATGTTATATTATTACATGGATAATTTCATTAATAACCAATGTACAATAAAATATATTTAGTGTAGGTTATAAATCTCAAATAATATATATAAGGGAGTGTAAAAACTTAACAGTTCTGAATAGTTTTGACATTGTGAAATAATCTATTACAAATATGGAAACTTTTAAACTGCAAATCCTATAAAAATTAAAATAAAATAAATCTATAAATACTATTGTGAAAAATATATTCATGATATAACATATCCAAGGGTAAGTATATACTACATATAAAATAAATATATGTTCAATATTAAATATGTCTCAAGGATATAAATGTGAGATGAGAAACCATAACAAATATCATATAGATTATGTGGTAATTGATCAATGAATTGATTAAGTGTGTCATATTTAAATCTAAATAATATATTTTTAATTAAAAGGTAATATATTTAATATTATTTTCAAATATATTCTTACAATCTCAAATATAAAGAATATATAATATCACACAACGTAATGAAATTTAGGTTTGAATTTTTGTACCACTTTTTAATGTTAATATCAAATAACCATAGATGAATTAATTCAAATTAAAATATAAAATAAGATGATCAATAATGTATTAATGTTATTACATGAAAATAGGGTATTATATACCCCATAAAACATAAAATACATGAATAACATTACAATATTCTTCCATAAAGGTAAATTTAGATCAAACACCTTAACACAAACATCCTATTTGTTGAATGTGATTTAGTCTCATGAATAATTATTTCATACATGTTAATAAGTGTCACGACCAGTCCTCGGGGCCCGTGCTGTGAGTAGCCCAAGAACACTTTCCAAAGACCAGGGGATGGAGACTAGCACCAAAGGCATAAATAACTGTACTAGGAAAGTATTTCCTTAATAAACTGAAACAAACACAACAGAGTACGCAAATGGAAGTAACAAAATAAGTAAAAAATATATAAAAAAGAAGTTCTGGAAAGTAAAATGGTGTAGAAATACAAGCCCAACTTAATGTACAAGGATAGGAAAAATAGGTACAACTAAGAAGACAAAGAGCTAGAAGGTGTCTAGAAGCTCTTGGATCATCCACCACGGATCCTACCGAAAGGGTAGGTACATATAACCTCCTCAGTGCTCCATGTCCATCTATCTCTTCTGGGTACCGACTCTTCATGAGGTCCGACTCTGAGTACCATCTAGTCCTCTTACACTCTTCCTCGGTCAGCGTTGTCTGTCGTCTGCGTCCAACACAACGAGGTGTGGGCATAGCCCATACATGGCTGAGTATAAAGATATTCAGTAGGGACCCCGATACCATCAAGGTCACACAGAATACAACAAAGATAATCTACAAGTAAGAAACAACAGATAACCATTACATAGGTATATGCCCAAACATATAGCTAATTTATCTAATAACTCATCTCAATCATGTGGAAAACTCAAAAGTCATGACTCAGCTCAAACTAAGATTTTCATTATCAAAACCATCGATGCTGGAGAACTCCTCCTCTATCAGGAACAGTGGGACTGTCGTGACACCAAGGTGCTTCTCACTAACTTTAGCTTGCTGATGTACTCCTCATGTCGAGTATTGCGGGTCTGATGCCAACTGCCAGACGCTACTCCGCTGTGGGAATGCCGCCAAATACCAGGCGCTCCCCCTAATATCCCACAGAGGTAATCCTCCTTTCGAGTACCACGGGTCTTCCGCCAACTACTAGGCGCTCCTCCTCCATGGGTCTTCCGCTAACTACTAGGCACTCTCCATTGGTCTAGTTGAATCGGTAAATCAGTCATCAGGTCTATCAGCAACTAGTTCTGGGCACTCTTTCTGCTCTTCCCTATAAGGATCCGCTCCCTGAATTACTGGGAAAAGGTCCAACTATTGCGCAGTCTCATTTTGAAGTATCTCAAACGTACGTCTTGTTAACGGGATCTCAACGCAATATATGGCGCGTCATTCGGATGGTCGGTCTATTCGTTATTAGCATTTTATTCCAGGGGCCTTGTTAGTTTTTAGGTTCAAACCAACCCGACGGTACCCCAACTTTGTCCAAACCATATGTGGGGTATGCCAAAAGAACCGTCTCGCTCTATGATTTATGTTACCAAAGAAGATTCGTAGATCGGACACCCGTAGCCCATGATATGGGAGAAAAGGTGTAAACATGCCACATCGGGTCCGGGTCTGGTCCGACCCAGCCCGACCTAGTCTGTGAGTTTGACCCGGCCTATGGGGGGCGGCCCAACCCATGTGGGTTTCCCGGCCCATAGGCGTGGCGCGATCGGAGGGTGGCTCGACCGGAGGCGGCCCGACTGGCCGGCCTTCATTGATGGGAGGCGGAGCACCAGCCGAAGCCAGCAGTGGCCGCGGCGGGTGGTCAGCGCCCCTTATCTCCCTATAACGGCCTATGTGTGGCACTGGACCGATATCCTTGGGATGTGAGGTGTCCCTTCTGGGGCGCCCGCCAGCGGCCCGCTCAACCAACCGCCCTCCTTCTTCTGTAGCGGCCTTTGGCCGTAGGTCTTCTTCGGTGTGGCGCGACGACACCTCGCTGTCTTCATTTTCTATGGCCCGCACGTCTGTGGCCCTCTCCCTCCGATGCGGTGCAATGACACTACTCCCCTCTGGCTCTACAATAGTCGGTCTGGCCGCTGCCTGGTTATTTTCATAGCGCGACGGTGCCACGCCCCTTTGGTGACCCATTGACAATTGTTCCACTGGTTCCTCTCGCGGTCGGCTCGTTTCCTATCGCTGCATGTACCGCCTTCATCGTGGTCAAACATGAACAAACAAAATGGCAGGGTCGGGCCGTGTTCCAGCGGTCATGAGCCCACCTCATCATGGAAAACCACAATCCAAAAATTTGAACGACGATGAACGGTGGTTTTATACTCGAATATAAATTAACTCAAATCCCCATACATTCGTATTTTCAATGAACGATGATGATGTTTTAGGAAGGCAGTGTCGTGCCATCGATGTTGGAGTAAGAAGAGATTAGAGAAAACGAGTCAAGATGACATCTTCGGTGTTCTTCGTGGGTAGTGACGCTTCCCTTTCATTCACTGATTGAAGAAGGAAGAATATTACGGAGGAAGAGACGTTCTTCGTTTTCTTCATGGGGAGAATAAAGTTTTCCCAAGTTTCACCATGGCTCCACCAAAATAGAGAGTTTCCAACCAAAATAAAATAACAACTTTGTCTTTTATTTTATTTTTTGACAAGAATTCGAAAGAATTCAAAATGTTCCAATTAATTAAATGAAGTTAAATTCATTAATTGTGAGGGTTGGCACATAAATTAATGGGAGAATTTGGAGAGTTTACATCCCACATAAATTAAGAGTTTAATGGGGGGTTTATAATATCGTTTGGGCCCCACCAAATATATCCTCCCAAGGGAGGTTATGTGCAGCTGGGCCCCACCCCCATATCCTTCCATGGATGGGTGGGTGTCATTGCCCCCACCTCCAACCTCCCCATGGAGTATTAAACCACCACAAATAAAAATAATGTAACAACCTTATTTTTATTTAATAGAATTTTAAAACTCCAAAATCTAACATCCATTATTGTTAGAACGCAACTATGGTGAAGGTCTCACTATGCAATCACTGAAACTGATAGTTCAACGATGCCCTCAGATTTCAATTCCAAGCACCGGAACAAAGATATAAAATCTCCCTCGTACGCTTACCAAATGTATGCGGACAAAACTTCAGAAATTTATTCCAGGCACACCGGGACTTGGAATCGTGCCCCGTCAAAAAAAGCGGATGCGTAAAATTACCATGTATTTAAGAAAAAAATATTCCACAGAAATTTTGGGTATTTAAATTTTCCCCACCTCAGGGATTTACGTTCCCGTAAGTTAGAACTTACACTAAGGGAAAAAATGGGGGTACTGAGCATGCATCTAAGCATCCTGATCCCATGTTCTCTTCTGGAGGTTCCCATGGTGCAAGCGAACATGCAACATAGGAATTGACTGTCCACAAACGACATGCTCCTGTAGATACTCAATCTCCACTAGAACCTCCCTAAATGTCTCCCTTTCATCGATGTCCAGCTCTCTATGGTCGATGATGTGGGATGGGTCGTGCATGTACTTCCTCAGCTGGGATACGTGGAAGACTTCATGCAGCCGGTGCAACTGAGGTGGAAGAGATAAGTTGTAAGCCACATCTCCTACTTTGATGAAGACCTGGAAATGTCTGATTAACCACGAAGATAACTTGTCACCTCGACCGAATCTCGGAATACATCATCGAGGTGATACCCGTAGAAAGACGTGGTCTCCATACGCGAACTCTAAAGGTCCCCATCACCTACCAGAAAATGACTTCTTCATGCTTTGGGCAGTCTTCATCCACTCCTGGATGATCTACACCATCTCTATAGTAGCACATACCATCATTGGTCCCGCTAGTGCTGACTCCCCTGGGTCTGTCCAACATAGTAGTGATCTACGAGGTCACTCGTACAAGGCCTCAAAAGGTGACATACGTATGGTGGAGTGACACCTGTTGTTGTAGGCCAACTCCATCAATGGCAAGTGACCCTCCTATCTACGACCGAAGTATTGGAAACATGCATGAATCATGTCCTCGAGGGTCAAAATGGTCCTCTTAGTCTGACCAGCTGTCTAAGGATGGAAGGCGGTGCTCAAACGAAGTTTTTTCTCGAACGCTTCCTACAACCCCTTCCATAGACGGGATGTAAACCGTGTGTCACAGTCGGTGACAATAGAATAAGGTAATCCATTTAAACACACTATCTCCTGCACATAGAGGCATCCTATGCTCTCTACTAAATCCAGCTCTCTGATAGGTAGGAAGTGGGCTAACTTGGTGAGTCAGTAAACGATCACCCATATCGAGTCATGACTCCAAGATGTACGTGGAATACACATCACAAAGTCCATGGATATCCCATCCCACTTCCACTCTAGTACCTCTAAAAGATAAACCAATTCTACTGGTACCTGGTGCTCTACCTTCACATACTAACAAGAGAGGCCCCATGAGACAAACTCAGCTACCGCCTTCTTCATACCAAGACACCAATACTATCTTTGAAGTTCTTGATACATCTTCTCCACTCCTAGATTACCATTAGAGGGGATTTGTGGAACTCACTCAGCACCTCCTCCTAAAATGCAACTGGTACCATGGTACGTCCTCTAAAGAGGATGACGTGCTCCCCCACATCTGAAAATCCATCAGGTGCCTGCCCTGTGGATATCTGAGCATGTCACATCTCACAGTCAACATCTCCACATTGCGCCTCCCTGACTCACTGAAGAAGTGGAGGAGTAACTGTAAGAGACTGAAGATAGGATTCTCCATCCCTATCCATAAAGGATACCTACAAGGTAGCCAGCTGCTCTCTCGCCTCATATAGCAGCTGAATACTAGGCCCCCTATTGAGCACATCTGCAACAATGTTCCCCTTCTTAGGAGTATAGAATATCTCGAAGACATAGTCCTCGATGAACTCATGCCAACGCCGATGTCTCAGGTTTAGGTCCTTCTGAGAGATGATATATATGAGACTCTTGTGATCAGAGTACCCAGTAAAACGTTCACCCATCAAATAGTGGCGCCATATATTCAATGTGAAGACCACTGATACTAACTCCAGGTCATGGGTAGCATAGTTATGCTAATGATGTCTCAACTTCTGAGAACCATACAGGATCTTGGCTTGCTCTTTCATTAGGTCACACCCAAGTCTGGTACTAGATGCGTCGAAGTAGAATACGTACCATACGAGTTCCTCTGGATTCCTCAAGAATGGGGCACTAGTCAGCCTCTTCCTCAAGTCTTGAAAGCTCTACTGCCATCTCTTTGACCACATGAAGGGTTTCCTGTTCTTCATCAAGGTAGATAGTGGTGTTGAAACTCTGGAGAAGTCTAGAATATATCATTGATAGTATCCAGCCAATTCCAGGAAACACTGAACCTCCGTCACACTCTTCAGTGGCTCCCATGCAAGTACTGCCTAAATCATCACTGGATCTAATCCAACTACAGCCTCCAAGATGACATTTCCCATGAAGTGAACCTCTTGAATCCAAAATTGGCACTTCGAGAGCTTACCATAAAGCTGTTTCTCTCGGAGTGTGTCCAATACTACCTATAAATGGAAGGAATTATCCTCCACAGTGGTCGAGTAGATCAGAATGTCGTCGATGAAGACTACGACAAAGAGATCGAGGTAAGGATGGAATAACCTATTCATGAGACTCATGAACACTGATAGAGTGCTGGCTATGCCAAAGGCCATAACCAAGAACTCGTAAAGGTCGTACCGACACATGAAGGCCATCTTATGCACATCCTGGTTTTGAACTCTGAGATGGTGATAGCCTGATCTTAGGTCTATGTTTGAGAACCATTGAGCTCCCGGGAGCTGATCAATGAGATCTTCTATCCTCATAAGTGGGTACTTGTTCATTATGGTCACCTGGTTCGGGAGATGGTAGTCAACACAGAGCCTCAAGCTCCCATCTGCCTTCTTACCGAAATAATCGGGGCTGCCAAGTGAGAAACACTGGGCTGGATGAATCCCTTCCTCTGCAAGTCCTCCAGTTGTACCCAAAACTCGCAAAGCTCTATGGGAGCCATCTGATATTCTAGAGTAGATATCGATTCCATCCCCGAGTACAGATCATTGCTAAATTCCACCTATCTCGGAAGAGTTAGTCCTATAACATCGTTAGAGAAAACATCCGTGTACTGGTCCACCACTACAGGATAAGTCGGACACTCCACATCAATTCCTCTGAGAGTAAGGTAATCCAACTGGTGAGTGATTAGTTGCACCCTTCTTCGAGTAAGTATGTTTTGTGTTTCGAAGGTTCCTTCTTGCCGGTGAAGGTGAACCTAGTCCCATCCGTGTGGAAACACCTCACTTTTCTCCTAATACAGTCGATTTGAGCATTGACTATAGATAACTAGTCCATACCCAAGATGACATCGTATGGCCTCGAACAAACTATGAGGAGATCCCAGTTGAAGCTCTCGCCTCTTAGAGAAAGCTAGCACTACCTACACCACTGCGTAATCGTTGAGTCTGCTCACATAAGAGTCTCTAGCTGTAAGGATTGAGCCAACGTCTCTATCGGAATCTCCAAGCTCTGAATTATGGTAGTGGCTATGAAAGAGTGACTGTAACATATGTATATAAGAACTATAACTAAGGGGTAGTAGACATATATCGTATCTAAAATCATATTCGGAGTTCCATGGTCATATGCCTCAACTGCCTGAAGTTTAGCTCTCCCTTGTCCACTTGATCCCTACACTCGGGTTGGTCCTCCTGTTGGTGGTGGCAGTAGAACCTCGTAACATCGACCGCTGCAAGATTCTCGACCTTCTACTCTGCCATGTCTGCATGCACCCAATGTACATCCTCAATAAAATTTATTCCCTTGTCTGGGAGGTCCCTCAACTAACTTCTCATCATCAGTACGATATGTTAGACAGTCACGTGCCTTGTGACCAAGCCAGCCGCATGAGTAACACTGGCTGCTCCTGGCATGACTAGCTCTGTCTCCACTCTGGGTACCCCACACAATGGATCCTAAGTCATGTAGTCTTGGACCTCTATGTCATCTATCTACTTCCAGCTACAGAAGACTCCATTTCAAGCCAACTGGTAGTGGGTCTCACTACTGGAGACTGCTCAGCAAGGAAACTCGCCACAAGGAGTGCTCACTCCAACACTCTCGCCTACGTCGGAATGCTGAGAGAGATCATCGAGGCTCTGATCTCTCGCCTGAGTCACTGCTCGATGGTCTGGGCCCTGAAGAATGGGTCTTGTACCATATCTGTGGAGTAGCACGGGAGGTCATTGAACCTCACTTGATTAATTTTCTACAGGCATTCTACCATGCTGTAGATGAAGTAGCTCTTGTATTTGCACCACTTGAAAGGTGGCTGGGACAAAATCTTCTCGGAATAGGCTCTCGAAGTCTGCCCATAGTAATGTCGCCTCATCGTGGACCTAGAGCCTTAGGATCCACCATCTTCCTGCTGTGGTATGAAGGTAGATGGTAGCAAGGATCACCATTTAGTCTACTGGTGTCCCTACTAGCCTCAATACTCTCGCCACAGCCTCTACCCAATCCTCAACTGACTGTGGGTCTATGTATCCCCGGAACCTGGGTGTCCTCTCATGCTGGAACAATTGAAACTCACTCAAATGTCATGCATCATCTTCTTCCAGGGCTGGTGGCATCGGTGGCCCCATGGGTGGTGGTACCGATGGTGCCTAAACTGCAAATAGGCCTTGCACTGATTCCTCGTCGCTCGGTGGGTTGTCAGTGTTTACAACTCTCAGGGATATAATTGGAAATACGCGGGGAGGCATCCTAAAAGAAACATATGTGACACGGTCAAACGACCGTACCTGGTGAGCTGACCTAGTTGGGATGACTTAAAGAAACTTTTGAAAAACACACAATCAGTGTTTTCGTGCAATAAGTTGGAAATCGGTAGTCAGGGTCCTGGTGTACGAATACGATGACCGCCGCACCAACACTGGACTCCCTGAACTAAAAATCACACTCGGTACCCATAACACTATTACTTCACAAAAATGAAATATCGGAGTCCTAAGTTTAGTGGTAGAACTGATCCCTCTGATACCAATTTGTAACGACTAGTCCTCAGGGCCCGTGCCTTGACTACCCCAAGGGCTCCTTCTAATGGCCAGGGGTTGGCGACTAGCACCAAAGGCTTAAATCCCTAAATTGGGAAAGCATTGTCTTGATAAACCCAACACACACAACATAGTATGCAACATGATGTAAACAACTAAGTAAAAACTGTATACAGAAGAAGTGCTGGAAAGTAAAAGGGGATGGAAATACAATCTCGACAATAAAGTAGAAAGAAAAGACAAAAAAATATAACTAAAAATACAATCAACTTGAAGGTGTCTAGAAGCTCATTTATCGTCCACCACAGATCCAACATGAAAGGTAGGTACAGATTTCCTACTCATTTCTCTACGTCTGCCCATCTCCTATAGGTACTGAATCGTCGTGAGGTCCACCTCCGGGTACCGTCCAGTCCCCGTACACTCCGCCTCAGTCAGTGTTGTCTGTCGTCTGCATCCAACACAACGAGGTGCAGGCATAGCCCGTGCATGGGTGAGTATAAAGATACTGAGTAGGGACCCTGAGACCCTCACGTTCTCTCAAAATCCAACATATCTAAACTACTAGTATGAAACAATGGATATCCATTACTAAGGTAGATTACCATACATATACATATGTTATCAAGTAACCCATATCAATCATGAGGAAAACAAAAATGCCTTGACTCAGATCAAACCAGGATATTCATTATCGAAAACACAGCTGCTGGAGAACTCCTCCTCTATCGAGAACAATGGTCATGTTGCGTCACCAAGGTGCTTCTCACTAACCTTGGACAGCTGAGATACTCCTCCTGTCGAGTACCATAGGTCTGCTGCCAACTGCTTGGTGCTACACCACTTTGAATCTTCCACCAAATACTAGGTGCTTTCCCTAATAGCCTGCAGAGGTACTCTTCATGTCGATTACCACGAGTCTCCTTCCAACTACCAGGCACTCCTCCACCATGGGCCTGCCACCAACTACCAGGCACTACCCACTGGGCTTGTCGAATCGTTCAATTAGTCGTTAGGACTGTTAGCTACTAGGTCTCTACACTCTGTCTACTCATCACTGAAAGGAACTTCACCCCAAGCTACTGGAAAAAACCACAACTGACGCAAAGTATCACGTAGAAGTATCTCAAATGCCTGTATCGCAAATGAGATCTCAACGCAATAGGCGGCGCGTCATTCGGACGCCCGGTATGTTAGTTAATAGAATTTTAATTTTAGGGGCATAGTTAGTTAATAGGTTCAAACCAACACAAATGTACACCAACAATGTCCAAACCGCAAGTGGGGTATTCCCAAAGAACCATCTCTCTCTATGATTTCTGTCGCCGTCGACAGTTCGTCGATTGGAAACCCGTAGCCCATGATATGGGTGAAAATGTGTAAACAAGACATAGCGGGTCCGGGTCCGGTCCAACCCAGTCGGACATACGTGGCCTGTCTTGGTCCGCGGGTCCAAACCAGCCCAAGGGGGGAAACCTTTCCCATGTAGGTGGCCTGGCCCAAGGGGGCGGCCCACCCCGAAGGCGCGGCCCTGCCCAAGGGCAGCATGACCAGAAGCGGCCCGACGAGCCGGCCTATTTGGTCGGGAGGCGGACCGCCATTCGAAGCCAGTAGTGGCTGGAGGGGGTGGTCAACGCCCACCTCCTCCCTGTAAAGACCGTCGTGTAGCACCAACACAGTATCCATGGGACCCAAAGTGTCCTGCCTATGGACCACCCACCAGCAGCCGGCTCAGCCATCCGCCCTCCTCCGTCTACCACACCCTTTGGCCGCGGGTCTTCTCTGGCGCAGCGCGATGGTGCCACTCCATCATTGTCTGCCTCATCCTTCATGGTCGCGGCCCCCTTATCCGGTGTGGTGCCACGACATTGCGCCCCTCCGGAAGCCGCATAGGCCGCCTGGTCGTGGCCTGGTTATTTGCTCGACGAGACGACGTCGCGACCCTTTGGCTACCTGGTTACCCTTGTGCCGCATGTTCCTCTTGTGGCCAGCTTGTTGCCGGTCACCACGTGTATCACCTCTGTCGTCATCAAACATGAACAAAAAAATGGGGAGGGTCGGGCCATGTTTGTGTTGTCCGAACCCTCCTCATCATGGCGAACCATAATCCAAAAATTTGAATGACGAAGAACAGAGGATTTATACTCATACATAAATTAACTCATATCTCCTACCTCCGTATTGTTGATGAACATTGACGATGTCGCGGGAAGGCGGAATTGTTCTGTCATCTTTAGTGGTGGAAGAGTTCAGAGATGATGAGTCAAGATGATTTCATCAATGTTCTTTGTCGGCAGTGACGCTTCCCATTCTTTCCATGATTGGAGAAGGAGGAAGATGGTGGCAGAAGAGATGGTATTCGTATTCTTCGTGGGGAGAATGAAGTTATCCCAAGTTTCTCCAAGGCTCCACTAAATGAGATAGTTTCAAACCAAAATAAAATTATAGGTTTGTCTATTATTTTATTGTCGACAAGAATTAAAAAGAATTGAAAATGGGCCAATTAATTAAAATATTTTTTATTCATTAATTGTGAGGGCTGGCACATAAATTAATGGGATAAGGTGGATAGTTTACATCCTACGTAAATGAGAAGTTTAATGGGGGGATTAATGATTTTTTGGGCCCCACCAAAGACATCCTACCAAGGGAGGTTATGTTCTGGTGGGCCCCACCACCATAACCTCCCATGGGTGGTTGGGTGTCGTGGCCACCACATCCAACCACCCCTTGGAGTATTAAACCGCCACAAATAAAAATAAATTAAAAACCTTATTTTTATTTAATTTAATTTAAAACCCCTAAAATATAACTTCTATTCTCATCAGAACGCAACTGTAGTGAAGGTCTCACTAAGAAATAACTGATGCTATGAGTTCATCAGTGCTCTAAGATTTTAATTCTGAGCACCAGTTCAAATGATATAAAATCCCACTCATGTGATTACTGAACGTACCCGAACAAAACTTCAGAAATTGATTCCGAGCACACCAGGCCTCAGAATTAAGCGCCGTTAGAAACTGCAGACTCGTAAAATTTCGATGTATTTAATAAACAAAAAACAATATTTTCCATGAACATTTAGGTTCTTTACATTCTCCCTACCTCATGGCTTTACACCCCCGTAATCTACAACACAAACTAATGGAAAAAATGGGGGTACTGAGTGCGCATCAGAGCCTCCCACTACCATGTGATCTCCTGGAGGATCCCGTACTGCCAGCGAACGTGCACCAGAGGTATCTATCATCCATGAAGGACCCTCTCTGTTTGACCCTCAATATCCAATAGAACCTCCATGAAGGTCACCTCGTCATTGATATCCAGCTCCCTGTGGTCAATGATGTGGGATGGGGCATGCATGTACCTCCTCAGCTAGGATATGTGGAAGACGTCATGCACCCGGTGCAACTAAGGTGGGAGAGGTAAGTAGTAAGTCACCTCGCCTACTCTACTGAGGACCTGGAAAGGCCAGAAGAACCATGGAGATAACTTTCCGCCTCAACTGAATCTCCGTAGACCTCGTCATGGTTAGACCCTTAGAAAGACGTGATCACCATCCTCGAACTCCAGAGGTCTCCGTTTTCTATCAGCAAATGAATTCTTCCATCTTTGTAGAGTCTTTATTTTCTCCTAGATGATCTGAACCTTCTCCGTGGTAGCCCATATCATCATTGGTCCCACTAGTGCTGACTCCCCTGGGACTTTCCATCATATCAGTGATCAGCAAGGTCTCCCGTACAAGTCCTCAAAAGGGGACATATCTGTGGTGGAGTGATAGCTGTTATTGTTGGAAAACACCACCAATGGAATGTGATCCTCCCAACTACGACCGAAGTCGAGGACACATGCACCGAGCATGCCCTCAAGGTTCTGAATGGTCCTATCAGTCTGACCAGCTATCTGAGGATGGAAGGCGGTGCTCAAATAAAGTAGTGTCCCAAAAGCATCCAGTAACCCCTTCCATAGCTGGGATGTAAACCGCGTGTCACGGTCGGAGACTATAAAAGAAAGTAATTCATGTAAATGCAATATCTCCTACACATAGAGGCATCCCAAGATCTATACTAAACCCTGATCTCTGATCGGTAGGATGTGAGCCGACTTGGTGAGTCAGTCAATGATCACCCATATCGAGACGTGACTCCTAGATGTACTTGGAAGACCTGTTAAAAAGTCCATTGATATCCCATCCAGCTTCTACTCTCAAAACTCTAATGGCTAAACCAAGACTGCTGGTACCTGGTGCTTTGTCTTCAGTTGATAACAAGTAAGGCACCGTGAGACAAACTCTACTACTTCCCTATTCATACCTGGCCACCTATACTATCATCGATGGTCCTGATACATCTTCACCACTCTTAGATGTAACACTAGATAGGAAGTGTGGAACTCCCTCAACACCTCCTAATAATGTGGAACTGGTACCATGGTACGTCCTCTGAAGAAGATGACATTCTCCCCACCATCAGAAAATCCATCAGGTGTCTGCCCTATGGATATCTGAGGATGTCGCGTCTCATAGTCACCATCTCCACACTGTGCCTCCGTGACTCCATGAAGAAGTGGAGGAGTAACTGTAAGAGAATTAAGAGAGGCTGCTCCATCTCTATCCACAATTGATATCTACAAGGCATCCAGCGGCTCTGTCGCCTCACCTAGCAGCTGAATACCAGTACTCTTGCTAAGCATATCCGCAACAATGTTCCACATCATAGAAGTATTGTCTATCTTGAAGTCATAGTCCTGTAGGAACTCATGCCAATGCCGTTGTCACATGTTCAAGACCTTCTGAGAGAATATATACCTGAGACTCTTAGGAATAGAGTACACGGTAAAACTTTCTCCCATAAGATAGTGCTACCACATATTCAAGGCGAAGACCACAACTTCTAACTCCAGGTCATGGCTAGCGTAGTTATGCTCATGTTGTCTCAAATGCTGAGAACCATACGCGATCACAGCTCACCCCTGCATCAGGACACACTCGAGTCCGGTCCCTGATGCATCGCCGTAGACTACGTACCCTACGCCTTCATCTCGATACCTCGAGATGGGGGTGCTAGTCAGCCTGTGACATAGCTATTGAAATCTCTACTAGCATCTCTTCGACCTAACAAAGGGTTCCCCCTTCTTTTTCAAGGTTTATGGTGGTTCTGCAACTCTGTATATATCTAAAATGAATCTCCGACAGTATCCACAAAAGCCCAATATATTCTGAACCTCCATCACACTCCTCGGTGGTCCCATGCAAGTACAACCTCAATCTTCGTTAGATCTACTGCAACTCCAGCCTCCAAGATGACATGTCCCAAGAAATGAACCTCTCGAATGAAAAACTGGAACTTCGAGAGCTTACCATAAAGGTGGTGCTCTTGGAGTGTGTCCAATACTACCTTCAAATGGTAGGCATGCCTATTCTTAGTTGTTGAGTAGATCAGAATGTCATCGATTAAAACTACGACAAAGCAATATAGGTATGGTTGGAAGATCATATTCAGGATACTCATGAACACTCCTGGAGCGTTGGTTATGCCAAAGGGCATAACCATGAACTCATAATAGACATACCAACACCTGAAGGTCATCTTCTCCACATCCTCATCTCAAAAATTGAGCAGGTGATAGCCTGATCTGAGGTCTATCTTCGAGAACCATCGAGATCACTTGAGCTGATCAAAGAGATCATCTATCCTCAGAAGTGGGTACTTGTTCTTTACGGTCACCTAGTTTAGGTTACTGTCATCAAAACAGAGCCTCAATCTTCCATACTCCTTCTTGGCTAACAGAATCAAGGCTGCCTAGGGTGAAACACTGGGCTAGATGAATCCCTTCCACTGCAAGTCCTCTAGCTATACATGCAGCTCGTGAAGCTCAGCGGGAGCCATATGATATGCTGGAGTAGATATCAGTGGCATCCCCAGGTATAGGTCAATGTTGAAGTCCACCCCTCTGTGAGGAGGTGCTCCTGGAACATCATCTGGGAAAACATCCGCGTACCGGTCCACCACTACAAGATAAGTCAGACTCTTCACATCAACTAATTCGAGGGTAAGGCAAGACAACTGTTGAGTGATCGACTGCACCCTCCTCTGATTAAGTCTGTCATGTGCTGCAAAGGTTCCTTTCTCACCGGTGAAGCTGAACATGGTCCCATCTATGCGGACACACCACACATTTCGAATAATATAGTCGATCTGGGCAAGGACTATAGATAACCAGTCCATACCCAAGATGACGTTTTAAGGCCTCGACATCGCTTCGAAGAGATCCCAACTGATGCTCCTGACTCCTAGATTAAGCTCACACTGCCGGCACCCCTGCGTAATCGTCGAGTCTACTCCTGTAGGATTATTTAGAAATAAGGATTGAGCCAATGGCTCCATCAGAATCTCCGAGCTCCGAACGAGGGTAGTGGCTATGAAAGAGTGACTGGTACCTGTGACTATAAGAACTGCAGGTAAGGTGGAGTAGACACAAGTCAAACCTGAAATCATCTCTAGAGCACCATGGTTGTATTCCTCACCTTCCTAAGCTAAGCTCTCCCCTCTCCACCTAATCTCGGCACTCGGTGTGGTCCTCCTGGTGGTGGTGGCAGTAGCACCTTGTAATGTTGACTGCTCCCATCTGCTCGACTACCTTCTCTGCTATGTCCACCTAGGCCTAGTAGAGCGCCTCGATTGAATCACTACATATGTCTGGGATCTGCCTCAACTGACTGCTGATAGTCATTTTGATGGGTCGGGCAATCACGTGCCATGTGACCAAGCCCACCGAATGAGTAACACTGCCCAATCCTTGCATGACTGGCTTAGTCTCCACTTCGGGTGCCCACAAAATCAATCCTGAGTCATGTTGTTGTCCCCCTGTAGGTTTGGTCCTTTTGGACATCTGTGTCATCGGTCTACTGCCTACTGCAGAAGACTCCGCTGTAAGTTGAATAGTAGTGGGTATCACTATTGGAGACTATTCAACAAAGAAACTCACCACGAGGAGGGATCTCTCCAACAATCCTGACTACGTCGGAATGGTGAGGGAGACCATCGAGGCTCTGATCTCTCATCTGAGTCCCAGATCGAAGGTCCATGCCCTAAAGGATGGATCCCATACCATGTCTGTGGATTAGCACGAGAGTTTATTGAACCTCACTGTGTACTGTGCTACTGTCATGCTACCCTACTGTAAATGAAGTAGCTCTTGTATCCACACCGCTCGAAGGGTGGCTGGGACAAACTCCGCCCGGAACATGCTCTCGATGTCTGCCCAGAGTAGTGTCACCTCGTTGTGGACCTAGAGCATCATGCTCAACCATCTGCCTGCTGCTGCTAGAAGGAGGCTGGCATCAAGGATCACTATGTAGTCTGGTGGTGTCCCTACTAGCCTCAAGACTCTCGCCACAGCCTCCAGCCAATCCTTACCCTCCTGTGGGTCTATCTCTCTCTGGAACCTGGGTGGCCTCTTGCCCTGGAACACATGCAACGTGCTCAAACGGCGTGCATCATCCGCTACTAGGGCTGGTGGCATCGATGGCCCAATTGGTGGTGGTAGTGCTGGTTCCTCCAATGGTGCCTCAACTAGAAAAGGGCCCTGCACTGAGGCCTCATCGCTCGGCGGGGTGTCAATGCATACAACTCTCGAGGCTCTAACAGGTTGTCTGTGGGGAGGCATCCTAAAAAAAACATATGTGACATGGTCAAAAGACTATACCTGGTGAGATGACCGGGTTGAGCTGACTTAAAAAATCGTTTGAAACACATATACAAATAGTGTTTTCATGCACTAAGTCGAAAATCAGTAGTCAGGTTCCTGGTGTACGGATACGTCAGCCGCCACACAAACACTGGACTCCCTAAACTGAAAACCACACTCGGTACCCTTAACACTATTGATTCACATAAAAGAAATATCATATTCCTAATTTTTAAGGTAGAACTGGTACCTCTGATAAAAAAATTTCATGACCTGTTTTCGGGGCCCGTGCCATGGCAACCCAAACCCCACCTTCCAATGGACAGGCGTTGGAGACTAGCACCAAAGTTGTAACTCCCAAAAATGGGAAGGCATTGCCTTTATAAAATAAAACACACACAATAGAGTACACAACTTGAAGTAAACCACCATGTAAAGATTGTTTACAGAAGAAGTGACAGAAAGTAAAAGGGGTCTGAAATACAAGCCCTATAGTAAAGTACATGTAAATGAAAAACAAGTATAACTAAAATGAACAACAGCTGGAAGGTGTCTAACAGCTCCAGGATCGTCCACCACGAATCCTACATGAATGGTACATACAGATATCATCCTCAATGCTCCATATCCTTCTGTCTCTTCCGAGTACCGACTCATCATGAGTTCTACATCTGGGTACCATCTAGTCCTCGTACACTCCGCCTCGGTCATCACTATCCATTGTCTGCATCCGACACAACGAGGTGCGGGCACAGCCTATGCAAGGGTCAGTATAAAGATACTCACTAGGGACCCCGGGACCCTCATGGTCTCACAAAATCAAACAAGGATAATCTAAAAGTACAAAACAACAGATGATCATTACTTAGGTACATGCCCATACATATACCTAAGTTATCTAGTAACCCATCTCATTCATGAGGAAAAACAAAAACTTCATGACTCAGCTCAAACTAGGATTTTCATTATTGAAACCATGACTGCTGGAGAAATCTTCCTCTGTAAAGAAAAGGGGTCTTGTCGCGACACCAAGGCGCTTCTCACTAACCATGGGCTGCTGAGGTACTCCTCCCATCGAGTATCGGGGGTCTGCTGCCAACTACCAGGTGCTAAACGATGTGGGTCTGCCGCCAAATACTAGGAGCTCCACATAATAGCCTACAGAGGTACTTCTCTTGTTGAGTACCATGGGTCTGCCACTAACTACTAGGCGCTCCTCCGACATGGCCTTGCCGCCAACAACCCAGAGCTCCCCACTGGGCTTATAGAATCATTCAAGCAGTCATCAGGTCTATCAGCTAGTAGGTCTTCGCACTCTGTCGGCTCGTCACTGGAAGGATCTACTCCCTGAGCTACAGGAAAAAACTCCAACTGTCGCGATGTCTCACATAGAAGATTCTCATAGGTTTGTCTCATAAATGAGATCACAACGCAATAGAGAGCACATCATTCAGATGCCCGGTCGGTAAGTTATTGGCATTTTCATTCCTGGGGCCCGGTTATTTTTAAGGTTCAAACCAACCTGACTATACCCCAAATATGTTCGAACCACATGTGTGGTGCTCTAAAAGAACCGTCTCACTCTATGCTTTCCGCCGTCGTAGATGTTTCATAGATCATACACCCGTAACCCATGATCTTGGCAAAAAGGTGTAAACATGCCATAGTGGGTCCGAGTCTAGTCCCACCCAGTCGGTCCAACCTAGCCCAACCCTGTCCGTGGGTCCAACCCGACCCGAGGGGGTTGGAATGTCCTATGTGGGGGAACAAACCCAAGGGGACTACCGGACCTGAAGGCTTGGCCCGGCCCGAGGCGGCACGGTTGGCCGGCCTGTGTGGCTGGGAGGCAGACCGCCAGCCCAAGCCAGTGGTGGCTGCGTGGGGTGGTCAGCACCTCTTGTCTCTCTATAAAGGCTGGCGCGTGGTGCTGGACCAGTATCCATGAGACCCAAGGGGTCTCGCCAGTGGAGCGCCCTCTGACGGCCGGCTTAGCCGAGAATCCTCTTCCGTCTACTATAGCCTTTGGCCACGAGACTTCTCTGGCACAACGTGAATGTGCCGCGCCGTCTTCATTCACTATAGCCTGCATGGCTGCTTCCCCATTCCTACGGAGTGGTGCAATGGTACTGTTCCCCTCTTCCACTACCGCGACCTACCTGGCCACGACCCGATTATTTGCACGGGCCGACGGCGTCACGCCCCATTGGTGACCTGGTGACCCTTGTTCCGCATTTTATTCTCGCGGCCGACTCGTTGCCGGTCGACGTGTGTACTGCCTCCGTCACCAACAAACATGAAAAAAAGGAGAGGGTCGGGCTGTGTTCATGCGGTCCAAGACCTCCTCATCATGGCAAAGCATAATCCAAAAATTTGAACGATGAAGACCGAAGGTTTTATACTCATATATAAATTAACTCAAATACCTTTACCTTCGTATTGTCGACGAACATTGATGACGTTGCAGGAAGGTAGCATCGTTCCGTCAACATTGGAGGAGGAAGAGTTTGGAGAAGACGATTCGAGATGACGTTGTCGGTGTTCTTCGTGGACGAAGACGCTTCCAATTCTTTACCCAATTTAAGAAAGAGGAAGATTGGGGTGGAAGAAACGTTATTCGTGTTCTTCATGGGGAGAATGATGTTCTCTCAAGTTTCTCCAAGTATCCACCAAAAGAGAGAGTTTCAAACAATGATACTATTATATATTTTTCTATTATTTTATTGTCGACATGAATTTAGATGAATTAAAAATGAACCAATTAATTAAAAGAAGTTAAATTCATTAATTGTGAGGGATGGCACATAAATTAATTGTAGAATGCGGAGAGTTGACATCCCACATAAATGAAGAATTTAATGTGGGGTTTAAAGCTCGTGTGGGCCCCAGAAAAGATATTCTCTCAAGAGAGGTTATGTGAAGGTGGTCCCCACCACCATAACTTCCCATGGGAGGTTAGGTGTCGTGGCCCCCACATCCAACCTCACCTTGGAGGATTAAACTGCCACAAATAAAAATAATGTATCATCCTTATTTTAATTTAATTTAATTTAAAATTCCAAAAATATAACATCCATTCTCTTCCAAATGCAACTGTGGTGAAGGTCTCACAAAGTAATCACTGACGCTGCGAGTTCAACAGTACCCTCAGATTTCAATTTTGAGAACGGGTTAAAAAGATATATAATCATGCTAATTCGTTTACTGAACATACCCACACAAAACTACAAAAATTGATTACGACCACATCGGACCTCAGAATCCAGCGTCGTTAGAAACTATGAACTCGTAAAATTCCCATGTATATAAGAAAAAAAATTCCCCTGGAAATTTTGGGTCATAAAAATAACTTATACTCTAATAATATTTATATTTAAAATATCATATTTTATCCTATTAGAAAATTTTAACACCTTTTTGTTTCAAAATTATCATTATTTTCATTATTTCGTGTGTTGATTGCTTTATTTTTTCAAGTCTTTTCTTTCATAAATGTTCTTGTCATGTCAATATAATATAGATGCATAATCTAAAAAATATTATTAATTTTATAAAAAAAATTTTATTCCATTATAAATATATTTAGAATCATTATTGAAATTTAAATTGGAGAATAGATCACATCACTTATTATAGATGGTGGACCATACATACACATTAGTGATATTATCATTTCATTAATGGGAGAAAGGGTAAGTAAGTGGAAGATACATTAATTTTACATAATAAGTAATATTTAATATATATCAAATATATTCAATAATTTTATCCAGTATAATTTCCATGTAAGGACTAAATTAATAATGAATCAAATTGCTTCATGAGGAGGTAGTCCACTATAAAGATGAGGGACATTATCATATTTTAAATGAAACATAACACACACAAAATTATATGTTATATTAAAATTGAAAAGGTATAATAATATCACAAATATAATAAACATGACATAATTCTCTCACAATATCCATCATTAAAAAGTGGTGATGTAAAATGAAATATATCGGTTTATGAGGTGGTAGTCCTCCATACACATGATCGACATTTTCATTTCCCTTTTGATGATAGAGGAGATAGATATTTGTCATTATCATAACATAATAACATCATATAATATTTAATAACCTTGGGTAAACTTATATACATTGTTTAGTATTATATTAAATAGGTTGATATAGAAACAAAATATAAACTATCGTTTATGAATATTATTGCTTTTTAGAAAACATCTTTAGGCTCTCATAAAATGTCTATAGGTGATGGATTTATGATCAAAAAAATGGATCTAGGGTTCTTAAGGGGAATAAATATGTAATTTTTTTAGGTATTGGTAGACAAAATGGAATTTTATGTGTTATGATGGAGTAGAGGGTATGTCCCTTTATAAGTGAGGAATAAGAAACATGGATTTTATGAAAAAACATCATCGATTAAACCATTTTTTATTTAATAAGCCTCCATAATGGGTGAATCTCAAAACATAGTGGTTATATGTTAGAAGTATTTCCATAAAATGGGTTTCTAAATAGTTGGTATTTAATTTAATCCCTTATATTTCTAATTTAACATTTGGTAAATCATTTTTTACCTTAATCATTATCAATAATTATTACTTCTTTTTCAATTCATTATAGAAAAAAATTCAGTTTCCACTATATGATAATAAATAAATATATATTGACTATTTTAATCAATTTTTAGATAATCAATTTAAAAATATCATATAATATAATTTTAAATTATTCCAATAGATAATAACAAAAAATCAATTTTCAATATGAAAATTTTCATAATTATAGATGATTTTAATAGCATAATTTAACATAAAATAAATTAAAATAACATAAATTAGTTATATTGAAAAATAATTTATCTAATTTAACTTTAAATATTATTTAAATTAAAATTTATCCTTTTAAATTATTTAAATGAAAAGGCGTATTTCAATAAAAATTATTATTTTTCACTAGTCATTAAAAAATGATACTTTTTAGAAATATCTCAAAAAATCTCCCTATGATAATTTGAATATTGTGAAATAAAATTAAATTCGTTTTGTCAAAAAAATTATTTTATTGGAATGAATTTATTTTAAACTATTCATGGATATAGTGACAAAAATTCCTTTTAGAAAAATGAACGTTTGTTCCATAAACATTTATTTTTTAATTAAATGAATATTATTTAATTATTAATCAATACATAACCAATAATTTTTTATAAATATATAAAAAAATATCATTTCCATAATTATTTTTTTACTATTCATTTTAACCAACAGAACATCTACGTAATAATGGTATGGTTTTAATTAAAAATATTTTAATATACTATCATGTTTTGATTAAAACAGTGTTGCATGAATTTCAAGCAATCAATGAGATTAAATATATTTGAAAATAGAAATTTCATAAAGTTTTAGGGAGTTATATTCTCTTATAATATTGTTGTTTCATTTCATATACACAATCAAAAATTATTTTCTACTTTTAAAATATCATCTTGTCACATTATCTACACCATCTATAAATTACATGTTCATTCTTTAAACATCATCTCAGTAATCAAGGGTTTGAGATTATAAAATATAATTCTTGAAAAATCTATATTGTAAATGGATAAAAAATAAATCATATTATCATTCTAAATATTAAAGTATTAAGGTCATCTAGAGTAACAGATAACTAGGTTTCCATGTATGGGAACATATGTGGGAAGTATAGATATAGACATGCATGAAATAATACATTCACACATATTGTGATTGATATCACTGATCATAAGAAATTGGACAATAAATATAATGTTAAAGGCCTCAAATCCACAAACTTATGGTCATTTAAGAGTCTATCTTATTGATATGATATGAATTTCATCAGATAATATTTTGGTTTCATGATCCTTTTACTCAAATTGAGGATTTCATTTAATTTTTATATATATTTATATACAAGGAAATAGATATATATGTTATTTTTTAATTACAATTTCATTATATAGACATGGTTTGACCCACTTCATCTCTCACTCCATGAAATCAATATCCAAAATAAATATTTCATTCCAAAAGTTATAAAATTATCTTTAAATTAGTAATAAAATAAATATAATGAATGATATGTAATTATTACTATCTCTAAATATTATACAAACTTGATATAGTATGTAAAATTAATTTAATATAGTACATTAATATAAAAAATCAATAGTAACACCACGTATTCATCATTAATATTTATCATTCAATTTTATTATCTTAAATCTGTGATATGTTAACTACGAAATCATAAAAGACATTGGTAATCATTAAAACCTTAACATTAGTCAGTTGTGGGATTAAGCTTCATGACCATATTGGATGTGATGGGTATTCACATGGTATATAGTGTATCCTTTCTCTAAAACCATATTAATTCAATTCTTATTACAATCCCAAATTTTGGATATATATAATAATTATAACATCAAATTAAATATACTCATTAATGGCCAAAAATACCACTAATCAATCATTAAAGAACTATAAAGTAATTAAATCTAAATTAACACTTTCATATTGTAAGATAATGGGTTGTATTCCCATAAATGTTTTCTTAAAATATCTTTATCCATGTTATATTCCTACCACAATAATTTTCAAATAGAGTGTATAAGAAATTTAACTTATTCTCAAAGTTAAACTATTAAAATCATGATATAAAAATAAATGTTATGATAATAAAGACATACTTGCTTCTAAAATGTAACACAATAATTAGATGATTCATGAAACTTATAAAAAATAATGTTATAAAAAATATTTCTAAATTTTAAGTTAAAAATAAAAATTTATTAATACATAAAACATTTTTATTTTAGTATAATTGCTTCTATTATCTAGAGGATAACCCTTGGATGTGGTAATTAACTCAAATAATGATCAAGTTGCACAAATTTAAGAAAAATAACATAAATGGATTCTTATGATGTTGTTTATTTTCATCCGTTATACAATTAATTTTTCATTGGAAATTAATATCATTTTTACATTATTTTCTAAACATAAAACATTTTCTTGTTACATTGACAATCATTCATAAGGTTTTTTTAAATAATTTCTATATAGAGAAAATTCATCCCTCATTCATCCATTCTCTCCATTACTCAATATCTTAATAAACGATATCATTCTACTATTTGGTGACTCTGAGAGTTGGTTAAGGTAAAAGTATTTAATCAAATATCCTAATAATTGATTTAGTAAAATCATGATATATGTCACTCCATTAATCACCCCAGTTGGTTTCTCAGAGTAACCACATTTCCCTTTATGATGAATTCAAACATGATTATTTCAGGTTCTAGCCATCGAATAATACCAAAAATTATAGGTTGAGAAATAAGAATCATTTTGAAAAAACCGTTTAATCATTTAATGGGTGTATAAATCATGGTACCTTAATTTAAATATAAGACACATAAAATTAAACATTGGTCATTCCTTTTAGTTATTTTTTCAAACATCAAATTTGGATTATAATAAAAATGAACATTACCTTATGAATACCCCCCCAAGAACATCAAAACAAGTGTTTAGTAAGTCTCATTATCATGTAATATGTAATGATTGAGTTAGGCTTTACGTTCATTTTATATAGATATGCCCCTTAATACATCTATTCCAAAACAATGTATACTTGTATTATCAAGATAGAGATTTATTTCTATAAAAACCCACATAATATCTACCATTCAAAACCATCATGATGTTATTATATATGTATGCTAAAACATTGTCACATTTTTATGTTCCCTAAATCATGTTTTCAAAAATCTATTTCCCATGGTTTTTACTACACATTCTCTTATACCGAATGTAGTGACCCTAATCCCGGTATCCCAGAATTGGTTTCTAATGTATTTAATAAAGATGGAAGATAAGGATTTCATCCCAAGGGATTGAATAGGTTATTAGTCTCAGGAAAAAATATACATACATGATTACAAATATATATTTTAATAACAAAATTTTATAATAATTTTTTAATTATATCATTATTCCTTCTAGTATATATATTTATATAATTCTTTGTAAACTACTTGTTTCTTATGAAATAGAAAAAATAAGTGTGATATCAAATGCTTAGTAAGTGGAAAGTAAAGCAGAATCTATGATTAATAAATAAGAATAATAAAAAATAAAGGTAAATTACTTAACATTTGAAATTTAAATAATTAACCTATCATGATTATATGAAAAATACATGAGATTAAATTAATAACATTAATACCATTATATGATAAGGAATATTCATTATGAAATGAAAATTAAAAGAAAACATATTCCATATGATCGATAATCATATAATGAAATAAATCAAGGGATAATATCGTTGTTAAAATATCATGTATAATAAAAAAAATTATTTTTAATAAAGTATATGAGTAATTATTGGACTTCTTGATCTCAGCAATCATGATACCACTAATATCATGACTATTAGTAGGAGTGATTAAAATTGATGGGTTGGTATACAATTGAAATAATTTTTTTATGGCTATCCAATGGATTGGTCTAATGACACTACAAATTAAAATAAATGATATCTATATCTTGTTCCATTCTATATCTATTTTTCCAAAAATTTCCCCATATATTTAGTAAACTACTTAATACATAAACAAAATGCCATATCAAAAAGCAATTAGTATTTAGTACTGAATAAGGTTTAAAAATAATTTCAGTAGTCAATCATTTAACATTCAATGTAAAATATTGTATCTATAAATGGTATATGGTTTTATTAATTATTATATAAATTATAATTAATATGGAATTTTTTGGGAAAATTAATCTCCAATGATAATAATAAAGTAATCAATTCCGGGTAATTATAATGATTACAAAAATTTAATCATGAAATGAGAATGTTTTAAATTTTAGTGGTAAAAATGATTATAAACATCAATAAAAATAATAAGGATGGAAAAAATAAAACATAACCCTAGTAAATAATATGTATAATAAAGTATTTATTTCATCAATGTATATAAATACCGTAAAATTTTTATTAATATTTTGTTTGAGAAACATAGAATTTTCAAACTGAAAATATTTTTTTAACAAACTGATGTGTTCAAAAAAAAATTAAATTAAATTATTTTAAAAAAATCATTAATTATTATATAAAAGAATTTAATATATTGAGGGGGCATGACTGTAGTAAATTCTATGCAATAATCATAGGTTAATATAAGGATTTCATTCAGATTTTTTTTAAAATGTAAACGTGTGTTTTTTGGAAAATGTCATGAATATTCGTAATTTTTTATAAAAAATAAAGTAGGGATAAAATATTATTTAATATATAATTTTTAATTTTTTAATTTTTTTTTCAAATAGTGGTTTTATATGAATAAATATTTTTGCATGAAGAGTGAAATGATGTCATGTTTTATCAAAAACACATTCTCAATAATTTTATATAATAATGAGTGGAATGTCATACGGTTACATAAAATTATTCATGAATAACCGAGGGATAAGAAAATATATTTTAATTAATATTGAAATATGAAATAGTTTCTATAATGGAGACTTAAACATAAACAATCCCAAAGAGTGATGATATTATAATGTAAATCCTTACTAATATGATTACATATGAATTGTAAAATAAAAAAATGAAATAAATTTAAATAACATATTAAATATAATAAAATTAAATAGATTCATGAAATAGAATATCCAATTGGTATTATTTATAGAACATAAATGGAATATGTTCGGAATATAGTTTATGTCTCATGGAAATTAAAGTGAGATGATAAACCATTACAAATATCATAATGATGAAAATAAAATTAATCAATGAATCAATTATCTTTATCAAATTTAATTCTACATAAAATAAATGGAAATAATTTATAATATATTCAATATTATCTACAAACCAAATCTTATAAATTCACCAAAAATGAATAATTTTTTTATCCCAACGAAAATAAATTGATATTGGAAATTAATTACCACATAGTTATTTTCCAGTCAAATTTTCATAGATTAAATAATTTCAATTAAAACATTAAATTGTATAAATTATGAATTTTTTGTAATATTACATGAAAATATGTTTGTATATATACCATATATTTAAAATTATGATCATAACATTATAATATGACTTAATGACTAAAAATTGTGATGATATCCCTTACCTTATGCTTTTTTGGTTGAATGTTATTTAACATCTTCTATAATGGATTTTTGAATGTTATTAATTTATAACTAAACTATATTTAAATTTATAATATCATTTATGACGCAATTATAACATTTTTAAACCATTTGATAATAATATTCTATTATTATCATTGATTTGGTTGTAAATTGCCTAGTTTTATCATGCATGTCTTTAATGAATGTTCTGCTTCATGGGAATATTATATAGTACCATCATCATAAGACTGATATGAGTGCTATTAATATCATTTTTTATCAGTTGATATATTTTTAGAATAAATATTTAAATATTAACATTGATAATGGATAACATCACCTCTTGGAGACAACATAACGTACAGACACATAAGCGGTGTTTTCCATTATTTAATGGGAGAAAGTTTAATGGAGTGGTGAATATAATAATTGTAAATAATAAATATAATATCATATATATATAATATATTAAATTAAATTTTCATTATTACCATCCATTCATGGAATATGTGAAAAATGAATGACACCATTTCAAGAGGTTGTAGTACATTGTACACCCAAGCGACGTTACTATATTTTAAACAGAATGGAAAATAAAAAGAAATATGTGATATTAATATTACATCCGTATAATAATATAAATTATATAATATAAATTTGTTAAATCTATTATCATTTCCATCATCTAATAGGGGTTAATGAAAATGAATTACATTATTTCATTAGGCGTCAATCCGATTTACATAGGATCATTAGTTATATGATCTATTTGATTGAAGATTATACCGATATAGTTTATTCCCATATATTAATGATATATAAATATATGGATTGCTATGGGTTTATTATATAGTATTGTTTAAATAATATGTTTAACAGGATGATGAAAAAAATTCTTATTTGAGAACATTATCTCTTCTTCGGAAAACACCTTTAGGATTTCTCCAAATTCCTTCTAATAATGTATTATAGGAACATACAAAGGATATTCGATGTTTTATGAAGTGTAATAAATTGATTTTTATGTTTATTGTGTGAACTAATTATAATTTCAATTTTTATGATGGGGGGAGATAGTGTGGCCATTTACAGGAGGGGGAGAGGACACACATGGAATGTATTATAATAATCAATTACCCTTACATTTCAATCATGGAAAAGGACTAAAAATGAATAATTCTACACACTTATTGGTTTTTAGGATTAAATATGCACCTAAAATAGGAATTCTAAATGTTTTTTCATCATTTTTACTTGTATTATTTCAGTTCAATCCCATCAAATAAATTTTTTCCCTTAGCCTTAATAATTAAGTTTTATTATTTTCCCAATTCAAAATGGTAAAATATTATATTAACCTTATAATATAATGAAAATGATTCTGATTCCAGATATTGAATCAATTTTGAAAAATTAAATTCCCCGAAGTTTAAGAATCCAATTTAAAATTATATATACAGACGTGACAAAAATGATGGATTCTAAAGAGGAAATTCTCAATTGAATAATATTATTTAATATCGAAATTAAATATGAAATTGGTCAAAATGTACATATTTAATTAAATTCTATTACAATTTAATTAATTTTAAAAATTTAAATTATCATTTAACCATGAAAATTATTTTAATAAATTTAGTTTTTTATAAAATTCAACATTTTCACTACTTGATGAAAAATTATTTATTTCAAATAATTGCTAAAAAGTATCCATAATATTATATTGAAATAATAATTTACAAAATTAATTCAATTTTAAAAAATAAATATAAAAAAATATTAAATTTAATTTTAAATTTATCAAGAATAGCTCGAAAAAATAGTCTTCTTAGAATAGAACCCTTTTTTAGAAAACTATTATTTTTCATTGAAATGAATACTATTTTATTCTTAAATAATAGATAACAAGACAATTTGTTTATACATGTTTAAATTATACACATTTCTTAATTTAGATAGTATTATGCATAGACAGCTGTATATAAACTATGTTAAAATGGTTACCTTTTAAATAAAAGTATTTTAATACAATATTGTGTTTCGTTTAAACCTGGTGTTGTGTGCATCACATTATATCAATGATATTTAATATATTCATATATCATAATTTATTGTCGTGTGAAATTATATAATAATATTTCTATTTCATCTCATATATATTATAAAACATGATGTTTATATTTTAAAATCTCAAGGTGTTAGAATAACATACCACAATATAATTTATTCTCATGAATCATTGAAAAATTTCATGAATATATATGTTAGAAAACATGGATTATTACTCATCTTGGATGAATACATCCATTAAATTTTCATAAATAAATAGTGTACTGTAAATAGAAAATAATAAAATCAATATAACTAAGAAATCCTATGGATCATCTTAAAAAATAATGATAAAAAAAAGATAAATAAGACCTACAATGAATTAGAGCATTATGAATGGATTTTTCATATTGCGGAAAAAATATAGCAATTATAATTTCTTTTTATAATATTCTAATGGAATGAATAATTGTAGTCAGGCTATATATTGGAATCATATTTGGTCATTACAAATATTGAAAATGAATATACAGGTTGTTCAAATATAGGTATATGATATGCATGTGTCAAAGAAGTATATTGATGTAACGTATTGTTATTAATATTTTTGAAAAATATTTTCTACAAATATTAGATAACAAAAAAAGAAAATAATATTTCATTAAATTAAGTTATTATAAAAATATTTTTATGCACCAAATGTTATTATTAAAGAATGGTATCATAAAAATAAATAAATAAATAAATATTAATATGTCGTGATAATAAATTAACATAGATAAAATAATAATAATTAATTATAATGTAATATCAGCTAATATTAAGAACATTTAATAATAAATGTCATTTGTTTTTTATAATTATATTATTTTTCATTTTATATCTTTTATTCATTTAAAATATATATTTATAAATTTATATATTTTAATTTTAAAAAATTTTCATTTTTATGAATTCATCATTTTATAATAAGAATGTAGTAATTTTTTAAATTTTTTATAAAATATGTAATTTTCAGTTGAATAATGAAAAATATAAATATTAGAAAAATCATCACTTTTATGCCATTATCATAATAAAAAAAATATCTTCCATTTCTTAAACCTATATATAAAAAAGTTAAATATTTATAATAAAAATTAATATTCCAATAAAACTATATTGTTTTTATAAAACCAATGTATTTTATTTTTAAAACATTATTAATACCTTAATATAAAAACTATTTTAGTCATTTGTATTAAAAAAATATTCTTCATCAATTTTAGAAATTGAATACAAAACATTTTATTTTATATTTCAAATTATTAATATTATATTATTTAATATTTTCAATTTATGTTTGGGGAATCAATGTTTTATTACAAATATTTAACCAGTTCAATATTCTATTTGTAAAAATGTAATTTTCAAAGAATTGTTTTTTAAATATTAAATAATTATAAACTAATAAAAAAAATTATCATATAAAAACTGAATATTTTATATAAATTAATCATATATTAAAAATAATTTTCAATCATTAGATTTTAAATCAAATATTAATAATATTAATAATAGTTAATGATAATAACATCAATTTTCTACAAAATATTTTCTCTACATAGATAATATTTTAATTAAAATCTCTTTTCTCAAAAATGTAAATTGAATTAAATTAAATTTTACAAAAATTCAAGTTCATCAATCCCCTGTTTTGTAATTGGTATTATTATAATTTGTTTAAAAGAAATTTTTTTTGGGTAAAAACATAATTATCTTGGTAAAAATAATAAAAGGTAAAAGTGAAATATAAGGATAGATTTGTAACTATTTGTTTAACATGTGTATGGAAATAATTTAATTGGGATTTATCAAACCAATATCTCCCAAAACTCCATTATTTTTACATTTTATAACCTTCTAGACTTTAATTGTTTCATTCTACTGTTGGAGAATTATGGTAGTTCCCACAAGTCCGATATTTGTCACATTTAAAAGTTGATGCATCCACCAATACATTACATAACCAATATATTTATTATATTCATATAAATATTAAATTATTGGCCTAATATAACCCTATTTCATTTTAAAAAACATAGGGACTCAATTGTTTAACCAACATATATTATGTTGAATTATTTATTCTTGAGAAAGTCCATGATTCCGATGTTAGATTTAAAAAATCCTTTTTTTAATTATAATTCTCCTAAAAACATACCAGTGAATTGAAATATTATGACCATTGTATTATCAGTATTGTTATTTTTAATTATATACATATATAAATCATTATTTTTCTATTACCATGTACTTAAAATAAAAAAATGAAATTGACATTGCACTGTTCAGACTATGACCTCTAAGAATCATTTTTTCATTCAATATTATTACATTGTATAATTATAAAAAACTATATAAAATATTAGTCAAATAAATAAAAATAACATTATAATATAATTATTCTAATTTTATAATGATATTATAAACTCCCATAACAATACCCACCCATAGAGCTATAAACTATTCTTGATTGGGTTGGTTTATCCACCTAAATGACCTTCACTATAAAACTCAATCATGTATGACTATGGGAACATAAATACTAATATTATAATATGAAATCAATTAAATAATTTTTTCCCTTGATCAAATTTTTTTTTATTAATTAATAAAAATTCTACATAAATAACATAATCAATCGGTGAAATTGCTAAAGTATAATGAAACCTATTCAATTTTCCGGAAAAATAAAAAACCTAAGAAGAATTTCAATAATTTGTAAATATAATTAAATATTAAATTATAATTATAAAATTAATTTTAAATTACTATTGTTCGTAATAATAAATCTAATAATAATCATTTTGTTGTTAAGAATGATAGGCACATGTATAAAATGAATCAGTACCACAGAATGGGTTTTTAATATCAAATTTTTACACATTGAGACATATTTGTTATTTTAGATTTTTTTAAAAATAGTGTATATAACTAAAAATTGATATATGTTTCATTATTATTTAATGTTTAATTTCATTCCATGTTATATATAACACTGCGTATTGATGTAAAAATCAGAATAGTTTTGTACGTTTCTCATTGTAAATATTCACCCCTGGAGTAAAATTTTCAACTATACACCATGTTATTTTTTAAATGGTCTATCTACATCAGTTTTTATATTTTCTATCATTATTCTCATATATTTACTCTTATACTATTCAAAGTAATTTCTTTCATGTTGTCTTGATTTATAAATTACAAAATATATAATAGTTTTTTGGTCATAACTCTAAATATTTGAGACATATTGTATTTTATGGAATGTTTTTTCTTTATATTTTGTTATATTGATTTGTCTCCTTTAAAAATATCTTAATATATTTTTCTAATGATCTATAGTTTATACAAATCCAAATATAATTCAATTGTTTTTTCATATATGGATTCAATAATTACTAAAACCATAAGAGTTTTAGTCTCATATTTTTCACTCCTTGAGACACATTTCTTATTATAAAACATGTATTCTTCTTAATAGATTAGGTACAACCCATTTAAATACATTTATCATGATATTATCATTATTAAATTTATTGTTTTATTTTAAATTATAGACTTTAGTGGCTTTTTATTCATATGATTAAAAATTCATAAGGGCCAATTGTCTCTATTTTTTATTCCATAAGACAAGTTCAATATGGAAAATAAGATTTTATATAATATAGTATATTTTATTTCAAATTTCATTTTATATATTTCATTTAATTATATTATAATATTATGTTATCCCTTTGAGTTTTTTAGTATTAAAATGATAGCGTTATCATAAGTGTATTTTCATATATATTTCATTTTATTGAGATATTATTCAAATTCACCACATGTTTCCTTTTTTGTGGTATAGATTTTCATTTAATTACATTTCATGTCCACTATAATTAGATTCTTATCAGGGAATAAACCTATAAAAATCAATCAATACCATTTGTATTACAAATTATCTTCATAAATAGACATGATTTTTTGAAAACCATTCATATATGAATCACCTATAATTCATTATATTTTTGTAAAACAATTCACAAAAAAATTTAAATTGTAAGGTAAATTATATACTTGACCACATAAAATTACACAATTAAGTTTTAGTTTAATGGATGTATATATAAAAATATATTCCATAGTTAATTAAATAGATATTGAAAATCTATATTCATGTCATTCGATTACACATATTTGTTTATTATTGTTGAATATTTTTAATTAATTTTATTATTAATTATTTACCACATATGATTAGAAAATATTCTTAAATATTCCCTAATAACTACCTCAATTAAATCATGATGTGTTGGGTCAGGAAATGTATGTAGGAGTCTGAATATTTTTAGTTCTAATCTAGGGATCCACAAATTGTTTTAAATGTGTTATTTCATTATCATTTTTCCCATTGATATATTATTCCATTTGATTCATTATATAATGGAATTTTTATTCGGTCATGTACTCCTGAATTATTATATATGTTCATATTATTATCAATTGTGATCGTAGATATATCATTCATATGTTTACCCTTACTAAGAATGTGATATTAGTCATTCATATGATTTTATTTCCATATGTAATGAGGTAATGTATTACATAGGATAGGTATAACATGGTATCTTGTGTAGAGAATTTTTGGGATACATTTATGTATTATTATATATCATGCAGTTTCTTATATAGTTAAAAATATATATCTCCATTGAGAATAAATTAGGTTTGGTTAGTAAAACTTTATTCTAAACCATCTAAAACACTAAACCAAATGGGTCCTCTAAATATATTTCACTCAATATTTTTAGGTGATATTGCAATTAATTAGGGATAAAATATAAATTTTTTAATTATGTAAAATCTAATATGTAACGAATGTATATAATCAAAATGTATTCTTGAAGTGTGGGTTTGTTGGGCTACATTTTGTATCAAAGGTTGTCTAAGATATCTTTTAAATTTGTAATGTTAGTTGAGTATAATTTAAGTCTTGATAAATAATTGAGGATCATTATTTCAATGCTATAGATAAACCATTACTTAATGTAAAACCAAAATATATTATGAAAATATTTTTTTAAAATATATTTTATTTTATTGATGTCTAATGCTTTATAAAACACAATGTTTTTAAAAACTAAAATATATTCTAAATATTATTATTTAAACAATACTATAATTATATAGAATTTGAATATGGTGGTATTAATATGAATAAAAACATTATAAAATATATGTATAATTATTTTATATAAATAAAATGTAATAATAAATAAATATATAATATTTGGTAAATTCATTTCACATAATGAAAATATATTTATTCTAAAAAATTAATTTTCATTGCTTTATTATAGAAAAACAATAAATTTAATTTAAGAAAATTTATGAAAATTGATACCAAAATCTGATATTAATTTTTATAACAAAAATTACAAAATTTTCAGTGGGTGAGTTTTTAAAAATTTTAAAAAATGAATAATATTTTCAGGATTTGTGAAAAAAATATTTATATTTATTAAAAACTGATTTTTCATTTAATGAATTTACTGTGATAAATATATTTTTTTAGAACAAGATGATACCTTACCGAAAAATAGATGGTCTCTTATATAATCCAAAGAAAGACCACATTTTAAATTACTAAAAATATTGAATTTACATTTATCCCTAAACAGAATGGGTAAGAGGTTATTAGAGATCTAATTAGTCCAAATCAAGATACGACCATCAACACTAATGAAGGAAAGTCAATTTCTAACCAAATTTCCCTCCTCGTAGATGTGAGTCACAAAACAGTCAATGGAAGAAATATAAAACAAGAAATTAATGAATCGAGAGTTTAAAATCCCTACAAGATGGTATGAAACTACTGTAGTAGCATTAAAAATAATAGACTAGTTATTCCAAAAAAATATTTCCCCATCCTAGAAGTGAAGGATGTTCAATAGCCTCAATAACACCAAAAACATATTCTTCAAGAGTAGAGGAAAAACCAAATGAAACATATAGGCAGCCTAAACTATCCCCATGATGATTTCTAATGATAACCATGTACCCTAATGGTCATGTTATACCAGTTGCTGAATAATTAATATTGATTTTAGTCTATTCTTTGAAAATGGACTTTCGAAAAAATCAAACATTTTATAATCTGAACGAAAATTACCACTAACATCTCACCGACAAAACATGGATAGATCATGTATAGTGTCAAAGAAAAAAACATTTTTTACTAAATTATCATCTTTAATAATTGAAAACAATTGAGAAATAGAATTTTGGGTAAACCACTCTGCCTTTTCATGATACCACTTATTGATATAATACCATATAAGTGAGAGTAAATTTATTGTAGCAACAAAAATTATATACGTTAGATTTGGGGAATGATGAAGTAATAACTAGCAGCTTATGAAGTCCCGAGAGGATCACATGTAGGGTAGATAGATATTGAACATATCAAGACTAGTATACAAAATTAACCACAATATAGAACAACATAATAATAAATGATCAATATCATCCCAATATATATGGAAAATAGCTAATGTGGAACACAATGAAATGTAATGGTTCTATAAAAAAGGATCAATCAGTAACATTCCATACATTATTCACCCGACAAATCATGGCCACCAATGAAAAATAATGTTCTTATAATGTTTTCACAACTATAGAAAGTTTAAATACGAGACAACAAGATGGTTATAGAATGATTTTCAGGAAACAATTTCATTTAGTATGGTTTCCTAAATCCAAAAATCAATTATGGGAGAGAACCAATATATGTTGTCAATAGATCAGATGTTATCCAGAAATTCATTTTAATTGATCTATTGATATGATATTTAAGTAGATAAATCTGTAGAAATATCGTTTCCTAGGAATGATTCAACTAGAGGAACACCCATTCATTTTGATGTCTAAAATCACAATGATTAATCTCAAGAGACTAACAAACTTTAATGAAAATCAATAGTGGAAAAGATAGATTTAGGTTCAGGCTGAATAGAGTATGTCATATGTGTAATATTCCAAGATTAAAGATTGAGTAGAAATATATCGTGTTGAAATTCAAGTGACATAGATTTATCATTGACCAATCACTATATGAAATGATCTTGAAAGGATTTATTTATAAACTCATGGGTTTTTATACAAAAACCCCAATAGGAATTAGGCATGAATTATTTTTTCCAGGACATAGTTGCTAATTTCCTTTCATAAATACCACCACTCCAAATAAAATTTTAAATCGAGATTCATTTATTCTTCATAAGGGAGACCATTTATTCATAGACAATAAATGATTAAACAAACATTGTGATAATGATGGATTTTACCAGACAAGTGTGACCGTCCATTAAAAGAGACACACCTCTCCATTAAGTTATCATCTTCATGATTTGACTACGGAAATAATAAAAATAAAAATATTTTGGCCTACCCAATAACATATGATCTATGATAAAAAAATGTAAAAATTTACATCTGAGTAAAAAAATTTCAAATAATTTCATGTTTCATTGTAGTTGAGGTCCACTACTAAAATGCACGAATAACTATTTCCTGCTTAAAACATGACCAAATTATTATTCATAATGTAGCATGACATTATAAATGTTTATAAAATTAAACATATCAAACTTTTTAAATATAATACCTTCACCTTCATTTAAAAGATGATAAAAATAGGAGAATCCTCTACTGGCATTAATAAATTTCAGTTTCCCATTTTCAAACGTGATAGAGAAAATCCTGTCAAGATAATTCATATTAAAAGAGAAATGAATATAGGAATGTTGTTCTCCTTCTCTTACACCACATGGGTAATCAAAATAGAATTCAGGGGAGCAATTAATCAGAAGTAAAATATGATTTGAGCTCAAAATTATTTTAATCCAAATGATAAATGAGCAATAAATACCAAAATAGGCAAGAACATATATAATGATGGTCTGATATATGTTTTAATAATCATTGATAATATCATATTTTATGGAAGTATTACCATATCAAATAGGATTATTGAGTAGATTAACACATTCAGAGGTAGTGAAAAGACAATATGGAATAGTTTTACCGTTGATGAAACCAAATTTATAGGGTAAAACTATTTTATTTGAGATAGATGATAACCTATATTGTAAAACATTACTGATGAAATTATAAATATTTTGGTCCCAATAAACAAGACTGATGGTATAAATTTCATTAGCCTTTTCAACTTTGGTTATCTAAAAATGAATCTATGAGTTTAGTCCTTGGGGAAATGACCCACCCTTAAAAATGAAGGATAAGATTAAAAACAACCACATGAATATTCACCCAATAAAAATGAATGAAAAATTACGAAAGCCATCAAAGTCGAGAGTGCATTCATAATGAAGACCAAAAATAGATACCTTAATTTCTGAAATAAAAAGTAAAATAGTGAGCACAAAATTATCATCATGATTAATATGTTTTAGAATAAAATCATTGACATGATTAGAAATGATAGAGGAACCATTGAAAACATTACTATTGTAGGAAACCACATGACTAGAGATATCCTACCAATTATCCAAAATCTTATCACCATTACAAAAATATGATAAATCCATAGAAATTCATCTAGAATGTTGAAGGTAATTAAAGAACATTTTATTTTTATCAGCATCCTTGAACCATTTATAATTAAAAGAATTCATCAAAAAATAATCATTAGTATTTAGAAGATTTTTGAGCTTAAGCGTTACCTCGACCATATTCAAAATACCATCATAAATATCATTTGATGTACTGTGTTCTTATATTTGTTTAGGTGAAGCTTCATGGTAGGTAATAACATGATCAAGTGAAAGAAATCATTCATTGTGCTATGATTTAGTAATAATGTTGAAGTATTTTAATTTTAGAATAAAGATAAAGCATCATCTCTGAAATGTATATAATTGATAAATTAAATTTTCAATATTGGAAACATTAGGAGAATTTTTTTTAGTATTAGAAATCAAATTTAAAACATTCTTATGTTTCAGAATAGTTTGCCAAAAGGACTAGGTAGTCACACAACTGGCCATACCCATGCAATTACACAATTGTTTCCTCAAATAGACATGACTTATGGGATAATCCATCCTTATTGTATCTACCTTAAATCGTAGAAAGGGATTTATGATGGCATTCATCCATCCTCCTAGGTATTGGATCACTGTGAATTAAGGTTTTGATATCAAAAATAGTAACCAAAAAATGTTCCACCCCATTATCAGAGTGGTAAGCCTCCTTAAATTGAGACTTTTGGAGAATGTGGGAATCTCACAAAATAAGATAATCTATTAGAGTCTTCCCCAAAGTATATAATTACACAATATCAGTATGATATTCATTAATTAATGGGGCATGGTGATGAACATTAAAATTATCTGATCTACCCATTTTTATAGTACCAATATTATCTAGAACTTGTGATTCATTTTGATTCAAAAGAAAATGTTCTCTAATAATCTATTCAATGTTAGAATACATGACTTGATAGTCAAATAATCTTTCAACATAAAGACCAAATCAAATTTTTATAATGAAATTTAAAACGCTAATGAGTGGTCATCTAAGGGTCTTATTTATTAGTAATGAACTACATGACCATCTGGGTTTGAAGAGAACAGAGTTGGAGGATGATCCTACTCCTTGGAAAAATCTGCCAAATATTTTATCGATTGAGACAATGGTAGGAGAAATTCAAAATGTATGTTTTCTATTTAATTCTTGGAGGATACCCCTTTTTCATAAACAATACCATTTGTCTTGAAATTTTTGTCACTTAATTCAGTTCATTATCTTTTAATGAATCTCTAACAAACCATTTAATGTCCCAAAAGATATCTACAACATGACCTATAGTATTAAATAAAATAAAAAATAGTTGGACACATTAAAAATATAATTCGACATCAATTTTGCAAATATTGGCAGTCCAAGTAATATTTTTAGGATGTTGATGTGATAAATTCACATAAACAATGATACAAGCAATTAAACCATGATTATTATCAAGATTTTACTATTCATTTTGATTAGTGCACTAATACAAGAAGGCAAATCTCTAAGAATATTTGGGCGTCACTACACCCTATAGAAAACCATATAGAATAATCTATACATGATCATTTTATTACTTCTGAGTAATATTATTAAAATTAATATCCCAAACTGAAAAGCATATAATACTAGGTTTATGATATAGATTTTTGAGATTCATAGCTGCTAAAATATCCTTACCATGTCGAAAGATGATTTGGAAAAACCCTATGCTGATCAGAATGAGTTTTAGTGAATTATTACTCCAAACATGAGAGATATGATTATTTAGGTCATCATAAGACCATGTCTTATCTCATCTTGAATAAATTACGCAACCAAGAATCAAAAATCATCTAATATTATATCTATATTGAAGATATATTAGATTCAAAACAACTGAAAATCCACCATAGTCGAGCATGTTAACATTGGTGAGTTGAGGGGGACATTTTTATTCAAATTTGGAAATGCTAATAACAATTTAGAAAAAGAGAAGCATGTTCTCCACATATGATAAATTGAGATAATAATCCACAATTTTATTACATTATCGGCATAAGAAATACTTAAAATAAATGTCCCAATATTTATTAAAATAATATTTGATGAAGAAAATAAATTATTTTCATTATTTTTTAAGATATTAAAATATCCTATAATCTCTCCCAAAACCATCTTCATATCAATATTTTAAAAAAAAATTACAAATTGTGAAAATGTATTATTATTACTCAAATTTATGTCATCGAAATCAATTTCATTTTGATATTCTTATAATGACATTTTATAATTTTAAAAGATATTTATTATGTTTTATATTAATCAAATCATTATGTAAAAAATTATCTTTCAAGAAACCATGTACTAAATACTATTTATTTTTATTTAAAAATATGGACAGATAATTTATATTGAATAATGTTTAAAATATATACTAATTATAACATATTTATTTTTATATTCTCTTGCAGATAATTATAGACGATATAGATAATATTTCACTGAATGATAAAGGATTATTACTAGACAATTCATTACCATTTACAATAAGAAAATAGAGTAGGTGATTCTTTAATTCCAAAAAATAATGAATCATTAACTAATCTAACTTGAAAATATTATATATTGTTTAATTATGTTGTTTTTTATTTCATATAAATTATTCTTTAAAGAACACCTTCAACTTTTTCATGTGTGAGTACAATATTATCAATCAAATGGGATTATAAAAGCTCATAAGAATTATTTTGTATTACATGAATAGGTGGAATAGATCAAGAATGTTATGTTTTAAATATTTAATATTGACCAAGATAGTATTTTTAGAAATATAATAAGGTTGTGTCTTTAATGTGACAACACATTTGAGAAAAATATATTTACTGAGTCTCATAGCTGTTAATTTAATATTATTCCTAGAAGAATAAAAATATATAGAGACCTCTGGGAAATATTTTGATGGGAAGGAATCAAGAACTGTATTTTTAATTCCACTAGAAACAGATTTATTAGAAATAGGTCAAAGGAGAAAAAAATACCAATGGAGGTGATTAATCATTTTATCATGATAGAATAAAAACAATAAAATATATCCATATATATAATTGTTAGACTGTAAAATACATCCCTAAGGTAAAAATATTTTTTTTTAAATTTTAATTCAATCAAATAAATATGATCATTTAATACCAATTCAAAAATTTAAATATGTGAATAAAATTTATCCAAATTCTATTAAAGATATAATTATATTACCCAATGTCCCATTTTCTATTATGTCTGATCATGATCTCTAATTTAAGTCTAAATTCATTTAAATGACATCATATGGATTTGAGTACTGAACATTATACTTATACAACCTCTCATTTTAAATCGTATGGATTATTAGAGATGATTATTTAGACATTAAAGGATATGATCTGCGATATTTCAATGGATTATTATGGATTTTTGGAACAATATATATCTTTATTTTATATTTCATATTATAATAGATTTTATTCCAATATACGAATAGAACCTTTTGAGAATTTATATTTCAATCGTTTCTAGACTCTAACATGAAGTGATAAAGATAGAAAAATAATATTTTTGGTAATAAAATATTAGATAAAACATTTAGAAGTGGAATTTGAGAAACAATACATGAATATTATATAATGAAGGAAAAATTATATAAAAATTATAACATATATATTTTTTATATTTTTATGTAACCGATTTTTTTTTCATTTTTCCTTTTCTTGGAATAGAATAATAGTTTTTTAAAAAATGTGACATTATTTATATATTTTAATATATAGTATTAAATCATAGAGATATCTTGATTATTCATCTATAATGTGGTATTTCCTTTCAATCTATCTCCGTTACATGTTGTATTTCATTTTTCATTTTTAATAAAATATATTTCAGATGAAATTTCATTTTTTCCTAAAGTAGTTAATTAAAAAAACTTTCTTAAAAGGAACAAAAAGAACTAATTGTTGATCGCATTGATCAAAAGTTGTGGAAAAATTTAATTTCTCATGATAAGGTTTTTTGAATTGCTATATATTTGAAAAAGTAATATGGAAATCAAAAAATGATATGAAAGAATAATATACCCACATGTTGAAGTAATGAATAATATTGCGAGGATTAATCATGAGAGATTGGGGAATAATATTACAACCATGTAAAAATTAGATTAAATAACATTATATTTTTAATGATATTTATTATTTATATTTTATTGAGAGATATTCACTATAAGAATATTTTGTAATTTTGTATTTAAAAGGGATAATTTTATTGTTAATAATTTTGTTTAAAAATATTATATGGTTTTATGTAAAAAAAATATTTTCAAATTTCATAATTTTAAATATATAAAATATGAGTTTCATTTATTAATTTTTTTTTCAAAATTTTCCGATTGTAAAATTTTTAGGATTTACTAAATGGATAGATTTTTCAATGAATATAGGAAAATAATATTTTTATGTGAAATTATTTTTTATTTTGAAGTTTATGAAATGTAAAATTATATATTATACGAGTTATATAAATTTAGTAGTTACTTATTATTAATTATAATCCACTTATGGTATTTGGTTTGAAATTTAAATTTTAATTTAATAAAAAATATCTCTATTTTTTTAGAAAACATTTCTGATAATTTTTTTTGGATTAATCTCAATTTAATTTTTTATAATTATATACATTGAAACATTAAAAATTGAAAAAAAATTAATTTAGAGATTAAAATTTGGAAAATATGTCGCTTTTATTTTTTTAATTATGATAATTAACCATGTAAAATTTATTTCACCATTCTAAATGTAAAATTCGTTAATTTGGGTTAAAATTAAAATTATAAGGATTAGAATTCTTCAAAAAACATAAATATATTTTATTAGATGATTCTATTTCATTCATATTCATCTATATTACTAAAATATTACATTTTTTCCATTTTTATTTTATTTCAAGCTTTATATAGATACATTAAGGATAATGTCAAAAGCATCACTATCTTACATTTAATATTTATTATATTTTGAAAGAGGTATAAATAACATATTTAGTACAATAAATAATTATTTCAATGATGAATAATGTCTTTTTCATGTTAATTGTTTCATGAAATAATTACTATAACTTTTTGTTCATCTCTATCATAATGCATTTCAGAGCAATAAAAAAATCATGTAAAATATTTAATAATTTATAAAAAGAATATATTTTTATCTATTTTTACAGTCACAATATATATATATATATATAATATACATATTATGGATGTTTTAATAGAGTATATTATTATTTTTTTATCTTGTAAATTGTAATATTAATTGAATAGTTTGATAAATATCCTTAATTGTATTGTTTAATAAACAAAATATTCTTAATTTATTTATAATTCCAAAACATATTATATCGATAGAATTTAATTTAATGTAGATGAATTTATAAAACAATATAAATATTTTTCACATTTTCCTTTATAGTTAATTTTATGACCCCTAAATAGTAAAAAACATGGATATCGTTATTATTTTCAAAATAGTTAGCAGTGGTATAAAATAATGAGACAAGGGTTAAAAAGGAACCTAATATTATCCAAATTTTATTATATAAGATTATTTCAACAAAATTTAATCCAATTGTTAATATATGTTAATTTTGGATATATTTCACCCACAAATATAATTTATGTTAACAAAATACATTACGAAATACCAATAGTCCCCTAAACAAAAATTATAAAAGGGAACATAAACACATATATTTGTCACACATTTTGACAACATTGTATTATTAAATTCAATACCATATCCACTACTAATATCACTCCCAACATCCTAGGTTCCATTTTTTTCATTATAGAACAATCTTAAGATGGATTATGTTATTAACCAAAAGTGGTAGTATGAAGAAGAGATATAGTTCAAAACCTAGATTTTTTGATATATTAAATATTCTTTCTCTTTTAATTAATATTAAAACATGATTAAATAAAAATATAATTATCTTATATATAATTTTATGTTATTATTAAAATTTATTGAATTATATTAAACTAATATTTAAGTAAATTTTATTCAAAACTGTCTTTTTTGTTTATGGCGGGCTACTACATTGGAAATAGATATTTTTTTTAATAACCTCTAATGGATGGTCATAATGATAGTTTTGATGTATAAATCTGATATTAATGAAATTTTAGTCATTATATAATTATAATATATAATCTATTTTCTCATATTTCAATCCTTTGAAAAATTATGATGTCATTCATGTGTACATGTGGAATACCACAACCATGAAGCTATATATTTTATTATTCATGACACCAACATATTGATAATTTAGATAAATATATATATATATACATAATATTACATTTTCTATTAAATTATTATTACATAATGATGAAATTATAAAAACTTTATATTATGTACTTTGAAAAAATTGAATCATTACTCATGCCTACATTCAGCCCATTTTCTTCATGATTGCAACAATATTTATTTTTCATTCCAAAATATCTTGTTTTATTTCATAATAAAAATCAATATAATAAAATTTATTTTTTTCATAATAAATTTTCTTTGGATAATTAAATAATTAATAATTTTTTTGTAGTCAATATACAAATGTCACCTTTATCACATAACATGAATATCATTATTAGATAACATAAGAATATAACTGATTATTTAAATTTATTGAAAATTTTAATAGATAATATTAAATGAATCATAAACATGAAATATTTTATTAAAAATTCAATTAATTAATATGTGTATATTATTTATGTATATAATAAAGGTATGTGATGACTTGGACCCGAGTATAGGGGAACTTTTTATTTAAAACATAAGTTAAATGTTTTCTTTATTTATTTTCTACATTGTTTCATCCATTAAAATATACATATAATTATTTTAGGTATGTATTTATATGGAGATAAGTTAATTTTACATCACCATTTAATATATTTCAATGGTTTTAAGAAAGAAATATTTTTCAATAGTTTGTATATAACATTTTTCCACAGTAGTTAATGAACTGTTCTATTTTAATCTATACAACATCAATGGTTTTTTCAACTGATATAATCCATATTTAATGTTTTATTATTTTACAAGAAATTATGATTTATATAAATAAAAGCAATTCTCTATATATTATAGATATTTAAAAATATATATATATATATATTGATTTAATATTTCAATATCTACAAATATTTTTATACTGGTTCATTGGATATTTTTTGATATTTTATGTGTTATAATTATGTTATGGTTCATTTTCATTTTTTATAATGATTTGTTGGTAAATTTTAAATCATTTATATTTGGTTATATAATAATATATGTAATGGTGGTAACATTATAATCCATGTATGGAGGGTTTTCATTATAAACCATGAATGTGTGGGCATGATATAGATCTCCAATGCATGGGCTGTTTCTACAAGTGATTGATAGAAACAGTATAGATTAATTATTTTAGATGAGGTTGAAACAATTTTACCTAGGGCATTAACATATAAATGTGTAAGGGTTACAAAAAACTAATATAATTACTATTTTCAGGAAATATCTCAATCTTCAATCAAATATGGTTTGAGAATGTGAAATTTTCGACATGATTCTCTTGTGTAAAACATTGTTATACCATTTTCTTTAAAAAAATTGTAACTGTGTCCTCTCCCACAATTATAAAATAATGCACCCCTTTTCTCTTCTCATCATATACCCAAAGACATTTGGAAAAAAAAATAACAAAATAACTCACTTACATACTTAACTATTTAATTCCTAAAAGAATTAATTTTATTTGGAAACCATCCTATGAATTCATTTAGATCCAACCTAAAGAGGTTTTCCAATAAGAGGCATCATTAATAACATAGGTTTTTTGTTTTATTTAACTTTCCACATCCTCAGAATATTCATTTAATATTTTGATATAATTACCTTAGTATATACCATCAACTGATATTTTAATATTTTAATGTCATAACTTATATATGTATCATCTCCAATCAAATCGAAAATCCAACCCCCAATCGGGAGAAAGTCATACTACCCCACCCCCCAAACTGATGTAATTCAATTTAAATAACCAACTCTCATAGTTGGTTATAATTATGGGTTTATATTCTATATTTAATCTTTACTAGATAATTATTAATATAGATTTAAATTATTATACATAACATTTTACTTTATAATCTATTTGAACACCATAACTTCGATCAATAATATGACTGGACTACAACTATTGTTAACCCAAGTGATTCATTTTTCATTAATCTAGACATTATTTTAAATAAGGAATGATTTGATGAATATATCCTAATTTAATGATATAAAAATAGTTATTTAAATGTTAATTAATAATTACCATTTTAATTTTCAATTAATCTATAAAAATGAATCATCATTTATGCCTACATACGGTCTACCGCCTTTAGGCATGATGTAACCCATTTTTCTATCACTAACTCTTATTGATGACTCTAAATATTTATGTAATGAATACATGTTATATTAATAAATGACTAAAATTTGATATATTATGTTTATATAATTTATGTATAAGGACTAAAATTAGTGAACTATATTTACATGAAAAATGGAGCATTTTTTATAGAAACAATGATTTTAACCATGAATGGTTGATAAACGTCAATATGTAAATCTTATATGTTATGTTAAGATAATATTTTGGTAATGAAATATATGTATAATAAATATGTATTATTTATAGTAGAGGATCCAATATATACGAAGAACGTCTGGACATGAGGTAAGTTATTTTTGTCTCAAATTCCATTATTTTGGTGATAAGTTAGGTTGTGCACATATGTTATTTTTTGAGGAGTATATAACACACCCTTTACATGTTATATCATGAATTTATGTTTTTTCATTAAAAATAATGTTTTTAATGTTTTTCATTAATGGGGAATATGATTCAAAATCATCCAAAGTTATAATGCAATTTCGTATAAAAACTCAAAATTCGAAAAGAATAATATTTTTTTATGGTGTATGAGCCAAGAAACACAAATCTTAAACAAAAAAAATTATATTTCTTTAATTTTAATCTCTTTGATAGAATTTAGAACATAGGTACCCAACCTTAAATAAAAATGAAATGTGATAAACAATATCGTTATAACCTAGTCAATAAATTAATCATTATGTATCGTAGTAGAATAATTATAAAAAATTTGGTTATTTATTGATTATAAATAAAATAGGAATCATTTAAATGTATAAGAAATGTTTTTAGAAAGAGGTTATTTTTCCAAACAGACTATTTTATCAAGATTTACGCTTATAATTTAAATTTATTTATTACATTTTTTTGATTTTTTTTAAAAAATAAAAATAATTTTGTGAATATCTGTATAAAAATTATCATAGGGTTATTTTATATATTTATATGAAATAGTTTATTTATTAATGAAAAGTAAAAAATAATGAATTCCATATAAAAAATACTTTTTAAAAACTAGAAATTTTGAAAGATTATATTTTTAATTGATTTTATAGTAACCTTTGTTAAATTATTTATCTATTAATTGAATTTTTATTAATCGAATAATTTTAAAATTAATTTTTAATTTGAAAACCTTTTATTTTGGGGAACTTTTTTTCTTTGAAAACCTGTTATCTCATTATGGCTGTTGGATTAATTTCAATTTAAATTTTTAAAATTAAGTAAATTTAATTTATAAAAATGCATTATATTTCTGGAGTAATAATGATTTAAATTGTATACTAATTAAAATAAATTATTTTCCTAAAATTAATGGTGAAAATATTACAAAATGTTTACTAGGGGTTATTAAAATTTTGATTTATTGTGGAGTTAAACAAAGAAGATAAGTTTTAAAATTACATTAAAACTTGTTTAAATAATATTTTTAGCCATATTTTCTACATATAAAAAACAATTTATAATATATGGATATTTGGAATCATCATTCATACAAATTACATTATCATTTTTGATTCATTTGGGATATTTCCAATTAAATTACAAGGTTTTCCCATTTCCTGATATATAAAAGGGAACTCCCACCCCTCACTTATTCACACACACCAAGATATTTTTCACAAAAATCATAAAAAAATCACTACACGACATCCTTATTTAAATTATAATAATTATGGTACTCCCCAAAGACCATACCTATATTATGTAAGAGGATTTACATAGTTGGTTTCTCTTCGAGGATATAATTATTTTAACAATGATATTTCATTTTCATTATACATTATCCAACTTCAATTATTTGTTAAAAATAACAATATAATAACATAATTATATCAAATATTTTTTTTAATTTTTATGGAATTATAATTACCAAACTCCACCTCCTTCAAATGGGAATCAAAATCATGGATTTTATGTATAGACTATGACCACTTCTCGAATAGATGTAGTTCGATTTCCATAACCACCATTTAATGATTTATAGAGTGATATAATTAAAACAATTATATAATATTAATGATATTATAATATATATTTTATTTTAATATGACACATACCATATTAAATTTCATTATGTTTCAATAAAAATAACGTCGCTTGTGTGTATAGAGGACTATATCCTCGCGAAGTGATATAATTCATTTTTCTCATACAAATGCCATATAATTTAATATGATATAATTTATAAATATAAGTTATATATATTAAATTATATTTATTATTTAAAATTAGAATATCACCCACTATATTAATCTTTCACATATTTGTGGCATGATGTCATTGCTCTTGTGTACCTACATCTAACCTTCATAATGATAAAATATTATTCAATTTGCATGTCCAAACATAAATAATGATTCTAGAAAACCTATAATGAATAAATGTTATATATATATATATATTAGGGTGATGTTATATTTATGATGTACTTATATTGTATCTTTAAGAACCATAATAATCATTACTGAACAAACATGATAAAAAATGGTAGTTAGAAATAAAAAAAATCTAATATTATTTATGAACGGACAATAATGTTTTTTGAAAGGATCATATATCATAGTATATGTGTAAAAAAATTTCATGAATATTTTTATAACATGGTTTCAACAACTATATAATATTTTAATGAACTTTCAACCAAAATGAACTAGGACTTAAAGAATTATGTTTCAATTTCTATTCACTAAGGTATATTTGTTTCTAATGAAATAATTTCTTTTATAAGGTGTATAAGTGACCCATTTCATATGTAATATAATTATAATATCTTAAATCATGTTATTTTATTTTTCAATTAAAATTATTTCGTCCTTATTGATTTTCGTTGATTATTACAATGTGGTAAGGGATTTAGTCTCAGAAAACATTCCATTAAGACATATTTGTTGTCATGCACCAATTAAATTATATATAGTGTATATAATGACCCAAATCCGTGTAATATCATTTTTAACTTATAATTCATAGTATTTAATGTTTGAAATTTAATTACTACAAAGAAGGGTATTTTACATGAAAATTAGTATGTGGTAAAATTTATTGAAAATCCCATTTTGTTTTGTTAATTTTAAACATATCCTAAAACAATAACCATATTACGATCATTTTTCATTTTAAAATACATTTAACATAAATATACATAATCATTTATGATTGTTATTATTATTTTCTAAATTTTATATCAATTCTAGAAAAGGAGATATTATGGAATTTTATTCCATTAAATTGGAAAAAATTGATAAATCAACATATATTAATAAATATGTATATTTGATGATAAATAATATAAATTAAATAATTTAATATCTCATTCTATATATAGAAATATTTTTTTACTTTGAACTTATGGTGGGCATTGAATTCTATAGTCCCTTGATGTATAAGTGTTCTCAAGAAGAGTGTTTCTAAGCTATCATAAAATCAATTCTATTAACCAAATTTGTTTTTACCTATAGTTATAAATTTTATTGTGATAGGTCATCATTGTATAGGTATCATGTTCTTTAAAATGATTTCAGATAATAAGGAATGTTATTCATTCAAAATTATATTATTTTTATCCATGAGTTTTCCACAATGATATTATCTCATAATTTACTTCATCCTCATTTTATGGATTAAAATTAATCTGTGTACAATTATTTCCACTTTCATATTGATTATGAATTATTTTATAATAAATTTGATTTTAATAGTTATATTAACTCTATATTCATTAATTTTTATTTTATTTAATAAATTCAATATGTTTTTATTTATTTACTTTTCCATATTGGTTGTTACCGATATTATTTTCTCATTTTTATTATCCCTATATAAACTTTCTTTTCAATTGATTGATTATATAGAATATAGGATTTATTATTTACTTTCAAATATTGTCTATTTTTATTGATTCATTATTTTTAAAACTATAATTAACCTCTATTGATAATTTTATATCACCCGTATTTTTTTTCCTTTCTTTGGAAGAAAAATATATGTACTTTAAATGATTTAAAAGAATATACCAGAGAGAAAAACGATGTTCTAAAAATTATCTTATATATATTATCAATTTAAATGAAGGGAATAGGTATGTATCCATTTTACCAGGACATAAAATTTAATCATTTTATTATGATTTAATTCATATTATCATATTCTAATGTAATCAAGAAGACACTATAATTGGAGCTACTAGGGTCAGAGTTTTTATATTTACACCAAATTTTAATTTTGGGAGACACAGAACATATTAAACAGATTTTTATATATTTTTTATATATAATGAAAATTAATTTCATTTATTAATATTCATATCAATTTTATTTATATTTTCATATCCATATGTGTATAAGTATTACATTAAGCATATGATTCCAATGTTATATAATTTTAATGGATTTATGATTTGATCACATTATCTATCATTATTATTATGATTAGGTATATAATTATGAAATATTTTGATCTATATCTACATAAAGACATTAAATTTATTATCCTTCACCAATTTCTAGAAATTATACATATTCCTATTTTTTTGAATTTTTATGTACTCAATAATCTTGAAGTATATTTTCATCAAAATTTTTATTTATTTCTATAATTGTATTTAAATATATTGACATCTATTTTCATGATTTATAAAAAATAAAAAAAATAATTTTACTATTAAAAAATGATCTCAAAATATCATTTTTACCTATTTTTATGAAAATAGATTAAACAAAATTTTCATGACACAATCTAAAATGAGTTAAATTTATCTTTTTAACGAAAATTTGATGGTATTATTTTTTTAACAGGTATTTCATTAACGGTATTTACTACCACCGTGGCAGCTCAAGGATTTAAATATTCCCCTCAATGTATTAGAGTTAATTTGGAATCCAAATTATTTATTTAATATTTTATAAAATAATAATTTTTAATTAGTGATTTCAAAATGGAATAAATATATTATTTAAGGAATATATTAGATTCATTTTTACGGAATATTTATTCCTCAATGAAAATATAAATATGTTTTCATATGTTTTACTAAGGATACGAACAGGTTTTACCATATCTATTCATTCTCAATATAGTTTATAATTGTTATTACGATTATGATTTTCTTATAAAACCCACCTATCATTTATGGGTAATTGTATGAAGAAACAATAAAATGATTGTGAAACTTGTTACTTTTAGGGGTAATGATTATGATGAATGTTTTGAGGAATTTATACCAAATTATTTTTATTATGAAATTATTGGTTCAGTTTAACTACCTCAATTCATTTGGTAATGATAGAAAAATCTAGAGTTAGATATGTTATGAGTGAACTATATTTCTATCACAATGTTATGTCCGGACCAAGTTTCATATCCACATGGTTATGTATGGACCTTGTTCCATATACATGAGATTATTTTTGGACTTGGATACATGTACCTAGGATTATATGTGGACTTGGTTTCATGTATATATAGTTTTAAATGGGCTTGGATTATGTCTATAAATATAATCATGGACCCTATTTCATGGCCTAAATTTAATGATTGAACTTATTTCTATTTATATGTGATTACAATATTATTCGTTTATGTTTCATAAAAATTTCAATGACGTTATTGTACTCTTTTGGATTATGTTTACTGATATCCTTTTTATTCATGTCATCTTCCCTACTAATCTTTATGGAATGACTCATGGTTATGATGTATGTTATGCATGGTATGGTATTAAAATTTAATTCTCATGTTCTCATTACCTTTTTTTCATGTTTTCATTATGTTATTAATGATTTATCTCTTTACCTCCAACATTTTTATTCTAAGATCAACCTTTTTTAAGTTTCACATCTTCTAGTTATGATGAATGTTTCTATATAAAATATGTCTAAAGGGATTGTCATTATGGGATATATTGAATATATTTTTTAAAATATGAGGATTGTGTATCTAGTATCCAATGTGAATAAACCTTTATGGTCCTCATGTATATATTTGTGAAATTAATTGAATATTCATCTAATAATAGTTAATATTTATGCATGAAAATTATGTGTTTTATATTTTAGTTGACGTAATATTTTATATTTTATTCATTTAAATCATATAAATTTTTTAAACACCCTATAAAAACACCTTTTATAAAAAAACCAGAATTTTTTTAATGAAAATAATTTCTTGATCTATTATCAATTACATCCATGTCTTCATATTGGAATGTATGTTTTTATTTTTGTATAAATTATCCTAAGAGTAATCACTATGAAAATGCATATATTATCATAAAAATGATATTATCTCTATTATACTATGAGTTGGTCTAAGACTTAATATCATACTTGACACTTTTATCCAATATTATTTTAATAATACAATTATCATTTCATGGAAATATAATGGAATTTTTTTTCTATTTTATTTAATTATCGAATATGAGAGAACCCAATATAATTAAACTTAGAGTTATTTGGTTTAATTGAAATATATTTTTATATGTTTTTATTTTAGGAAATTTTTACGATGAATTTAATTATAATATAATAATTTTCTTATAGTTTTAGTCACCCATGTTAACTTCTTTTGGGTTTTTTAATGGTTAGATCTCAAAGTAACCATGTAATTAATGGAAGAGATCAACAATCTAGTGATTTATTCATCTGAGCTAAATAATAGTTTATTATCTAAAATGGGATATATTATGTGTAGGAAAAAAATTTTATCCTTAATTATAATTATCAATCTGAAAATTATTAAATCTGTAATTACTATAAAGATTAAAAATGCAGTGTCCTATGTAATGTCATGTTACAAATATGATTATCAAAATATTATTTTAATTCCAATGCCATAAAAATGATAGAAAAAACACGAAACAAATGCCTCAAATGATCTAGTAGATATATTATATTTGTAAACTATATAAATAAGAAAAATAATTTATATTAAAATTTTATAAACATAATTGATATACAAAATTTTTTAAAAAAAACTATAGTATTCCTTTAATAGTTTAATGTATTAAATATCGAAAATATTGAAATTTCCAAGCCAATTTCTTAATCAAAGTGTTAATAAAGATGAAAGACAATAGAAACATCCATTATGTAAATGTCTTATCAAAACAAAACCTCATATGTGAGTTATAAAAAATGATTTTTTGATAAGAACACTAATCATCCACACAATAAATATGAGTTTTGTAATTCATCCTTTATTTACAAACTAATTTTTACATGGTTTATTTTTTACGTAAATAAAATCATCTCTATGATAACTTGACATTGAAATAATAAAAAAAACTCATGTTATATAATTATTTATTCTAATATCATATTTACAGGAACGTGATATTATTTCAGTCAGATAAATTTAATTTGATTTTGTTTGAGGATTTGTTCTCTCCACATATGGGAAAAAATATTTATAATAATAAGGAACCCATTGTATAAACTAATGATAGTATATTAGATAATTTATGGATATAGATACTCATTAAAAGATAATTATATAATTTAGATCTTGAAATTGAATTATTTTACATTGTAAACTCAAATTGGTAAAGAAAATTAAAATATATGGTTTAATACAATTAGGATAAAATTATATTATTACATTAATACAAGGTTGAGGTCTCTTAATAAAAATTATACTATGTTATTTTATAATTTTAGACAACTTAATATATTAATTTTGGTAGGTAATAAATAAAATTCAATAGATGTAATATATTTATAGGGGGTTTTGTATAATATTACAACATAAAACTCATATTATGATAATTTAATAGATTATTTTATTACAAAGATAAATAAACTATATAAAACCATGATACCCCTTATTATTTGTAAAAATGTACAAAAAAACACTAAACATTAAGTTAAAATCTTGGTTTAAAACACACCGTAGATCAATACATTTACAAAAATTGTATAAATTAATATGGAAAATTAAATAGAAATAAATAGAATCTCCATGAATAAAAAATACCCTAAATCTTAAACAACCTCTTTGATCATGAATATCCAATTAATACCTATAATGTGGTGGAACATGATGAATTAATAATAAATATTTTGATATTTAATAAGAAAACTATCTAAATAAAAAGAATGAATTAATTTTTTTGAATGAAATGGATAAGTGTGGAAAGGTAATATATATGATTACAATTCATTTACTCTAATTATGTTCATTATTGTGTTGTCAATACATATATGGTCATTAAAAATATTATCATTGAAAAAAAAATATGAATATAGGTATAATAATTTTATTTATGGATGTTATTATTTTTATTTAATACAGTTATAAATAATAAATTGAAAAATATTTTGTTTACACAAAATATAATTACTAAAAAATGATGTGATAAAAATATTTGAAATATATAAATATTATTAATTGTAAAAAATTAAATTACTTGGATTAAATTATTTATTTTAATTAATAAGTAATGTTTTTATGACTAAGAACATATAATGTTTATGAGTATATTTTTTTAATAACAAATGATCTTATAGAAATGTAGTTTTTTAATTTAAAATTTAAATTTATAAATATTAGTTATATAATTTCATAAAATGAAAATAATTTTTGGATACATCATTTTAACATTACCTTAGGGTGAATTTTTATTATTTTTATACAGTAATTTAATATTAAGAGAATAGTTCATAAAATAAAAATATTTCTATAACTGTAACTTTAATGAAATTACATTCATAAAATATTAAGTTAAATGTTTTTGAAAATGTTTTAGGTAATATTTATATATATATATTTATAAATCTATCTAATCCTTTAAAAACAATATTTTATTCATTAAACCCATTTATATCATTTTTGAAAAAGATGTAATATTTGACTCTAAAAACTAAATTTTTCACTTATTTTAAAAAACTTATTTTTAAGCATTTATATAAGTTAAATCCATATTTTTATCCATTTTTATATCAAAAAGGGAAATTTATTTAATATGGAAAATTTCATTTTTTATAACATTTTAATTATTATGATTAAATTTAATGTTCACTATAATGGTAAAAATATTAATTTTAATGATTTATTATGTTAATATTGTGTAATGTTTATGTAATAAATTAAAATAATCTTACAAAAACCGATGAAGCATTATAAAAGGTCATTTTCATGACTTTTTAATATTCATTAATTATATATTATAAATAAATACTCTCTACAAGTATATTATATTATTTTCCCATCAGAATTAAAAATGGTTTATTTTTAATAAATTTGATGACATATATTATATGGTTTTATTTAAAAGCATTTTTCCTATATTTAAAATTTTTAAATTTCAAAAAATTTATTTCATTTATGAAATTATTATACGAAAGTTTACCAAGGGTTAATTTTTTATATGTTTCTAAAAATATTTATTTTTAATTAAAAGTGAAAACAATATTTTATTTTAAATAATATTTTCTATTCAAGTATTAAAACAATTAATTTATGCTTCAAAGATTTTAAAATTTTCATTAGTTTTTATGCTTAAAAATACTCTAATTATGGTATTTAGAATGAATTCTAAGACTAAATTTGGTATTAAAATTATTTTGAATCATAAAATGAATTTTTATAAAAAACATTTTTATTGGGTTTTATAGAATAAAATTAATCTAATTATAGAAATTTTAGAATTGGATTTTGGAAAATGTATTCCATATTTTAGAATAAAAAATTAGTAATATTATTAAATGATCACTTTTATTTTCTTCATTATGAATAGTAAACATTTTATAATATTTATGTAAAGGATATTATCTAAAGTGTAACTCTGCTTTTTTCAATGTATATAATATTTCTACATTGGAGTAATAAATTTATGCTCAGTTTTAATTTTTATCTTTTCATATGAATAATTTTCTTTTTTGTGCTAATTTATTAGTGATTTTAGTGATGATATTATAACCATCCAAGCTTAGAAAATGTTGTTTTAATTCTAGTGGAAGTAATAAACTAATCCAGTAAATGATTTAAAAACATTAAAAGATATATTTTATTTGTAATTTCCCAGACCCCTCCGGTCCATTCCATTTTTAAAATGTGGTTCTGGAGGTGTTCTAGGAGGACAAGGCGACTTGGTGTACATTTGGGTGGAATTTAAGAAAAATTAATGGGTTATGATCTTCACACGGTTGGCGCATGGTTTGCCTAAACTGTGCAGCCAAAAAGTGCATGGTTGGTGTTAGAGGAAGTGGATAATGCATGGTTAGTTTATGTTTTTTATAACCATGCAGACTAACCATGTGAGGAGTGTTTAGCGAGGTAGAAGCTAACACACGTTTAGCGCACGGTTTGTTAAATCGTGCGGAATAACCGTGCGATCACTTAAAGTAAGATCCTAAAATTGTGGATATGAACTCTTTTTCCACTAAACGGTCCGTTTAAGCCCCTACGTAGCCATAACTTGGGATTACACTTCCTTGGAGGTAGAAGAACCTCCCCCAAGAATTTTGAAGGAGATCCGAAGGCTTCTCTTCGCAAATCAAAGCTAGTTTATCGAGGTATGTGATCATTTTGTTTGGTTTCTTAGATCTAACAAGATCTGCTCCCCCTTTTCTCTCAGGATATTAGATATACGCCTTTTATGGGTAGATCCAAGTGTGTGGATGTCGAATATGATGAGCTTTCGTCTTGGTAGTGTCAGTATAAGAGGTCCAGGGAGGATCCTTGGTGAATCGGCTCGGTGTTCTTTGGCGTTCTTCAACCATTGTGTTTTTCATCAATACCGTTGAGGTAGGGGATTCATGGCTTCCCTATTTTTAATGTGAAATCGTAGATTTAGCATGATTTATCCCTTTGTATCACGATGGAATTGACTAAATTAAATACTTTAACTGGATTAAAATAATTGGTTTGATCGTATGTAGTTGCTTTGTACCATGATAAAAGTTCCCCTCTTGATTTTCTAGATAGTGTGATATATATTCTTTGCATGTTATCATGTTTCTCTTGATGAAATTGATAAATAATATAAAGCCTAAATGAATTTAAAATTAATTTTCTAAAGATAAAGAGGCATGTAAATTAATCTAGTCTTTGTTGTTGTGGATGTTGTACCAAATTGGTGTTAATAAAATTGGAGATGATGATGTGTTTAATTCATTTGGTTGGTAAACCTAAAATAGGTTGGTGGTTGTTGTTTGAATTCTGGATGCTTTGGTAAAGGGATAAGAGCCCAAATTTTTTTAATTTTTGTTTTCCTCCTGCTTTTCCGGTTTTCTGACCCTGGGAGGGTGTTGTGATATGTGGGTGCATGGTGGCCTTGAGGATGTGGCAGTAGATGATACCTAGAGTGGCGAGATGCATCGGTTTATGGATGTGGGTGTCGGGGAGGACACTAGGGGTGATGGAATGGGATGGATGTGGTTGTTGGATGCTTGTGTATTCTTTGGTTGATTATCTTCTTTACTTTTCCCCACTACTCCAGGCAGCTGGTCCTGCTTACCCTTCCTCCGAAAGGGGCGAAGACACGCGGGGTATGCCACGTGATTTCTGTGTTTAGCCTCTCTAGGGGGAATGGGTCTACACTCTTGCTATTGGGGGTACACGCTTGATGGGTAGTACATCTACTCACCGTGTTGATCCCCTTGTGTTTACTAGCATAGGATTCTTTTCTAGAATGCATGGGATACTGGAAAGTAATTCTATAATTAATGTTTGAAGAATTGATGTTAACCCCTGTGGATAGAGATGATGGAATATAATGATTAGGTTGTAACATCGAAGGAACATTTGACATTGGCGGTGATGTTGATGAATTTAATGTGGTTTTGTTCATAGTGAATTAATGTGTAAAAAATTAATTAACATAAAGTGGAATTGATAAGAAAGGGGATAAAGTAATATAATGATGTTCTTTAATTGGTTGTGTGCTTATAGGATACCTAGTCTTAGAAATAGTAGCCCGGAGTCTGAGAGACATTAGCAGTAGTTGAAACTAAGACTTGGTTATTCCCATAGTGTGGTTGTGAGTTATAATATATTCTGTACATTTTTTTGTTTCTATATGATAATCCACCCTATCAGTAAAGTCAATTGACACCCTGGGGATTCTGAACACTGGGGGGGGGTGTTTTCCCCAACATTCCTATGGGAGGATGAATGGATGACTACCCCCTTTGACCCCACTCTCTTCTCTTGGTAGATACTAGTGCAATGAGGCAAATCGCTTAGTTTTCCCCATATATGTGTGTAGAGGATTGTAATGGTTTGTGGTTATTCACACACATATATTCTAGATATAGTATCCTCTCGAATACTATAGGATTAACGTGTATAGGCTGTGATGGCTTGAGGAACCCTACACAGTGTATGGGCTATAATGGCTTGTGGTATAATACCCAATGTATGATACACATTATGTGAGATGTGGTGGATCCCAAAAACTACCTAGTTACTTTTGGTTGTGAGGATGGTGTGGTGCTTAGCCCAGGTGTCTGCGGGTAAGTCATTGTGGTGCATGGGGTGCAGATTGTGGAGCCTAGCCCAGGTGTATACGGGAAAGCCTTTGGAGAGAGATGCACATGACGTATGTCATTGGGGAAAAGCGGCAAACCAGTGGGGAAGTAGTAGCGGGGTACCCTTGATTTTTTTTACTATATGCTATATTCTTATATGCGTTACTTGGCGAGGGTATCCATGGTGAGGTTGGGAACCTAGTATACCTATTTAGGTGACGAGTTAGTTTCACTTGTAGTTCACTGTGCTTTAGCATGCTTTATTTACCTTTGCACGAGAGGGTTCGGGGATGATCCTACTAAGTATATTATTATACTCACCCTATATTTATATAAACTATTTTTCAGGTCACATGGAGCTGGTTGGAGATCAAGCTAGTTACTACTAGCTTGTGGTTGGAGGAGCTTTTCGGGCTTGTGGTCGCCGTTGTTTTACTTTCTTTTGGGTACCTGTAGTTTTCCATTTCAGTTGTATTACATTTTTGTAAACTTCCCAACCCCAGTTACCCAGATTCAGTGCCTTATTATATAACATTGGCATGATCACAAAAGATCAAGTCTCGAAAGACCGATTAGTTTAGTAGCCTTCAAACACTAGATACATTCATAAGTTTTACATTACATCATAAGGTAAAACAAAACTAAAACAACATCTTGTCTTTATATACCCTCATATTATCCCTTCATGTCATTCATAAAATAGTTCTTCATATCCTGGAAAAATAAAAACATTGAAAGGGGTGAGCTCAGATGCTCAGTAAGGATAACAATATAGCAGAAGCTTTCATAAATAAACATAAACATTTAAGGCATTGTATATCTGAATCAAAAGCCTTTTAATCTTGGACGTCAGCATAATATGCCAAAATAAAATAAAATAATGCCATTTAATTATTCACATGGATATTCTACTAGTTGAATAATCACATGAAATTTCAATAACCACATTCATAATGATGGAATGCATAATTCCAGACTATCATAACCACGTAGCCAAGGCATCATGCCAAGACTACAAATAAGATTTTGTTAAGGCCTCATGCTAAGACATTGGTTTGTCTCATGAGACCTACCGATTCAATTTTTTTAGAAGAAATGTATGTTTCAAATTGCTCAAATATACTCTAGTTTTTTTATGAAAACATTATGAAATCTTTTGAAGACAAAATAACTAATTCTAAGACTGCTCGACTAATTAAAGGCCATGATGGGTCCACACCCAATCACTTCCTGTCTACCACACTCGAGAGTCGGGTATTATGAAAAAAATTTTAATCTTGTGTTAAATACGTATACATTTGCACTGTATTTTCTTATATTTGAGAGAAATATCTCTCTCTTTTTTGAAATCATTTAAAAAAATTTTTACTTGTAGAGGAAGCTGAAACTCAAATAATGGACATGGCGGCGGAGAACTCTTTGCCGCCGCATACGTAAGAAAAAACATTATTTTTGTCATTTAGTAAAAATTATTTGTATAAAAATATTCCTTTTGAATAAACATAAAAGTCAAAGGGGTTTATACACCGTATAAAAGAATGTTGTGCATAAAACAAAATATTCCCCAATGAAAGGGGATTGAGACGAAGTCCCTTACAATGATCATTTTGTAAATAAGATAGAACTTTAATGTGTATTCACTATAGGTACACATAATTAATATAAAAATACAATATAGGACATAAAGATTTATTTCATTAATTATCATAGTACGACATAATTTCAAAGTAGAAGTTTAACCCAAATAAAGGAATGTGGGTTATGAAGTTCCCTTACCTCGTGTCCGACATGACTTGATCATTCTTTAACCTCCTGAATAATAAACTAGAGTTAATTTATACTTTCTTAAGAACCTTTTTCAAGTTAATTATTCATTTTATATCACTTATTACCATTTTATGAACATTATCTAATTATTTAATTTAATAACAGTCGTTTTGTCGATCTTTGGTACTTGAGTCAAAAAATAAACTTCTTATAATTACAAGTTGTTCATGTGGTAATATATCAATTATATCCAGAATTATAGCCATGATTTAGATATCATATATATCATATATATCCATTATATATATATATATTCATTTATAATATTACATAACATTTATATGTAAGAAATGAAATGCACCGTTTGTGGAGACGATAATCCGTACGTACGCATGAATGCTACATTCATTTATATTTCATATTTAATGGAATGAAATCATAATGATATAAAGGTGTATTATAATTCCAGTATAATATCATATAAAATATCATTTATTCCATCCTTTACATGTACCACATATGGCATTAACAATTCAAATCACTTTGAGGGGGCGGTAGTCCGCACTTCCTAAAATGAAATTATCGCGTTTACCCATAATGGAAGTCATAAAGGTATGCCATAAATAAAAAATAAAAAATCATAAGGAATAAATAAACATAATATATATCATATATAAAAATAGTGTCATCTTAGTGGCCACCATGAGAGGTGTTAAAAGAAAATTGAACATTCATCGTTTCGCGAGGCAGTAATTCTCTACCAAGAGAAATAGTATGTTCTTTTACCATTAGTCGAAGGTGTGTGTAAATGTAAATAAAATACTTATCATAACGAGATCCTATTATATTTAAGATAATAGTTTTTTTACAAAATAAAGGAATAAAAAGAGTTTAAGGGGTGGGATAAGCAAAATAAAACAAAAGAACATAATAGAAGACATTACCTTAAAATCATGTAACTCTTTTTGATTTGATACAAAGGATTCCTTGGGAAGACTTCTGCCCAATGTGAGGCATGTAGGAGTAAGAGAGGGAAGTTGAGAGATTATTTGGGGGTGAAAAAGGTGGTAGAGGTTGGGGCCGTTTATAAGAGGAGAGGAGGGGAACTCTTGGAAAGTAATGAAATGTTACATTATTATGAAGTGATTTTCGGATTCCAAAGGTCCCATAATTATATATTTAGAGTATAAGGTGATAATGGATCGAAATATACCCATAAAATAGTATTTTGACAAGTTTATGTCTTACATTTTACAATATCTTCTCATTTTATTTATATCGTTAATTAATGAGGTAATCGCTGCATCATCATGGTGTCATATACAATTTAAAATATTTAATTTCTAAAAATTATAAAAAAATTACCAACATGTAAGAAATATTATTATCTTTCAAATGGATATTTATAGTCGAAATGTTAACTTATATAACCCCATGTAATAATTGTTTTAGTAAAACGACACATGTTTGTGACAATTTTATTTTTACTTTAAATAAAAAGTTATTAATGTCATTTTCTTTCCCAAGTGGCTCCATGGGGTCCCCAAGTTGTCCCATGGATTTTTTTGGTCGGCCATGACTCATCCAATAAGGGTATGACATGTGTAAAGGTGCTTTCATATTATTATAGCCTTATATTTATCTAAAATTACACTAAATACCTTTAATCGCGATTAATAAAACATAAAAGTTACTATGCACCAAAAAATTAATCTAATCCCATTGAACCACATTTTAATTCTTAATGACAACCATGTATTTAGGATTCTTGAAAATCAAATCATAGAAGTGTTAATGTTTCATTTAAATGAAAAATCAGTTTTTTAACTACCACTTAGTGGTTTCACTATTCATCCAAAATTGATGTTTTTCAGAAAAATAAAAAAAATTAACTCTAAGCTATATATGATATTCCAAATTCAAATATGAAGTCTATTTTACAAAATTAAAAACATATAAGTTGAATTAATTAATTTAATAATTAATTCCTGCTATCACAAAAAATAGCGTGTTTTTAAGAAACAATATATATAAAAAGATTGACAATTGTTTATGTCCAATTTCAAAGTGAAATTAATTCTAAAGACCACCATTGGATTAAATGGTAAAAATTTATTCTAATTATACCATAAAACCACTCAATAGTATAATTTATCACTATAAATTATTTTTAATAAAAAGATTTTTTTTAATTAAAATTTAGTAATTTCCACTATTCATCAAAATATAAAAGTTATCTGAGAAGTTCCAAAATTTCACCCTAGGATAAATTCGATATTATGAATCCAAAAATGAAGTCCATTTTGAAAGAGAAAATTTATAGAATTTCAAAATGGTGTTACTACTATTCATAACGGCTAGTTTGATTGGTTGTGGTGTGTTAGAACTCGAGGTTGCATACAACACATGCTACGGTATTATTCAAAGAGAAGCGTACCATGGATGCTTGAGGTGTTACATTCTCCCCTCCTTCAATAAAATTTGTCCTAGAAATTTGAAATATTTCTTAGAAAATAAAAGGTTGAAAATAGAAAATACCTTTGTGGAAAACCAATATCAGAAATAGGGTTAATAAAAATATAACTTTAAAAGAAAGAAAGATAAGTACAAAGGTCACCCGAGATAGCACATTCTAGGATTATTTGAAAATATGGATATGGAGGAAAACAACCATCAAGGTCTGATGGATATTTGTATAAAACAGGATTAGGAGAAAGTTAACTACAAAAAAATCACAAAATTGTGATTGGTTAAACGGTCATTGATTCCCCAATTGGAAATGTTAACCGACAACATTTTTGCTTTAAGTTACCTTTCATAAAGATGAGGAATTTATTTAGGATATTTACTAAGAATGTAAGGAAATATACTTACTTTTCTTGTATACTTTCATTCTTTAATAAATTTTTACCACAAACCCATATTTCACTCCAAAACGTAATAGAACTCAAAAATGTTCAATTTATCATGATTGTATAAGGTTCCAAATATTAACACATACCATTTAGATTAGGAAAACTTTTTTTAATAACCAGGGACTTTCTGTAAGCTAGTGGTAGGTAATAAAGGCCTCTCGCACTATGGTTGTGGGTTAAATTCTTACATCTTTGTCCGACGCAACGGGTTATCCCCCATCCTCCAGGTTGTCCTTTCCCTAAAACTATAGTATTATAATATTCCAAAAATAATATTCATAAATGTTTTACCCTTAAAAAATACTATAAAAAGTTCAAATTTATCAATTCCAACCTTTATAGTTATCCAAAATCCCTCTGTCCAGACATTCTCTAAAGAATCTCTAAATTCAAAAATCAATTGTATCATCAGATTCCTCAAACAAAGTTAAGTTTCTCTTGTTGTCACATACTAAAAATATGATTAACTTCATCATATTAAAACCTTAAGGAAAAAAACAAGTACTACAGTACAATCCTTATATATATCACATTATTCATAAAACCATAATATCGTTCTTGAGTCCAAAAACACAAATACAATAATTATTCAACTTCAACTGTAGTAACAGCATAAGCTTGGCCTTTCTCTCTTGGACTTTTCTAAGGCATGTTTCCTTGGAGCTAAAGGCATTAATTTGCATAATGCCCAATTTCCCTACAATTGTAGCATTCAACATTGATAGCCTCTTTCTTTCCCTTAAAATCACAAGCCTGGTGACCTTTTTCTCCACATTTATAACAAACTCCCATTCCTTTTAGGCAAGTACCGAGATGATTCTTCCCACAATTATCACATAATGGGAAATCCTTATTTCCCTTTTTTTCTTTATCTATCTCTTGTTCCATTATTCTCTTCTTCTCTTGCTTTAATTTATTGTCATAAGATTTAGAGAATTCCTTTTCTATCTTGATAAAACATGAGACTATATCATCATACATTGAGAAAGATTGTGATACTAAAGCACGATGGAGAAATGGTTTTATCCCATCAATAAAACGATCAATCATACTTCTTGGGTTACATATATAATCTACAGCATGCCTCACTAACCTTGTAAAGTTAGCCTCATACATTGCGACATTCTCATCCTCCTTCTCCCTCAGACTCAGAAATTTCATTTCCATATCTTCTCGATGGTCACGAGGAAAGTATTTTTCTAAGAAAATTTCCTTAAACTCCTTCCATTCCATACTTGATACTTCTTCATCTTCCTTTGTGTTTTGAATCAGCGACCACCATTGATCGGCATCTCCAGTGAGGTGGTAAACATCCAAGAAAACTTTCTCCCTTTCGCTACTCCCCAAGGTGTGGAATATTTTCTCTAAGGAGTTTATCCATTGCTCAGCTACTAATGGATTTGTACCCCCATTAAATGTCGGCAGGTTTTGACTCATGAAGTGGTCTAACATTTATTCTCCACGTTGTGGATTAGGGTGCTCCATACGAGTAAGGTTATTATTCATAACCTGAGTGAGTTTTCCTAGTATGGTGATAAGCTGATCAGCACCAGTTTTATCACCAGCTCCACTATAATTATTTTGAGTAGGAGAGAAATCCCTACAGGGAGTTCGTGTATTGATACGGTTTCCATTCCTCCCACTAGGCACCATTTCTAAACAATAAAATAAACTAGAGAAGTTTATAAATCATAATACATAATTACAAACTTGCAAAACACTTAAACATAAATTGAACTATTTATAGATATAATCCATAATCATAAAAATGTTTTCATTGAGAAATTATATACTCATAAACCTTTATAGTGGTTTGTAATGAAAACAAGAATTATCCTAAGCATATCCCCTGGGAGTGTCATAACCAAGAGTGCAGCAAGGCCCGTTGTCGTGCACCAGTTCCCATTCGAGTCTAGCTCAAAGCGGTGTTTTTGTGTTTTACCCCTAGGTACATCTGTGCCAGACCCACCTCTACCTGCACGTATCCAGACATGGATGTATTGCTCAAAAAACTGAAAAATTCTCTATAATACCAAAATTCTAGGAAGTTATTCTATGCTAATCCTCAATGTCTATCTTAGGAATATGTGCTCTAATCAGAGTTTATCTAAGTCTATCTTCCAAGGCTAGTACTAAAATGCCTTGATAGCAACTATAAACGCCCCAACCCCAGTTACCCGGAGTCGGTGCATTATTACGTAACACTGGCATGATCACAAAAGATCATGTCTCTAAAGACCGATTAGTTTAGTATCCTTGAAACACTAGATACATTCATAAGTTTTACATTAAATTATAAAGTAATAAAAAACTACATCAACATCTTGTCTTCATATCCCATAATATTATCCCTTCAGGTCATTCATAAAATACTTCTTCACATCCTGGAAAAATTAAAACATTGAAAGGCGTGAGCCCAGATGCTCAGTAAGGATAACAATATAGAGTAAGCTTTCATAAATCAACATAAACATTTAAGGCATTTGATAACTGAAACAGAATCCTTTTAATCGTGAAATTCAGCATAATATGGCAAAATAAAATGAAATAATGCCTTTTACTTATTCACATGGATATTCTAGTAGTCGAATAATAACATTCAATATCAATAACCACTTTTATAAAGATGGAATGCATAATGCCAAACTATCATAACCACGTAGCCAAGGCCTCATGCCAAGACTACAAATAAGATTTTGTTAAGGCCCTGTGCCAAGACACTAGTTTGTCTCATGAGACCTACTGATGAAATTTTTTTAGAAGATACTTAGGATTAAAATTGCTCAAATATACTCCGGTTTATTTATGAAAACATTATCCAAGCTTCTAAAAATAAAATAACTAATTCTGAGACTGCTCGACTAATTTATGGCCATGATGAGTCCATGCCCAATCCCTTCCTATCTACCACACTCGATCGTTAGGTTTTATGAAAACATTATTAATCTTCCGTTAAAAACATATACATTTTCACTAGATTTTCATATATTTGACAGAAATATCTCTCTCTTTTTTGAAATCATTTAAAATTTTTTATGACTTGTAGAGGAAGCTGAAACTCAAATAATTGTCATGGCGGCGGAGAAGTCGTTGTCGCCACATACATAAGACAAAACATTCTTTTTTTCGTTAAATAAAAATGCTTCGTATAAAAATATTCCTTTTGAATAAACGTAAAAGTCAAAGGGTTTTATAAACCGTATAAAAGAATGTTGTGTATAAAACAAAATATTCCCCATTGAAAGGGGATTGAGACGAAGTCCCATATAATGATCATTTTGTAAATAAGATAGATCGTTAATGTGTATTCACTATAGGTACACATATGTAATGTAAAAATAAAATATAGGAAAAAAATGTATTTCATTAATTATCATAGTATGACATAATTTCAAAGTAGATGTTTAACCCAAAGAAAGGAAAGTGGGATAAGAAGTTCCCTTACCTCATGTCTGACTTGACATGATCATTCTTTAACCTCCTGAATAATAAACTAGAATTAATTTCCACTTGCTTAAGAACATTGTTCAAGTTCATTATTCCTTTTATATCACTTATTACCATGTTATGAACATTATGTAATTAATTAAGTTAATAACGGTTGTTTTGTCGATCTTTGGTACTTGAGTCAAAATATAAACTTCTTATATTTACAAGTTGTTCATATGGTAAAATATCCATTATATCCATAATTATATTCATGATTTAGATATCATATATAACTTATAGATCCATTATATATTTTCATTTATAATATTACATTACATATAGATGTATGAAATGAAATGCACCATTCATGGAGATGGTAAGTCGTACGTATGCATGAACACTACTTTCATTTCTATTTCATATTTAATAGAATGAAATCATAGTGATATAAAAGTGAATTATAATTACATAATAATATCATATATAATATCATTTACTCCATCCTTTAAATGTCCCACATATGGAATTAACGATTCAAATCACTTTGAGGGGGCGGTAGTCCGCACTTCCTAAAATGAAATTATCGCATTTACCCATAATTGAAGTCATAAAGGTATGCCATAAATAAAATATAAATAAGCATAAGGAATACATAAACATAATATATATCATATATAAAAATAGTGTCATCTTAATGGCCACCATGATAGGTGTTAAAAGAAGATTGAACAATCATTGTTTCGCGAGGCAGTAATTCATCACCCCCAGAAACAGTATGTTCTTTAACCATTAGATGAATCTGTGTTTAAGTTTAAATAAAATAATTACATAAAAACATTCTATTATATTTAAGTTATTGCTGTTGTTACAAAATAATGGAATAGAAAGAGTTTAAGGGGTTGGAGAAGCAAAATAAAACAAAAGAACATAAGAGAATACATTACCTTAAAATCAGGTAACTATTTTTTATTTGAGCCAAAGGCTTCCTTGGGAAAAATTATGCCTAATGTGAGGCTTATAGGATTAAGATAGGGAAGTTGAAAGAGTATTTGTGCAGAGGTTGGCTGAGCCAAATGGCTTTGAGGGTGTGAATAAGGTGGTAGAGTTGGAGCCCTTTTATAAGAGGAGAGGAGGGGAACTCTTGAAATGTAATGAAATGTTACATTATTATGAAGTGCTTTTCGGATTTCAAAGGTCCCATAATTATATATTTCTAGAATAAGGTGATAAGGGATCTAAATATACCCATAAAATAGGTTTTTGAAAAGTGTAAGTCTTATATTTTACATTATCTTTTCATTTTATTTAAATCGTTAATTAATGAGGTAATCGCTGCATCATCATGGTGTCATAAAAAATTAAAACTATTTAATGTCTAAAAATTATAAAAAAATTTAGCAAGATGTAGGAAATCGTTTTATATTTCCAATAAATATTAAGAGTTTAAAAGTTAACTTATATAACCCCATGTAGTAATTGTTTAAGTAAAACTACACATGTTTGTGACAATTTTATTTTTATTTTAAATAAAAAGATATTAATGTCATTTTCTTACCCATGTGGTTCTATGGGGTCCCCAAGTTGACTCATGGATTGTCTTTGTCAGCCATGACTCATCCAATAAGGGTATGACAAGTGTAAAGGTAATTTCATATTATTATATCATTATATTTACATTAAATTACACTAACTACCTTTAATCACGTTTAATAAAACTTAAAAGTTACTATTCACCAAAAAATAATTTTAATACCATTGAACCACATTTTAATTCCTAATGACAACCATGTATGTCAGATTTTTGAAAATAAAATCACAGAAGTGGTAAAGTATCATTTAAATGAAAAATCTGTTTTTTAACTACCACTTAGTGGTTTTACTATTCATCGAAAATTAAAGTTTTTCAGAAAAATACCAAAAAATCACTCTAAGATATATTTGATATTCCAAATTCAAAAATGATGTCTATTTTACAAAATTTAAAAAATATATGTTGAATTAATTAATTTAATAATTAATTCCCGGTGTCACAACAAATAGCGTGTTTTTAAGAAACAATATATATCGAAAGATTGACAATTGTTTATGTCCAATTTCAAAGTGAAATTAATTATAATGACCACCATTGGATTAAATAGTAAAAATATATTCTAATTATAACATAAAACCACTCAATATTATTCTTTATCACTATAAATTATTATGATTAAAAAATTTGTTTTAATTAAAATTTAGTAATTTCAAATATTCATCAAAATATAAAAGTTATCTGAAAAGTCCCAAAATTTCACCGTATGCTAAAATCGATATTAAGAATCCAAAAATAATGTCTATTTTGAAAGTTAAAATTTATAAAATTCCAAAAAGTAGGTACTACTATTTATAACGGCTAGTTTGATTGGTTGTGGTGTGTTAGAACTTGAGGTTTCGTACAACACACACAACTGTATTATTCAAAGAGAAGCGTACCATGGACACTTGGGGTGTTACAATATGCATGGAATTTCATATATGGTCTTGGGTTTATTTTAGATTTCAGTTCTAAGATGGATTTGGTTGGTGTTTATCTTATCGCTCTCTTCCTCATGTTTTCTCATAGAGGGTAATGCCTCCCATTTGAGTGTTTATTATACCCTCGGTGCTAGTCGCCAATCTGGGGCCTAATGGAGGTGGGACTCAGGGGTCAATATCTCCCTTTTCACATTGATGACCTAGGAGGGGTACACATTTTGGGGAGGGGTTCAAGACAGAGTGGTATTAGAGGCCAGGTTGAGAGATAGGATGGAGTTTGGAGTTAGGCACATGTGAGGTTGCATTGGTTGGTAGGGAAACATAGTCATTCATGTTTAGAAAGTGAGGTAAGCACTGGAGACCGAATGAAACATAGCCGTTTTGGCCCCCCTATGATATGATGTACGAACCTTTATGTTTACAATTGCTACTAAATAGGGTGATATGGGTTACAGGGCAGAGACCTAGGCAAGGATCATGCATCATTCTTCTTTGTTCCTGTGTTTGAATGGGTAGACCTTGGGGTTGGACAACATAAAATGAATAAAAGAAAACAATTAATTAATAAATGTTAAGTCTTCCATATTCCAGGGATAGGAGCTCTATGTGTTTGTTATTTTGCATGTATGGCTCTAGGTGGACGTCCTCGTCAGGTTTGCGTAGAAGATGTCCAGCAGGTTGTTCCAGCAGGACGCCTCAGGGTAGAGGTTGACGACAACGACACTTGGAAGAAGACACTCCAAGAGTTTCAGCGTCGGAGTCTCTAGAAGTACGAGGGCTCTGTTTCAGATGCAGACATGGAATACTGGTTAGAGTAGGTCAAGAAAGGATTCGGTTCGATCCATGCTCGGAAAGAGCACTGAGGTACTTTAGTCGTGACGATGCTGCGTGGAGCAGCAAGGTAGTGGTTGTTCTTGTGCCTCGGGGATCTTGAGGAGTCAGCGATCTCATGGGAGGAGTTCCGAGAAAAGTTTATAGTCGAGTTCATTTCCTCTACTTCAAAGCCGTCTAGTCCCCAAGAGCTTCTTACACTTCGACAGGGGAGCTCCACTATTCGAGAGTTTGGAATCTATTTTCGAAACCTTTTACGGTATGCTTCAGACTTATTACTAGATGAGGAGGCCATGTAGGGGCATTTCAAGTAGGATTTTCGTCCATGAGGTCACACCATTTATGCTGAAGACATATCTCGAGATGCAGGCGGCGGTGGAGGTGTGGATGAGGTCACACCTTTGATGTTGTGATTTTACAAGATAACCAGGTGTGGATGTTGTAGTTGATGCTTCACAGTTTGCATTCCTTGACTTGTGCTTATGATTACTAGTTGCCCAAGTAGGTGCAGAAACTTATTTAAAAATCATTACTGAACATGAAATCATGGATGGGACAAATGGGTTTTTGTTTTGTGTGAGTTGGGATGTGGCAGGGGTGCATTTTTTGTTCTTTAGGCAGGCTGAAGAAAAACATAAACTTGGGTGAGTGCTTGTTACGTATACATATATTTGTAGTTTTTTGTTTCTTATTCGCGCCCCAGACAAGTTGAGAACATAGTTCCAAACACCCCCATTTCATGGGGAGGGTGTTTTTTCCAACACTTCTATTAGTTTTTGGTTATTAGATCCTTTCTTCTCCCTTTCCCGGATAGCCCAAGTAGCTTCGGGCAGGCTGTGATGGCATGAAGTCCATTATTAGCCCAAGATCCTTTTGGGCGCGGTAGTGTGGTGGTTATGGCCCAGGTGTGTGTGGGAAGGTGGTTTCCCAAGTGTCTTGGGAAGAGGCCCAGGGGTCTTCGTGGGTGACGGTGGTTTTTATGGCCTAGGTTTTTACAGGCATGGTTACGTGAGACAGTTGTGGCCCAGGTGCCTGCGGGTGAGGTTTTGCAGTGGGACTGTGTGAGGTTGTGGCCCAGGTGTGTGCGCACGGGGTGAGGCAGTGGGACTGCGGTGACAATGGAGGGATTAGTTTGATGCGTATGATGTATTCAATAACCAGTGGGAATGTGCCGCGGGGTACCCAAACATTGATGTTCTTTATTATACACTACTTTTCCTGTATTATTTGGTGAGTGTGGCTGGGGAGCGGGATGGGTGAACTCCTCAATAGTGTTGGGTGTCTGTTTCTCACGGGACTTTAGTATGTCTCACCACTTGTGAATAAGCGTATTTGGTTTTTCCCTACTGATTATAATTGTATGCTCACACTACGTATATAAAACTACTTTCAAGTTTCCAGGCGGACTTCGGGGATCGCACGGGATCATACTAGCTCAAACTGTTGGGGCAGTTGTAGTTGATGTTTCTCTTTCTTTGGTACTTTACCTTTGTAGTCACTTGTACTTTGTGGTATTTACTTTTGGAACAGGCATATTATAATGGTTGTTTTGGATTTTCTTACACTTTTAGTTTTGGTGTTGTGAGATTTACTATCTTATCTTCTGATCCTATTAAAATAATAAGGGTAATATCTTCCATTTAGTGAGTGATTCTATACCCTTGGTGTTGGTCACCACTCTGGGACCTATTGAAGGCAGGTTTCAGGGGTCATTATTGTAACATCCAAAGTAATAAAAAATAGATATTATTATATATGTCTATTAATGAATTAGATAGTGTTTTAGAGGCTTAAAATGAAAATAAATCCAATCTTAAGCATGAAATACACTAATATTCTTACAAGATTGTTTTACTGCCTTTTGATGGCAAACCATTTTTGAATCTATATTTTGACAATTTTATAAAATATTTTTGTCAAAATAAACTTATTCTTTATGATTGGGACATCAAAATTTACCTTTTGTGATTTTTTGTTATTTTTCTGACAATATTCATTTTTTTAATGAATAGTGAAAAATACTGCATTTTACATCAAAACTGCATTTTAATCAAATTTTTTTATATTATTAGATTATGTTTTGAATTGGTTTTGAAGTTAAATTCGAATATATTTTTACCATTAAATCCAATGGTGGTCATTGGAATCAATTTCACTTTGAAATTGGACTTAAACTGGTGTTAATCTTTTGATACTTATTGTTTCATAAAAACACGCTATTTGCTCTGACAGTGGGAATTAATTATTAAATTAATTAATGTTACTTATATATTTTGAATTTTTTAAAATAGACTTCATTTTTGAATTCGTAATATCAAATATAGCTTAGGGTGAATTTTTGGTAATTTTCTGAAAAACTTCAATTTTTGATGAATAGTGAAACCACTAAGTGGTACTTATAAAAATTGATTTTTCCATTTAAATGAAATTTTTCCATCATTGTGTTTTGAATTTCAAAAATCCGACATACATGGTTGTCATTAAGAAGTAAAATGTGGTTCAATGGGATTAAAATAATTTTTTGGTGAATAGTAACTTATTAAGTTTTTAATCGCGATTAGTGGTAATTTGGGTAGTTTAAGGTATAAATAATGCTTTAATAAAATGAGATGAGCTTGACACATGTCCTACCCTCATTTTTTGTGTCATGGACGACCAAGAGAAGCCATTAGTCAACTTGGGGACCCCATGGATCCACTTTTGTTGGGAAATGACATAAATAAGTTTTTATTAAATGTTAAAGTAAAAATGACACAAACAAGAGATGTTTTACTAAAACAATTTTTACATGGGGTTATAAAGATCATATTTTTTTATTATAAATAGTAATTGGAAAGCTAAAACGATTTCCTACATCATAGTATTTTGTTTATAATTTTTAGACTTTAAATAAATTAAATTATTTATGACATCATGATGATGCAGCGATGACCTCATTATTTAACGATTTAAATAAAATGAAAAGATAATGAAAATTCTAAAACCTAAACATGGCCAAAACCAATTGGATGAGTGGATTTTGAAGCCTTATCACCTTACCGTCGAATTATAGCAATGTGGGGCCTTTTGAATCCGAAACTCTTTTTAAAATAAAGCAACTTATCTTTACATTCCAAAAGTGCCCTCCTCTTCTCTTATAAAAGGCCCCCACCTCTACCTCATTTCGCACACTCCTCAAGCCTTTGGCTCAGCCAAAACCTGCCCATTTACTCTCTCCACATCCCTCTCCTCATCCTAGAGGATTCCCTTCTGGGAAGAATCCTTTCAAAGGAATCCTTTAGGCTCAAATCAAAAGGAGTTACACTTTTAAAGGTAATTCATTCTGTCATGTTCATTTGTTTTATTTTGCTTCTCCAACCCCCTAAACTCTTTTTATATACTTCTTTTGTAACAACACCAGTATCTTCAATATACTAGGATGTTTTTATAAGATTTATTTGAGCTACACTCTCACAGAACTACATCAAATGGTTAAAGAACATACGGTTTCCGTGGATGGCGAAATTCTGCCTCCCGAAACGATGATTGTTCAATACTCATTTAACACCTTCAAAGGTGGCCATTATTATGTCACTATTTTTATATATGATATATAATATGTTTATGTTTTCCTTAATCCTCTATTTTTTAATTTTTGGAATACCTTTATGGTTTCCATTTTGGGTAAACACGATATCTTCATTTTAGGAAGTGCGGACTACCGCCCCCTGAAAGTGATTTGATTCGTTAATACCATATGTGGGATGTGTAAGGGATAAAGTTAATGATATTATATATTTTATTATACTGGAATTATAATATACTCTTATATCATTATGATTCCATTCCAGAAAATACGAAATAGAAATGGAAGTAGCGTTCATGCGTACGTACGGCTTACTGTCTCCATGAACGGTGCATTTTATTTCTTACCTCTAAATGTTATGTAATATTATAAATAAATTTATATGATGAATATATATGATATATACGTTATCCAAATCATTAATATCATTCTGGATATAACAAACCTTTGACCAAATTAACAACATGTAAGTGTAAGAAGTCTATTTTTGACTTAAGAACCAAATACCGACAAAATTGAACCTTATTAACTTAAATTATTACATGATGTTTATAACATGGTATAAAAGGAATAATGAACTTGAAAAAGGTTCATAAGAAATTAGAGATTAACTCATGTTTATTATTAAGGATATTAAAGAACGATCGGGTCAAGTCGGATACGTGGTATGGGACTTCGTCTCAATCTCCTTTCATTGAGGCATATTTTATTTTATACAAAACTTTCTTTTATACGGTGTATAAACCCCTTTGACTTTTACGTTTATTAAAAAGGAATCTTCTTTATACGAAGCATTTACTAAAAGACAAAAGGGAATGTTTTTGTCGTACGTATGCGGCGACAACGACTTCTCCGCCGTTGTGACCGTTATTTGAGTTTCGGCTTCCTCTACAAGCCATTCCTTCTTTTTAAAAGAAAAATAAATACCATGTTTTACTTTTATTTTATTTTGGTATTGAAATGGTTTTCATAATGTTTTTTGTGTTGTATTGATATCTTGTGATTGAAATGTGGAAATGTTATGTTTCCTTTATGCATGTTTTATGTGATACGATTATGTTATGGTTCATGGGCATTATTATGAAGACGGGTGGTTCCGTGATAAACTAAGGGCGGGTGAGCCCGATATAGCTCTCCAATGCATTGGGTAACGCGAAGGAGTGAAACGTTAAGGTTTCTCCGAAGAGATTTAGGGAATATACTGTGATGGGTATTCCAAACGTAACCAACAGGGTTACTCCCTACGTAAGAATGTTATGAATGCCTCAAGTTACCTTTATGTGTTATGATTTCTATGATTTATCCATGATTTGATGAGGTATGTTAAAGTGCTTATGTTTTATGGGTAAAGTATGATTTCATTCTTATGTATATATGTACCCATGTTTCCTTTCCATGTTTTTATAACCCATACTGAGCTTTTTATGCTCATCCCAAGTTTTTTTGAAATTTTTTTCATAGGTCAAGGGAAAGGTACATGATATGATGATAGTGTCAAGGAAGTGTCAAGAAAGAATCCATGTTTTATTTCAAATATGTTTCCATTGATGTTAATGAATAATACTATCTTTATATAACCAAATTGTTTATATGTGGAATGTAATGCAAGTTTTATGATCTAATTCTCTAAAACTCTAAACCCGAAAAGATCCTCAATGTGTAATCTTGTAATAACTCAATATTAAGTAAGGTTTAAGGCTGGGGCCTTATAGTTGGTATCAAAGGTCGGTTTAGATAACTTTAAGAGTTATAATTATATTAAATGATTATCCAAAAATAATTTTTTTTGAAATGATATAGCATTTGAATATTACCATGCTGCTTCATCTAAGACATGTTTGTTCAGAATGGTTTTCCGCAGAGGAAACAGGGAAGCAGTGCTAGGAAGGCATACAGAAGTAAATAACCTTCCGAATCTGCATCTGGAGATGGTTGGAATTGGAACTGAACAGTTTTTTACAGTAATGGCGCAGTTGACTCAAGCGATAAATGGTTGTGGTATCCATGCACGAGATCAGCCAGATCAACCGTAGAGGAACATGTCAGTGGTGGAAAATTTCATGAGGCAACATCCACCATCATTCAGAGGATCATCTGACCCTGTGCTAGCTGAAGGGTGGATTAAAGCACTAGAGAAGATTTTTGATGTCATGGGGTGTTCAGACAATCAAAAGGTTAGTCTTGCTATTTACCGTTTGGAGGGTGAAGCAGATCAGTGGTGGTCTATGGTTAAAAATATTAGGGACGCCGATGAGATTGATGCTCTTGACTGGGATGAATTCAAAGGTATGTTTCTTGAGAATTATTTTCCTAAGGCTGTTCGACTTAGGATGGAAAAGCAATTCTTGGAATTGAGGCAAGAGGAAGACTCAGTGGCTGCCTATGAGGAAAGGTTCACTCGATTGGCAAGGTATGCTCCAAATTTTATCCGAGACCTTGATAGTAAAATCAATCATTTTTACTCAGGATTAAAACCAAAATATCGAAGGGCATTAGCTTCTCGTGAGTTTAAAAGTTATGAAAAGCTTGTTTGATGTGCTGAGAAGGTGGAAATGGAGTTTTCTGATGACCAAGTGTTATATAAAAACCAACAGAAGAAGAGACCGAGGTGGCAGGAGAAAGGTAAGAATTCTTCAAAAAAGTCTAATGGTAAGAAAACTAAGTTTCCAGTTTGTGATAAATGTGGCAAAAGGCGTGCTGGGGAATGTCTTCTGAATTCTGGAAAGTGCTACCGATGTGGTAAGATGGGACATAAGGCTCGTGATTGCACTGAAAAGGAGCAAGGTGAAGGTAAGAACAAATTTGATTTACAGTTATTGAAATGTTATAAGTGTAATGATATGGGTCACTATGAAAACGAGTGTCCGACAAAGAGCTTGAGTGATGGGAAGCAGTTGGACTACAAGCAGAAAGGGGTGGTGAAATCCTTTCCAACTACTTCAGCAGATGTCGAGCCATCAAATGAAGTTGTATCAGGTACTTTGTTTTTTTTTCAGATTATGCCAGTGTGTTGTTTGATTAGGGGTCTACACATTCTTTCATCTCTGAATCCTTTTCTAGTAAAATGGGAATACCATCTCAAGAAATTACTCCTGAACTCTTTGTAAAAACACATGGGGGAAATGTTGAGGCAAAAAGAATTTATAAGAATCTTCCTATCCTTATCTGTGGAAAGAACCTACTTGCAAACCTTATTGTTCTACCTCTAGTAGAGTTTGATGTTATCATGGGTATAAATTGGCTCTCTATTTCCATGCTATGATTGACTGTAGAGCTAAAGAAGTTTCTTTTCAGAAAGACTTTCAGTTTGTTTACAAGATTGAACCCTTACTTTTGATAACATATCAAGAGGCCGAGAAACTTGTAAAAGATGGAAATGAATGTTACCTTGCACACGTCGTTGAAAATAATTTAACTGTTCATATTAATGATGTGCCAGTGGTAAATGAGTATCCTGATGTTTTTCCTGATGAGTTTCCTGGAATAATACAAGATCGGGAAGTTGAGTTTACTGTTGACTTATTTCCTGATGCTAAGCCAATTTCAAAACCCCCTTATTGAATGGCACAAATTGAACTTTTAGAGTTGAAGGAGCAATTGCAGGATTTATTAGATAAAGGTTTCATTAGACCTAGCACATCACCATGGGGTGCCCCTGTTTTATTTGTTAAAAAGAAAGATGGTTCTATGAGACTTTGCATTGATTATAGATCCTTGAATAACATCACTGTTAAGAACAAATATCCTTTGCCTCATATCGATGATTTGTTTGACCAGCTCTAGGGAGCTCAGTTTTTTCAAAGATTGACCTGAGATCGGGGTACCATCAGCTGAAGGTAAAGGAGGCAGATATTCCGAAGACCACGTTCCGTACGAGATATGGCCATTATGAATTTGTAGTAATGCCTTTTGGGCTAACCAATTCACCTGCTGTATTTATGGACTTAATGAATAAAATTTCCATGAGTTCTTGGATAAGTTTGTGGTGGTTTTCATTGATGATATTTTGGTGTTTTCTAAAAGTAAAGAGGAGCATTAAAGACATTTAAGGGTTATCTTGCAAACCTTAAAAGAAAAGAAAGTGAATGGGAAATTCAGCAAGTGCGAGTTTTGGTTGCAACAAATTTCTTTCCTTGGTCACATTGTTTCTAAATATGGAATAACTGTTGATCCTGCAAAAACAAAAGTTGTGGAAGAATGGCCAAGACCCACAAATGTAACCGAGATTCGTAGCTTCCTTGGTTTGGCGGGCTATTACCGAAGGTTTGTTAGAAACTTTTCACGGTTCTCTAGTCCAATGACTAAGCTAACTCGGAAGGGTGTTAAGTTTATCTGGACAAAAGAATGTGATGATTGTTTTCAGGAATTGAAAAGAATATTGGTGAATGCTCCAGTTTTGGCACTACGTTCCAGGAATGGTGAGTTTATTATATACATTGATGCTTCATTGAAATGACTTGGTTGCATCCTAATGCAGAATGATCAGGTAATTGCTTATGCTTCACGACAGTTGAAAACTCATGAGGTAAATTACCCTACACATGATTTGGAATTAGCTACTGTTGTTTTTTCTTTAAAAATTGGGAGGCATCATTTGTATAGAGTAAAGTTTGAAATATATACTGATCAGAAAAGTTTAAAGTATATATTCACTCAGAAAGAGTTGAACATGAGACAAAGGGGATGGCTAAAATTAATCAAGCATTATTATTGTACAATTCATTACCATCCGGGAAAAGTAAATAAAGTGGCTGATGCTTTGAGTCGAAAAAGTAATGCTTCATTAGAAATGTTGTGTTTGGAACGTGATCCATTGGTTAAAAATTTGATGAACTTTGCCATAGAAGTTATTGGTTCAAGAAGTCCTTCGGTTTTGTTTCAGGTATCAGTGAGATCTTCTCTATCAGGCATAATCAAGCAAGCACAGAAGCATGACAGTGAGTCGCAGAAAAAGGTAGAGCTGGTTCAGAAAGGTAAGTTTCCTGAATTCAACATTAATAATGATTGTGTTTTGAGATTTGGGAAGAGATTGTGTGTGCCTTGTGATTCACAGTTGAAGAGAGATTTGTTATGTGAAGCTCATAGTTCTCCGTTTTCAATTCATCCGGGCAGTACTAAGATGTATAGAGATCTGCGAGAGTATTACTGGTGGGATAGAATGAAAAGAGATATTTCTGATTTTACTGTGAAGTGTTTGACTTGTCAACAGGTTAAAGAAGAGCAGCAGTTACCGAAAGGGATGCTTCAGCCTTTACCTGTACCAGAGTGGAAATGGGAGAATATATCCATGGACTTTGTTGTGGGATTACCGAAGACATCTCGATGTAATAATGAAATCTGGGTTATTATTGATCGCTTGACCAAATCTTCTCATTTCCTTGCTATACGAGATACTTTTTCTCTTGATCAACTTTCCCATTTGTATCTTAAAGAGATAGTCAGGTTACATGGAGTTCCTCTCTCCATTGTATCTGATCGTGATCCCAGGTTTACTTCTAACATTTGGAAAGGCCTTCAGAAGTCGTTGGGTACTGAATTAAATTTTAGTACATCTTTTCATCCTCAATCAGATGGGCAGTCAGAACGAACAATTCAGACATTGGAGGATATGCTACGAGCGTGTTCTAGGGATTATCAGGGAATTTGGTACCAACATCTTTCTTTGGTTGAATTTTCATATAATAACAGTTTTCATTCGAGTATACAGATGGCACCATTTCAGGCATTATATGGGAAGCGGTGTCGAACTCCAGCTTTCTGGGATGAAGTGGGTGAAAGGAAGTTGATGGGACCGGAATTGGTAGAAGAGATGGCAGAAAAAGTTCAGCTGATTCAGAAACACATGAGAACAGCTCAGAGCAGGCAGAAGAGTTATGCGGATAACCGGAGGAAGGATCTATCTTTCGAGGTAGGTGATCATGTTTTTCTTAAGGTTTCTGCTTGGAAAAGTGTGATGAGATTTTGTAAGAAAGGGAAGTTGTGTAACACCCCAAGCTTCCACGGTACATTTCACTTCGAATAATGCAATAGCGTGTGTTGTACGCAACCTCGAGCTCTAACACACACCACAACGAATTAAACTAGCCGTTGTTAATAGTAATACCTACTATTTGAAATTTTATAAATTTTATTTATCAAAATGGACTTCATTTTTGGATTCGGAATATCGAAAATAGCCTATTTTGAATTTTTGGTATTTTTCTGAGAACTTCTATTTTTTATGAATAGTGAAAAATACTTAAAAACAACTTTTTTAATAAAAATAATTTATAGTGATAAATTATACTATTTAGTGGTTTTAAAGTATAATTAGAATATATTTTTACCATTTTATCCAATGGTGGTCATTAGAATTAATTTAACATTGAAATTGGACATAAACAATTGCCAATCTTTTGATATAAATTCTTTCTTAAAAACATGCTATTTTTGTAACAGCGGGAATTAATTATAAAATTAATTAATACAACTTATATGTTTGGAATATTGTAAAATATACATCATTTTTGAATTCGGAATATCAATTATAGCTTAGGGTGAAATTTTGGCCTTATTCTGGAAAACATCAATTTTTGATGAATAGTGAAACCACTAAGAGGTTGTTAAAAACTGATTTTTCGTTAAAATGAAATATTATCACTTCTGTGATTTGATTTTCAAAAATCAGACATACATGGTTGTCATTAAGAAGCAAAATGTGGTTCAATAAGATTAAAATAATTTTTTGGTGAATAGTAACTTTTAAGTTCTTAATCGCGATTAGAGGTAATTAGTGTAGTTTAAGGTAAAAAAAATGTTTTAATAATATGAGATGAGCATGAAACTTGTCTTAATCGTATTGGATGAGTCATGTCCGACCAAGAAAACCCATGGGAAAACTTGGGGACCCCATGGAGCCACTTGAGTTGGAAAATGACATTAATATATATTTATTTAATGTTAAAATTAAATTGACACAAACATGAGTTGTTTTACTAAAAAAGTTTTTAAGTGGGGTTACACAAGTCCAAATTTTGACTATAAATATTCATTAGAAAGATAAAAAGATTTCCTACATCATAGTATCTTTTTTATAATTTTTAGACATTAAATAAATTAAATTATATATGACATCATTATGATGCAGCGATGACCTCATTATTTAGCGATTTTAATAAAATGAAAAGATAATGTAAAATCCAAGGCTTACACTTGTCCAAAGACTATTTGATGGGTAGATTTCGAACACTTATCACCTTCGCCACGAATTATATAAGTGTGGGACCTTTAGAATCCGAAAAGCATTGTATAATAATGCAACATTTCAATCTTCCCAAAAGAGCCCCTCCTCTCCACTTATAAAAGGCCCCCACCTCTCCCACCTAATTCACACTTTAAATCCATTTTTCTCGGCCAACCTCTACCCAAATACTCTCAAAACTTCCCCATCTTACTCCTAGAAGCCTCACTTTGGGCAGAACTCTTCCCAAGGATGCCTTTGGCTCAAATCAAAAAGAGTTACTCGATTTTGAGGTAATGACTTCTCTAATGTTGTTTTGTTTATTTTTCTTCTCCGACCCCCTAAACTCTTTTTATTCATTTCTTTTGTAACAACACAAGTATCCTCAATATACTAGGATGTTGTTATAAGAAGTATTCGAGCTACACTTACACACACCTACATATAATCGTTAAAGAACATATGGTTTCTGTGGATAGCGAATTTCTGCCTCACGAAACGATGATTGTTCAACACTCATATAACACCTTCAAAGGTGTCCATTAAAATGTCACTATATTTATATATGATATAAAATATGTTTATTTTTTACTTATTCTTCTGTATTTCTCATTTATGGCATACTTTATGATTTCCATTATGGGTAAAATGCGATAATTTCATTTTAGGAAGTGCGGACTACCGCCCCCTCAAAGTGATTTGAATCGTTAATGCCATATGTGGGATGTATAAAGAATGGATTAAATGGTATTATATACTATATTATACTGTAATTATATTATAAATTTATATCATTATGATTTCATTCCATTAAATACGAAATAGAAATGAAAGTAGAGTTCATGCGTACGTACGGCTTACCGTCTCCATGAACGGTGCATTTCATTTCTTACCTCTAAATGTTACATGAAATTATGAATGAGTGTATATACTGTATATATATGATATATATGATATCTACATCATTAATATAATTCTGTATATAATGGATATTTCACCACATGAACAACTTGTAATTATAAGAAGTTTATTTTTGACTCAAGTACCAAAGATCGACAAAACGACCGTTATTAACTTAAATAAATAAATAATGTTCATAACATGGTAATAAGTGATATAAATGGAATAATGAACATGAAAAAGGTTCTTAAGTAAATAGAAATTAACTCTAGTTTATTATTCAGGAGGTTAAAGAACGGTCGACCCAGGACAAGACGCAAGGTAAGGGAACTTCTTAACCCAACTTCCATTCTTTGGGTTAATCTCCTACTTTCAAATTATGTCATGATATTATTATGTCTTATTTTGTATTCTTTATGTGTACCTATAGTGAATAAAAATAATATTTCTATTTTATTTTAAAAACGATCTTTGTAAGGACTTAGTCTCAATCTCCTTTCATTGAGGCATATTTGGTTTTATACACAAATTTCTTTTATACGGTGTATAAACCACTTTGACTTTTACGTTTATTCAAAAGGAATCTGTTTTATACGAAGCATTTACTAAACAACAAAAGAGAATGTTTTTGTCGTACATATGCGGCGACAATGACTTCTCCGCCGCCGTGACCACTATTTGAGTTTTGGATTCCTCTACATGCCATACCCTTTTTTTTAATGAAGAATAAATACCATGTTATACTTTTATTTTATTTTGGTATTGAAAATGGTTTTGAAAGCATTTTTATTATATCAATGTGTTGTATTGATTTCTTGTGATTGAAATGTGGAAATGTTATGTTTCCTTTATGCATGTTTTATGTGATACGATTATGTCATGGTTTATGAGATGTTTAAACCTGTTCATATGAGAAATGTATTGGACTTAATAAGTAACGGGTGGAGCCCGCTATTGCTCCTCGGTGCATCAGTAGGTCTCATGAGACAACTAGATGTGGAATTGGCCGAGGCCCTTTCCCAATTTGATTTATGGTTTTGGCCGAGGCCTTAATCATTTTAGACGTCTTGGTCGAGGCCTTGACAAAATGTTTCAGAATGTCCGGCATTATACATTCCCTCATTATGAAAGTGGATTTTGATATTTCATGTGATTATTCATCTAGTAGAATATCCATGTGAGTATGTAATGGAATTATTTTATTGTACTTTTTCCATATTATGCTGAAGTTCAAGTTCAATAAGGCTTTTGTTTTAGTTACACATTGCCTTAAATGTTTATGTTTATTTATGAAAGCTTCCGTAATATTGTTAACCTTACTGAGCATCTGAGCTTACCCCTTTCAATGTTTTAATATTTTTCCAGGATGTGAAGAAGTATTTTATGAATGACCTGCAGGGGTAGTCAGAAAGGGATATGAGTTTGGACTATGAAGACCATGTTATTGTTGTTTGTTTACTTTTTGATGTAATGAAAGACTTATGAATGTATCTAGTGTTTCCAAGGCTACTAAACTAATCGGTCTTTCGAGACTTGATCTTTTGTGATCATGCCAATTTGATGAAGTAATGCACCGACTCTGGGTATCTAGGGTCGGGGCGTTACAGTTGGTATCAGAGGCAGTTTAGTACTAACCTTGGAAGCTAGATGTAGATAAACTCTGATTAGATCACATAGCCCAAAGATAGACGTTGAGGATTAGTATAGAAGAACTTCCTAGAATTTTGGTATTATAGAGATGTTATGAGTTTTCCGAGCAATACATCCCTATCTAGATACGAGCAGGTAGAGGCGGCTCTGGTACAGATGTACCAGGGGTAAAACCCGAAAACACCACTTTAAGCTAGACTCGAACGGGAACTGGTGCACGACAACGGGCCTTGCTGCACTCTTGGTTACGACACTTTCGGGGGATATGCTTAGGTTAATTCTCATTTTATTTACAAACCACTATGAAGGGTTATGAGTATATACTTCCTCAAAGAAAACATTTCTTTTTATGATTATGGATTATATCCATAAATAGTTCAATTTATGTAAAGTGTTTTACAAGTATGGAATTATGTATTTTGATTCATAAACTAATCTAGTTTATGCCGTTGTTTCGAAATGGCGCCTAGTGGAAGGAATGGAGACTGTATCAATGAACGAACTCCGTGTAGGGATTGCCCTCCTGCTCAAGATAATTGCTGTGGATCTGGAGATACAACTGGTGCTGATCAACTTATTACCATACTGGGACAACTCACTCAGGTTATGAATAATAACCTTACTCGTATGGAGCACCCTGATCCGCAACGTGGAGGATCAATTCTATACCGTTTCATGAGGCAACAACCACCAACCTTCAATGGGAGTACAAATCCTATAGTAGATGAGAAATGGATAAATTCCTTAGAGAAAATATTCCATGCCTTGGGGAGTTGTGAAAGGGAGAAGGTTGTCATGGATGTTTACCGCCTCACTGGAGATGCCGATCAGTGGTGGTCTCTGATTCAAAACACAAAGGAAGATGATGACGTATCGAATATGGAATGGAGGGAGTTCAAAGAGATTTTTTTGAAAAATACTTTCCTCATGACCGTCGAGAAGATATGGAAAGGCAATTTCTGAGTTTGAGGTAGAAGGAGGATGAGAATGTTGCAAAGTATGAGGATAACTTTACAAGGTTAGCGAGGCATGTTGCCGATTATATACGTAACCCAAGGAGTAAGATTGATCATTTCTTTGATGGGTTAAAACCATTTCTCCATCGAGCTTTAGTATCACAATCCTTCTCATCATACGAAGATATTATCTCGTGTGCTATCAAGACTGAAAAGGAATTCTCTAAGTCTTATGACAAAAAAGTAAAGCAAGAGAAGAAGAGAACGGGGGAACAAGAGACAGATAAAGGGAAAAAGGGAAAGAAGGATTTTCTATTATGTGATAATTGTGGGAAGAATCACCCTGGTACGTGCCTAAAAGGAATGAGAGTTTGTTATAAATGTGGAGAAAAGGGTCACCAGGCTCGTGATTGAAAGGGAAAGAAAGAGGCTGTCAAAGTTGAATGCTACAATTGTAGGGAAATGGGGCATTATGCAAATGAATGTCCTAAGCGTCAAGGAAACTTACCTCAGAAAAGGCCAAGGGATCAAGGCCAATCTTTTGCTGTGACTACAGTTGAAGCGGAATAATTAATGTATTGGTGCTTTTGGACTCAAGGATTATATTCTGGTTATAAGAATAATGTGATATATATAAATATTGTAATGCAGTAATTTTTGATTTCAGTAAGGTTTTAATATGATTAAGGTAATCATATTTTTAGTATGTGACAATAAGAGAAACTTTTCTTTGTTTGGGGAATATGATGTTACAATTAATTTTGGAATTTAGAGACCTTTTAGAGAAAGTCTGGACGGAGGTATTTTGGATAACTATTAAGGTTGGAATGGATTAAGTTGAACCATGGATAGTATTGTTTAAGGTTAAAGAATTTCTGAAGATTATTTTTGGAATATTATAATACTATAGTTTTAGGAAAAGGACAACCTGCAGGGTGGAGAATAACCCGTCGCGTCGGAAAAAGCTGCAGGAATCGAACCCACAACCATAGTGCGACAAGCCTTTATTTCATACCACTAGCCTACAGGAAGTCCCTGGTTATTACAAAATAGTTTTACTAATCTAAATGGTATGTGTTAATATTTTTAACCTTATAAAATTAGGATAAAAAGAATATTTTTGAGTTTCGTTACCATTTGGAGTAAAAGATGGGTTTGTGGTAAAAATTTATTAACGAATTAAAGTATACATAAAGAGTATGTATATTCCCTTACGTTTTTAGTAAATCTCCTAAATAAATTCCTCAACATTATAAAAGGTAACTTAAAACAAAAATGTTGTCGGTTAACTTTTCCAACTGGGGATTCAATGACCGTTTAACCAATCACATGTTTGTGATTTTCTTGTAGTTAAACTTTCTCCTAATCCTGTTTTCTATAACTCTGCAGCAGACCTTGATGGTTTGTTTCTCCTCCATATCCATATTTTCATAGAATCCTAGAATGGGCTATATCGGATGACCTTTGTACTTATATTTCTTTCTTTTAATGTTATATATTTATTAACCTTATTTCCGATGTGGGTTTTCCTAAAAGGTATTTTCTCTTTTCAACTTTTTATTTTCAAAGAAAAATTTCAAATTGCGAGGACGCAATTTATTGAAGGAGGGGAGAATGTAACACCCCAAGCTTCCACGGTACGTTTCACTTAGAATAATGCAATAGCGTGTGTTGTACGCAACCTCGAGCTATAACACACACCACAACGAATTAAACTAGCTGTTGTGAATATAAAGACCTATTTTTTGAAATTTTATAAATTTTATTTATCAAAATGGACTTCATTTTTGGATCGGAATATCTAAATTAGCCTATGTTGAATTTTTGGTATTTTTCTGAGAACTTCTATTTTTTATGAATAGTGAAAATTACTTAAAAACAACTTTTTTTATCAAAATAATTTATAGTGATAAATTATACTATTTAGTGGTTTTAAAGTATAATTAGAATATATTTTTACCATTTTATCCAATGGTGGTCATTAGAATTAATTTAACATTGAAATTGGACATAAACAATTGCCAGTCTTTTGATATAAATTGTTTCTTAAAAACATGCTATTTGTTGTAACATCGGGAATTAATTATAAAATTAATTAATTCAACTTATATGTTTGGAATTTTGTAAAATAGACATCATTTTTGAATTCAGAATATCAATTATAGCTTAGGGTGAAATTTTGGCCTTATTCTGAAAAACTTCAATTTTTGATGAATAGTGAAACCACTAAGTGGTTGTTAAAAACTGATTTTTTGTTTAAATGAAATATTACAAATTCTGTGATTTTATTTTCAAAAATCCTACATACATGGTTGTCATTAAGAAGCAAAATGTGGTTCAATGAGATTAAAATAATTTTTTGGCGAATAGTAACTTTTAAGTTCTTAATCGCGATTAGAGGTAATTAGTGTAGTTTAAGGTAAAAATAATGTTTTAATAATATGAGATGAGCTTGAAACTTGTCCTAATCCTATTGGATGAGTCATGTCCGACAAAGACAACCCATGGGTCAACTTGGGGACACCATGGAGCCACTTTAGTTGGAAAATGACATTAATATATATTTATTTAATGTTAAAATTCAATTGACACAAACATGAGTTGTTTTACTAAAACAGTTTTTAAGTGGGGTTACACAAGTCCAAATTTTGACTATAAATATTAATTAGGAAGATAAAAGGATTTACTACATCATAGTATCTTTTTTATAATTTTTAGACATTAAATAAATTAAATTATTTATGACATCATTATGATGCAGCGATGAACTCATTATTTAACGATTTTAATAAAACGAAAAGAGAATGTAAAATCCAAGGCTTAAACTTGTCCAAAGACTATTGGATGGGTATATTTCGAACCCTTATCACCTTATACACGAATTATATAAGTCTGGTACCTTTAGAATCCGAAAAGCATTGTATAATAATGTAACATTTCAATCTTTCCAAAAGAGCCCCTCCTCTCCACTTATAAAAGGCCCCCACCTCTCCCACCTCATTTACACTTTCAAGCCATTTGGCTCGGCCAAACTCTGCCCAAATACTCTCCAAAATTTTCCCTCTTACTCCTAGAATCCTCAATTTTGGCATAACTCTTCCCAAGGATGCCTTTGGCTCAAATCAAAAAGAGTTACCCGATTTTGAGGTAATGTCTTCTCTAATGTTGTTTTGTTTTATTTTTCTTCTCCAAACCCCTAAACTCTTTTTATTCATTTCTTTTGTAACAAAACCAGTATCCTTAATATACTAGGATTCTGTTATAAGAGGTATTCGAGCTACACTTACACACACCTACATATAATGGTTAAAGAACATTTGGTTTCTGTGGATGGCGAATTTCTGCCTCACGAAACGACGATTGTTCAACACTCATATAACACCTTCAAAGGTGGCCATTAAGATGTCACTATATTTATATATGATATAAAATATGTTTATGGTTTACTTATGCTTCTGTATTTCTCATTTATGGAATAATTTATGATTTCCATTATGGGTAAAATGCGATAATTTCATTTTAGGAAGTGCGGACTACCACCCCCTCAAAGTGATTTGAATCGTTAATGCCATATGTGGGATGTATAAAGGATGGATTAAATGGTATTATACACTATATTATACTGTAATTATATTATAAATTTATATCATTATGATTTCATTCCATTAAATACGAAATATAAATGAAAGTAGCGTTCATGCGTACGTACGGCTTACCGTCTCCATGAACGGTGCATTTCATTTCATACCTCTAAATGTTACGTGAAATTATGAATGAATGTATAGACTGTATATATATGATATATATGACATCTACATCATGAATATAATTCTGGATATAATGGATATTTCACCACATGAACAACTTGTAATTATAAGAAGTTTATTTTTGACTCAAGTACCAAAGATCGACAAAACGACCGTTATTAACTTAAATAATTAAATAATGTTCATAACATTGTAATAAGTGATATAAATGGAATAATGAACATGAAAAAGGTTCTTAAGTAAATAGAAATTAACTCTAGTTAATTATTCAGGAGGTTAAAGAACGGTCGAGTCAGGACAAGAAGCAAGGTATGGGAACTTCTTAACCGAACTTCCATTCTTTGGGTTAATCTCCTACTTTCAAATTATGTCATGATATTATTATGTCTTATTTTGTATTCATTATGTGTAACTATAGTGAATACACATAATATATCTATTTTATTTTAAAAATGATATTTGTAAGGACTTCTTCTCAATCTCCTTTCATTGAGGCATATTTGGTTTTATACGCAAATTTTTTTTATACGGTGTATAAACCACTTTGACTTTTACGTTTATTCAAAAGGAATCTTTTTTATACGAAACATTTACTAAACGACATAAGGGAATGTTTTTGCCGTACATATGCGGCGACAATGACTTCTCCTCCGCCGTGACCACTATTTGAGTTTCGGCTTCCTCTACAAGCCATACCCTTTTTTTAAGGAAGAATAAATACCATGTTATACTTTTCTTTTATTTTGGTATTGAAAATGGTTTTGAAAGCGTTTTTATTATATCAATGTGTTGTATTGATATCTTGTGATTGAAATGTGGAAATGTTATGTTTCCTTTATGAATGTTTTATGTGATACGATTATGTTATGGTTTATGAGATGCTTAAACCCGTTCATATGACGAATGTATTGGACTTAATAAGTGACGGGTGGAGCCCGCTATATCTCCTCGGTGCATCGGTAGGTCTCATGAGACAACTAGACGTGGAATTGGCCGAGGCCCTTTCCAAATTTGATTTATGGTTTTGGCCGAGGCCTTAATCTTTTTAGACGTCTTGGCCGAGTCCTTGACAAAATGTTTCAGAATGTCCGGCATTATACATTCCCTCATTATGAAAGTGGATATTGATATTTCATGTGATTATTCATCTAGTAGAATATCCATGTGAGTAAGTAATGGCATTATTTTATTTTACTTTTTCCGTATTATGATGAAGTTCAAGTTCAATAAGGCTTTTGTTTTAGTTACACATAGCCTTAAATGTTTATGTTTATTTATGAAAGCTTCCGTAATATTGTTAACCTTACTGAGCATCTGAGCTCACCCCTTTCAATGTTTTAATATTTTTCCAGGATGTGAAGAAGTATTTTATGAATGACCTGTAGGGGTAGTCAGAAAGGGATATGAGTGTGAACTATGAAGACCATGATATTGTAGTTTGTTTACTTTTTGATATAATGAAATACTTATGAATGTATCTAGTGTTTCCAAGGATACTAAACTAATCGGTCTTTCGAGACTTGATCTTTTGTGATCATGCCAATGTTATGAAGTAATGCACTGACTCTGGGTAGCTAGGGTCGGGGCGTTACAAGTTGAGTCCAAGGTTCATTGGACAATATGAATTTCTGGAGAGAGTTGGATCAGTTGCATACCGAGTGGCTTTACCTCCGAGTTTATCTCAGGTACACAATTTTTTTCACATTTCGATGTTGAGAAAGTATATGCCAGATCCATCTCATGTTTTGAGTCCAGAGGTAGTTTAGCTGGAAGAGAACCTATCTTCTGAGGAACAAACATTCTAGATTCTTTCCCACAGGGATCAATTGTTACGGAATAAGGTGATTAAGCAGGTAAAGGTTTTGTGGAAAAACCACTTGATGGAAGGGGCAACATGGTAATCTGAAAATGCAATGAGGGATAAGTACCCCCATTTATTTGATAAGTAAATAAATTGCGGGGACAAAATTTTCTAAAGAGGGGAAGGATGTAACATCCTAAGTAAGTAATGAAAAATAGATATTTTTATCTATGTCTATTAATGAATTATATAGTGTTTTAGAGGCTTAAAATGAAAATAAATCCAATCTTAAGCATGAAATACACTAATATTCTTAAAAGATTGTTTTAGTGCCTTTTAATGGCTAACCATTTTTGAATCTATCTTTTGAAAATTTTATAAACTATTTTTTTCAAAATAAACTTATTCTTTATGATTGGGAAATCAAAATTTACCTTGTGTTAATTTTAGGTATTTTTTTGACAATGTTCATTTTTTTAATGAATAGTGAAAAATACTGCATTTTACATCAAAAATGCTTTTTAATCTAACATGTTTATATGAATAGATTATGTTTTGAATTGTTTTTGAAGTGAAATTAGAATATATTTTTACCATTTAATCCAATGGTGGTCATTGGAACCAATTTCACTTTGAAATTGGACTTAAACTGGTGTCAATCTTTTGATACTTATTGTTTCATAAAAACACGCTATTTGCTCTGACAGCGGGAATTAATTATTAAATTAATTAATGTGACTTATATATTTTGAATTTTTTAAAATAGACTTCATTTTTGAATTCGGAATATCAAATATAGCTTAGGGTGAATTTTTGTTAATTTTTTGAAAAACTTCAATTTTTGATGAATAGTGAAACCACTAAGTAGTACTTATAAAAATTGATTTTTCCGTTTAAATGAAATTTTGCCATCATTGTGTTTTGAATTTCAAAAATCCGACATACATGGTCGTCATTAAGAAGTAAAATTTGGTTCAATGGGATTAAAATAATTTTTTGGTGAATAGTAACTTATTAAGTTTTTAATCACGATTAGTGGTAATTAGGGTAGTTTAAGGTATAAATAATGCTTTAATAAAATGAGATGAGCTTGACACATGTCCTACCATCATTGGTTGTGTCATGGCCGACCAAGACAAGGCATGAGTCATCTTGGGGACCCCATGGATCCACTTTTGTTGGGAAATGACATAAATAACTTTTTATTAAATTTTATAGTGAAAATGACACAAACAATATATGTTTTACTAAAACAATTTTTACATGGGGTTATAAAGATCAGATTTTTTATTATAAATATTCATTGGAAAGCTAAACAGATTTCCCACATCATAGTATTTTGTTTATAATTTTTATACTTTAAATAAATTAAATTATTTATGACATCATGATGATGCAGCGATGACCTCATTATTTAACGATTTAAATAAAATGAAAAGATAATGAAAAATATAAAACCTACACATGGCCAAAAACAATTGGATGAGTGGATTTCGAAGCCTTATCACCTTATCCTCGAATTATAGCAATGTGGGACCTTTTGAATCCGAAACACTTTTTAAAATAAAGCAACTTATCTTTACTTTCCAAAAGTGCCCCTCCTCTCCTCTTATAAAAGGCCCCCACCTCTACCTCATTTCACAGACTCCTCAAGACTTTGGCTCGGCCAACCTCTGCCCATTTAATCTCTCCACATTCCTCTCCTAATCCTAGAGGATTACCTTTGGGCAGAATCCTTTCAAATTAAGCCTTTAGGCTCAAATCAAAAGTAGTTACACTTTTAAAGGTAATTCATTCTCTCATGTTCATTTGATTTATTTTGCTTCCCCAACCCCCTAAAATCTTTTTATTTACTTCTTTTGTAACCACACCAGTATCTTCAATATACTAGGATGTTGTTATAAGATTTATTTGAGCTACACTCGCAAAAAACTACATCAAATGGTTAAAGAACATACGGTTTCCGTGGATGGTTAAATTCTGCCTCCCGAAATGATGATTGTTCAATACTCATCTAACACCTTCAAAGGTGGCCATTATGATGTCAATATTTTTATATATGATTTATAATATGTTTATGTTTTCCTTAAGCTTCTGCTTTTTTCATTTTTGGAATACCTTTATGGTTTCCATTATGGGTAAACACGATATCTTCATTTTAGGAAGTGCGGACTACCGCCCCCTGAAAGTGATTTGATTCGTTAATACCATATGTGGGATGTGTAAATGATAAAGTTAATGATATTATATATGTAATTATACTGGAATTATAATATACTCTTATATCATTATGATTCCATTCCAGAAAATACGAAATATAAATGAAAGTAGCGTTCATGCGTACGTACGGCTTACCGTCTCCATGAACGGTGCATTTCATTTCTTACCTCTAAATGTTATGTAATATTATAAATACATGTATATGATGAATATATATGATATATATGTTATCCAAATCATTAATATCATTATGGATATAACGAACCTTTGACCAAATTAACAACATGTAAGTGTAAGAAGTCTATTTTTGACTTAAGAACCAAATACCGACAAAAATGAACATTATTAACTTAAATGATTACATGATGTTCATAACATGGTATAAAAGGAATAATGAACTTGAAAAAGGTTCATAATAAAGTATATATTAACTCAAGTTTATTATTCAGGAGATTAAATAACGGTCGGGTCAAGTCGGATACGAGGTATGGGACTTCATCTCAATCTCCTTTCATTGAGGCATATTTTATTTTATACACAACTTTCTTTTATACGGTGTATAAACCCCTTTTACTTTTACATTTATTCAAAAGGAATCTTTTTTATACGAAGCATTTACTAAACTACAAAAGGGAATGTTTTTGTCGTACGTATGCGGCGACAACGACTTCTCCGCCGTCGTGACCATTATTTGAGTTTCGGCTTCCTCTACAAGCCACACCTTCTTTTTAAAAGAAAAATAAATACCATGTTTTACTTTTCTTTTATTTTGGTATTGAAATGGTTTTCACAATGTTTTTTGTGTTGTATTGATATCTTGTGATTGAAATGTGGAAATGTTATGTTTCCTTTATGAATGTTTTATGTGATACGATTATGTTATGGTTCTTGGGAATTATTATGAAGACGGGTGGTTCCATGATAAACTAAGGGCGGGTGAGCCCGATATAGCTCTCCAATGCATTGGGTAACGCGAAGGAGTGAAACATTAAGGTTTCTCGAAGAGATTTGGGGAATATACTGTGATGGGTATTCCAAACGTAACCAAGAGGGTTACTCCCTACGTAATAATGTTATGAATGTCTCAAGTTACATTTATGTCTTATGATTTCTATGATTTATCCATGAGTTGATGAGGTATGTTAAAGTGCTTATGTTTTATGGGTAAAGTATTATTTCATTCTTATGTATATATGTAACCATGTTTCCTTTCCATGTTCTTATAACCCATACTGAGCTTTTTATGCTCATCCCAAGTTTTTTTGAAATGTTTTTCACAGGTCAAGGGAAAGGTACATGATATGATGATAGTGTCAAGGAAGTGTCAAGAAAGAATCCATGTTTTATTTTAAATATGTTTCCATTGATGGTAATGAAGAATACTATCTTTATGTAACCACATTGTTTATATGTGGAATGTAATTCATGTTTTATGATCTAATTCTCTAAAACTCTAATCCCGAAAAGATCCTCAATGTGTAATCTTGTAATAACTCATGATTAAGTAAGGTTTAAGGCTGGGGCCTTATAATTATCTCTCCTTTAACTTGAACAAGGAAGGGCCTGGCAATCTGCCGACCCTTCCCTACCTTTGGCGAAGGCAGTTCGTGACATCTTAGGTTTTGGATTTCTCTATGTTGGATGGAAGGAAGAGGCTCCCATGATGGCGGAGATTCTATATTGTGGAATCTGGTGGAATGCTGGCATTTATGGATTGCAGTTTGTGTGATGTCTTATGTGTTTGTTGGGATGGTGGTTGTTGTGTGATTGGATGGTTTGTTTTTCGAAGGTGGAGATGTTGTGAAACCAGACCCAACTTCATGCAACCGGCTCTAGAGGTGGTTCTATAGCTGGCGGTACATCTTTGTATGGTTTTTTTGGATTTGGTTGTTTGAGAGGGTATGACGTCAGCCATCAGATCAGGCATGTGCTTTGACATAGGACACTTTATTTTTGAACAACAATGAAACATTGGAGTGCTACATCATTATCAATTGGTGGGAGGAGCTGTACAATGATGTCGTTCTGGTTATACTCTTTTGATCTTTCAAGTGTATTGTCCTTTGTCAATTATGTCTTTCATGGGTTTCCACCTCCTACATCCCTTAAAAGAGGTCTTTAACATTTATAATAAAAATTGAACTCCTTAGGGCCATTGGATTCAATATATAAAACATATATATTTACGTTTTACTTTTTCTTTTATAGTAAATTTCATTAAAAAAAATAGTAAAAAACATTGATATTGTTGAAATTGTCTGAAGGGTTAACAAAGGATTAAAATAATGAGATAAGGTTGAAAACAACACATAATATTATTTATATTATATTTTATGATATTATATGAAACCAGTTTAATAAAATAATTTATATATGTTAATTAGGATACATTTTTCCCTTAAACATAATTTATATTAATGTAATACATTATGAAATTCCTATAGTTCCCCCACTCCCACATATAAAATGGAACCTCCACTCAAATATTCCCCATTTGTTTGATAAAATTACATTAGTAAACTAAATACCATTTAAATTACTAAAATCAATACCGAAATCCTAGATTCATTTTTTTTATAATGGAATCAAAGGAATGATTTAGGTATAAACAAACAATGGTAGTATGAGGAATAGGTATAGTTTATAAAATATAATTTTACCTATATTTATTGTTCACCCACCATAAATTATTCTTTAAAAATAATGAAATTGATTGATAAATATTTTATATATACTGAGATGCTACCATAATAATGGAATATCCTATATCAAACACACCTTTCATTAAATCGGAATGAAAACCCTCGTTCGTGTTTATGGCAGACTACTGTGTCACGAACAGATGTCATTTTGTTTCCATAACTACATCTCATGGATGGTTGTACTAATAGGTTTAATATATACCTAATAAATTCATGATATTTATATTATTATATTATTATAATATATAATCTAATTTATTACCTTTCAATCCGTTTACAAATGATAATATCATTCACATGTATGTTTTGATTACCACCTCCGTGAAGCAATGTATTTCAATTTTCATAATCAAATCATATGGATTATATAGATAAGTATATATAAATATGTAATATTATATTTAATATATAATAATAATTATATAATGATAAAATTATACATAAATACTTTCTGTTTTGTTCTTTGAAAGGTACAAACATTCCTCGTGCAAGTATACATTCCATTGTCTCCATGATTGTAACGTAATACATTTTTCATAGCCATATTTCATGGTTTATTTTATAATTTTAATTAATCCATTAGAATAATATTTATTTTATGATCCTTATTCTACGTTTTATTAAGTAATTAATATATTTCTTGTTTTTAACCTGCCAAATTCCCTTTGATCACATGTGTCAGTTATCATCAAATGATTAAATGTGAACATAATTGATTAATTAATTATATATATAATTTATATAGATAAAAAAAATTAAAAAAATTATAAATTATGTTAGAAAAGTAATTAATTAATATATGTATATTATTTTTTAATATAAGTAATGTATTTGATGATTCAGAACTATGGTAAGTGAATATTTTCAATTAAAACATAATTTTAAATGTTTTTAATACTTATTTCATAAATTATTTATTCCAGGTTAATATTCATATAATTATTTGAGTTATTTATTTATATAGACATAATTAAACTATAAAATCCCTTTAATATCACCATTTACTTTATTTCAATGGTTTTTAAAGGAATATATTTATATATTTTTTAAAGAACATTTTTAAAAAATGGATAATGAATTGTTCTATTTTAAAAAATAAATTTCAATGGATCATTCAACAATTGGAATAATTATTTTATATTTTTCTTCCTTTATGGCACAATGATTTCATCAATGGAAACACCTTCAACCAATATTATACATATTTTCAAAAAAATATAAACAAAATTGATATATCAATATTGATTAATGATTTTATTATGGGTGATTAGTTATTTTATTCCATATTTTATTTGTTATAAGTTTATTATGGTTCATTTTAATTGTTTATAATGATGGTTCGTTCCATTATAAACTAATGATATATAATGATAATATAATATATGGAATTGTGTATTTTTTATAAACAATAGATGGGGTGATTCCATTTTATACTAATAATGGGTGAGCCTAAAATAGTGCCCCAATGCAATCAGTTATTCTACGAGTTATTGGTAAAGTGATATGTAAATTAGGTCTCATTGATACCAATTTTTCCTCTTATTTCTCATTGGTTTTATATTAGTCTTCAAATTTAACATGTTAAGAAAATGGTATGTTTTTAATTAAAGGAATTTGGATGTTATTATGGGAGAAATGTATGACTTTGTAAATATTTTTTCAGGAGTTATTCATTATTACCTCTATATCATTGTGAGTTTTATTTGTTTCCTTTAGTATTTTTAATTCATTTTTCATGATATTTATTATTTAGAGAAGTATATTTAATTTGAAATTATTTTCTAATTTTGAATTCTAATATTATGTTGAAAGGGGAAATTACTTATGAAAAGTCATGGGCTAATGGGTTTTTTTCATTATTTGTTTATTTTTAAATGTCTCTAACTAAATATTATATTTATATCAAATATTTTAAAATATGTTTCTGGGTTTTAATTACTAATACTCACAAGGATGCGGTCAAGATAAAGATTTTTAATATAAGTAATCAAATGGAAACATCATATATTAAAATAGTATTGTATTTTTTTGGAACATTAATATCAGCAAGAAGTTTCCACTTCATGATGTTAAATATTATTTTATATGTGTGATAAAAATTTTTGTACAAATAAAAACATAAATATTACTAGGAATTATTGGAAAATTAATTCTAGAAAAATATATAATTTATTGATTATTTATGATCAGGTCATTATAAATCAAATCATATGAGATTATTTAATATAACATTTTTTCCATATCTAAAAATATATAACTTATTGAATTAGTGATCAAATAAAAAAATAATTAAGAATACATGATAATGTAATAGAATTATTTAACACTAATTTTTCTATATATAAAATGTTTTAATTTAAAAGTAATTTTTTTATAAATTCAATTATATTTAAAAGATATTAAATTAAGGATAAGAACACTAAAATTGGGTAATTAGTAAAATTTTATATTCTTAGTAAAGCATAATTTCTCTTTATAAAAACACTTTTCCTGAGTAAAAAAATATAATATTAGAAATATAATAACAAATAACATAATTTTTTTTAAAATATATCAAAAACTATATAGATGTGGAACTCTCAATCCAATACCACCATGAAATATATTATTTCCCAATTTTGGATCATTTTACCTATTAATAATGTTATTCCATTATTAAAAACTAATTAGTTTTCAAAATGCTCTATTTTAATTAGCTATAAATGGTGAACATTCCACACCTTTATGAAAAACACATTTCAAATATTTTTATTCATTGAAAACTACAATTATTTTACCCAAATATTCCTCTTTCATGCACATTAGACATAGTTCTCCTCTAGGTTATTTAATCCATTCATATCAAACGATACATTCATGGAATGGTTAATACCCCCATGAAAATGCTATATAATTCATATCATTTTGTTTAAAATAATTCCACTCCAACCCATACATAACCGTAGTATGATTAATAAATTGTTTCATAAATAATATAAATTGTATTTATATTAATTTCACAATGTATGTCTTAATATGATGATAAATCGTTAATTGACTAAATAATATAACCCCTATAAATAAGGTGAATGTTTTTGTTGGGAGCCTACATAATTAACAATATACATTTAATCATTCTTGGATCAGATTAGACATTGAATGGGTTTCATCATGTGATATTTCTTAAGGTTTTTTTTTCATGTAGAAAAAAGATATTAATTTAAAAAGTGTTGTATTCTGGGGATCATCATTATTCGAATGCTCTGCTTGGGCACATTGGTTGGCCCATGTTGGGGAACACATGTCTCTGGGTTAACCGGTGCCACCTCTAGGGAAAAAATATATTTTTTGACCATTTAATGGTGGGTGGTATGTTAATTCAGTAGGGATCATTGTTTTACAACCCAGATTTATTTTCCCAACAACATTCGAAAATAAAAAAAATCGTTCATGTGATGTGAAAACTACGACCACAATGAAATAATTTTTTTACTTTAGATATTGATTATAATATTATATAATAACAAAATATTATATTACATAATAATAAAAAATCATATAAATAATATCATTTTTTATTTTTCAATGATATTATGCACTCACATAATAATAGTAACCCATCGATTTATAAATTGTTTATATTTGGGTCACTTAAACCACCACCATCAAGTATTCTAAAAAAAATTATAATGGATGATTATAGGGACCCAAATAATAATACTATTATAAATTAATGATACAATGATTATTTTATTCTTGTAATAGAAATGTTACCCTATTTATTAAAAATAATATAAACAATTCAGCCGTGGTCGCTAAAATGACATAAATAAGCCGAATAATAATAAACGTTTTTGTAATATGAAAATGTAAAAAAAATATTATATATTAATTAAATAAAATTATTATTAAATATATTTAATATTTAATTTATGATTGATTAATTATGTTTCTAATATGGTTCTTATCAAAATTAATTTAATTATTTATGATGTTTGTAGAATGAATAACGAAAATCAGTATTATATTTTTGATTTCATTTCTACAATTTTCATCAATTTAGACATATTTCTTATAATAATCTTTGTAATATTTGGAATTATAAATTTACAGCCAATATAATACATTGTACATAATTTTATTATAGTTATTGATATTCAATGTTCTATTAAATTTTATGTCTCATATGGTGATTTGAATAAAAAGATACAAACTTTTTAATGGATTCATAGTCATAATTTTTACATATTAAGACATGTTGTATTTCGTAACCCATTTTTCTTTTATATATAATTGTTTTTATTTTCATCACATTAATGTATTTTATTATTATTTTTGTCAGATTTTTGGGATATACTAATTAAATTCATTTTTTTTCTTCATTCCTCTCTCAATTCAAGTGTTACAGAAGTTATAATAGTTTATAGAAGAATATTTTCAATCCACAGAAAATATTTATCATTATAAAAAAAATTAAATTTGAAATAGTGTATCAAATACCCTAATAATATCTGGCATCATGATATTTAAATTATTATTACTATTTAATAATTTAAAAAAATTTCAATCCTTCAAAGTGGTTTGATTAGAATATTTCTAAATCATTAAAGGATATTGATCACTATATTAAATTCCCTGACAAAATATTAATATTCTATTCCATATTTTCTTTTATATTGTATATTATCATCCCTATTAACTTTTTTGAATTAATATCTTCCATTTTATTATGTTTTAAATACTTAGTATCCCTATAATGTTATTTTGATTCACATAGTCTAATTAATGTATGTGAATTAGAATCTAATTTTTTTTCATTTAGATATCATTTTTATTCACCACTTATTTCCTTTTTTGGGGTATATATTTTCGATGGATTAAATTTTGAATCCTATAATACAATATTATATACAATTTTTAATTATTCATAAATCAATCACTACTTATGTGATTCTTAATCATTATATACAATAAAAATTATTTTCAAAATTTATTTGTCTTCTGATTACCATATTATTTATTTCATTTTTGAAGGGAATTCACATATATTACTATATATTGATTTTCCATGGAATTTTCTTTAATTTAATATATATAGGTTCTCCATATGGTGTTAGTTTGAAGGATGAATACATTGAAATATTATAGGATTCTTAATCACTAAAATATTAATGACTTGTATACTTGTCATTCTAAAAAGGATTTCAATTGATTATTATATTATTTTTGCTATTTATTGTATATAATATTAAATCATTCGTATGAGAAGCTAATTTTAATTAATTATTCATGAGTGGGTCCCGAAATAACTGCTTGATGAATCGATATGCCTTGTGAAAATATATAGGTTTATTATTTGGTTGTATACCTAATAAGAGAATATTTTTTCCTAAAAATATAACCATTCAAGCAAGATCACATTTTTTGAGTTAATGATTTATTTTAATATGTTATAGAATTAGATACTTAATATTGTCTATTTCATTTAAAAGGAATAAGTTATTGTTTTCCATGTGATATTCTATATATTTTCTATTTATGGATATATTTGACTTTCAGTTACTTTTTCTTATTGAATTATTAAATATTAATATATTCATGTCATGTTATTTGTTATCATTTTATGTTTACATTTGATTATTTATTATTATATCATTTGTACACCCATACTATGATTTTTATATTCCCTTTTATTATGTTTTTAGATCTTTGTATTAACGATATATATATTACAGATGATATATTTTACTAGAAATATTGATTGGTGATTTTATGGGAGATATTGAAGAGTTATTATGAAAAAGATTAGGATCATATAAATTAGAAAAATATTTGATAAGTTTTATTAATTAAAATTTTCCAAAACTATATAAAAAAAATAAAAGGTCCTTCAAATGTATGTGACGTAGTATATTTTTTGTTGATATTGTAATTACTTTTTGATGGAATATAGTAACACCATTTGGTGACATGTGGACTACTGCCTCCTCAATGCGATGTGATTTATTAAAACCATACATTGAGTGTATTAACAATGATTTTAATAAAAATATATGACATATATAACATTAATATGATAATGGACTTAGAATACACTTATCTATCATTTATATTTCATTATTTTATTATGAAAAAGAAATGTATGTAGAATTCATGCGTATATAAGTCCCATCATCCCCATGAATGGGGAATTTAATTTCTATCCTCAAAATTAATGTTTTATTATAAATACCTATATACGGAGTACATATGATATTTAAATAATAGTTTAAATTCTATATATATTTAAATAATGGTATAATTAATATAAATAATAAGTAATAAATCCAAACGTACTAGAAAAATACTGTAATTAAAACCCAAGAGAGATAAAATAATGAATTATTATTAACATGATTTTCATTTTTTTATTCTAAATGATAGAGATTATTATGATAAAATGATTTAGGTTAAGGTAAATCATCCACTATGATGGAAAGAACATGAGATGAAAATTTCTGATTTCACAATGTGGTTGATCATCATTTTTGATCTTTGTTTAATTCATAATCACGGATTCATTCAATTGATTCTGGTAATTCTATTTTTGGGATGCATATCGCACTTAGGCCCCAATAAAATCTATAGATTTAAGAGATTTTTATATAGAAGAATGTTTTTTTAATTAATATAATCTTTGTCTAGATTTAATTATCTTGTTAAGGAAGATGTCCTTAGATCATCCAACATTAGCAGACTCGATGATGGGGGTTTTTGATGATCAAATTTTTGGAGGAACTTCAGTAAATGTACAATCACTATATTTTTTTTATTATCCAAAAAATCATTTAGTAGATGTCATAGCATTTTTGTTATTTTGATGATATCAAGAAAATATATTCTCCCTCTATTTGAGTAATCATAATTGAATGATTATTCCAACTTTACAAGGATATTTCTATATCATATTTCATTGTAATGAAAACCACATTGCAAATAGTAATTAACGGAATCTCTATCATTGACAAGATATTCATATAATCTATAAATTGAATTACAACATTAATCCCATAAATATAAGAAAATAATTGCACCAATTTTTTGAGGCATCATGTTTTAATATGGATTTATTGGCATACCAAGATTCTAAATGATCTAGATTCTTGTCGTGGTACCTCAATATGATTGGAAAATTACACTAAAGATAGGAAATTAGGTTTTACTTCATATTTTTGTGGAAATTAACATGGTGTTAAAAAATATTTTGGAAATTACATTGATTGTGAATGAAAAAAAAATATTTATGTTAATGATTATTATGAAAGAGTTCCTATTTTTGATGATGTTTTCAAGATTTTTTGTCATTTTGTTATTAATTGCAAGTATTTTCAAAGACATGAAAATGAAAACTACAATAGCAGATATTAGAAGGGGGAAGAAGGTGGAGGTAGAATTTAAGTCCACCTATTGGATCAAATGTGAAAAAATAATTTGGAAGTTATTTCCATAATCACATTTTTAATGTAAATTATAAAGGCCATAAACTATTTGGTTTATGTGATATACGAAGACAACAATGAGGATATCATCATCCTAATATTTCCCAAAACATCATGGTTTTAATTAATACTATGTAGAAACAAGAGGGCCTTTTGAATATCATCAAGGATTCTGTTCTGACTTAATGTATTCCTCCAATTATTAATGGAGTGGGAATAGATTGATTATAGATATTTTTCCTTTCTACTACTACAAATCATTAAATTATTGGGATTAAAAAATGTGGGTTAGGTAAGGGATATCATCCAAATAAGTCTTCTAAAATCGATAACATAAATAAAAAAGGATTAAAATATAGGTGTAAAAATCACTAATATTATCAGTTTCATTCAATCAATTGAACTTATTAAAAATTTGTCTCAGTGGCCTCTAAAATATAGTTAATAATTTTAGGAGAGGAATGTAAATTGAAATTCAACCATCAAAACAAAATCTTACTATTTTTTCTTTTTCGGAATGGATTAGGGTTTTTTAATAATGAAACAGGGTACCCTCTTAGGCTTCCTAATAAAAAACATAAACCTATTTTTAATGGATTAGCTGTACCCCTAGAATATTATCCTCTATAGTTTCTAATTTGTAAAATATAGGCTTCCATATTCTATGCAATAAAAATCACTTGGATAATGTTAATAATTTGTGGGTTATGAGACACTCTCTATTGAATGGTCATTTTATGGGAAATTCAAGTAGACATAATGTCCATTTTACCCTTAATGTTTTGGGAAATCAACATCTGTGTTCTTTCATCTATGCACAAAATAGTTATGAGGAATACATTAAAATTTGGTTGGATATTGGTTCACCTAGGAATATTATTGATAGACATTTGACTATTCTTGGATATTTTAACTCAATTTTGAATCCATATGATAAAATGGGTGTAGTTAATAACATATTCTCTTATAGGGTGTTCAGATCTTGTATTGATCAAAATTATTTGATTTCAATCAATCTAGAAGGTGTTTTGTACAATTGGTATATTAGAAACATCAGTGGTATGGTTTGAAGTAAGATTGAAAAGTATTTTGTTAATGAGTTTATATGAATACACATAAATCTATCTATTGCATGAATTTACAAATTCTGAATTCATATAATCATCCAATCATGGTTGATATTATTGGTAATGACTCCAAATATCCCCTTACATTTAGGTTTAATAAAGCCTGGTTGACTCTTATTGAATGTAGGAATCCTGTGAAGGATATATGGTTCATTATGGATTTCATGAATATTGAATTTCCTTTCTTTATCAAAATAATATTTTTAATGGGGTGTTTAATGAAATAAGGATAAGATAGATTTAGTCATCTTGATAATTAAACCTCATGTCTTGAAGTATCCCATGAAAAAATCGAATGTAATTTCACTCTCAAGGAATTTTTAGTGCTTTATTGAGAGAATATAAGATGAATTCAAAACATAATAATATCATCATTTTTATAGATGGGATGGAAAAGGGTAAATTCACTGAAGTTTTTCATATACATGCAACATAATGCCTATATATTTTACTCTATACGAATTGGTCTAATTTTTTCAATAAAAATATCATTACTCCCAAATGGAGATCAGATCAAGGACAACAGACAGACTTTCTTGGCTCATGTTGTCTCTTATTACATGGATCATTTTAATGTTTCATCCAACATTTCTATTCCTGTGAAAGGATTTCTTCTAACAATTTTAAATCAAGAGGAACATTCTTGGATTATTTCTATTCCTTTAGATCAAGAGACCATGGTAGTTGTCTTTATACATTGGCTTGATATCTCTCTAAGGAAAGATGTTTTTAAAAACTTCTTCATTCATATTTATTATGAAATTATTCAAGATTACATTTTCATGCGTGTTCACTATATCTTTAATGGTGGATCACTTCTTTAGTTGTTGAATTATCTATTTCATTCTAGTATTCCTATGATAGATAATTCCCATGACATAAACATTACTTTGCAAGTTTCTTTACTTAATACTATCTATAATATCATTAGTCTAATTATTTATAACAGACTAGCTCCCATTTTGAGCAAAATTGAATCTTTCAATCCCATTGGATTCGTTACAGGGATGGAAATTCAGTATTTTCTTGTTAGTGCTTATGATTGTGTCATTCCTCTCAAAAAGTATGTTAGAGGTGGAAACCATTCTCTCAATAATTTCAATAAAAAGGATATTAATACAATGTACATGTCTATCATTTTCAAGGTTTATTCTATGTTTGTTTTTGATGATTCCATCATTAAATTGATTAATTTTGCCACAACCCGTCCCCCGGGGCCTGTTTCGTGACTACTCCAAAACCACTTTCCATAGGCCAGGGGCTGGCGACTAGCAACAATGGCGCAAATACCTAAACTAGGAAGGCATTTCCATTATAATTGTAAACAAATACAACAAAGTACTAAAATTTAAGAAAAACACTAAGTAAAACTGTATAAAAATAAGTGCTAGAAAGTAAAAGGGGCCAGAAATACAATCCCAATAGGAAAATACAAGTACAACTGAAAAGAAATTACAACTGAAAGAACTTAAATCATCTATGTGGTCATCCTTTGGGATTCCTGGATGAATGGTAGGTACAAATGTACTTCTCATCACTTCCATCCATCCATATCCTTCGTTTACCGTCACACTGAGTGGTCCACCTCTAGGTACTGTCTAGTCTTGCTACTCTCCGCCTCAATCAGAGTTGTCTGCCATCTGCAACCAACTCAATGAGGTGTGGGAAAAGCTCTTGCGGGTGTGAGTATAATGATACTCAATAGGTACCCCAAGACCCTAAAGGTCTCATGAAATCCAATAAGGATAGACCACAAAGTACGAAATCAGCAGATAACAATTACATAGATATATTTCCATACATATATCTAAGTTATCTAATGACCCATCTCAACCATGAGGAAAACACAAAAGTCGTTTTCTCATCTCAAACTAGTATTTTCATTATCGAAACCATGGTTGCTGGAGAAAAATTCCACTGTCAAGTACAGTGGGACAACCGTGACACCAAGGCACTTCTCACTAACCTTGGAATGCTGAGGTACTCCTCCTGTCGAGTACCGTGGTTCTGCTGCCAACTACCTGGATCTCCTCCGATGTGGGTCTACTGGCAACAACTAGTCACTCCCCATAATAGCCTGTAGAGGTGCTCCTCCTGTCGTGTACCATGGGTCTGCCACCAACTACCAGGTGCTCCTCCAACATGGGTTTGCTACCAACTACCAAGTGCTCCCCACTGGGCTAGTTGAATCATTTCATGTCGAATCGGTAAATAAGTCATCAGGTATGCCAACTACTAGGTCTCTGCACTCTGTCTGCTCATAAGTGGAAGGATCCACTCGACAAGCTACTGGGAAATACTACAACTATCGCGAAGTGCCACAAAAAAGTATATCAAATGTCTTCCATGACATACGGGGTGAATCCAAGAAATATGTGTCCAAGACAAAGAGACGAGATGACCAAGACATTTTCCAAATGGTACGAAACATGTTGGTATGGTTACACGTCGTTTCTTCATACCTCGGGTACTGCCTGTGTACAACAGCCCGTGTCGAAAGGCTGGTCATGTAGACAAGTATGTGCACGGCGTTTGGTATGTTTATGCGCCGTGTCTAAGCATCTGGGGTCATCTCTGTGTACGTTGGCCATGTGCCTATACACGGCCTCAACCCATGTTCGCCAACCCGTGAAACTGGTACACGGGGTATCCCATGTCCTTGGCCTTTCCAGGCCATGTAGTGGAGTACATGACCATGTACTTCACCCAACTCCATGTATTTCCGGGATACACACCGAGTGTTGTGAAGTCTCCTCTATCATGCTGTGTTATAGAGTACACGCTGTTTTGTCAGGCCATGTGATTCTTACCATGTTTGTGTATTTCCCAAAATACACATCATGTGTCACGTTGCCATGTCTTCCAGGCCATGTGGAAAGTCCACACTATGTGACCGAAGTCACATGCCATGTGCTACCTGTTTGATGCTCGAACACTAGCCGCTAGATGCACGTACTGCACGACGTGTCCATCTATAGTACAGACTAAGTATTCTAGAATTTTCCAGAAATGACGCCACTTTCCATCATGCCTCCCGTGAAGCCCCTTATTCGTTCTAATGGTCGGATTTTTAAAATACCATAGAATTTAGGATTCCCCGATTTTCTGAAGTCATTTCCGGTGTTGTTGACCCTCTTATCAGCTCCTAAAACACGTTTTTGACTCTCCCGCATGAGAAAAGGGTTGAAGAACAGTCTTTATATTCTGGTATGATGTGTCGCCCGAAATTTTCGCTGCACCTCTGGTAGGTCATCATGACGTTGGTTCTTTTTTCCAGGATCATTGCGTCACAAAACGAACCTTCAATGATTTGTTGTTCATTACTGAAGAATAAGGTGAAGAACACACCAATATTCACAAGAATGGTGGAAGGAATCCGGCCGTTTTTGTTTGTCCTGGACTTCCACATTAGTTTGATAGTAGGCAGATCAAGAGGAAACTATTCAATTATGGAAGGAAGAATTAATGTTTCTCAAAACTAAATCACACCCCTACCTATGATTCGTTGATCGATGTTCATCGTTCATTGATGGTGTTGTGGAAATAAGATGATGAAGTTCGTCGTTCCCAACGTTCGTCATGCACTCCCAAACCTATGATGTGTTTGCCATGGAAGAAACTCCACGTTGGAAGGATCTGAGGGAGGAAGTCGAAGAATGTTTTTGGTGGTGTTCTACACATTCTTCTTTCTTCGTTGGAAGAACTTCTTTTCTCCCAATAACCCTCCTCTCAAAACATCCATGCTCCCCCAAATGACAAATTCCAACCCAAAATAGTAGGTTAGAATATATATTATTTGTTGGAATGAATTTGAAAAGTCCATTGATTTAGATGGGTGGCACAATTAAATTGTGGGGGTTGGAATATCATAATGTGGAGGAGTTTAAGAGGCTCCCCCACATTATTAGGGAGTTAAAGAGGATCATCCCAATTTAATGGGGGTTTTATCCTCAGGTGTTCCACAACACTTTAATTGATAAGAGATGTTTAGATCATGATTGTAACCACCACCATAACCTTTCATGGAAGGTTATGGTGTGGTTTCCCCCACCTCTAACCTCATATTGGAGGTTTTAAGTACCAAAAATTAAAATAAAGTCACACTTTATTTTTATTTAAATTATTATTAAAAACTCAAAAATGAACTTTCATTCTCGACAAACTACCGTTGAGGTGATTGTCTTCTTAAATAAATATTGGCACTGTGAGTTCAACAGTGCCATCAGATTTCGGTTCAGAGCACCAGTTCAAATGTTATAAAAACCCGCACATATGATTACTAAATATACCCAAACAAAAATTCATAAATTAATTCTGAATCCAGCACCATAAATTTTTTCGGACTCGTAAAAATCCCATGTATTTAAGAAAAAAAATTCACGGAATTTCCAGTTCCATAAATTCTCCCCACCTTTGGTATTTATGTCCCTGTAAGCTACAACTCGAACTGTGGGAAAAAATCGGGGTACTGAGCACGCATCTGATCCTCCCGCTCCCTTGTGCACTCTTGGAGGATCTCGTACTGCCAGCGTATGTGCACAAGAGGAATTGATCATCCACGTAGGACCCACTCCTATCGGTCCTCAATCTCCAATGTAACCTTAGTGAAGGTCACCCCATCGTCAACGTCCAGCTCTCCATGGTCGATGATGTGGGAAGGGTTCTGCAAATATCTCCTCAGATGAGATATGTGGAAGAAGTCATGCACCCAGTGAAAATGAGGTGGAAGAGCTAAGCAGTAAGTCACAACTCCTACTCTACTGAGGACCTGTAAAGGTCCGATGAACCTCGGAGATAACATACCGCCTCATCCAAATCACTATAGAGCTCGTCAAGGTAAGACCCATAGAAAGACATGGTCACCATCCTCGAACTCTAGAGGTCTCCATCTCCTATAACCATATGACATCTGTCTGCTTTGTTGAGTCATCATCCAATCATGGAAGATATGCACCATCCCTATGGTATCTAGTACCATCTCTGGTCCCACTAGTGTGGACTCCCCTCGGTCATTATAGCACAAGGTTGATTTGCAAGGTCGCTCGTACAATGCCTGAAAATGTTCCATACCGATGGTGGAGTGATAGCTATTCTTATATTAAAACTCCACCAAAAGGTAGTGATCCTTCCATCTTTGACCAAAGTCGAGGACACAAGCATGAATCATGTCCTTGAGGGTCTGAATGGTCCGCTTAGTCTGATAATATTTCTCGGAATGGAAGGAGGTGCTCAAGTGAAGTTGTGCCCTAAAAGCCTCCTACAACCCCTTCTATAGATGGGAAGTAAACCCTACATCATGGTCAGAGACAATAGAATGGGGTACTTTATGTAAACACACAATCTATTGCACATAGAGTCGTCCCATTCTCTCTACTGAATTGGTCGACGATCACCCAAATTTAATTGTGAACATTGGATGTACGTGGAAGGCCCATCATGAATTACACGGATTCATATCCCACTTCCACTCTGGGACCTCTAAAGATTATACCAAGCATGCTGGTACCTGGTGCTCTGCCTTCACTTGATGACAAGTGAGGCAACATGAGACAAACTATGATACCACCTTCTTCATACCTAGAAACCAGTGTGGTCGTCGAAGATCCTAATACATCTTCGCCACTCTTGGATTTACCGGTAGAGGGGACATGTGAAACTCCCTAAACACTTCCTCCTAAAGTGACATTGGAACCAAGGTACATCCTCTGAGGAGAATGACGTTGTCTCCACCTTCAGAAAATCCATCAGGTGTTTGCCATATGGATATCTAAGCTCATCGTGTCTTGCAGTCCGCGTTCCCATGCTGCGCCTCCCTGACTCGCTGAAGAAGTGGGGGAGTGACCATAGAATATTGTAGGAATGATGCTATATCTATATCCACAAAGGAGTATAGACTATCTTGATGTAATAATCTTGGAGGAACGAAAGGCATTACCATTGTCTCAGGTTTATTTCATTATGAGAGAAGATATACCTAAGACTCTTGTGATCAGAGTACATAGTAAAACGCTCATCCATCAGGTAGTTCTGCCACATCATCCAGGTGAAACCCACATCAACTAACTATAGGTCATGGATAGCGTAGTTCTACTCATTCTGTCTCAGCTACCGAGAACCATATGCAATCACTGCTCGGTCTTGCATCATGACACACCCATGTCCAGTCCCTGATGTGTCGCAGTACACTACATGCCCAACGCCTTCCTCTGGAAGCCTCAAGATGGGGCACTAGTCATCCTTTGCCTCAGATCATGAAAGATCTGATGGCATCTCTCCGACCACACAAATGGTTTCTCCTTATTTGTCAGGGCTGATAGTGGTGCAGCAACTCTAGAGAAGTCTCTAATGAGCCTCTTATAGTACCCAACAAAACCCAAGAAACTCCGTACATCTGAAAGAGTCATGGGTGGCTCCCAATCAAGTACCACTTCAAACATCTCTAGATCTTCTGCTACTCTAGCCTCTGAGATGACATTTTCCATGACAAAAACATCTCAAATCCAAAACTGGAACGTCAAGAGCATACAATTATGTTGGTTCTCTCGGAGTGTGTCTAGTACTACTAGTAAATGGTAGACATGATCCTACTTATTATTCGAGTTGATCAGAATGATTTCGATGAAGACTATAGCAAAGATATTGAGGTATAGCTGGAAGATCTTATTAATGAGTCCCATGAACACTTTTGGAGTGTTGGTTACGCTGAAAGGCATAATCAAGAACTTTTAGTGGCCATAATGACAACTGAAGGATGTATTCTTCACATCCTCGTCTCAAACTCTGAGCTGGTGATATCCATATCTAAATTCTATCTTTGAGAAAAACCGAGATACCATCAACGGATCAAAGAGATCGTCAATCCTTGGGAGGGGGTATTTTTTCATTATAGTCACCTGGTTCTGGAAACAGTAGTCAACATAGAGCACCAAGATTCCATCCGCCTTCTTGGAGAATAGAATCGATGCTACCCAGGGAGAAAAACTAGGAAAAATGAATCCCATCCCCTATAAGTCCTCCAGCTATACCCGTAGCTCAAGAAGCTCAGCGGAGGCATCTGATATGGTGGAGTAGATATCTGTGTGGTCCTAGGGTACATGCCAATGTATAATACCACCTCATTGTGATGAGGTAGTCCAAGAACATCATCAGGAAAGACATCTATGTACTGGTCCACCACTATTGGATAAGTCGGACTCTCCACATCAACTACTCTGAGGGTATAGAAAGCCAACTAGTGAGTGATCAGCTGCACCCTCCTCCGAGTAAGTGTTTGTTGTGGTGAAAAGGTTACCTTCTCGCCGGTGAAGGTAAACATGGTCCCATCCGTGTGGACACACCACACTTTTCACTTAATACAGTCGATCTGAGCATGGAGAGTAGATAACCAGTCCATAGCCAATATGATGTCCTAAGGCCTTGACGCTGCTACTAGGAGATCTCAGCTAATGCTCTCGCCTCCTAGAGTAAGCTCTCACTGCCAGAACCAGTGCGTAATCATCAAATCAGCTCTCACATGAGTCTCTAGATGTAAGGATTGAGCCAACAGATCCTTCAAAATCTCTGAGCTCCGAAATAGGGATGTTCCATAATAAGAGTGACTGGCACCTGTGTCTATGAGAACTGCAGATAAGGTATAATAGACATAGATAATACCTTGTATCATCTACAGAGTGTTGTGATCGTAGTCCTCATCTTCCTTAAGCGGAGCTCTCCCATGTCCTCACAATCCTTGTGGTCGGGGTAGACCTCTTGTTGGTGGTGGCGGTAACACCTCGAATCATCATCCACCACAAGCTGCACGTCCATCTCCTCTACCACGTCCACCTCCTTCCTCTAGACTGCCTCATTCGAACACCTACCTCTTTTTGGGAGGTCCCTCAACTATCTGCTGATCATCAAAATGGTGGGTCAGACATTCACGAGCCTTGTGACCATGCCCGCCGCATTAGTTACACTGCCCACTCCTGGCATGATTGGCCATGTCTCCACCCTGGGTGCCCCACACAACTGATCCCGAGTCATGCGGTCGACAACCAGTAGTTATGGTTCTCATGGACCTCAGCATCATCTGTCTACTGCCTGCTATAGAAGAATCCACTACATGTCGACTAGTGGTGGGTCTCGCTACTGGAGACTTCTCTGCAAGTAAACTCTCTACTAGGAGGGCTCTCTCTGGCACCCCAGTCTACGTCAGGATGCTAAGTGAGATCATCAGAGCTCTGATCTCTCACTTGTGTCCCTGCATGAAGGCCCGAGCCCTAAAAAATGGGTCTTGTACCATATCTATGGAGTAGCATGACAGGTTGGTGAACCTTGATGTGTACTATTATACTGTCATGCTACCCTGCTGTAGATGATGTATCTTCTGTATCTGCACCGGTTGAAGGGTGGCAGGGACAAAATCCACCAGAAACATGCTCGCTAAGTATACCCATAGTAGCATCACATCATCATGCACATAGAAAATCAGACTCTACAATCTTATTGCTACAGCCTGAAAGAGACTCGTGGGAAGGATCACCATGAAGTCTGCTGGTGTCTCTACTAGCCTGAAGACTCTGACCATAGCCTACAGCCAATCCTCATCCGTATGTGGGCCTATCTATCCCCTAAAAGTTAGTTTCGTATAGTACTAGAACTTGTGCAACATGCTCATGCAGCGTGCATCATTTTCTGCTGGGGATTGTGGCATAGGTGGCCCAACGATAAGTAGTACCGCTGGTGCCTCTGATAGTAAAGGGCCCTACACCGAGGCCTCATCGGCCGGTGAGCTGTAAGTGTGTTTGAATCTTAGGGATCTAACTGGTCATCTTTAGGGAGGCATCCTGAATGAAAAAGTTGTGACACGTTCAAAATATTATACCTAGTTAGCACACCTTGTTGAGCTGACATAAAGAGAACTTTAGAAAACACACACGCATTTAGTGTTTTTGTGCACTGAGTCAGAATTTAGAAGTCATGGACCTAGTGTATGGATACGTCGGCCACTGGCACCAACATTGGACACCCTATACAGAAAACCACACTTATTACCCTTTACACTATTTCTTCACAGAAATGAAATATCACAGTTCTATGTTATGCGGTAGAACCAATACATCTGATACCAATTTTTCACAACCCGTCCCCCGGGACCCATATCGTGACTAGCCCATGCCTGAATTCCATCGGACAGGGGCTGGTGACTATCACCAAAAGCATAAATCCATAAACTGGGAAGGCATTTCCTTTATAATTGTAAACAATCACAACATAGTACTCAAATAGAATAAAAACACTATGTAAAACTTTAAACAAAATAATTGCTGGAAAGTTAAAGGGGATGGAAATATAATCCCAATAGGAAAATACATGTAGAACTGAAAAGAACGTACAAATAATAAAATGTAAAGCAGCTAATAGGTCATCCTCCTGGGTTCCTACCTGAAGGGTGGGTACATATAGTCTCCTCATCACTCCCTTCATTTTGGCTACTCTGTGTACCATCACACTGAGTGGTCCACCTCCAGGTACCGTCCAGTCCTATTGCTCTCAACCTCAGTCATCGTTGTCCATCATCTGCAACCAATACAATGAGGTGTGGTAAAATCCTATGCAGGGGTGAGTATAACGATACTCACTAGAGACCCCGAGACCCTCAAGGTCTCACAAAATCCAACATAGATAATCCACAATGTTTGAAATCAACGGATAACCATTACATAGGTACATTTCCATAAATATACTTCTGTTATCTAGTGTCCCATCTCAATCATGAGAAAAACACAATAGTCATTGTCTCAGCTCAAATCCAGATTTAAATGATCGAAACCATGGATACTGGAGAACTCTTTCCCTGTTAAGTATAGTGGGCCTGTCATAACACCAAGGCGCTTATCACTAACCATGGACTGTTGATGTACTCCTCATGTTAGGTACCACGGGTCTACTGCCAACTACCAGGCCCTCCTCCACTGTGTTTTTTCCGCCAACTACCAGTCACTCCTCCTTATAGCTTGCAAAGGTACTCCTCCTGTTAAGTACCATAGGTCTTCCACCAACAACTGGACGCTCCTCTGCCGTGGGTCTGCCGCCAACTGACATGCACCCCTCACTAGGCTAGTCGAATAACTCTGAGTCGAATCAGTCACGAAGTCATCAGTTCTTCTAGATACTTGGTCTCTGCACTCTGTCTACACGTCAGTGGAAGGATCTTCTCCACGGGCTACTGGGAAATACTCCAACTGTCGAAAAGTGCAATAAAGAAGTATCACAAATGTCTGACACATCTTAGGGGGAGAATCCAAGAAATACGTGTCCAAGATATAGAGACGAGATTACCAAGCCATTTTCTAAAAAGTATACGGCGTGTTGGTATGGTTACAGGCCATGTCTTCATACCTCGAGAACTGCATGTATACAACGGCCCATGTCGAAAGGCTGGTTGTGAAGAAAATTAAGTACACGACGTGTGGTATGTTTACATTCCATGTCCAAGCATATGGGGACTACTCCTTGTAAGATGGACATGTTCCCATACATGGCCTCATCCCATGTTTTCCAACCCTTGTAACTGGTACATGGGGTATCCAGTGTCATTGTAATTTCCTAGCCATGTAGTGGAGTACATGCCTATGTACTTTACCCGTGTCCATGTATTTCAAGGAAACAAGACGAGTCTCGTGAAGTCTCCTTTGTCATGTTGTGTTAGAGAGTACACACTGTGTCCTCATTCCATGTGATTCTTCCTTTGTTCGTGTATTTCTCAAAACACACATCATGTGTCACGTAGCCGCATCTTCCAGGCCATGTGGAAAGTACACGCCATGTGACCGGGGTCACATTCCATGTGCTACTGTTTGACACTCAAACCCTAGCCACAGTACGCCCGTACTACATGGTGTGTCCTTCTAGAGTACATGCCGTGTATTCTGGAATTTTCCATAAATGACGCCTCTGGCCCGTGCACCTCCCATGAAGCTTGTTCTTTGTTATGATGGCCCGATTGTTATGAAACCGTAGACTTTAGTTCGATCCGACGTTCAGAAGTAATTTACGGTGTTGTTGAGACTCCGATCGGCTCTGAAAACACGTTTTGATTCTCCCTCATTATAAAGTGGTCAAAGAAAGGTCTTTAAGTTCTGGTCCGATCCGTCGCCCACTATCATTATCGCACCTCCTCTAGGTCGTCGTGATGTTGGCTCTTCTTTCCGGGATCGTTGCGTCACAAAACGAACCAGCAATAATCGATTGTTCATTACCAAAGAAGAAGTTCAATAAAACACCAATATTCACAAGAATGGAGGAAGGAATCAGGCCGTGTTAGTTTGGCCCGGTCCTTCCACATTAGTTTGATAGCAAGTGTATCAAGAGGAAACAATACAATCATGTTAGGAAGAATTAATGTTGCTAAAAACCAAGTCACACCCATACGTTTGATTCATCGATCAAAGTTTGTCATTTGTTGATAGTGTTGTGGAAAGAAGACTATGAAGTTCTTCATTCACCGCGTTCATCAGGCACTCCCAACCCCGAGCTATGTCGGCTGTGGAAGACACTCCATGTCAGTAGGATCCAAGGGAGGATGTCAAAGAAGGTTGTTGGTAGCATTCTTCGCACTATTCATTCTTCATTGGAAGACCTTCTTTTCTCCCAATAACCCTTCTCTCAAAACACCCAAGCTCCCCCCAAATGACAAAGGCCAACCCAAAATAATATGATAGAAAATCTATTATTTGTTGGCATGAATTTGGAAAGCCCATTGATTTTGGTGGGTGGCACAATTAAATTGTGGGCGTTGGCATAACATAATGTGGAGGAGTTGAAGAGGCTCCCACCACATTATTAGGTAGTTGAAGAGGATACTCCCAATTTAATGAGGGTTTCATTATCAGGTTTTCCCCACAACATTAATTGAAAATAGGTGTTTAGACCTTGGGTGGGCCCCACCACCATAACCTCTCATGGGAGGTTATGGTGTGTTGGCCCCCACCTCTAACCTCCTCTTGGATGTTTTAACCACCATGAATAAAAATAAAGACACACTTTATTTTTATTTAAATTATTATTAAAAACTCAAAAACTAACTTCCACTCTCGACCAACATCCGTCGAGGTGAAGGTCTTCTTAAGATAATACCAGTGCTGCGAGTTCAATGGTGCCCTCAAATTTCGGTTCCAAGCACCGGTTCAAAGGGTATGAAAACCGTCTCATATGTTTACTGAACATACCTATAAAAAACTTCTAAAATTTATTGCAGGCACACCGAGCCTCGGATTCAAGTGCCATAAATATTCATGGACTCGTAAAAATCCCATGTATCTATGAAAAAATATTTGCACAGAATTTCCTGGTCTTTACAAATTAAATATTCCTCTCCTCTCACATTTTTGTTCATATGAATTTTTAACATGAATATTTCATTACATGTTCTAGAGGTGTCAGGATTGGTGATCCTTTACCTGCTATTATATAATCTATTATGGAATATTACCCTTATAGGATGTTGTCTATTATGGCTGTGAATGGGATGTTGAAGGCTATTGGTGATGAAATATGGTTTTCTTCTCCAACTTATATTCTTTATAGTGATGGTAATATTCTCCTCATAAACATGAATCATAGAAACATTGGAAATATTAAGAATGATAACATACATTATGATGGGGTTTCAGGTCAGCAATTTTGCTAGAAGAAGTCCTTTGTATATTTTGGATGGAACATCACAACTTTTAGGAAGGTTGATAATATCAGAGACTTGGTTATCATAGTTGTAATTTTTTATTTATCTTGGTGTACCTTGTATTTGGGGAAAACCAAAAGATATTTATTTTTTCGTGCATTATTAGTCAGATCGAAGGAAAATTATCCTCTAGGAACAGAAAATTTTTCATCATGATAGGTCATATTGTCTTGGTTAAATCATTCATTATTTCTAATTTTAACAATTATTTCATCGATTATGAGAGGAATATGGCTCTTAATAAATCCATTATTTTTTCCATAAAGAACATCATTTGTATTGGTAGTATATTGTAATGAAAAATAGTCACAATCTATTGAAAGAATAGTTGTAAACCAATTGAGGATGGGGAATGGGTATCATGAATATCATGTATTTTAATCAAATATTGTGAGAATCCTTTTTGTTGAATCATTTCAATGGTAATTCAAAAGTTGATGGATTTTTTACATTAAAGGTTCTTGAATAAACTCATGTCTTGAAATTTTAATAATTTTGACACTTCTTGTTTGGCCTTCCCTCATGTCCATTTTCTCTATAGCTAATTCTCATTCTATTTTGGATAGTTTATAAAGTCACTTATCTTATGTTTTGGAGTACCAATTAGAATGGTGTTCCTTTTCCTATTCAATTTCTCATGATAATTGAAATCAATATTTTGATACATCGATGAAACATGAAATTATTACATTGAGACTCTTCCAAATCACATCAAGGAGGTTGTTCATGTTTATTGGTTCTCTTTACACTAGGGATTTGTTATCTAAGAACCTACATCATGATGACCAGTTACTGATAAACTCTTAAACATCCATATCAATGGTCATGTAGTAGTCTTTTGTGGATCATGAATTAGACTTTGAATGATATTAATCGTTAATATTTCTCTATTAACGGATTATGTCTCAATAAAAAATTATAACTGATGATTTTTTTCTAGGTCTGTGTTTTTTATAATCATTTTTTCTCAATAATCAACATTGGGAAGACCATGATCATTTATTTTTTATCTGCATTGCTGAATAATACACATGTAAGAAGGTTTCCTGATTTTTTTGATGTTATACTACCATACACGGTCACTATTCATGATTTTTCTATGAGCTAGCTTGATCTACCTATTCATCACCCTCCTTCACCAAGACGATAGATGCGATAGAAAAATTCCAGACCCTTCCTTCCTAAAGTTGAAGGAAATATAATAACCCTTGATTCCCACCTTTAATTGTCCCCTAAGTGGAGACTAGAAAGAAGTATATAGAATCCCACATAATATGGAAGGTATTGCCCTTTTTATTTAGCAGGATAAAGATATACAATGGTAAAAACACAAAAAACTTCAAAAGTGAAGGTAAAAGTAATGTAAAACCAAAAATTGATTCCCATATGCATATTCTAAATAAGTGATACAATGTACAAGAAAAATCCAAAGGGTAGTACAAAATTAAATGAAATACATTAACGTCAACAGTCCCGGTGTCTGAGCTAATATGGTCTGACACGGTCCTCAACGTCCTCCGGGAATCATGAATGTAGTTTTATATATGTTGGGAGATTACACAAGTATACTATGTATGGAAAACAAAATTTTCTCATGAAAAAGATTGGAGTCATTCTAATGGCCTGTGACAAAAAGGAGATAACCCATGCACCTGTCAATAAAACAATACAACCAAACCTCACCAAAGCACACTCCCCAAATAACACAAGTCATGTAATGTAATGAAAATAACATATCATTGTTTGGGTAACATTCACCATATTCCAAATTGTTATTGAACACATCCTACAAGTTAGAACTCCCTCAATATTCTCAATGTAGTCCCACTACTCCTCCAACAACAACCTTTTGGGCCACCACAGCCATAGCTACACCCGCAAAAACCTGGTCCACCACAACCACTTGTAACCCATGCCCGTAGACACCTGGCCAAGAACATCTACCACCATGCCCGAAGAAACTAGTTCTCGAACAACTACTACCACGAATGAAGACACAAGGGCCTTATCTTAAAGACACTTGGGAAACAACATTCTCGCACACACCTAGGAAAACAACCACAACATACATTGTCCAAAGAATCATGGGCTATAATTCACCTCATCTATCATAGCCTACCTGAAGCATCTTGAGATAATTGGGAAAAAATGTAGAAATGGAGCTAAAAACTAGCCACTCATAAGAGTTTTTGGAAAACACCTTGCCCCATGAAATGGGGGTGTTCGACGTGAAGTTCTCTACATGTGTGGGGTGTGAATAAGAAACATAAGAACTAAATTATACATATAAGTAAAAAATAACTCATCCAAACCTGGGGGATCCAAAATATGCCCATACAGAAACACCCTCGTTACTATTCATTCATTAAAATAACCACAATTACCACAAAAAAGGCACAACTCATTCCCAGAAAATAATTCCCCATGTACCCGATTATTGTAATCATAATCAAGTAATTACATTTAAATTATTCTCCACTACCGAGAAAATAATAGACATATTCAAAATACAAGGAATGAAAAATAGTCAAGCAGCAATTTATGCATTCTCACTCAGCTCCCTTGTTATGTAACAACAACAAAAGGGATATATGATATTCGTCAATGTACTAGAACCAAACAAATCACCAATATACAGCGCCACTCAACCTTGATTCCTCCAACAAGCAACTTCACAATAGCGGATCCCATCTCCATCCATGTCTCCTCACAATCTTCAAGTAGAACAACCACACATATTACCAAGTCAGATTAAGGGAGTTTTCTTATTCAAACACACCATTCATTTAGATCATTCTTTCTGTTGGGTTAGCCAGGGTGACCACGCAAGAATAATTATTCATTGGTAATCTTTTCAATAAATTGAGTTTACATTATTAACCAGTTTTTATGTTACAACCATTCAATCAAAGAATTATCCAAAAAAAGGTTCATTAGTGCATTAGAAAGGAACACCAACAACCATGATTTACAGTGGATATAATCCCATACAATTCAAAATGTATAAGAAAAGCTAAAAGAGTAAAGAATCATCATCAAATGCAAAAACTAATTCATTAAAAAATATTTATTATATTTTATAAGGTTTAAATTCATCCATTATCATAGGGACAATATCATACCCACATCGAATGATACATTAAAAAGTGATACTAAGGAATAACCCTACTTGGATGATCAACAATCAAAGTTTTTCTCCACACCCCATGAACTTGGGATGCATGACTTGTTGGGGAGGAACATTGAGGACTAAAAGAGTGATACAGAAAGGCTCCAGTATAAGTGTACCACTAGCTCTAAGAAGGGGGACTCCAAACACACCAAGGGAAGGAAAATATGAATGCCATGTAGAATAATGAATCCTTGTGTGATAAATGACATGATCATGTAGTTATGGGATATTATATCTTGGAAAAAATCAAAGTTGGATCATGGCCTCACCATAACATTAGATAGATACAAATTATGGAATTAATTGTAATTTATGAATCCTCATTAGATAGGTTGTTCCAATAGCTATGAGTGAAAGGGTTTCCTTTAGATAGAAGAAAACATGTAACATGGGAAGAACTGGATATACAAGAAAAAAGGGTCGAATGGCAAGGAAAATAGACCAAAATTTTTGAAAGAAAAGGGTCTCATTTATCTGGGGGGGATTTTAGATATTGTTTATGGTCTTTAAATTTATTTAAAATGGGTATTAAAAATCTTTTAAGTTAAAAGAAATCTTGCGGGGGAAGCACTGGGAAATCATGGGAATCTGATAAAAAGGAAAAGGGGATGAAACAGTGCCACCGTAACGGCGATACACTGTATGTAATGACACTATTTTAGTGTGTGACTGTGATGGTTCCACCATGACGACACCACTAGTTTGGTGAGACAGCTTAAGCGGTGCCACCATTATGGGGTTTGACTCTGATGGTGCCACCATCACAGTTCCAGTAGCTGGATGAGACACTATATGCGGTGCCACTTTTTCGAGGGGCAACTGTGATAGTGCCACCGTCACAGTGCCACCATGACTAGTGCCACCTTAATGGTTGAACCATTTTGTGAAACCGAGTTTTTGTCAATATACTAAAACCAAAGGGTATAATCCATTAAATCAAATACATATCAATCTATTATCATCCTTGATAATCGAAACTAGACCCGATGAAAAAAGAGGGGTCTGAACGACCACCTAGAAAGATACTTCTATGCAGTAATCCTCCTCGACATCTAGGAACCCCTCTACCTTACGAAAACACAAAAACATTTTAAGGTTATATTGTCAATACTTGTGGATTTTGGAGTACCTCCACCTTATTAAGATACTAATCGCTTTACGCTGCACTGACTCGCCTACACCAGTTTAATTTCATCCGCCTAAATACATCTTGATTTGGAATCAGGTTCTCTCATACCCACAATCAGGACTCCTCAAACACAATATTAGAACATGGCAATCATTCCATTTCATAGTTAACAAGGTTAATAACAACATCACAAACAAGTATAAAACCACACAATACAAAACTCAAAACATCTCTAGGTACAGGGTGCACATCTATGCCTCCCATTCCCATGTAATCTTGTTGAGGCCACCATGCCTCCAAAACATACAAACCAAGGGAATGGATTGTCCATGATGCACCATATCATCACGATCCTCTATCCTCACTGGTTTCTCCACAAATGATGCATCATCCTCAATATCAAGATTCCCCCTGTTGAGGACGTACGAATCATCGGATATATAACGATAGAGATGCGTCACTTAGAAGACGTCATGCAACCTATGTAATGGTGGTGGTAGCATCATATGATAAGACACTTTTCCAACCCACCACATCCCCGTGAATTGTCCAATAGACCTTGGAGAAAGATTAATACACCTTCCAAGCATTCATTTCCCAGGCTGAGGTGAGACCGTCAAGAACAAATAATCCAAGACCTCGATTTCTAACGGTCTCCTTCTATGATCGGCATACGACTTCTGTCAGTCCTGATATGCCTTTATTCTACCCCATATGAGCTAAACCTTCTCAGTCATGATTTGTACTACGTCTGTGCCAAGAACACCTACTTCTCAGACTTCTACCAAGCATAGGGGTGAGCGACATAGTCTCTCATACAAGGAATCTAATGGAGCCATGCCAATGGTAGAGTTATAGCTATTGTTGTTGGAAAACTCTACTAGAGGCAAGTGTCACAAAAAAGATCCCCCATAGTCAAAAACACATTCCCTTAGAATATCCTCAAATGTGAGGATGGTATTCAATGTCTTCTGATCTATCTAGGGATGGAATGAAGTGATAAGGCATAGCCGGGTGCCAAAATCCTGTTGAAATTCATTTGCAGAACTGTGAGGTAAATGAGGAATCTTGATCCGAGACTATGGACTTTAGAACTGCATGCATATACACCACCTCGTCTATGTAACTATCTGCTAAGGAATCCAGCACACTCAATTACTTGATTTCTAAAAAAATTAGCTGATTTTTTCTGTCAATCCACCAATATTGAGATTATATCACAACCCCTTTGAACATTAGGGTAGTCCCATGATGAAATCCACCGATATTTTTCCCTCTTCCACTCAGGGACATTTAAATGTTGTAACATACCTCCTATGACATGGTGTTCAAATTTTATCTACTGAAACATGAAGAACATTGTCGCAAACTCTACCACTACCTGCTTCACCCCGGGCCACCAAAACTATCCCCTCAAATACTAGTACATATAGGAAACTCATGGGTGTACCTAAATGGGTGAGTTTTGAAAATCACCAAGAACACTATTGCATATTTCCTCTAGTATGAACAAAATTCTAGGAAACATCATCGGATTCAGCCTGTCTTCCAACAATGCACCTAGAGCATCCCATGGATAACATGATCACACATCTCTTTAGCCTATAAGTCTCCCCACGAAGACTCCTCCAAATATAGAAATAGAAGGAATTGTATTATCATCTAAAACAGACATCCTCTACCATCCTCCAATCTATCATGTATGTGTAGGGAATCCAACTTCTCCATTACCATCCAAGTATCGACCGATTATTGAAAAACATGTTTTTGTGACTTCCTACAAGGCATCACCCACCACATTCCTCTTTCTTGAAGTTTAATAAATTTCAATGTCGTAATACTGATGAAACTCCATCCACCTTTAATGCCACATGTTCAAGTCCCTCTTAGAAAAGATATACCTCATGTTTTTGTGATCAGTGAAGACCACAAAGATTTCCCAAATGAGGTAATTCTTTAAAATCTTTAGTGAAAACTAGACCGCTACAAGCTCTAGATCACGGGTGGAAATGTTATGCTCGTGGGGAAGTATCTGCCCAGACCCATAAGAGATCACCCCATATTGTTTCATCTACAAACACCCACACGCCTTGGTATGATACATCCCAAAAAACCTCAAACATCATCCATTCATCTATTAACCTCAACACTGGGGTAGTATCCAACTTCCCCTTCATATAATTGAAGGCTTCCTATCACTTCTCACTTTAAGGAAAAGCCTAGTCTTTTTGGGTCAAGGATGTCAACGGTGATTCAAATAAGGAGAAGTTGAGCACGAATCTAGGGTAGTAACCTACAAGACCTAGGAAAATACAATACAATTCCACATTCAGGGTGCTACCCACAAAACAAACTCTTCATCCTTTAATGGGTCCACTGCTATTCAATACTCAGACACAATGTGTACACGAAATTACACCTATCTTTTCCATAACTTTCACATGGTCATCATCTCATAAAGACGACATCGTCATAGGACCTTTAAATCCGTTATCAGATGATTGGTTTGATCCTCCTCTGATATTGAGTAGATTAGGATTCCTTCAATACACATAACTATGATCTGGTCAAGATATTACTAGATGGAAAAGTTCATGGGCCCCATGAACACAGATGGTGGATTTTAAATGCCGAATGGCATAAACATGAAATCAAAGTTCCCATATCTACAGCTGAATGTAGTCTTCTATATGTCACCCTCATTCACCCTCAAATATTGATATCCTGAACGTAAATCAATCTTGGAGAACCATCTTTCCCCCTTCATCTGTTTAAAAAGGTCGTCGATCCTATGTAGAGGGAAATGGTTCTTGACAGTCACCTGGTTCAGCCTCTAGTATTCAATACACAACTTGAGACCATCAACTTCCTTCTTTATAAACAAGACTATAGCACCTCGGGGTGACACACTTGGTCGAAAAAAGCCTTTCATCATAATTATTTCACTCTAAAAATGTATCTCCCCAACATGATGGTGCCATCTGATAGGGATCCATATCGAATAGGATCTGGGTTTGCAAGTCTATCCCAAACTCAACATAACGTTTAGGGGGTAGAGTCACCACCTCTCCAGGGAAGATATCCATGAACTCACTGATGTTACCCAAGACTTCCACCATATATGTATCCAACGACTCCATTGATAGCTCATATAATAAGCGAAGAAGGGGCCCCACTAATAACTTCCCTCCTGGCAACCCCGCTCGCCGAAAAAAGCTACATGCTGGCCTCCCATATCATAAAACATGACCCGTCCATGGAAGTAGTCAATTACAGAAGACACAAAGAAAAGCCAGTCCATGATGAAAATGACATCATACAGCTTCAAAAAAAGCAAACTAAGGTCCCCACTAGACCGATGTGGCCCCAAAATCAATCCACATCCCTAAAAATCAAAAGAAAAGCTGGCCTGACCTCTAACTGGAGTACTCAAAACCTAGGGCATTGTAAGTATCTTGATGTATTGACATAGATCATGGGATAAATCGGGTGCAACAAAGTATTGTGAATCCCCTGAATCAAAAAAAAATCATAAGGAATATTTATAAACTAGTTGATCGTACCTCAAACGATTTCTAGCCCTTCTTGAACTGCTGCCTCTACAGCACACAACTGCACACGCCCAGCTCCTCTACCCCTTGGTTGTTGGATACCTCTCTGGCCACACCCTAGTCGAGGCCCATGAGGAGAACCTGGATGTCATCCTCCTCCTACTACATCTTCTCTAGGAGGAGAGGGAGCATGTTGTCCATGCTGCTTCTGCTGAAAAGGCCTAACAAGAAACTATTACTACTAAGGTGGGCATAATACCTTCTCACCCCCACTATATTTCACTTAGTACAAGAACCGAATCCTATGGATTCCAGAACTACTAATGATGAATCATCTTGGTCCACAGCTAACAAGGTATAAGTGAAGACTGAGATATCGAAATTGGAACTATTGGGGCATGCTCTCTACTGGATGAATCCTTCAAGGCCTTGACACTAGAGGCCTTCTACTCATGGATTTCCCCTTTGACAATCCCAACTGGCTCCCGTTTCCCAATACACCTCACAATGTTTTTATTATCTCCACCACATCATCTTTCTTGTGAACCTCGATGTAGAATTGTAGAGATAAGGGAGTAACACCATACTGAAGAGAAATTTGGAGTGCCTCCTATAAATGTTCCACCTGAAACACCTCATTTGAATAGAGGTTCGGAGAGAACAAAATAGATCCTTGAACATGATCCCCAACTCTATCAGTGACATGCTCTAATTATTATGTGAGTGCAGCCCCTAGCTCTTCTATGCCTTCATCGTGGAAGAGAGGAATTGCACATAGAACACCCCCATGAAGGCAGTCCAAAAAAATCAATCCTCACTCTTTTGTACAAGATTGAGTGTCCACCAAAGACATAATTCTCCCTTTATTTGTCTTAAATCCATAGGAACCTAGTATCCAGTTGATGACCAGATCAAGCTAAAAGCTATCACCATCATTTTGATCCAGCTCTCTGTCTCCATGGACTAGACGCTTCTCTATTAATTCTTGAGAGTCTATCACTTAAAGGCATAATGAATCTTATTCTATGGGTCATCCTCCTCATCTCAATCAGTAATCTACTGATCATCAAAATTAGCCTATCGGGCCTCAATCACCCACACTACCTGTGGTCGCAGTTTGGGTTCCATAGCTACAAGGTAAACAAGGAATACCTAATCCCAAGTAGTGTAGAAGATTTATTTTAAATTTTTATTTGACTCTTAATTTATTTTAATCACCAAAATACCAAAGACACACATGAACACAATCATTATGATGGATGTACCTTTCTTAGAGACTCTACCCTGTAATAAAAGATGCTTCATTTGGTCATTCGGAAGGTATAGAGTTCATGCATCAGACCACGTGAGTCCTAAAATCCTATTTCCTAGCTAGTCTTCCTTGGCCTATTTCATGGGACAAGATATCCAAACACTGTTTCCCTACAACCCCTTGCAATCCAACCTGTGCATAACCCCCGAATTCATCCTATCTCTCAACCATCTCCATTAATAATAATCTTTCACGATCTTCCTTCACCATGACGAGAGAAGAGATTGAAAACAGATATACTCTTCCTCTAGTTGAAGGAAAGATAATGACGCCCGAGTCCCACCATAAATAGGCCTAGAAGTGGAGACAAGAATGAAGGTTATATAATCACACATAACATGGAAGGTATTACGCTTTTTATTTAGTTGGATTGGGATACACGATGTCAGAAACCCAAAAAACTAAAAAATAAAAGGTAGAAGTAATGTAAAACAAAAAATCCATTCACATATGCATGTTCTATATATGTTCTACATAGTTAATGAAACCCCAATGGGATGTACCAAAAAAATATAATGCAGCAATGTCAATGGTCCCACCGCCTGAGCTAATAGTTTCCAACATGGTCCTCTAAGTCCTCCTAGAAACCTGAAAGTAGTTTTATAAACAATGGGTGACTATACAAGTATACTCAGTAAGGAAAACCGAAAGCTCTCATGAAAAAGTGGGGAGGCAGTCTAATACCCCGTGAGAAAAGAAGATAACAAACGAACCTAGCAGGGATACTATCCAACCAATCCACATGTATGAACAGTCCCCAAATAACGCAAGTCAAGTAAGGTAATAGATATAACACATCGATGTCGAGGTACCCCACACCACATTTCCCCTACTTATTGAAGACATCATAAGCATCATACCTCCCCATCATTCTCACTGTAACCCAATACCACCACAACAACAACCTTTTGGGTAACAAAAACCACTACTATGCCCAAAAACACCTAGTCCTCTACAAGGACATGTAACCATGCCAGAAGACACATTTTCATGATCAACTACCTCCACACTCGAAGACACCTGGTCTCGAACGACTACATCCATGCCTGAATACACATGGGCCTCATTTCGAGGACACTTGGGAATCAACCTGACTACACAAACCTGGGCCAACCACCACAATGTTCCATGCCCAATGAATCATGGGCCATAATGGATCTTACACCATCATATCCTACCTGAAGACTCATGGGATACTTAGGAAAGAGAGTAGAAAAGTAGCGAATAAACATCCCCTCATTGGAGTGTTGGGAAAAATACCCTCCCCCATTAAATGTGGGTGTTCATAAAAAAGTGATCATCATGGGTGGGGAGAGAATAAGAAACAAAAGAACTAAATTATACATATAGCTAAACAAGCAATCATCCCAACATAGTGGTTCCAATGTCATCCCATATAAAGACACCCTTCTTTCTATTCACTCATAAAAATAGCACTACATCATCAACTAAGGCACAACTCATTCCTAGAGAGAAATTACCCATGGAAAATATTCTTGTAATAATATTAATGTGATTTTATTTAAATAAGTATTCACTACTATTAAACTAATAGACATAACTACAAACCAAGGAAGGAAAAATTGTAAAGCCATAATTTAAGCTTTCACACCCAGTTCTCTTGTAATGTCACAACAAAAAAAGGGATCTGTGAGATAGCTCAAATAACAATAAATAAACAAATCCCCAATATATGTACCGAATCTGTCATAAATCCACAGACTAAAAACTGCACAATAGGGGATCCCATCAACATCCATTTCACCTCACTATCATCATCTGGAAAACCATACATATTACTAAGAAATAGAAAGGGAGTATTCATATTCAAATATACCATTAATTAAGTTCTTTCTTTCCCTTTGGTTATCCATGGTGGCCACACAATGATTCTTATTCATTGGGAATCTATGTAATCCACCACGTTTACGTGATTAACCTGTTTCCATGTTACATTCATTCAATCAAACAATTATCTATAAAACATAGGTTCATTAATAAGCCAGAAAGGAACACCAATGACCTTGATTTATAGTGGACTTGAGACCATACAATTCACAACATAATATCAATGGAAAAAGAGTACACCATCACCATCAAAATACCCCTTTATTATATAAAACCCATTTATTATATTCTTTCTAGTTTGATTTTATCCATTCCTATTGGGACATTATTATACCCACCCTTCATGATACACAGAAAATATATATGAATGAATAACTCAACTTGGATGGTCAACGATCAAAGTATATCTCCATGTTCCAATAACTAGGGATGCATGAGTTATAGGGTAGGAACACTGAGGACTCTAGGAGTGAATAGTAAAGGCTCCAGCATAGATGCACCACTATCACCAATAATGGGGAATCCAAATGCACCAAGGAATGAAACAATAACCATCCATGAATAAGAAGGAATCCCCATGTGATAAAAAGAGAGATCCTATAATTACAGGATATGAAATAATTAATGGATTAAAGTCTGATCGTGTTTTTACCACGTGCTTGGATGGTTACAAATAATGGAATAAATTGTTATTTAATAATTCTCAACAGAGAGGTGGAAATAATAGTTGTGAGTTATGGGTTTCATTTAAATAGAATAAAACTTGTAACAGAGGTTGAACTGGAAAGAATGAAAAAGCGTGTGACACTGAAGAAAAAATCAACACGTTTTGGTAAGTCAATTGTCGCCCGACACCTGGGAGAATTTAGATATCATTTATTGGATATAATTGACATTAAAATGGGTATTAAACTTTTTTACATAAAATGAAACATTGTGGGGTGTTAATGGAAAAACATAAGAACCTGAAAAAAAATAAAATAGGAAGACACGGTGCCACCGTAATTGTGAGACACCGTAAGGGCTACCACTATTTCACTATGTGACCGTGACAGTGCCACTACAAAGGTGCCACCATAAAGGTTAAACTAGTTTGATGGGACATTAGATGTGGTTCCATCATTTCATTTCACGACCGTGATGGTGACACCGGTTCTGTGAGACACCGTAAGTGGTGCCACTTTTTCGATGTGTGACCATGATAGTGCCACCGTAAGGGTGGGACCGTGACGGTGCCACCTTAAGGGTGCCACTGTAATGGTGGCACATCATGTGCGGTGCAACTCTATTAGGGTGCGACCATGATGGTTCCATTGTGACCAGTGCCACCCTAATGGTGGAAATATTTGGAGGATCCATGTTTTTGGAATATCATAGGACCAGGAGGGTCTGAGCCATTACCTACCTATTTCCCCCATCTTCTACAACTCATTCAAGTTGTTGTAGATGAACATGTTCACCTTATTTTCTAGGAATTGCACAAGTGGATCGATAATGTATTCCATTAAATACTAATTTTTAATTTCCTAATATATTAGCTTCTATAAAAAAATATAATTTCCCAGGGAATGAATATTACAATAATTCAATTCATGATCTTTTAATTTCTCAAATGAATTGGTTTTAAGTTTATATTTCATCGTCAATTTGGTACAATGGATGTTTGATTGAAATATCCGTTTAGAGGTTGGATTAGGATTAATACATATAGAGATTCAAGAGGAAATATTGGCCCATCGGGATATGGGGTTGTCTTTAGGTATAGTCATAGGGTTGCATTATTATGTATTCATGGATTATGAGTAATTTCTCCTTCACTTTAAGATAAAATGCTTGGATTTATTATTTCAATGGATGATACCATACATGGGGGTTTGATTATTCAATAGTTTGAATGTTATTGTTCAAATATTATTTAGGTTATCAGAACTGAATCTGGAGATGTAATTTGGAGGCTTAGGAATTTATGTATTAGTTATTTGAACATTCTTTCATCTATTGATTATATTGTCACTCATGACTACATAGAGGACAATTCACTTTTGTATTTTCTATGAAATAGAGGTTTGAATAGAAATCATCTTATTTGTTTTGATCATATTCCATTGGACTTATTTCCCAAATTTTATATGGATAACTCTAATACTCTTACATTTAGAGTCATGTAGGTTTGATTTATTTTTTTCATAATAGAGTCCCACTTTCAGGGAATGTTTTTATTGTAACTTTAAAAAGGGATGATTGTTAAAACATTGTTAAATTGATATTATAAAATATAAATATGTGAAATTATAAATATTAGTATGCTTATATTATAAGCTACTAAAAATTTTATAACAACTACAATGAGGTTTAAAAATGTTCACCCAAAAGGAAACAGAAGAAATGTATTTCATCTTAATTTACATTGCATTAAGACTTTTTTTTATTGAACACTAATTCACTTATATGTGGTGTTTATGATGCTCCAATGTCATTTAATATCATTATTAACAAATAAATACTGATATTGTATGTTTCTCTTTAATCATTCACATCCAATGTGTTTTGAATTGAATAATACCAATTTGATAATGGTTTATTTTCAATATCACCTTCTTTTGATATTGTAAAATTTATCTAAAAATAAGAACTTTATCATAATCATTTTTTATTGAAAATTACATTTCATTGTGATATCCATATCCTCATATGAAACATATGACTATTTATAAAGCCATATATGATATTTTATATGGTTTTACTTGAAAATTTATGTGAACAAGTAATGAAATATTGATCAATCCATATTATTGAAATAATAAATATATTTAATATACCAATTTTTTATGAATATAAATCAATTTTTAGATAAATGATTAATTATTTAGGCATTAAAGACATGGTTTTTTGCTAAATAAAATAATCCCATTGATGCACCAATAGTATAATAAAACAAATTTAAATGGTGATATCCCCTATGAGTTTTTTTCTATTAAAATATGTAGGTTTCTACATAAGGATTTATACTTCTTTGAGAATATATCTCCATATTAAAAGTATCATGTTCCTATGGTGCATGGCATCTAGTAAATACAAAATATTGGTTTTAGATAATATATTTATTATTATTATCATTGAGGTTTTTCTATGACATTATCTATGGATTCATTTCTACCTAATCTTATTGGTAAAATGGTATGTGTATCTATTATCTACCATTACATATTAATTATTTCATATTTTGATATTTATATGAAATTGTTTTGAGTTATTTACCTTTCCATGTTTATTTATTCTCACTAATTCGTTATTTATTATATTGTACTTTCCCTCACTGAGAATTTTATCTCACCCATATTTTGTTTTTATTATCCATGAGTCCTAGAGGTTAAAAATGGAAAATGTGTTTGAATTTTCTATGTGGAAATAAGTTTATCTTCAAATGAAAAATAGTTATGTTGTAATTATTGAATTAATTATTAACACAAGATTCATGTATGTATCCAGTTTATAATACTACTAATATAAACATTCCTTTTAATAGAATTTCTTTAAAATAATTCCAATGAAATGGTAGTATATACTGGCTCTAGGATTTTTGGGGTTGAGGAGCTATAGTTTTTATCATCAAAAAATTAATAAACACTATTAAAAATATATTTGAACAGATTATATTACGGGGAAAACCCTAAGAGATTATTTTATAATAATGATAGAAGAACATCATAGAATTTTAGTAATATAGTAATATATTGGGTCATCCAAGAAATACATCATTGTCAAGATACTACATGTGGATGTGGTTATACCATAGATGTACTTAGCTATAATAACACTAAAAAGTTTTTTTGGTCCATACTAGAGCATAACCTTGTACATGAGAACAAAAATTACATGTGCACCTAGTTTTACACTAACTAAGGATATGATTTGGGTAATTATTAATTTCATTAAAACCCATTTTAAAGGATTTTGATGTAAATATATCCACAAAAACCATGTTTATTTTTATGAAATTAGTTATGGTAATTTTTTTTCAATTTATTATAAGTGTTTCATATGTTTTGGGATTACAAATTATGTTACATTGTATTATGACCTAATTCAGTATCATCCATTGTTTATAAATAGAGTTTTATAAGGGAAAATAGTGTCAATATTCATAGAAAAGGAAGAGGATAACTTAACGAGAAGGCTCATATAATAATAATTGGATATATTATGTTATAGACTTAGGAGGTAATTATAATCATGTTATCTAATATAGCCTTATCGGATACAGAATCCTATTCCATAATGAGATTTATAGATGTTGGGTTACATTAAGAAATAGAGGCCCCCATCAATTTGGGGGACTGTTGACCAAATACTAGCTACGAAGTGGATTGTGTATTTGGAGAATACATTCATGGAAATTGGATGTGTTGAAAAGGAAAGGTTAAACATTCAGTTTATTATATCAATGTTTATTATGTTGAATGTTGGCCATTGATCTAGAATACCAGAAACAAGGAGGAAATCGAACTCATGGAATGGAATTTTTTATAGAGACATTATTTTACTAATATTTACCTCCCGAGCAATATTCTATGATAAAGATAATATTTCTAATTTTTATTAAAATAGTGGAAGATTGTGTTACAAAAAAACAACCTACTTATACATAGTATTCATAGTATGATGTCGATTTCATATGAAAAAAGAGTAAAATATTGACAATGTTTTGAAGTGATTAACACATGTCTCAGATGGGTGAAGGTGTCTCAAAACATTTCATCACATAGTAATATAGAATTATGTATTATGAAGAAATATAATTAATTTCCCAAGTCATATGGATTAATAGGGAATAAATAAGATTAGGGATATGAAGAGAAAATAATAAATAAAATGAATAAAAGAATGAATATTTTTCCAACATGTGATTATTGTGGAATGAATCATTATAGAAAAAGCTTGAATTTATTGTGATTTTTTTATAGGTGTAGAGAAAAGGGTAAACATAAAAAAGAATAAAAAAGGAAAAATGAGAACATTAATATTTAATATTAAAAATGATATGTGATAGGGTCATGTGCCAATGAAGTCCCCAAGAGTCAGGGAAATATACCATAGAAGATTCAAACCGGTGATAGCCAAGATAATTATATTAATATAGCCACAGTGGAATTATTGATTTTCTACTATATTTGGATCAATAAATTGTATAGTAAGTTTATATTCTATATGATATAATAGTTACATGAATTATGAAATATATTAGGAATATAAAGAATTAATATTTTATTAATGATTTGAGATTATATGTTGAATAGAAATTAGAAAATTTATTTAGAAGAAAGTTAATCTTTATAGAAAAATATATTTGAGGGAAAGATAACCCTTAATTTGTTGTTGATGTTAAGATGATGATGTTTCCAAAAAGAGATGATTTCTAAAGATAAATATTACTGGATACTAGAAACAATAATATAATTGATAATAATGTTTTTAATTATAATACATGGATGGTTTATATTTGGTAACCATTTATGAAATGGGTTTTGTATAACTTTGGATGTTGTTTTATATATTATTGTATTAAAAAAACTTTTTACAGAACATGTGAAAAGAAAATAATTAGTAATAGTTTAATTCACCACAAAACATTAAGATTATGCTTATAAAGACATATCAACTAATTGTATTTATTTTTAATTGTAGAGAATTAATTAATTACACAAATATAGGAAAAATTTTCTTGAATAAAAATGATTTCTTGTTATCATAATGTTTTATGATATCAATGACCTTTATTCACTACTATACTGAATGGTTTTGTGGTCAACAAAATTTTCATGAACATGTTCTCTATCAATCAACATTAGAACACGATTGTTATTTTTTTCTCCATATCTACATTTTCATGCTTGATATCTTATTCAAAATCCTAGGTTTGTGGTGAGCATGACATTTAATTTTCACACAAATTTAGAATATGTGTTTTTAACCTTATTATCAATGTGAGTTTTTAAATAATATTTTATTTTAAAATGTTAATAACATTATTACTGAGATCAATGTTAAATTTCCATGATGAAATTTAGTTATGGTGTGGAGAATGAAACACCCCGAAATTCTAAATTAAAAATATTTTTTAAAAGTGTGTGTATTGTAAAACAACAAGAGAAAAATGGGATATAGTATGTCGATATATATTGATATATTTAATATTTTAAATAAATATATTTCATATATTTTAATGAAAAAACATTTATTTATCTTTAATTACAAGTAAGAAATACATTTTTTATATTTTTTGTTACACGCAAGACCGAATTCTACAGAACATCAATATATTATAAAAATAACGTAAACTAACAAAATAATATATAACCTTATAATTAAATTAGAGGTTGTGAATAAGATTAAATAAATTATAAAAATATATTTATGAATTTATTGGAAACCAATTAGCTATAAATGAATATTGAAACAATCATAATATAATTGAAATGTATTTTTAAGAACAAATTTTTATATGCAGAAAGTGTTATATATTAATAAAATTAAATTAATTAATACTAGTGGGAGATTTTAATTAAATTTACATATTATATATTCAATAAATTATTTTTTACATTCATCCAACATATTTGGTAGGCATAAGATAAGGAAAACATAACATTAATCATATATAAATATATATATATATATATTTGAAGGTAGTTTTTCGTTATTTTAATGGAACAAATATTTTAAATATATATTTTTATACTTAAAAAATTATAAATTTCAACATAAAATTCATTTTATATTTTTTAATGTAAAAATTTTGTTAGGATAAATTTTTTGTTTTTTCTAAGATGTTTCTTTTGTATGATGAATAGTGATAAATACTGGATTTTAAATGAAACCCAAAAATATGTCACAATAATAGATGATGATAAATTATTTCTTATTTTTTTAAACTATATTTATCACAAATATACATGAATTAATTTAATTATAGTCATTGGAAAACATTTCACCAACATTGTTGGTACAAAATAATTTCAAAATGTTGAGGGTTTTTTATTTAACAACCTACTTTGTCATCTTGTCTCCATGATTAATATTAAATTAATTCTTTCCAACTATGTGATTATAATTTGAAAAAATTAATTCCATATTTGGAATAATCATTGTTTAAAACTTTTAATTGTCTCAATATAATTTTTGAACAAACAAAATAGAAGAAAAATTAAATATAATTTATTACACAGATTATCATAAAAATTAGATTAACACGGGACTAATCCATTAAATAGAAGGTAAAAATGACATTGAGACATTTACAAAGTCTTTTTAGGACATATTAATACAATATTATTAGTTATAACTAATATTTACCATTATTGGTGGAACGTTATGAATATATGACTTCTCAATAGTGTTTATCTTTTTATATTTACAGGAATGTCACTCATCATTAGGTATAAAAATAAAATCACCCTGCCATTTATTTACTCATATCAAGCACTATGACTCATCAAAACTCTTAAAAAATATGATCCCAAAAATACCTTTAATAATCTTAGAAACATCACTTTTTTAAAAAAACCAACCAAGTATGTGTTTTTGAAAAAACCCAAATGATTTTCCTGAATAATAGGTTAATATATTCAAATATATATTTTGGTTCATTTACTTGTTAACCATTTAATTTCCATTTATATGATGATTATATAATATTATCATTATAAAAAATATTATAATTTGTTTTTATGATAATATATTTACCTAAAAATTCACAAAAATCCATCATCTGAGATATTTTAATCATTATTCATGTTTACGACAGACTACCGCCCCACGAACTGATGTCATTCATTTTCCCATAAAACCGTTAAATGTTGTTATAATTATGGATTTATTTGTTATATATGATATATATTAAATTCAAAATTTCATTATTCTTATTTAATATTTAAATAATACATGCCTTCATACATTTCATTTTTTTCAATTTGGTAACATCATTTGTGGATGTAGGGGCTATCACCTCCTCAATGTGATTTAATTCGTTCACGCTATATAAAGAATGTATTAACAAATATTTTAGAAAAAAATATTTAACATATATGACATAAATATGATATTTATATTATTATACTGGTATATATAATTTAATATTCATTCTTTTAATACAAAAAAATGGAGGTAGCATTCATGCGTATATATGACCGACTATCTTCATTAATAGTGAATTTAATTTCCAATATCAAAATAGTATTCATTATTCTAAATACATATATTAATAATATATATGATAGTTAAATTATTTTTTTCCATTATTAAGATAATGAAATCATGGTGTAATTAATAAGAATAATATTTAACAATTCAAAACATAATAAAATAGGTAAATTAACGAAATAAATAGTGAAAATATTGAATTATTGCTTTCAAAATGGTAATAATATATTATAAGAAGTTAATATATCATTTTTTAAATGTGAGTATGGTTTTTGGTAAGATATTGTAACTTGTTTAAAACCATTATACAATAGGGTAATTAATTTTTACCAAAAATTAAACTAAAGCTAATGGATTTCATCCCAATTTACATTTCATAGAGATATATTTTTTATTTTATACCAACTCACATTAATGTGGTGTATATACTACCCATTATTCATTTAATATCATTATTCAATCATAATTCAAGGAATTAGATGATTCACTGGGAATGGTCTCGTCGAACGGGTTTTTAATTGAATATTATCAATTTGTAAAAGTTATCATGGTAATATAAACTTTATTTGTGACTATTAACAATCTCTAAAAAACAATTTCGTGTAATCATTTTTCATTGAAAAGTATATTTCATTAAAAACTATATTTAATTGTGATTTACATATTATTATATGATGGATATTATTATTTCATAAATTGTTTCCAATATTTACATATGGTTTTATCATTGAATGTTATTTTATTTTCTATGGAAATATTAATAAATTATGTATCATTCAATCAATACAAATATTTGACAAGGAACATTGTTTATGAATTTAAATGGATTACTTGATATATGAGGAATGACATGGACCAGAATGAAAAAGGTTCGAGACCGGTTATTGTAATCCCCTTGATGTATTAGTAGTATTATGAGCCAAAACCAGTTAGGAAAAAATCCTTTGAGATTATTTCAAAGAAGAATAAATGGGTTTATAACCATTGATTTTAACTATCTTGAAAATAGATCTTAACTGTGAAGGTATCAGTTGACTAAGAAACATGACATCCAATAAAAAAGAATTGCACTTATTTTAATTTAGTTATTATTATTTTCCATTAGGTATTTGATTTTTTATTATATACTGATTCATTTCATTCTCATTATATTAGATAAATAACAAGTGTTTGAGTTATTTATAATTATATATTGAAAATTAATTATACCGATATTTATATGGAATTTGTTCTCACTTATTTACCATTATATGGTTATTTATTCTTTTTAATCATTTATTTAACTCTATATACTAACACTTACAAAGAATTTAATATCACCCCTATCTTGTTTCCTTTCCCCACAAATATATGAATTGTACAATAAATGATAGGTAGTGATTTTATATATGGTAGTAATGTTTTCCTTGGATGGAAAGAATTATATTGTAACTAGTGTATTTATTTGTAAAACAAGTCCCAAATTTTAATATTGTTTTCTAGGACTGAAACACTAATTGGTCATTTCAAATGAATTTATTTAAAATAATACCAATGTAAGGTTAGTACAGATTTTCATTAGACTTTCCTGGGATTGCGATATTCAATAAATATTTATGCGGGTAGAATGGTACACCCCATAATTCATAATACATTAATCAAATGGTAGAAAATATGAACCACAACCCCAACTGTTAAACAATTAGGGAATTTTATAATGATGAAACAATATAGTAAATGAATTAGAAACAATGTATTACCCATTACATATTATTACTCACCAAAGATTCATATTTAAATTAAAATTTCATAAATTAATTGGTTATTATTAATAGAAAATAATAAGATATTTACAACCAAGAAATCCCATAGATCATATTCATACCTGAGGATCACCATTAACTAATGAACACCGATAATGATGAATAACATCAACAATAGTGAAATTGTATTATGAAATTTTTAAATAAAATTGTATAAATGGGTATCATTCTTTACGACGTGTGAATGGAATGAATATGTATTGTCAAGCTATATATAAGAATGAAACCTCGCCATAGTAAAATATTTTATTGGAAATGTGTTCATTGCAAATATAATATTTATAATTATACCATTACTTTGAATGGTTATTAACACATATTTATAATTCTTTTTAGATATAATAAAGTATGAATGGAAAATATAATTTTTAATATTTCTTTATTATAACAAATATTTTCTAACCACTAAAGGATCCTATTATAGACTGATATAAAAAATTGAGAAATGTTATAATATCAATTTATTGAAAAACAAAATCACTTGCATGAAAATAATAACTATTTAGTTAGTCATTTATCTGAAAAAATAATAACATAGAATTTTAATAATGTTATTTTATTAATAAATTAGTCGTTAGTAAATATTTTGTTATCAATTAATGAAATGTGTAAATAAAAAAAAAATCATTTTCTGAAATTATTTTTTTAATTATTTATAATAAATTTAAGACTGAGTGAAATTTATTTATATTATTCAAAACTAACAGATTTTTTAGTGAATAGTTATATTTTTTTTCATAATGTTAAAATCATCACTTTAAAGAATTTATCTGAACTCAAGAATGAATTAAATATTTTATAAATTTTTATAATATATATATATGTAAAATGATTAATTTAATATAAATATATGATAATTATAAAACCAATTTTTATATTTTTTAAAAATAAGTAATATTTTCCTCTAAAAATAGTTTACTTTCCATAGATTGAAATATTATTTTCTATTAATAAATATAATTAAATAAAAAATGTATTTAATATTATCTATAAACAATATCATAATATTTAATATTTTTAATTTCCATTTTTGTATAAATGTGTGATTATTAATATTTAAGTTGTTGAGCAAGATAATGGTAAAACTATTATTTTAAATGAATTCTCCAATTAATATTTTTTAATTTTTATCTAAAATAATTACTTTATATATTATATGAAATTATTTTAATAAAATATTATTATATTTAAAAAATTTATCAAACATTAAAATGGTAATAAATTTTAATTATTATTTTGAATACCTGATTGTGAAAACAATATTTTTTAACACAATATATTTTCTACATATAATTTTTTTTACCTTAAAATATTAATGTAATATAATTTTAAATTGATTTAAATTAAGTGGATTTTAAATTTATATTCTTAAAAAAATATTTTGTAAGATTTTATATTTTAATTCTTAAAATCATATATTACTCATTTTAAAACAAGTTACGATGGAAAAAAATATAACACTAAAAATATAAAAATGTGACTTCCATCAAAAATGGATTAACATATTTAGAATTTACACATACATTTTCATGAATAAACAAAATTATTTACCATTTTGGAACATTTTATCCTTCAATGATGTCATTGCACTATTGAAAATAATGGGTGTACATAAATGTTCCCATTTACTCGCATATAAATGGAGACACCCCCCCCCCTTATTCCAAACACACTCCATAGATTTTATTCATAGAAATCATAAATTTACTACTCCATGAATCATGTATCATTTCCACAATCCTTGATATAAATTATCTATCCACTGACCATCATTTTTATAAATTTATTCTTGAGAAAGGTCAAATTCCTAAAGTGATTATTGTATAATCCTTATCCTTTTATTTTTAATAATTATCATCCAAACCAACTCTATACATTGTAATATAATGAGCTCAATATAATTAATAAGTTCAATTTTAATTGTATTAATGTAACAACCCTTATTTATTTCATACCAAAAATATATAAAAAATAAATAATTTGGATCGTCTGTTGTGCAGTCTACTGTCTATATGAAATAATACATTTTTCATTTTTCATCTTAGTTTTCATTGATTACACAAATCAAATAAAATATTAATCCCCAATTTAAATAAATAAGAATTATTTAATTAAATTTTTATAATTATATTATACAATCCATTAAATGTACTCTCTAATTGAGTTTAAAAGTATTCATGTTTTGGTTAGTGTAACTGCCTTCATCAACTAATCTATAAAAATCTATCATGAATGATTATAAAAATATAAATAATATTATAATTGAATGTTAGTAATAAGATAATAATTATTTTATAGTTTTAGTATTGTTATATTATAAACAAAAATTTCTATTAAAATATAATATTTTATTTCCAAAATTAAGATAATTTAGTAATATTAATTATATTTTCACGAAAAAAATCATAAGAAAAATGTACATAAAATGAAAATAAAATATGAGTAAAAATAGAAAATGTTAAATTAATTATTTATGAATTATCCTATTAGTATGGTATATGATAAATAGAATTTTTATACTTGGGAAATGAGGTCCATGCACAGAGTGACTCTTGACCATAATAAGGGCTTTTATTCTCCAATTTCCCTCACTTGAGACATATTTATTATTATAAAAAATTCTTTATTTATAATGGTGTATACACAAACCCATTTATTTGGGGTATAATTATAATATTATATATCATCATTTTCATTATTTAATTATATTTTCTTTCTCACATTTGGTTTATAATAAAAAATTAAAAAAATTATTGTTTTTTATCTCAACCATTAACCAAATTAGACATTTTTATTATACAACATATTTTTCATTAGAATGATGTATCAATAAAATAATTGATATTATCTATCAATATTCTCTTATATTTCATTAAAGTCAATTTCATATTCAGTGTATGCTATCCCATGTGGTTTAGAATAAAAAATTATAGAAGCTATAAGAGATCTTTGGTCTCTATTCTTACTCTTTGAGACATGTTTTATTATCTGAACCATTTTTCATTCTTGTAGTATTATTTTGATTTACATTAAATGACTGTACATAAATGTTATATTAAAAAAATTGGATAAAAATATATATATTTTATTCTTTTTTTATTCTAATTTCAATTCATGTTTTACACATGTCATAATTTTTTCTAGTTTTGAATTTTATCTACTGGGGAAATATTTATTAGTATACTCCTTATTTCTACTAAAATTTTGTATCTTATCCCCATTTATAATTTTCAAACATAATCTTAACATTGTTAATTTTATTTCAGGTTTTATTTTTTATTATACCCATTAAGTGGTTTTTATTTGAATGTTTCGACAAATATATAGTGGTTTCTAGTATCTATTTTCAATTACGTGAGAAATTTTTAATATTTTGTACCATATTTTCTTTTATATTGTGTATTAAATTCCATATTTCATTAATTTATATTTAACATAATTTATTTATTAATGTCGTAATTTCATTATATATCTATCATGTTCATTTTATTCGTATGATACCAATACCATAAGTGAAACGACATCTACATTTTCATTCATTGGGATATGATTAGTATTGACATAATTTTTCCTTTTATGATGTATATATTGGTACATGATTACTTTTAGAATCCTATTATATAATCTTCCATAGGTAGTATTAGAATTACATGAATGCATCTTTGAATTTTGTTATCCAAATAATCCTCCAATGTTGGTATTATTGTATTTACTGAATCTCATATATGGGTACCCAATATTTTATAACATTATTTTATTGATTTAACATTGATAACCATGTATCAAATGAATGGTTAAATTTAAAATATATTTTTATCCTGATACTAAATAAGTTTTTAGTTTTATGGTTTATAACATAGTAATATAATAAATTTATTGACTATGGAGATACAGAAAATCAATATACATTCTATTGAAATAAATCTCATTATTTACTATTAAAAAATATTAAACATTGTACAATAAATAGTAATAACGATATTTCTTAATGGTTTCATTGGAATTAATTTGTGATGAGTGGGTATTGAAATGTCCCATAAATGAATCATTAGGTCTCATTAGAAAATCTATATTTGGTATTTTTGTGTATGGTTTACCATAAAATTTATATTTATAAGACATGTGGCCTTTGTGGTAGGATCATGATATCTACAATCTTGATTTATTAGCCAATGGAATATAATTGGATATATGATATTAGTAATTTCATCTATATTGACCTAGTTATTATTATATATATGAACTATTCATTTTCATTATTATAGATGTATATATTGTGCCATCAATTTCACTCTATTATGAAATTATTATTTTTTCAATTATTAACATTCTCTTGGTTCTTATCTTATCATCACATAAGATATTTTATTTTTATTTATAATATTTACCTTTATTAGTATCTTTGTCTTGCCCATTTTTATGTTTAAATTTCCCCTTCATGTGATAAAATTTCTTATAGATGATATTTCCGAAAAGATATCATATGTGTATAATTTATTGGAAAATGGAAGACATATTATATTTTAAGTTGTTTCTTATATCATGGAAAAAATATATATTTTTGACAAAAAGGCATGGGTTTTGTTAGAAAAAAGTTTTTCCAAACTCTATAAATTAGTAAACCTAAAATTTTCTTTGAATATAATTCATTCAATATTTTTTTTTGATATTTTAAATTTTTATATTTAAAAATGCACACATCAGTTTATTTCAAATTTAATATGTTAAGATGATGTTTATTCACATCAAATTTTTTTACTGTTTTTTCATATCCTTATAATTTGTGTTTAAATATTGATTACATCTTTTAAATAATCATATATATATTTATATCTATTATATAGTGGAATAAATATTTCAAAATCCATAATTAAGATACAAGTCTCTCCATGAAAATCATAGAAATATTCTCATTGTTTATTTATTCCTTAATGATCAAAACCAATACATCTATAGAATCAAATTATAAAATTATTAATAATTATAAATGATATATTCCAATAAATTTTTTGATCCATTAATTATTAAGTTTAGGATTATAATGATGATAAATAATGTTATTAAAAATTAGTTTAAAATGATCATGATTAGTCACACACGATAATGAAAGTAGAAAATAACTAACTAATATAAATGTTTAGAATATTTATAAATTAAATTTATAAAATAATATACAAATGATTAGTTTTGGGAAATATTTTACTAAGATAGTTATTTTTTATAATTAAAATTTAAGAACATTAATAGATTTCAAAAATTATGGTAAGGGCTTCCAATGTAAAATTTTAACCCCCTTGAGAAAAATTAATAATTATCCACCATGTTTTATTTTAAATGGGGTATCCAAAAGACATAAAAAATTTTATATAATAATACTCTCATAATTCTGGTATTAAATATTTCATTTTAAATCAAATCTATGATGGATTCTTATCTCTACGGTTTCAAAAACATTTAGGGTTATAACTCAAATTTAATTTACTAATTCATTTTTGATAATTCATGCCATTATTTACATTAAATGGTGTAATATTTTCAATATTGATTTTTTATGATGAATATATTTCATTCCATTATATTTTAATTTAATGATGAATCTCTATTTTTATATTGATTCTTATGTTACCATATCTGTATCTTTTATTGCTTCTCAATTTTTATTAATTGATAAACAATTCATATTCTAAACATTCTTCTCTTGTGTGGTGAATATATTGGTCATATAAAACTTTATAAATACTATAACGCAACTTTTTGTGTATTAAACATGAAGAAAACCATTAAATCATTTTTCTCATATAATCATATGTTACAATTAATTTCTTTCGTCCAATTCATTTCCTCTCTAAGAATTATATATTTCATAACATTGATTGAATATTTCAGACATAGATTTCGTACATCAATTGATTGTGGCTATTATTGAATTAACCTTATACCATTACTATATATGGTTTTTGATTTAGGTATTCCCAAATAAGATGTTATGGATTTATTAATTGGGTAATAATTGACAATATAATTACTCAATTTTTCAATATCTTTTATTTGTTGATTACTATGTGAAATTAGTTATTTATTGGAAAAATTATTCATTTAGTCGAATGATGAAATTGTTGAGCTTAATCAGTGATGGGTGGGGCTAGTAATGACAACATGATAAATTGACAGTTCTCATGAGATAAGTCTACTTGGGTATCATGGTGTATTCTTGAACAAACCATATTACATCTTTTAAACAGGGAATTATTGTTACAATCATTTTATATATGATCTTTATAACATTTCTTATGGAAAAAATTAGCTATAAAAATTATACATTCCATGTATATGGAACAAATTTTTGTAATTTATGTGGTCATTTTATTTTCAATGGTATACATGAATATATTATGCCTTTAGTTTCATTACATTATAGAATTATTACTGATTTATTCTTACCATGTTATTTATTCTAAACATATACTCACTTATTAACCTTTATTATTATTCTTTTTTTAGACTTACTGAGTATTTGATCAAACCCTGAATATGTTTCAAATTCCTCATTTTATATATTGAAGTATAACTAATGATATGTCTAGAATAGTATGATTCCATGATATTTTTTAGAAGATGATGAACACTAAATATTGATTATTTATATTCTATGATAGTGAAAAAATGCCCTATTGATGGATAATATAAATGAATAGATGGTTATTTTTTTGAACACTCAAAAACACCTATATTAAGTGATCAATTGAATGTATGTCACATAATATTTGATGGTGATATTTTAAATGTTGATTGATTGATTATTTTTCACTTTAGATCATTTCAATCCCATAATAAATTTAGTGTGTCCATTTTAACATTACATCTATATTATAGGACTATGGAACATCATATTTGGTCATATAAATAATACGACTATCATGAGAAAACACATTTTGTGTGACATGCTTAATATAAATACAATAATAACATGGGATTATCATGTCACATGAAAATAAATATATTTATTTTTTTAGTTTTATTATTCTATTAAAAATGAGAAAAAATTTCCTTTTATAACTATCTAAAATGACCACGGTGTTGAGTTTTGAAATTATGATTTTGTAACATCGTATTGTTATAATGGTATTAATCATAACTTATTAACACCTAGAAAACCACTAAAAATAATATATTATTGTTATGAAATAGAAAAAATTTAGTAATTACATGATCCTTATTGAGTGAATATATAATTTCTGATCATTTTTTGGATAATTATATGTATACTATTTACAATACAATAAATTATGTTTTAGTTCCCCAGTTTTTAATAGAAACACCTTTTGAGTTTTTATATATGAGAAAATGGAATTTATAATACCTCTGGGTCTATTAACGTAATTTTTTAAAATAGATGGATACAAATTATATTGAATTAAATAGTCCAACTGAGGATAATGGAGTTTTTGTAAGTTACTAAACACCTAAATTCTCGTATCATGTTTTTTATAAATGAAAGTATATTTGTGAGGAAACATCATATGTTAAATTTTATGAAAATGATCCATTTTAAAAAATTGTTTGGATGACAATACAAAGAATGGTGTTTTATAAATTTATTCTGTTAATGTACACTATGAGTAAAATTGATTTTTCTGATGGGATATTTGGGACGAGATTAATTCCCATCGCAAATAGCTCGTCCTAGAGATTATTTGTGATGGGAAGAATCCCCCGTCACAAATAATTGATTATTTGCAATGGGATTTGGGGTCTCTATAGCATCCCACCTTTTTATCACATAAAATTTAATTACATTTTAAAAAACCGAGGATCTTTAAGGTTTAGTGTCTTGGAAACCAGGAACTTAAAACATGAAAACAACATAAAGAATTCTTCTTAAACACTTGAAAGGCTTCTCCTCATGTTCACCCTAGGCTCATTACTGAATCTCATAACCTGGGGACATACATCAAAAGAAAGGGTGAGCAGAAGGCCTAGCAAGGGAAACAAGTGAAACATTTTACATATGAACTTGGGATACATCAATAAAGTCATGAAAAGAATTTTAAGGCATGAAAATGAAATCATGAGGCATATCATAATAAAAATAAAACTTTTTCATAACTTGAAGATGTGGCTGCAACATTTAATATTGACAATCGTTTCGTTTCAACAAGGTCCATCCCCAAGGTGTCGTTAAAAATTACCAAGGTTTTTCACCAAGGCATCGTTAAAATTGTAATCTCTAGTGGTTACATCATTACCCAATGCATTGGAACGCTATCAGGGCGCACCCTTAAATTTGACTTTATTATCACGTGAGCCACATATATCATCATCAAACATTTCATAAATAACCCATAAAGAATAAAAGAAATGGGTTTCATTTCATAATCATAACTTTTTTAAAAACTGCTTTAAAGACATGATCTTTATATCACTTTAAAACCCACAGAAAAGGAAGGTGGGTCTCATGTATGTAAATCCCAGAATTTAAAATAGATCATTTTGGTATATATGTGAATACCCCTTTAGAAGAAAGAGTTTTGAGTATTCACTTAATAAAATAATAGAACTTTAGAAAAAGAGAGATACATTTTGAGACAGAAATTCTGCAGCATAACGGCAATGTTCCGAGGTTTTGGAAGACATTAAAAGAGAGGTAAAATAGGACAAACATTCATAAATGACTCATAAAATAGTACATGGAAATAATAAGAAGGATACATGATCATGGTAATGAAATTTCAAGGACATACCATTTGAAATGAAAAACATGGAAGGAAGAAAAAAATTTAGATTTCTCTTATGAAAGTTCGGCAGCCTAACAGCGTTACTTAAACATCAACAAAAATGATTTGAAAAGATCAAATAGGGTCTCTCATCATGTGAACATAAGAGTTCAGTATGATAGATATAGAGATAATTCCCCAACATAACAAAAAGGAACTTGAAAGAATTGACAAGAAAGTAGAACTTCAAAACGAGAAGGGTGAACAACCACTTAAAAATTCGGCAGCCTAACGGCGCCACTTAAAACATCAAAATACTGAATTGAAGAGATCAAATGGGGTCTCTCATCATATGAACATAAGAGTCCAGTATGATATATATAAAGATCATACCCCAATATAACAAAAAGGAACTTGAAATAATTGACATGAAAGTAGAACTTCAAAACGAGAAGGGTGAAGAACCACTTAAAAATTCGGCAGCCTAACGGCGCCACGTAAAACTTCAAAATACTGAATTGAAGCGATCAAATGGGGTCTCTCATCATATGAACATAAGAGTCCAGTATGATATATATAGAGATCATACCACAATATAACAAAAAGGAACTTGAAATAATTGACATGAAAGTAGAACTTCAAAACGAGAAGGGTGAAGAACCACTTAAAAATTCGGCAGCCTAACGGCGCCACTTAAAACATCAAAATACTGAATTGAAGCGATCAAATGGGGCCTCTCATCATATGATCATAAAAGATCAGTATGATAATTTAGAGATCATACCCCAACATAATAAAAAGGAACATGAAAGACTTGAATGAAAATAGAACTTGAAAACGAGGAAGGTGAAAGAATCCTTTAAAAATTCGGCAGCCTAACGGTGCCACTTAAACATTCTTAAAACGAATTGATGAGAGCTAGGGGGGGGGGGTCTCTCATCATATGAACATGAAATAGGCAGTAGGATGAATATAAAATAACATCCTCCAACATAAGAACATGGAGTATAAAAGGAATGACATAAAAGAGATTACTTGAAAAGAAAGAGAGAGGTCGGATCCCTTACCTTAAAATGTAACTCTTAAACCTCAAAGGTTGGGACCTTGAGGGCTTGGGGGCACCTTGGGAGGACTCCTTGGGAGGTAATGAGACCAGAACTTCGTTGGGGAAGAGTGGGGAGTCGAATGGATGAGAGGATGGCTTGGTATTTATAGGGAAAGTGAGGGGACAAGGCATTAATGGCAAAGGGACACCTCATTAGTGGTTTTGGCAAAACCATGGGCTTGCCCATGGTATTTTCCCATGGTATTGGCCACTTGGGACACCTCATACCTTATCTCACTATTCATAATTCGAACATATTGATTACAAACTTAATACATCATTTAATGATGTCATTAAACACCCGTAACTTAAAAACTGTATTTTCACTATTCATCAAAAATTCAACTTTCTCAGAATAATCCCAAAATTTCACCTTAACCAAATATCAACACTCTGATTACAAATATGAACTCCATTTTATAAAAATATTTTTCTAAATATTTTTAATTTAATTTTTAAATAAAAACACTATTCATCGAAAATTCATTTTTTTCAGAAAAAACCCCAAAAATTACCATAACATAATATCGATGCTCTGAGTTCAAAAATAAATTCATTTTTATAAAAATAATTTTCTAATTATTTTTAATTAAATTTTTAATTAAAAAAACACTGTTCACCCGAAAAAACTAATACTTTAATAATAATTAATGAAACCGTTATTTAACTATTTTATTGAATAACATTACTTAATCAAGGTGCCTAGATTATTTTAAAACTTTCTTTAAGTGAGATTACTAATCCATTTGGTCATATTACTAATCCTAATCATAAAATCACTATTCATAATTTACTATTCATCAAAAATCAAGTTGATCTTATTAGACTCTAAATTTCGTACTGAACATAATTGTAGAAGACCATTTTTCGAAAATCATTACACATTTTTAATTATTTAAGGTTTACACAACCATTTTTAAAATATCCTTTTTCTAAAATTCATCAAAAATATGCATACAATATTTATCCGGTCATTTGAAAATTCATAAACATCATCATAAGAAGAAATCCAAATTTTTATTTAAAAAAAAGATTACACAAGGCAATTACGGTCTCGTTACATAACCCCTTATAATACCAGCATAGGACCTAAGAGTAAGGTGTGCTAGGGTGATAGAATTTTGGGGCGGCTCAGTCAACATTGCCCGAGTAGTAATTTCTATCAGTTTGAACTTCTCGCGAAGGCGATTCCGTTCTAGCTTCACATGATGAAGTTCGGCTTGGATTTGGTCCAGAGCAAAGCCCAATGGTGTTACCTCCTTCCCAATCTCTGTTAGATGGGCTTCGATCGGCCCAAGGCTACTAGGTGAGGCCATCAAATCTTCTTTCTATAATAATTAACCAAGATTACTTATATTTAGAGACAATAATCAAAACATTTTGTTCACAGCGGTCATGTTGACCGATGGTTATATAATAGTCAAAACCCACTGATCTCATTTTAATTATAATCATGTTTATCAAATAAAACATTTTTTTTGAGTATAAAAAATAACACATGAAATTAGGAAACAAGATTTATTCAAAATTTCGGGTCGTTACAGTCTCGTTGCAACAAGTCTGGCACAATTTGAGTGCCCAACCACCGGAAGGTTATTTTCGATGGGGGAATCCCCATGTCGCAAACAGTGCGTCGGTCATAAGGTATTTGCAATGGGACACGTCGCAAATACCCGACGGCGGTAAATTGGTTTTTCTGACGGGAAGTTGTCCTGTCGTAAATAGTGTGCCGGTAGGTACCTTTTGGGATGGGACCCGTCGTAAATACTCTTTTAACTATCGACTATAATTAATGCAGACGAAGGTTTTTACGAAGGGTCCCACCACAAAAGGTTCTATTTGCGGTGGTCTTCCCATCACAAATATTCCTGTCACAACTAATCCAACCTATAAATACCCCCATCCATTTTCAATCTCTTTTCTCAATTCTCACTTTTTCTCTCCCTCTGAACATTATTTTCATAGTGAAAATTTGTGGGAGTTATTTTTTTTAACGAAGAATTTGTGAAGCTGTCAACATCAATAGGAGATCAGTTTAAAGGTATTTATATTTTATTTAATTTTTTTATTTCAATTTTTTATGTTAAATTTAATTATTTTTGATTAGTTGTAATTAAATTAGATTTAAATTGTTTTTTTATCATTATTTATTTGTAATAATAAATTGAAATTATTATAATTAATATTTAATAATTAGTAATAAATATGAATAATTAGTAATAAATGGGAATACTTAGTAATAAACCTGAATAATTAGTAATAATTATGAATAATTAGTAATAAATGGTAATAAAAAATAATTAGTAATAAATCGTCATAATTAGTAATAAAAAGAAATAATTAGCAATAAATAGTAATAAATAGGAATAATTAGTAATAAATTCGAATAATTAGTAATAAATAGGAATAATTAGTAATAAATATGATTAATTAATAATAAATAGGAATAAATAGTAATAAATAGTAATAAATATAAATAATTAGTAATAAAAAAGAATAATTATTAATAAATCAGAATAATAGTGAATAAATAGGAATAAATATTACTAATTAGTAATAATTAGTAATAATTAGTAATAATTAGTAATAATTAGTAACAAATAGTAATACAGAGTAATAATTAGTAATAATTTACAATATTTATTGTTAATTATCAATAATTAGTAATAATAAGTAATAATTAGTAATAATTAGTAATAATTAGTAATAATTGTTAATAATTTATAATAATTAGTCATAATTAGTAATAATTAGTAATAAATAGTAATAAGTAATAATAATTAGTAATAATTACAAATAATTCAGAATAAATGTCAATAAATAGGAATAATTAAGAATAATTAGTACTAATTATGAATAATTACTAATAATTTTGAATAATTAGTAATAATTAGTAATTATTAGAAATTCTTAGGAATAATTAGTTTTAATTAAGAATAATTTGTAATAATTTGGATTAACATGGAATAATTATGAATAATTATGAATAATTAGGAATAATTAGTAATAATTAGGAATAATTAGTAATAAATAATAATTATTATTAAAAAATAAGAATAATTATTAATAAATTACAATAAATCGTAATAATTAGAAATATATAGTAATAATTATGAATAAATAGTAATTATTGGGAATAAATAGTAATAATTAGGAATAATTAGTAATAATTAGAATTAAATAATAATAAATATTAAAAATAGTAATGAATAATCATAAATAGCAATAAATATTAATAAATAGTAATAAATAGAAATAATTTGTAATAATTAGTATTAAATAGTAATAAATAGTAAAAACTAGTAATAAATAGTAATAAATAGTAATAAACAGTAATAAATATAAATAATTAGTAATAATTAGCAATAAATATGAATATTTATGAATAATTATTATTAAATAGGAATATATACGAATAAATATCAATAATTAGGAATAAATAAGAATAATTAAAAATAATTAGAAATAAATAGGAATAAATAGGAATAAATATTAATAAATAGTAATAAATAAGAAAAAATAGAAATAAATTGTAACAAATAGAAATAATTAAGAATAAATTGGAATAAATATAAATAAATAGGAATAAATAGAAATAAATAAGAATAATTAGTAATAATTATGAATAAATAGAAAAAATAGAATAATTAGTAATAACTATGAATGATTAGGAACATATAAGAATAATTAAGAATAATTCAAGAATAATTAAGAATAATTAGGAATAGTTAGGTATAATTAAGAGTAATTTGGAATAATAAGGAATAATTAGGAATAATTAGGAATAATTAGGAACAATTAGGAATAATAACACTCATAATAAATTGTAACAATATATAATAACTTGTAAAAACTTGGCACAATTTCTAGTGGATTGACGACACTCCTTTTTCTTGACGACTCTTTTTCTTTCAACTTTCACCGACTCAAAACCTTATAAAAAGTATGCTTTTATGTATACATATCCAATATTGTATGCATGAGTTTGAATATGTATTCATAGTACCACATTATTTATAATGATTTCAAGTGGTGATAGTTGCAAAAAATGAATCATCGACAAAAAGGGGGATCTTTTGTCTGACGACTCATTTACTTGAATCTTTATAACACTGAAATAACAATGAATAATATTCTTAGAGGTATGATTATAAATTATCATATACACGATAATGAATATGCGTACCTCTGAGAAGATTCTTCATTGTGATTTTAGTTAGAGAGATTTCCACATAAATGAAATGCCAAACAAAAGAGTAGTCGTCATTCCACAGTAAATTGTGTCACACAAAATTAATGGTAATTATTAAGTAGCAGTTGTAATTATTTATCATCAATTTTATGATAGTTATTTGAAAATTTAAAATTATTTAAAAACAATTATGATTTTATATTTTTTAGAAAAATATGGAACAACGAATTCGTCATCAGTCATTATTAGATGATCGCGCTTTGATAAATCAGCGATGAAATCCAAACAGTTCTGCTATAAATAAAGTTTATATAGAGGGTGTGGAATCATTATTATCATTAGACTTATCAAAACCAGAATATGTTTCAAAATGCAAAATTAGGTGTCCTTGAAAAAAATGTTCTCTGAGAACGTTTGACACATTTGACGAGGATGGGGGACATCTCTTGCAATTTAGTTTTTAAAAAAATTATGCCTTTTGGTATCAAAATGGTGAAATAATTTTGATAGAAGATACTACTATCATGACTCTTTGAGGTCTGTTGAGGATGTATTATATTATTGTTGCAAGATAATAAAATTAGAAGCAGTTGCAAAATTTATTGCTATTAAACAAGATAATGAAATTTCAAACAACAGTTTTGATCATATATTTTCTTTGGTTAAAACACTGTTACTTGAGGGAAATGTGTTGCCAACAAATTACTATGAGAGATAGTGGTTGGTTTGTAATCCAGAACTTAGTTATCAAAAGATTCATTCTTTGGAAAATGATTTTATCTTATATTCAGGTGAAAATGAGTCATTTGATTCTTGTACCACATGTGGAAAATCGATTTAGAAAGAAGATCAACTAGGGAATTATGCATCGATTCTTGTAAAACAGTTGATATATTTCCCCCTTACACCTAGGTTGTAATGTTTATTTATGTATCAAAACGCAATGTCAATGAGTTCATGGAACAAAACCAATATTTCAACAGATAAAATCATGACTCATCCATCAAATGGTGATTCATGGAAACATTTTGACTGTCTGCATCTGCCTTTTTATTTAGAAGCCCGAATCATGTTATTTGGTCTTTATTCTAATGGTTTCTGTCTGTTTGGTTCTTATGGTAGTCATTATTCATGTTGGTATGTATTTATAACTCTATAAAATTTAGCTCCATTGATGTGGATGAAGGAGCCCTATATCTTTTTGACTTTATTAATCCCATGACATCCCAAAATGAATATTGATGTCTATTTGAAACCATTTATTGATGAGTTAAATGCATTGTTGAGTAATGGTTTTGGTACATATGATGTTGCTACAAAACAAACATCCATATTAAAATCTGCATTGATGTGGATGATTAGTGACTTTTCTACATATGGAATGTTATCTGGCTGGAGTACACATTGTCTGAAACCATGTCCTCTCTATAGAAAAGACAACAAATACTTTAATCCCGTCAATAAAAAAACCTTTCTATTTTGCCTTTCATCGCAGATTTCTTCCAACAGATCATCCTTTTTGGAGGAACAAATCTCATTTTAGAAAAGGCACAATTGAAAGGAATTAACCTACAAAACTGATATCAGGTAAAGAGTTAGAATCAGTTCTATTTTTATTGCCTCAAATCAAATTTGGGCCAATAGTAACCCAATAGATAATTCATGGCTTTGGAATGTAATATAAATGGATGAAACAAAACCTTTTTTGGGATCCTCGATACTTGTCTGATTTGTTGGTCTGCCACATGTTGGATGCCACATATATTGAGAGGATCAATTTTGATAATTTATTTCATACGGTTTTGGATAAACTAGGTATGACCAAAGATACTATTAAATAACGATTAGAACTTACCCAAATATGCATGAAAACTGAACTTGAACTATTTGAAAATGTCATATAACAGAGGTTAATGAAGACAAAAGCATCTTATACACTGTCAAAAGAGTGTCACAGATTATTTTGTCAAAGGATTATAGATTTAAGGCTAACATATTTTTATGCTTCTAATTTGGGCAGATGTGTTAAGAATGTTGATATTACCAAATTAAAAAGTAATGATCGTTATGTTATAACGGAAATAATTATGCCGATTGGATTCATCAGTTTGTTGAATTTTATGAATTTGGATTCTATAATAGAAAAATCATACTTTTTGAGACATTTTTGCAGTGAAAATAGATTACGATGTGCTATGAAAACCAGAAATAGATGTTGATATAATTATATGTAAACTAAAAAATAACATTCTACCAGCTTTGATTGACATAATAGAACATATGATATTACATATTCCACATAAAGATATATGTGGAGGTCCAATAAAATTTCGATGGATGTATCCATTAGAGTGATCCATGCATAAATTGATGAAAAAATTACATAACGAAACATTAGTTGAAGGTTCAATTACTGAAGCATATTTGCAAGAGGAAGTTTTTTTTCTACTCTCATTATTTTTAATCTGAATAAGCCTCAAAACACAACTGCATGGGATAGAATGAGGGAAATGTTAATGATGAAATTTACAATCAATTATCAGTTTTTAATCAGCTAAATCGTGGATTTGGGGGAGTTTATGAATGATTGCTATTAAAAAATGAACATCACAAAGCTCAAACATATGTTCTGGTCAACTTGGATAAAATAAAATCATTTGTACTGTAATTTATTATATAACAAATTCTATAATTTATGTTATAGTATGTAAACTTATTTTATGTATAAGATATATGACAATCATTTCAAGAAACACCATACACAAATTACAACAACTTCTCTTGAAGAGCTTAGATAAGAAAAATTTCTCAATGGTTTCAAAAAATGGTAACATAAATTATTGATTGTTTAATATCAATTCAGTTTACTATTTATTATATTGAGAATTTTTTTACAAATTTTCAGGTGTAGTAACATGTTGATAATATTGATAAGAGACCACGTATATTGAGTACCCCACCATCCAAAATGGTTAATTCTTATAATTCATATGTGCTGAATGGTTTTTGATTTCATACACATGCATATGGGAATAAAAAAACAATAGAAAGGGGAGTTTCACTACTAGAAAACTAACATATACCAATGGTTTGGAACTGTGGGTATATTCCTCCAAACTGTTGGTATAGCCTATACCAACGGTTAGGAGAACTGTGGCCAATTAAGCCGTTGGGATAGGTCTATACCAACGGTTTTCCCAAAACTTTTGGTATAGACCTATCCCAACGGTTTTGGAAATCGTTGGTATAATTAATATGAAAATCTTTACCAACGGTTGTGGAACCGTTGGTATATGTATTTCAAAAAAAAAAACATTCGCTGGGATTTGATCCCAGCACCCCTAGTTTATTGTTGAACGACTTAACCAGTAACCTAACATGAATTTTGTGTATATAATTACATAAATATATATATGTATTCTCATAATTATATTAAATTTTGATTTATATAATGTTCTGGGATAGAAGAAATGATAAAAAAATCAAAGGAGCTATACCAACGGTTGTCAAAACCGTTGGTATAGACATATACCAACAGTTTTGACAACCGTTTGAATAGATTTTGTGCCATAATTTTGATTCTGTGCGAAGGTTGGTTTATGGGGGACCTTTCCCAATAGTTTGGCCAAACCATTGGGAAAGGTTATACCTTTCCCAATGGTTTTCCAAAACTGTTGGGAAAGGGTTTACCTTTCCCAATGGCTTTCCAAAACCGTTGGGAAAGGTCCCCACAATGTGGGCATTCCCAACGGTTTGGCCAAACTGTTGGGAAAGCCATACCCTTTCCCAATGGTTTGGCCAAACCGTTGGGAAAGGTGGCCTCAAAGTGGGATTTTCCAATGGTTTGGCCAAACCGTTGGGAAAGGGAACCTATACCAACGGTTTTTATGAACCATTGGTATAGAAGCATTGGGAAAGGTCATATTTCCAGTAGTGTTTGTTTGAGAGGATCGAATCATAGAGAAACTGAACTTGACTTTTATGGTATTAGGGATGAAATTATTGAGCTGTGTTATCTAAGAAAAGATTACATAACAATGTATAATTATCTGTAGTTGGATACTGAGAGAGGATTCCCTATTCATCTGACCTATATAATCATCGATATTAATTATAAAATTATTCTTGTAGTAAATGAACCATTTTTATTGGCTCAATAGACACATCAAATTTATTACGCAATGTATTATTCTACTTAATGATTACTGAGTGATTGGTGGAGCATAATCAAAGTGAAATTTCCGGAAAATTGGTTTAATTACACTTAATGTGGTTCCGCTGAAGTTGAATGAATTGAAATTTATCAAGAGAGTACTCAAAATCCATATTTTTTCACAAAGGGACGTGAATATCCATGATGACACCCCAAAATTATGGGTTTATGGTGATGAATCTGTTAATGATGTTAAAAAGGAATTTTAAATGATAAGAGATTATAAAACTGAAACTCATATGGATATTGATGATGTCGGGGAGGAATATGAAGACATTGACATCGTTAGATATGAAGATGATGATGATGGTGAACATTGACATAGTTAGATACAGGTTATAATCATAACTAATATATATATATATATATAATAATTATTTTCAACTATCTTTTTTTAAAAAAATGTTTTTTAGATGGACCTAATTATATTTTGTGAGTTACAAGAGTTTGAGCTACATTTGGATGTGGGGATTTGGTATTATCTATCCCTCAACCTACTGGAACTTCAGGGGGTATGCGGAGGGGGCACGATCTTGCATGATTAATGATTCCTGAATCTATCCCCGAGTGACTTCCACATCTTGGCTTGGATCCACGCACACATAGGTATGATAACCTATTTATTTTAGTTAGCTTTCATTAATTTATTTATATATATATATTAATTTTTTGATTATTTATTATTTTATCATATTTTTGTGCATTTAGATGTTAGAAAGTGGAGAAAGATGTTGTGAAATTATTTCTCCCAGCCATGGATCACATGGGAACTAATTCCCGATGTTGTACAGCTTGACATGTTCAATCATTGACAGTTACATAAATGAATAATATTTATTTTGGAATTAAATTTTTTAATAACATGATATTATAAATTATTTGTAGGGTTAATGGTATCCCATTTATGATAGCATGCATGAGGCTATCCACATGGAATGGGAGGCATCTATGAATGGCGACTTCCATCAGTTCCTGCACAATTTGAGAAGGATGAAAATTAAAAGAGAAGGAGTTCCAGATTTTGATGAGTCCTGTAGAGCCAACAGACTAGAGTACAATTCATCTCACGTTTGGGATGGATTATGTTTACAGTAGTTGAGTGGTGGATTTCTAGCGGAGTTCTTTAGTGGGTAAGTAGAACCTGGGGAGATAATAGGTGACACATCGAGCTGGTAGTCGTAAATTCAGTATGCATAGAGAACATCAATTAAGTATCTTTTTTAAATATTTTTTATAACATAAAATATAAAATGATTATTTTATATTTTTATAGGCATTTGAACATATCTATATTACGGGTTACGACGTTTATCAGAGTATGTACAATGATCTAGCCACTGGAGAGATTAGTGGTGATCACCAATGTCAGATTATGGTTAATATATTTTACATTTTGAAAATTAACTACATATTATATTTACACAATTTTAATTTCAAATTTGAATTGAAGGAGTCATATGAGGCGACGAACTCTCAAAAACAGGTTGGGAGTAAGGAGTACATGACTGATTAGACCAGTGCCCACCATTTTTATGCATCAGCATGGATGTAAGAGACTCAGTATGGCTTTGAAATGGGTCAAGTAGTTGGTATCGGCTCTCATGTGACTCCTAGTACTTATTATGGTACTATTGTGATGTCGACATCCAACTCAAGATGATCTCATGGAGAGGTGTTATCTTCTGCCTCAAAGTATCAGGAGATGTTGATAAATCAGGATGAGCTTATATAGATTTTGCAGAAGAAGCCTAAAGAGATGTGTCAGCAGCTGCTGCAGCTGCATCACAATGAGGAGATGTGTCGATGGCAGCAACAACATCATGAGCAGCTGGAGTACATGCGTCGTCTGAATCATAGTTTAGGGATGTATTTTCCTCCACCATCTCTTACAACATCTTCATCTCCTCCAGAATATGTCCTCTATTAATTTTTTATGTTAAAAACATTTATTTCTATATTTTTTGTAATATTAACTATTTTCAATTTCTGTCTTTTATATTGTCTCAAATATTGCAAAATTTAATTTTTTTATTTTTAATATTATATTATTCTTTATTACTATTATATTTATTAATTTTTTTATTTTATAAATAATAATAATTAAAATATTTTATGATTATATATTTATATATTGTGAATATTGATAATTTTAATATTTTTTTATAATTTTAATAATATTAATATTATTTTTTCATAGATTATAATTTTATTAAATATAATTTTTAGTATTATATTTTGCAATGTATTTTATTTTATTATTATGAATAATAATAATATTTTATGAATTTTCTATATTTTATTTTGTGAATGTTGATAATTTTAATAATTTTTTATTATTATTTAAATAATAATAATATTATTTTCATCATTAATTATAATTTTATTAAATAATTTTTTTACATTGGTAATTATTTAAAATGTGACCTGTTAGGATGGGATCGGATCGAAAATAGTTTAAATATATATTTTTTAATAGTATTGCCAAAGGTACTAAGGGAATGTCGCAAAAAAATTATTTATATATAATGTATATAATAAGAGACTTATTTATGAATGTGAATTTCCTCATTGCAAAAAACATTTTTTGCGACATACCTGTTTGTAAGAAATTGTATTTGTGAGGTTGTTTTCTACAATGGGCTATTTGTAACGAGACCCTGTCGCTAAAGCTTATTTACGATAAGATCCTGTTGAAAATAGCCTGTTGTAAATATGACAAATTCCAGTAGTGTTTTCAGAACATCAAAAAATAATTACTAAATCCTCAAAAATTTATAGATTTATAATTTCTTGTTCTAGAAGATACTTCTACATGAAAAGTAAATATGTATTGGTGATTATTATTTTTTCTATTAAATAAGAAACCTATAATTTTTATGGATTTAAAATCTTAATAAAATCATTAGAGATAAATATAACCTATTGAAAACATGTTGTTCATTATAAAATTACATAGATAATCAATAATTCCTATTATACCAGAAAATCTCAGTCAGAGGCAAGACTCTGACCATTTATTTAACAAAGGAAAATTCCATCAAGCATGTGAAACAAAGAGAATGAATAATTACAGATCATAGTAGTCAGACCCTTCACCATAGACATGATATATTTCTTCCTTCATAGTAGTTAATTCCCAATCTGAACTATCATGGTGCTTCAAAATCATGACACACTTCCTTTTAAGATTCCAAATTCCCAATGAAATAAATTACTTAGAAGAGTGCACATACCAACCTTCCCATCAAATAGAAGACCTTATTTCCATTGGCATTGTCAAATAATAATAATCCTTCCAGAGCCTTTTCCATGGAGTGGTTGTCATCCCTTCTTCATTTTTAGACACCTTATGTTTCCAACCATAGAGAATATCCCTGTAGGATGTAAGGACCATTCCACAATCATTTTCCATTTTTTATCAAGATAATCCTCCCATTTTTTAGAGATGTACACTTCACGATAACACTTTACAACTCACCATTCCCGTTGAGATTGACTATTACTGACAAGCATGGAAAGACACTGTGAGTGACCCACTATCTCTTGGCCAGTATATATCCCCTTCCTCACAATGGTACCTCCATCTAAAACCTCCAGAGAAGCATATTAATTTATTGAAATACCTTTCTTAACATTATAGGTCTTAATATTCCCCAATTCTTGGGAACAGTTACCAAAGAAGCCATCAACAAAAACAGTTTCACAACCACCCTCCCACCCTTGGAAAAATATATCATCAACACCCACATCAACACCATTTTTCCTCACATGAGCACTGTCATCATAATGCACCATTCTATCCCAGTCCGAGGCCAGGTCATCCAACACCATTCCAAAAAAATGATTACATTTCTCAATGTCAACCACCTGCTACACAGACTGTGTCAACAACACAGCTGAATACTTCACCCGCACAACACTTCCTTCAACAACCTACATCACAGTACTAGGACCAATAGAAATATCCCTCCCTATTTTTTCCTCCACAACACCTGCATTACTAGTTACAACATCTAGCAAAACAACACCCTCTATCACCATTGGAATATCTTCCTGATCCTGGTTTCTAGAATAATTACATCACAAAATACCACCATCACTATTAGGACTCCTACCCATAACCCTATGATCACCAACCGCAGTGGCCAACTTCTCCTCGGAGGAATGAACTAACTGCTGGTGGCATGCACTACCATCCACAACATACCGGGACTCTACTCCAATATCACCCTTTAGAATGTCAAATACTTGAATCACTGATGGATTCAGAGATGCATGAACAGCCTTCAAACCACATGCAAGGCCCGACACTTAAGTAGGAAGAACCTACCTCATCTCCCTCTTTCCATTACCAAAAGTTTTCACTTCAACCAAGTCAATTGAAATGAAAGAATAAAACAACTGGTCTCCCAACCCAGATGAACCTCTAGTTCTGATACAAACATTATATTCTACAGGTGCACTCGTAGACTCATTGAAATAGCTATCTTTCACAACCTCCTGAGTCGACCTCACAACATCACGATCAACACAACCATCATCACATTGCCCATCCATCACCAGTGAGTTAACACTAATCCCTAAACTAAGGAAAACATATTCCTGATTCCCAAACTATGTACACTTGACACAAAATTTCATCCAAAATTCAATGAAAACATCTTTCATCTAGCAGAACTCTTTCTCATTATTAATCCCAACAAGATGTACAAGAGGCCTCATAAGTTAAACCTCAACACATATCCACGGGAATATCGAATGAGACACGGAGTCACTTCATGTTTAAGAAAGAATATATCGTCAAATAATATTACCAATTCGACTGATAATCGAGGGCTTTTGAAAAAGAGAGGGAGGTCGAGGAGACATACCCCTATCGCGATCAACAAAGGATCACGCTGTATATGAAATTCAAAAAACTAGCAGAAAATATAAAAGGAAGAACCACCATGCCTTCTCGGAGCCCTAGACCAAGAGATAATCATATCCTCCTCCGATCTAAAATGAACCATAATATGTCTCCGATCAAGCAGCCTGAGGACCACATGCTCACGAAGATTCCAATATTTAGAATGTATAGAATATTTAGATGATTTTCACCATTAATTATGTTATTATGTAACAAAATCATATTATGCTTTTCATCACATTAAAAAAATAATTTAATTCAAATGGATGTTTTACATTATATTCTAATGTATATTTCCTTGAGGATATTTAATTAGAATAACATTGTTTTGTTGTTATTAAATTTTTTTACATGCAAAAAAAAACAATAAATCTATAATCCTAAATCATCATCCAAGATTCTGGAATAATAGAATAATGAAATTACTAAATTAAAATTAATTGAAAATTGAAGATAAGATAGAAAATTAATTTTCATGAGTGTTTTTTAATATAAAATCCATGTTAATGATATTACCAATTATAATATAATTTTTTCTCAACCTAGATATATCATTATGATGGTTTTTAAAAAAAATTGAATAGTGTGTTTGAGAAGATCATTTTGGGTGCACATATACTTATCTTGATTCTAAAATTAGTATAATACTAAAAAGAAATATTTTATTTTTATAAAAATATAATAATAATTTATTTAAAAAGGTTAGTTTTTAAATATATTATAGTATCACTATTCTTATAAAAATATATATTGAACTAGAAAATGATGAATCATAGAAACATATATTTAAACATCCTTTTACAGTTCTGATCATTTTATAACCGTAAAAAACTCATTAATAGAAAAAAATATTTTCTTCTTTGTGTTTGGGTGTATGATTCAAAGGAAATTTTATGAAATGACTTTTCAATGTGGTTATGTTTATTTTTTGTTATATAAAATTTACTCTAAAACATGATTTTTTATTATTATTCTTAAAGTGTTTATATAATTAGGAGAAACTATGATTCTACTTTCAGAGGATAGTTATTAGACAAAATGTGAACATATTGAAATTTTCATTTTCTGTGTGATCATTATTTCATAGAATTAGAAATAATAAAAACACAATTTCACTTCACTATATAAATGATAAATATGTAATAGCTAATGGTTTTTGTGCTATGGTATTATGTAGTCAACAAACACTCAAATATTGTCTTCGGAGTTACATCCAATGTCTAAATATTTAGAATATCACTACTATAACTTCTATATTTAGAACAAAATAACTACACAAACATGAAACATATATTGGTATAAGATAATTTTTATATGGAATCAATGCGACAAAGAAGATATAGTTCTACGTTTATTAGAACATCAGATCATTTTTCAGATATTTTCATTAATTTGTTAACATTAATTAAATATGCTTTTATTTAATAAATATTTGGAATAATAATGAAAAAATGATCATAACATCAACATTCTACTCTAATTATCATTGACCACAAAAATACTCCTTCAAAAGTGGGAGGTGATTTTTCAATCAAGAACTTATTTTTTGAACATTTTTATATATGTGATTTTAAATTTTTACAGAAGTTTAATCATCCGATTTTCACTAAATCAGGATATATTATTAAAATTAACAAATATTAAATAGTATCCATTGTTATTTACAAGATTTTATTTTATTTAATATTTTTTTATTAAAAACATTTTTCAATATAAAATATATAATTATTATATAATAAATTTTTTATATTTTCATACACATATATTTTTACTTTATCTTCATATTAGTTCTTTTTTTATATAGTTCATATTATATGATATAATATTATTCCCTTATTTTTTTATTTCGGAATATGTACAATCATTATAATGTTGTCAATGATATTATTAATTTATAGTTATTAGAAAATTGGAAAAATATATTTAACCTCTAAGGAAGAGATATTTATTTTATGAATTTTTAAAATGGTGGTAAATTATTTCTTGTAATGATATGAAAATTTTTGTTGAACACTCTCTAGGAACAACTTTGGAAGAAGAAAATAACTTGTAAATATCTAGGGTAAATCACTAAAAGGATCAAATTTCACTGTCACAAATATTAAATAATTATATTTGGACTATATTTTAGGCACCATTGTTAAATCCATTAATTTGTAAATATTTTTAACTCTTTTATGTCCTTTGTATTTAATGTTGGAAAAAAAGACATATGAGAATAAAATGATAAATTAATATCACTGTTCCATCATATCCTTTTTAAAATTATATAGGTGGTGATATTTCAAAATTATAATTAGTTTGGGAGATATAAGTTAATGTGATGATATCATTGGGGGATTAAAAAAATTATATTTTCTTATGTCATTTTGAATTTTAGATGAGGTAAATTTTAAATAATGTTGTTTATGTAAAATAAAATATTTTATTTAATTGATTTTTTTATTTTTTAAATATTTTAAAAAAATTTCTAGAAATAAAATTCCAATTATACATATATGATTTATTTATTTTAAAATTTTTATATCTTCCTATTTTTATTTCTCATATCATATAATTTTAGAAAGGGGATTTAATTCATTTTCTATGTATCAATTTCACTAGTGAATTTAAAAAAATACAAATTTCACAAATCAAGAATTTTACTCTATTTGGGCATGTCTTAAAAGAAAAAAAATATAAAAATATTAATTTAACATATTGACCAGGGTTCCACACACCAGTGCCCCAACCGAGTTGGTTATATAAAATAATGAGTTCCTCAACCTATGCCAGAAACTCCCGACCAGAAATGTGGTTATAATATGTCGATAATGGGGATACTATACCATGTTTTATCAGAGTAATACGGTATAAAATTTTAATAAACAATATAATAATAATATATATGACCAATAATAGAACCAATATTCCAAGATAATCAATGGAGGAAATACAATATCTATGTAACGAAGAAAACTACTCATTCTGATTTACGTGTCATGATTATATTAATAAATCAAAAAATAAAGTCACTAGTGACTCCCAATTATTTGTCGAAACTCCTATGGTTCCCTTATCCAAGATCCATCCCCAAATCATCCATATTATAGAAGGAATCATCCCTCGACATGTCATTCAACAATAATGTCTTTACGATTACAAATCAGGATACTTCAGTAGGGTGTGAGTATGACTCATTCGACCACAACCAATGTTGTCTAAAATAATATCTAGTAAAAAAATAGTTTATATAATTTTATTAAGACATAGTTTTAATTTATATTTTTCCATTCATGGCATAATAAATTAATAATTATTTAACCACATAATCCTCCAATTCTCATAGACACCAATACATCATTATATGATTCTGCCTCTACCAAAATCTAAACTACCTTGAGGGATATATTGCCTTCAAAATTCCATGTTACCATTTTTATTTTCATAAAATAATTACCAAGTTATAATTATTTATTTCACAAAATTTAATGACTATGTTACAATTAATTATTTCAAACTAATGGATGACCATGTTACCTATCATCATTTATTAAAATTGAATGACCATGTTAGCATTCATTAATTCACAGAAATGATAAACCATGATAGAATTTTTTTAATTATCACAATTCAAGAACTATATTAACATTCTATAATTAACACAAATTAATTACCATGTTACCATTCATTAATTAATACAATTGAATGACCATGTATCCATTAATTATACATGGCCAAATGTCAATGTGACCTTTTAACATCAAATAACACATAATTGACAGGTCAAAATAATCAACATATCTTAACAATTATTAATTAATTAATCACTTAATTTATGATAAACACGATATAAAATTTTCATAATTAATATATCATTCAATAACATAATTCATAACATCAAAATCTCATAATTAATCTACCATTAAATATCTCAAATCATATATTTTAAAATCTTGTTATAAATCCTCATATTAATTATCCAAATAAAAAATCCCATAATCTAAAAATTAATCGTAGAGAACCAATCTTGACATATATGGATATTACAATACTTTTGCAGAATACCTAATACATAACAAAAAACAGACACCAAAGGACTGTAATAGTTCATTGTGTTTGGAAACTCGGAATATAATATTCTAATCGTGGTGAATGATATTCAACATATCCCATAAAGACCTTCCATTTTTCCTTACCTAAAACCTTTTTTTGTACTCTAGAGAAAAGAAAACATATAAACGGTGAGCTCAAATTCTCAGTAAGGGTATTCATGGAGAAAATAAAACAATCCATATACATTTGAAATTAAAAACATGAACATAATGTTTACACAACAAAATCCTGAGTTGTGAAATAAATCTTGGCAGTACGTAAAGAATAGGTCATAAAGGGGCATAAATCATGATAAAATAGCATGGGAATAAAACATTTAATTTTGTAAAATCATTAATCACATGATATGATTTCTATAGTAGCCAGTACATTGTTGGAGAGACCATCTTAGTGTATAAAGTCCCTTTCTGAATCAAGTTCACTCCTCGTTCCAGTCCTGTATCACAGAACCGGATTAACTTACCATTCCAGCCATGTCTATATCATGAGATATAAATATTTACCCAATGCATTGGAGGGAGATATAGGTCCCACACATCACTTAATGAAATCATTCTTTCGTGTCCCACAAAATAAACATATATCATTCATAATAACCCAATGAATAAAATGGGTTTCATGAACATCATCCCATCATAACATAATACATTTAAAATAAATGGATATCATTTCATCATAAGAAAAATGAAACCATGTAAATCATAGAGAAATTATACTTGAATCTTACACATCTGAAATAATTTCATCTTAGATGGAAAATGGTTTTGATATAACAATTGAAATGAAATCTTGAGGAAAATATCCTTTCATATTTAAAATCATTTTATTTTCCCAAAATTCCATGAAATTCAAAAAGAAAATTATTTTTCTGAAAATATTCATGATATCTTGTAGAGTAATATTCCTGAAAACAAGGCGTTATAAAACCATAAAAACCCTTTCATTCTGTATAAGTTAAAAAAACATTCTCCTCAAACATTTCCTAAAAAGTCAAAAAAGTTCCTCGTATGGTAAAAAAATAATGATTCCTTCCATAACATATGGTAAAAGTAAAAAATGGGTAAAATGGAAATTAAACATACATTAATTTTTATTATAAAAAATTAAAATGGATGATAATAATAACCCCAGTAAATACTTATGAATAACAATCTTGTATAAGAATGAGATTGGAATAGTTATCCCTTAACTTATGTCCGATATGCTTTGTATGTTTCCGAACCTCCAGTATAATGATTTAAATAATGTCATTGAATTATTACAGAATCATATTTGTAACACTTGAGACTTTTATGTGAATTTTTTTTATTTTATATAAATCATCAAAGGAATCTTTCACTACACAGAACTCTATCTTGGATTGCTTTACACCCAACCGTGGCCTTCCTCGATAGCTTGTGTCGTACGCAATACCGAGTTTCACCAAACAATATATGCTATTAAAATATTATTAAAACTAGCAGTTATGAATAGTAATAACCAGTTTTTGATATTTTTTAAATTGTATTTTTCAAAATGGACTACATTTTTGGATTCGTAATATCGAAAATAGCCTAGGGTAAGATTTTGGTATTTTTCTGAAAACTTTCAATTTTTGATGAATAGTGAAACCACTAAGTGGTAGTTAAAAAACTGAATTTCTCATAAAACATAATTTTACCACTTCTGTGAGTGGAATTTCGAAAATCCAAGAGACACGGTTGATGTCAGTAAGTAAAATGTGGTTCAATGAGATGAAAATAATTTTTTGGTGAATAGTAACTTTTTACTTTTTTTTACCACGGTTAAAAGTAGATAGGGTAATTAAGGGTAAAAATGATATTATTATTACCCTAACACATGTCCTAATTCTATTGGACAAGTGTAATTCGACCAAAAACAACCTTAAGAATAAAATATGACCATTTAGGCCCACTTTGATTAGATTAGGACATTTATTATTAATTTATTTAATGAAGGGTTAAAATAGTTAAAATCAATGTTTAATAAGTAAATAATTTTTAATATGGGGTTATACATAGGATAAATTCGACTATAAATATTCATTAGAAAGATAAACATATTTACTACATAATGGTAGTTTATTTGTAATTTTTAGACATTAAATAATTTAATTTATTTTTGACACAATGATGATGCAGTAATTATCTTATTAATGAAATATTGACATAATTGATGTTGTTAATACCCAAATAAATGTAATTTGAGACTGTTTATGAATTACACGAATTTTATAGGTTAATATGACATGTTAGTATTGATTTATGTAACTTGTTTTGAACTAATAACTCTGTTATGATTTTCACAAAAATCAATTACTAAATAGTGTCAAAATTGACATAAAATAGTTTTTAAAACAAATATTATATTATTAATTGTTATTTTACTCCTAAAAATATACTTTTCGGCCAAATGACTTAGATAAGGTTATATATATTAATAATAAACAACTTGGGGTTCGTTTGTCTTGATATAGTAAGTTTATTAACCTTATAGTGTAAGAAAACAAGAAGACATGGTAAAAGTTCAATTATCTAACCTAAAGTTAAATCTAAATGATAAGGTTAACATTGACACCTAAACTTGTCTAAATTCTATTGGATGAGATTATTTAGACCCCTACCAACCTTATCTTCGAAATATATCAATTTGGAGCTATTAAAAACCGAATTTGACTTTATAATAAAATAATATTTTTAGTTATTCGAAAGGTGCCCCTCTCCTCCCTTATAAAAGGGCACCTCCTCCCCATCTTCCTCACACCACTTTGAGCCTTCAAGCTCGACCAACCCCTGAAGATTTCTCCTCTGCACTTCGCTAGAAACATCCTAGAGGTTCTTGTCTTCTTCAAAGACCTATTTTTGTTCCCTAAAAGGATGTCTCAAAGAAGCACTTCAAAGAAGAGGTAATGTCCGTTACCGATTCTTTCATATTTATTTCTTCTTCCACTTCTTCTTATTTAGTTGTTTCATTATGAAGTAATAACATCAGTATCACTAATATACTTTTATGTTATTATAAGTACGAAACAACCCTATTTCACCATCTATTCATCCTACGGAAAAAGAAATCACCGCGTGTGTGTACGTACAGAATACCGTCTCCACACCGTGGTGTAATCTAATTTCCACCACCACCTTACTTTGATGGGTATAATGGTGTAAATAATGTCTATATATGACTATTATACAGTGATATTGATTCTGAAATAGTATACCTACACTCCAATACAATTCCATGATCATAGGAACGATATCATCACTCGTGCGTACGTACGGAATACTGTCTCCACGATGTGATGCGACTCGTTCTACATGATCTTCATTTCATAATGATTATATAAATGAATTGAATGAATGAATATGATATATATTACACTAATACCATTGTGGAAATGAGGTATCTATAACCTAAAGAGAAGAATAAGAATTTATTCGACAAAACACGCATAAGAACAAAAAGTAATAAACACCCGAATAACAAGTAGTAATGAAATATTACTAATAAGAAGCTAAGAATATGACCATATATGATATCATAACAATACTTAAGATTATGGAATATGTCAATAACATTATTTAAATAATTATATAGGAGGTTTGGCCACTTACGAAGAAAATCGGACCTAAGGTAAGGTAAATATCACAATCTCATTTTTATCTGAGATTGTTTATACTTTGCAATTTACTGGGGTGTATTTTATCATCCACATCAATTTTTCCTCAATATTTAATATTTATATCCTTCTACAATAGTTTATATTCAATTTTACCCTTCGGTGAGTTTTTAGTAAAAGATATGAAAGGAATCATTTGTCGTTTTTCGTACGAGGTACTTTTTGACTTTTCCGACAAAAGTACGAGAAGAATGTTTTTTTAACTTATACGTCATGAATGGATATTTAAAACATTATTTCCAAGAAGATTAATTTAAAAGTTTTCAAGTTTATTTTTAATCAAATTATTTTTGTTTAGAATTGTATGACATGTTTGGAAAAGAAAAGTGTTTTTGAAGTAGAAAGGATATTTTCCTCGAGAATGGAGTTCAAGTGTTTTATCAAAATTATTTTCCATCTAAGATAATATAAGGTTCTGTTTCTATCCATATTATTACAAGTATTTGATTATGTTGTGATGAAAATATTTTTATGAATACCTTTATCTTATATGAATTGTTTTATGATGTCAGGTTGTTTAAGAATCCCATTTTTACTACATGGGTTATGCAATGATGTATGATTTATGATTTTGTGGAACACATAAGAATGGTATCATTATGAGATGGGTGGGACCTATATCTCCCTCCAATGCATTGGGTAAAGATTTTATATCTCACGAGATAGACATGGCTGGAACGTTAGGTTTTATCGGTTCAGTGAAACAGGACTAAAACGAGGAGTGAAATCGATTCAGAAATGGACATTGTCCACTAAGATAGTCTTGGAAATGAGTATTGACTAATAAGAAATGATTCTCTATGATTATGTGTGTATGCCACAAAATTTCATGTTCTATGTTATGATTATTGGGATTCCATTTCACTACTATGATTTATCCCATGTTATAAAATTATGCTCTCTTTTGCAGGTTAAGATTTTCTAAAGTTATGTTCCTATGAATATGATGTGATTGATATTTCTTTTGTTTACCCTTACTGAGCATTTGAGCTCACCCTTTTGTATGTTTTCTTTCCCCAGGTTAAGAAGAAGGTTATTAAATAAGATATTCCAAAATGGACTATAGATATGATGAAATAAATGGGAGACAATGTAGATGCTTTATGAACCAGTTGTTTATGTATCCCAGTTTCTAAAGACACTATACCTATATGGTACTTTCGTGGTTTTGTTTTATGTTGTAATAAGTATGCTTCAATTTTGAAGTATTAACAATGTATGTAAAGTATGGGTCGTCATAGTTGGTATCAGAGGAAAGGTATAGTCAACCTTTGGAAACTAGGATGTGAAAGCCTTAGTAAGAACCCTAAGGATAAGTCTAAGCATAGAACACAACCATAGTGTTTTAGAAATTTCTATGAATAACCTAGGATAAGACCTTATGTGTGAAATTTTATTCTTGATTATGTGTTTTTCCTATTAAAATTAGTGTTTCTCACACTATTCTTCTTGGTTTTAGTCAATGGCTGGAACCCGAAGGATCCGTGTTAATGAGGAATGCGACGGGAAATGCAATGATTGTCCCCCTGAGCAACCAAACGTTATGGGAACTGGAATGAAAAATCTTGTAGCCATGCTCACACAACTTTCTCAAGCTATTAATCATGCGGGACTTCCAAATGAGCAAAGAGAGGAGCAAAATTTTGTTGAATCCTTCATGAGACAGCGTCTACCTTCATTCAGCAAGTCTACTGATCCATTAGTTGCTGAAAAATGGATTAGTACTACTGAAAAGATATTTTCAGTTCTTCAATGTTTTGAACATGATAAAGTCATCTTAGTAGTGTATCGTTTCTAAGGAGATGCTGATCAATGGTGGAATATTATTAAGAATACGAGGCAAAGGTATGAAATTGAGTCCATGGAATGGGAAGAGTTCAAGAACTTATTTTTTAATAAGTACTTCCCTCATATTCTCTGAACAAATATGGAGAAAGAGTTTCTTGAACTGAAGAAAAAGGATGATGAATCTGTTGGTACCTATGAAGCAAATTTTACAAGACTTTCAAGGTACGCTTCTGGTATTATTATCCAACCTGAGAGTAAGATCGATCTATTCTTTAGTGGCTTAATACCACGTCTTCGAAGGGCCTTAGCCATAAGGGACTTCAATAGCTACGAGGAAATCGTTCGATGTGCTCTCAAAGTTGAGATGGAGATTGGAGTAACCCATCAGTAATATGGGTTTGATAAGAAGAGGAAAATGGAATTCAAAGGAAAATCTAAAGAGCACACTGAAAAGAAGATGAGCTTTCCCTTATTCACAAAGTGTGGAAAGAAACATGGAGGGAGTTGTCTTAAAGGGACAATTAAATTTTTCAAATGTGGAAAGGAAGGTCATCAGGCATTTGAATGCCGCGATGATGGGAAAAAGATGTCTAATGATGCAAACAAAGGAAGGGATAAACAGAATGAACCTACTACACTTCAATGTTTCAAGTGCAAGGATATGGGACATTATGCCAATAAATTCCCTAATCCAAGGGTTGATGATGATGGTCAACATCAACAAACTCTTAAGGCTAAAGATAAAGGAAAGTCACATGAAATTTCTATCAGTGATGTGGAGTACGATAACGATGTCGGGAAAGGTACACTTACCGTCCACTATAAAGTAGCAAATGTTTTATTTGATTCTGGATCCACCAACTCATTTATTTTTGAAGAATTTTCTAAGGGTATCACCATATTACCTCAACAATTAGATGTTGAGTTAGCTGTGACAACAACTAATGGCACAATAGTCGCATCAAAAGTTTATAATTCTTCTTCGATCGAAGTCTGTGGGAAAGTGCTTCCTGCAAATCTTGTGATCCTTCCTATAGTGGAATTTGATGAGATTCTTGTCATGGATTGACTTTCTTTATATGGAGCTCATATCAATTGCCAAATAAGGGAAGTCACATTTCATATTCTAGATCAATCTATGATCTTCTATCAATGCAAGGATGAACATAAAATTCCAGTGGAAATTCCTTCTACCTTATGGGTCTTGATTCCAATAAATGAAGGTTATTTATCTCAAATGGTTGTTGAGAAACTCACGATTAAGGATATGCCCATTGTATGGGAGTTTGATGATTTCTTTCCAGAGGAATTACCGATTCTTCCACCAAATTGTGAAGTTGAGTTTTCAATAGAACTCATACCGGGTGCTTTGCCTATTTCAAAGACAACTTATAGAATTGCCCCAATTGAGTTGCAAGAATTGAAGAAGAAACTCCAAGAGAATCTTGATAAGGGATTCATACGCCCTAGTGTGTCACCTTGGGGAGAACCTATTCTATTTGTTAAGAATAAATATGGATCAATGAGACTCTGCATTGATTATCAAGAACATAACAAGATCACTATCAAAGACAAATATCCTCTCCCATGCATTGATGACTTATTTGACCAACTACGCGGAGCTCAATACTTTTCCAAGATTGATCTTTGTTCATGGTATCATCAATTAAGGGTCAAAAGGGAGGATATACCAAAGACGACTTTCCGTACAAGGTATGGACACTATGAATTTATTGTGATGCCATTTGTGGTAGAGTCTTTAGAGACTATCTTGATCAATTTGTGGTAGTCTTTATAGACGATATTCTTATCTATTCAAAGAGCAAGTAAGAACATGAAGATCACTTGAGGATTATATTAAAGACCCTGAGAAAGGAGAAGCTTTATTCCAAATTTACCAAGTGCGAATTTTGGCTTCAAAAAGTTACATTTTTGGGTCACATAATCTCAAAAGAGGGGATATCTGTGGATCCAGCAAAAACAGAAGTTATCGAAAGATGGTCAAGACCTACAACAGTAAATGAGATCCGAAGTTTTATTGGTTTGGCTGGATATTATCGACGTTTTTTTAATGATTTTTCAAGATTATCTAATCCACTCACCAAGTTGACTTGGAAAGGAGTTAAGTTTGTTTGGATGGAAGAATGTGAAGAGAATTTCAAGGAGTTGAAAAGAAGGTTATCCAGTGCACCTGTGCTCACACTGCCTTGTAGTGGAGAATGGTTTGTGATCTATAGTGATGCATCCAAGAAGGGATTGGGGTGTGTTCTTATGCAAAATGATATGGTGATAGCTTATGCCTCACAACAGTTGAAAATCCATGAGCAAAATTACCCAAAATATGATTTGGAGTTAGCTGCGATAATCTTTGCATTAAAGATTTGGAGGCATTAACTATATGGAAAAAGGTGTGACATTTATACTGATCATAAAATTTTAAAGTATATTTTCACACAAAAGGAGCTGAATATTCGTCAAAGAAGATGGTTGGAGCTGATTAAGGATTATGACTGCTCAATCCATTACCACCCTAGGAAAGGAAACAAGGTGGCAGATGCATTAAGTCGACAAGACCATGCAAGTTTATCCATGATGAGGATCAGAAAAGATCCAATATTTATGGATTTACAAAAGATAGATCTTGGAATTATAATGGAAGGTGAAAAATCTTATCTTTCTCAAATGAATGTTCAACCATATATACATGTGAAGATTAAAGAGGCACAAAAAGAAGATGTCGAGTTACAAAAGAAGGTGAGAAATGTTCCTCAATTCAACCTTGATTACGATGGGATAATAAAGTTCATGAATGGGGTTTGTGTTCCTCCCATCCCGGAATTAAAGAAAGATATGCTGGATGAGACTCATCGTTCTTCATTCTCTATTCATCCTGGAAGCACGAAGATGTATAGGGACCTGAAAGAGTATTTCTGGTGGGATGGAATGAAAAGAGATGTTGCTAAATATGTCTCTCGATTCTTGGTTTTTCAGCAAGTTAAAGCTGAGTGACAGAAGTCTAAGGGGATGTTACAACCATTACCCATACCCGAATGGAAATGGGAAAACATCACTATGGACTTTGTCATAGGACTTCCTAAAACATCCAAAGGCAATATTGCAATCTGGGTCATAGTTGATCGTCTTACCACGTATGCACACTTCATTGCTATTTGAGAGGATTTCTCTCTAGATCAGCTTGCCATGATATATGTAAAGGAAGTGGTAAGATTGCATGGAGTACCACTTTCTATTATATCCGATCGGGATCCAAGATTTACCTCGATGTTTTGGAAAAGTCTTCAGCATACTCTGGATATAGAGTTGAGTTTCATCACTGCTTATCATCCTCAGACAAACGGTCAATCTGAGAGAACAATTCAAACTCTAGAAGATATGTGGAGAGCTTACTTTATGGATTTCAAAGGTGGTTTGGATCAACACCTACCTTTGGTGGAATTTTCTTACAATAATAGCTTTCACTCTAGTATTTATATGGCTACTTATGAAGCCCTCCATGGAATGAAATGCATGACTCCAACTTTCTGGGATGAAGTTGGGGAAAGAAGGCTATTAGGACCTGATCTCATTGATGAAATGGCAGAAAAGGTCAGATCTATTCAACAACACATAAGAGCATCTCATAGTCGATAGAAAATTTATGTCGACAATCGAAGAAAAGACCTAGAGTTTGAAGTGGGTGATAAAGTGTTCTTACGAATATCTCCCTGGAAGAGAGTCATTAGATTTGGAAAGATGGGGAAGTTGAGCCCTAGATATATCGGTCCTTTGGAAATACTGGATCGTGTTGGGAAGGTAGCTTACTGATTGGCGCTTCCACCTAATCTCTCTCAAGTTCACGATGTGTTCGATGTATCTCTCTTGAGAAAGTACATACCTGATCCTTCACATGTACTTAGCTTAGAAGTTGTACCGCTAGAGCAAGATCTTTCTTATGAAGAACAGCCGATAGAGATTCTGGATCGTAGCGAAAAAGTCCAACGAAGCAAGACCACTCGATTGGTGAATGTTTTATTGAGGAATCACCAATTAGAAGAAGCTACATGGTAGCTTGAGGATATGATGAGGGAGATGTATCCTCATCTGTTTGTTACAAAGTGACGAATTTCGTGGGAGAAATTTATTTTAAGGGGGGTAGAATGTAACACCCGAGACTTTTATGTGAAATATTTTGTTTTTATGATATATAAATCATCAAAGGAAACTTTCACTACACACAACACTATATTGTCTTGCTTTACACGCAACCACGGCCTTCCTCGATAGCTTGCGTCCTACGCAATACCGAGTTTCACTAAACAATATATGCTATTAAAATATTTTTAAAACTAGCCGTTATCAATAGAAATAACCAATTTTTGAGATTTTATAAATTTTATTTTTCAAAATGGACTTCATTTTTGGATTCGGAATATCGAAATTATCCTAGGGTGAAATTTTGGTATTTTTCTGAAAACATTCAATTTTTTATGAATAGTGAAACCACTAAGTTGTAGTTAAAAAACTGAATTTTTCATAAAACATAATTTTACTGCTTCTGTGATTGGAATTTCAAAAATCCGAGAGACACTTTTGATGTCAGTAAGTAAAATGTGGTTCAATGAGATGAAAATAATTTTTTGGTGAATAGTAACTTTTTACTTTTTTTTCCCACGGTTAAAAGTAATAGGGTAATTAAGGGTAAAAATTATATTATTATTATACTAGAACATGTCCTAATTCTATTGGACAAGTGTAATTCAACCAAAAACAACCTTAGGAATAAAATATGACCATTTAGGCCCACTAGGATTAGATTAGGACATTTATTATAAATTTTTTAAAGAAGGGTTAAAATAGTTAAAATCAAATTTTAATAAGTAATTCATTTTTAATATGGGGTTATACAGAAGATAAATTCGACTATGAATATTCATTAGAAAGCTAAAAATATTTTATACATAATGCTATTTTATTTGTAATTTGTAGACATTAAATAATTTAATTTATTTTTGACACAATGATGATGCAGTAATTATCTTATTAATGAAATATTGACATAATTGATGTCATAAATATGAAAATAAATGTAATTTGAGACTTTTTAGGAATTACACTAATTTCCTAGGTTAATAGGACATGTTAGTATTGATGTAAGTAACTTTTTTAGAACTAATAATTCTGTTATGATTTTCACAAAAATCAATTACTAAATAGTGTCAAAATTGACATAAAATAGTTTTTAAAACAAATATTATATTATTAATTGTTATTTTATTCCTAAAAAACTAAGGTCCAGCCAAATGACTTAGATAAGGTTATATATATTAATAATAAAAACTTGGGGTTCGTTTGGCTTGATATAGTAAGTTTATTAACCTTATAGTGTAAGAAAACAAGAAGACACGGTAAAAGTTAAATTATCTAACCTAAAGTTAAATCTAAATGATAAGGTTCAAATTGACACCTAAACTTGTCTAAATTCTATTTGATGAGAGTATTTAGACCCCTACCATCCTTATCTTAGAAATATATCAACTTGGAGCTATTAAAAACCGAATTTGACTTTATAATAAAATAATATTTGTAGTTATTCCAAAGGTGCCCCTCTCCTCCCTTATAAAAGGGCACCTCCTCCCCCTCTTCCTCACACCACATTGAGCCTTCAATCTCGGCCAACCCCTCACAATTTCTCCTCTCCACTTCCATAGAAACATCCTAGAGGTTCTGGTATTCTTCCAAGAACTATTTTATTGCCCTAAAAAGAGGTCTCAAAGAAGCACTTCAAAGAAGAGGTAATGTCTGTTACCGATTCTTTCATCCTTATTTCTTCTTCCACTTATTATTTTTTATTTGTTTCATTATGAAGTAATAACATCAGTATCACTCATATAATGATATGTTATTATAAGTATGAAACAACCCTATTTCACCATCTATCCATCCTACGGAAAAAGAAATCACCGCGCGTGCGTACGTACGGAATACCGTCTCCACACCGTGCTGTAATCTATTTTCCACCACCACCTTACTTGGATGGGTATAATGGTGTAAATAATGACTATATATGACTATTATAAAGTGATATTGATTCTGAAATAGTATACATACACTCCAATACAATTACTCGATTATAGGAATGATATCATCACTCGTGCGTACGTACGGAATACCGTCTCCACGATGTGATGCGACTCGTTCTACATGATCTTCATTTCATAATGATTATATAAATGAATTGAATGGATGAATATGATATATATTACACTAATACCATTCAGGAAACGAGGTATCTATAACCTAAAGAGAAGAATAAGAATTTATTCGACAAAACACGCATAAAAAAAAGTAATAAACACCCGAATAACAAGTAGTAATGAAATATTACCAACAAGAAGCTAATAATATGACAATATATGATATCATAACAATAATTATGATTCTGGAATAAGTCCATAACATTATTTAAATAAATATACAGGAGGTTTGGACACTTACGAAGCAAATCGTACTAAGGTAAGGGAAATATCACAATCTCATTTTTATCCGAGATTGTTTATACTTTGGAATTTACTGGGGTGTATTTTATCATCCACATAAATGTTTCCTCAATATTTAATATTTATATCCTTCTAAAATATTTTATATTCAATTTTACCCTTTGGTGTGTTTTTATTAAAAGATATTAAAGGAATATTTTGTCGTTTTTCCTACAAGGTACTTTTTGACTTTTCCAACAAAAGTACGAGAAGAATGTTTATTTTAAGTTATACGACATGAATGGATTTTTAAAAAATTATCTCCAAGAAGAATCCTTTACATGTTTTCAAGTTTATTTTTAATCAACTTCTTTTATTTTATAATTTTATGACATGTTAAGAAAGGAAAAGTGTTTTTGAAGTAGAAAGGATATTTTGCTGAAGAATGGAGTTCAAGTGTTTTATCAAAATTATTTTCCATCTAAGAAAATATAAGGTTCTGTTTCTATCCCTATTATTACATGGATTTGATTATGTTGTGATGGAAATATTTTTATGAATACCTTTATCTTAAATGAATTGTTTTATGATGTCATGTTGTTTAAGAATCCCATTTTTACTACATGGGTTATGCAATTATGTATGATTTATGATTTTGTGGCACACATAAGAATGGTATCATTATGAGATGGGTGGGACCTATATCTCCCTCCAATGCATTGGGTAAAGATTTTATATCTCATGAGATGGACATGGCTGGAACGGTAGGTTATACTGGTTCAGTGAAACTGGACTGAAACGAGGAGTGAACACGATTCAGAAATGGACTTTTTCTACTAAGATAGTCTTGGCAATGAGTCTAGACTAATAATAAATGATTCTCTATGATTATGTGTGTATGCCACAAAGTTTCATGTTTTATGTTATGATTATTGGGACTCCATTTCACTACTATGATTATTCCCATGTTATGAAATTATGCTCTCTTTTTCAGGTTAAGATTTCCAAAAGTTATGTTCTTATGAATATGATGTGATTGATATTTCTTTTGTTTGCCCTTACTGACCGTTTTAGCTCACCCTTTTGTATGTTTTCTTTCCCCAGGTTAGGAAGAATGTTATTATGTAAGATATGCCAAAAGGGACTATAGATATGATGAAATAAATGGGAGACAGTGTAGACGCTTTATGAACCAGTTGTTTATGTTTCCCAGTTTCTGAAGACACTATACCTATATGGTCCTTTCATGGTTTTGTTATATGTTGTAATAAGTATGATTCAATTTTGAAGTAATAAAAATGTATTTAAAGTATGGGTCGTCATAATATTCACTATTATGATATCATATATGGTTTACCTATGACTTTATAATACCCGTTCTTGTGAAAATTCCATGTTAAAGCAACGTTTTGGGTAAAATCGTTTCGTTTATCATACATGTTTCAATTTGCTGTTCTTAATATTATCACTCATATAGTGATATACTTAATTCCAGAATTTAATTCATGATTTTTATATAATATATATTCAGTATATAAATATATATGATAGATCGATAAATGTAATGAAATACGCCATTCATGGAGATGGTAGGCCATACGTACGCATGAATGCTGTTTTTGTATCCTTATTGAAATGAATGGAATTAATTAAATAAAACATATATGTAAATAAGTATAGTATAATTATTATGTAATATATTTTATGATTATTTATTATATACATACTTTATAATCATACACGAATGGTTATTCATGGAAAATGAATCTCATCGCGTTCGTGGAGACGGTAGTCCGAACGTACGCACGAGCGATGATATCATTCCGATAATTACTGAATAGAATTGGAGGGAATGATATAATATATCATAATCAGTATGATGTTATAATAACAATATATAGTTATTCTTTGCACCATTATACCCATCCAAGTAAGGTGGTGGTGGAAAAACAGATTACACCACTGTGTGGAGACGGTATTCAGTACGTACGCACGCGCTGTGATTTCGTTTTCCGTAGGATGGATAGAAGGTTCAATGGTGTTGTTTCATATTTATAATATCATATCAGAATATTAGTGAAACTTATTGTATTAAATTACAATGAAACAACAAAATAAGATGAAGGTGAAGAAGAATGAAACTTTAAAGATTCTGTAGAAGAGATTACCTCTTCTTCGATGCACCTCCTTTAAGCTTCCTCTTAAGGGACTAGAGTTGGTCTTTTGAGAAGAAAAAAACCTAAAAAATGTTTCTAGGGATGTGTAGAAGAAAACTTTTTAGGATTTTCCCAAGCTTTAATGCTCAAAATTGTGTAAAGAGAAGAGGGAGCAGGTGCCCTTTTATAAGGGCTGAGAAGGGATCTTTAGGAAAAACATAAAATATTATTTTATAATAAAGACATATTCGGTTTATAATAGCTCTAAATTGATTTATTTCTAAGATAAAGTGGGTATGGGTGTAAATCCATTTCAACAAATAGGTTTTAGACAAGTATAGGTTTCTATTTTAACATTATCATTTAGATTTATCTCCATGTTAAATAATTTAACTTTTATCGTGTCTTCTTGTTTTTTTACAATATATGGTTAATAAACCTACAATAACAAGATAAACGAACCACAAGTGGTTCATTATTAATATATATAACCTTATATGAGTCATTTGGACGAACCTTATAATTTTAGGAATAGAATAACAATTAATAATATAATATTTGTTTTAAAAACTATTTTATGTCAATTTTTGAAACTATTTGGTAAATGATTTTTGTGAAAATCATAACAACATGATTAGTTTGAAAAACGTTAATTGAATCAATAATAAAATTTCATATGAACCTAAAAAATTAGTGTAATTCATAAAAACTATCAAATTGCATTTATTTAGGTATTTATAACATCAATTATATTAATATTTTATTAATAAGGTAATTACTACATCATCATTGTGTCATTTATAAATTAAATTATTTTACGTATAAAAATAAAAAATTAAGTACCATTATATATGAAATTTATGTATCGTTCAAATTAATATTTCTAGCCGAATTTATCTTTTGTATAACCCTTTATTAATAATGTTTTAGTTATAAACCTTTGATTTTAACTCTTTTAACTCTTCTTTGAATTAAAAAATAATAAATGTCCTAATCTAATCCAAGTGGACCTGAATGTTGATATTATATTCCTAAGGTTGCTTTTGGTCAAATTATACTAATCCAATAGAATTTGGACATGTGTTAGGGTAAAAATAATATCATTTTTACCTTTAATTACCCTATTTACTTTTAACCGTGGTAAATAAAAGTAAAATTTTACTATTCACCAAAAATATTTTTGTCTTATTGAACCACAATTTATTCTTTGATATTAACCGTGTCTCTCATATTTTAGAAATTCAACTCACAAAACCGCGAAAATTATGTTTTATGTAAAATTGAAAATGCTCCTAGGAGGTAGGTAAAAGACGGTGAAAAGTTCAATTAAATTTTTATATATCTATAATTTTTATAAATTAACTCCAATGAATTACATTGAACCTATATAGGTATTATGTATTAATTTTTACCTAAAAAAAATTTAAATAAAATAAATAAATATTTATATAAAAAGTCGGTTTTTAAATAGTAACTTAGTGTTTTCACTATTCATAAAAATTTGAATGTTTTCAGAAAAATACAATAAATTCAACCTAGGCTACTTTTTATATTCCGAATCCAAAAATGATGTCCATTTTGAGTGAGTAAATTTATAATATTTCAAAAAATGTGTATTACTATTCATAATGGCTAGTTAATAATAATATTATAATAATATCTCATTTAGTGAAACTTGGTATTGCGTACTACACATGCTATCGAGGAAGGTCTTGAATGCATGTAATGTAAGCCAAGTCAGGGCTGCATGTAGTGAATTCTCCGTTTGGTGTTTCATATAACATAATCAAAACTTATTTCATTTATACATTAAAAAAATCAATACATAATGTTGCGTAGAATAATTTCCACATAACGAACATGAAATTTTGTGCAACACGAGCCACGAATAGTGTTGCATATACTGCAAGCTAATACGGTGTTGTGTATAGTACAAGATAATCATGGTGTAGTGTATAATATAAGAAATCAAAGAAAATAATATATCTCTTAAAATAACGGGGTGTTACATTCTACCCCCATTAAAATGAATTTCGCACATGAAATTTTTCAGGGTTATAAATCATGTACTACTTGAAAGTTTCATTCTTAGAAACCCACATCATAAAAAAGATTACTAATTCATCATTTTAAAAAGGGGAATTACCAACATAATGGATACCCAAAGTAACTCATCACTGGGTTTCCACAAAGTAGAATATTTATGAAAATATGGATATGGAAGAGAAATCTAACCCCAGTAAATACTTACATATAACAATCTCAAATTAGAACGAGATTGGAATTGTTATCCCTCAACATATGTCTAATATTTTTTGTATGTATCTGAACCTCCTATATAATTATTTTAATAACGTCATTGAATTATTATGGAATCATATTCATTGATATGATATCATATATGGTACACTTATTACTTTATATTACCTGTTCTTCTGTAAATTCAATGTTAAAGCAACGTTTTGTGTAAAATAGTTTCATTTAACATACGTGTATCGATTTTTTATTTTTGATATTATTACTCATATCCTGATTTACTTAATTCCATAATGTAAAACATGAATTTTATATAATATATATTCAGTATATAAGTATATATGATAGGTCGATAAATGGAATGAAATACACCGTTCATGGAGACGGTAGGCCGTACGTATGCATGAACGCTGTTTTCGTATCCTTATTGAATTGAATGGAATTAAGTAAAAGAAACATATACATATATAATCCAGTATCATTATTATGTAATATCATTCATGATTATTTATTATATACATACTTTATAATCATACTAGAATGGTTAATCATGTAAAATGAATCTTATCGCGTTCATGGAGACGGTAGTCCGTACGTACGCACGAGCGATGATATCATTCCCATAATTATTGAATAGAATTGGAATGAATGATATGATATATCAGAATTATAATGTTGTTATAATAACCATATATAGGTATTCTTTACACAATTATACCCATCAATGTAAGGTGGTGGTGGAAAAAAGATTACGCCACGACGTGGAGACAATATTCTGTACGTACGCACGCGTGGTGATTTCTTTTTCTACAGGATGGATAGAAAGTGAGATGGGGTTGTTTCATATTTATAATATCATATCAGTATATTATTTATCATTATTGTATTAATTTAGAATGAATCAACTAAATAAGAAGAATTTGAAGAAGAAAGAAACATGAAAGAATCGGTAGAAGAGATTACCTCTTATTCGATGCACCTCTTTTAAGCTGCCTATTAAGGGACTAGAGGTGGTCTTTTGAGAAGATCAAAACCTCCAGAATGTTTCTATGGAATTGGAGAAACGAAATTGGCAGGGTTTTCCAGAGCATTAAGGCTAAAAATTGTGTGAATAGAAGAGAGTGGAGGTCCCCTTTTATAAGGGATGAGAGGGGCACTTTAGGATAAACTTAAAATATTATTTTATAATAAAGACATATTCAGTTTATAATAGCTCCAATGAGATTTATTTCTAATATTAAGTAGGGATGTGTTGAAATCCTCTCAACTAATAGGTTTTAGAGAAGTTTAGTTTACTATTATAACCTTATCATTTAGATTTATCTCTATGTTTAATAATTTAACTTTTACTATGTCTTATTGTTTTCTTACACTATATGGTTAATAAGCCTACTATAACACGCCAAAAGAAAACCAACTAGTTCGTTATTAATATATATAACCTTATCTGAGTCATGTGTCTGATCCTTAGATTTTTAGGAAGAGATTAATAATTAATAATATAATGTTTTTTTCAAAATCTATTTTATGTCAATTTTGGCACTATTTGGTAATTGTTTTTTGTGAAAATCATAACAGAATGATTAGTTATAAAAATGTTAATTTAATCAATACTAACATGTCATATTAACCTAAAAAATTATCTTAATTCATAAAAACTTTCAAATTTCATTTATTTGGGTATTTATAAAATCAATTATGTTAACATTACATTAATAAGGTAATTACTACATCATCAGTGAGTCATAAATAAATTATATTATTTAATGCTTAAAAATAATAAATAAAATACCATTATTTAGGAAAACATTTTATCTTTCTAATGAACATTTATAGTCGAATTTATCTTATGTATAATCTAATATTAAAAATTATTTATTTATTAACATTTGATTTTAACTCTTTTAACTAATCTTTAAATTAAATATTAATAAATGTCCTAATCTAATCCAAGTTGACCTAAATGATAATATTATATTACTAAGGTTGTTCATGGTAGAATTATACTTATCCAATAGAATATTTACATGTTTTAGAGAAAAAATAATATCATTTTTACCTTTAATTACCCTATATACTTTTAACCGTGGTAAATAAAAGTAAAAAGTTACTATTCACCAAAAAATATTTTTATCTTATTGAACCAAATTATAATCCTTTATATTAACCGTGTCTCTCGTATTTTCAACATTAAACTCACAAAAGTGGTAAAATTATGTTTTATGTACAATTGCAAATGCTCCTAGGAGGTAGGAAAAAGACGATAAAAAGTTCAATAAAATTTTTATATATCAAAAATTATTTTAAAAAGACTCCAATGAATTAAATTGAACTTATATAGGTATTATGTATCAATTTTGACCTAAAATAAATTTAAATAAAATAAAAAATTATTTAAATAAAAATTCAGTTTTTTAATAGTAACCTAGTGTTTTCACTATTAATCAAAAATTGAAAGTTTTTAGAAAAAACCAAAAATTCACCCTATGATAATTTCGATATTCCGAATCCAAAAATGAAGTCCTTTTTTCAGGATAAATTTTATAAAATTTTATAAAGTGGGATTTATTATTCATAATGGCTAGTTCATAATAATATTTTAATAATATCTCATTTAGTGAAAGCTCTTTTTGGTGTTGCGTATAACATAATAGAAACTTATTTCATTTATACATTAAAAAAATCTATACTTAATGTTGCATAAAATAATTTTCCCAAAAAGAACATGAAATTGTATGTAACACGAGCCAAGAATAGTGTTGTGTATACTGCAAGCTAATATGGTGTTGCATATAGTACAAGCTAATCTTGGTGTATTGTATAATAGAAGACACCAAAGAAAATAATTTATCTCATAAAATCCCGCGGAGTTACATTAATCCACCAATTAATTATCTTAATGGAAATAACCTAAAGTATATGATTAATTCCATAATTAATTATTTAAATGTACGTCCCCTTGTTATCATAATTATCTACTAAACTAATCAATAAATTTATTAATATTTTAAATTAATCGATTGGCCACATTAACTAAATCAATTTAGTAATTTTAATTGCTATATAATTCTATAAAATATAACATATAAATTCACTTTTCAAAATCATTACTATTTTAATTTAAGATGATATCACATATATCAATTTTTTGAAGAAGAATATTCGAACAGAAACCCCCAATAATTGACTAGCACAAGGACATAGATCTATATCTAAATATCAAGACCCTAAATGACGATTAAGGAAAATAAATATCAGTTAAATATAAATTTAGAATAGGAATCATAGGTCGAGATCTACAAAATTAGGTATATATCTATCGAATATAGTAGAATACACCACAAAAAGAAAACCAAATGAATGTGGTAAGCATGAGAGATGGATTGGGAGCAGATTAAATAACCTGGAGAGGAGCAGACCTTCGATTTAGGATTCGATTCAAGATGAGTGGTTGTTAATACCACTTGTAGTTTATATAGAGAACATAAAAATAATAAATAGGACCTACGGTCTAAAGGGGATAGAAATATGTAATTTCTTGTGGTTTTGGAAAAATTTAATATTATTCTCTAGCATAATTATTTCTCATCCACAGTTTTCTTCATAAGGATACAAGATTTTCCTTAAATGTGAACCAATATTGCATGTGTTCTTTTAGGGTTCATGGTTACGATTAATTGATCTCACTATTGTACAAACCCTGAAATATCCATGAATTTCCCCATTTTCCAATGGTACACAATTTTCTAGGATGGAGAGCACTATTTCTCATAACCGTACACAAATTGTGCACAACCTATTTTCCTTAAAATTTTCTAAAAATTCAACCAAACATAACCAATGATATAAACCACATAAAACATTCTTAAATAATGAAAAAAGAGTACCTGAAGAAAAGCATGATTCAACTCTAAAATGGTCGGGATCATATATTTTCCCACTTTATAATTGCTCATCCATGTGATGCACTCCCAGTCATCTCTAGGATTTCTACCAAAAAATATCCGACCCCTATGCTCAAATATCTTCATCCCTTTCCTATGTTTCCTCTTGAATATTCCGATTATTCCAAAATACAATAACAATATACATTTTCATTCCACAAAACATTTTCTCACTTTGATCAAACACACATATTAGATGATCCTCAACAGAAGCATCTATCACAAGCCTAATGTCATCAACATCGGTTACATGAGAATGGTAGGGGTGATACTACTAAATTTGTGATACATGTATAGCATCATTCATAGAATTGTATTTTTTAGATGATCCAATGTCAATGTTAGTAGCCCGATTCACTATGCTGCCTCATACAGTCTTACCAAACTAGGTGCTAATATACAATGTCTCTTTATACTGTGGTGACCCAATCTTGGAAACACATGAAGGAATTAATGATCACCATATTTAAATCTCTGGGTTTCCAATTTCTATTAACATATTATTTATTCTTAATCTGATTCCTAGAAACAAGATTATTAATTATCTTAAATTGTTCTGATGTCCCCAACACAAGACTCTGCCCCAACAACTCTAAATCACCAGCCGTTATCCCTTATAGTGGTAATCTACATGGCCTACCCTAAACCACTTTGTATAGTTCCATATGTATAGTTTCATGATAACTATTATTATAGGAAAACTATAATTAATCTAAATGATTTTCCAAAGAACCACAAATGTCATGTAAACAATCATGAAACATATACTTATGTGCTTTTATTGTATGATTTGACTACCCATCTATCGACTGTTCTAGATTTATACTAACTTTTTTTAATACACCTTTAGTAATACCATTAGAATAATGATCTGAATCATGAGACATGAGATGAAACTATATTCTATAGTAACCCAAGCAGACTGACTATCTTTTAATCATATATTTCTCCAAGCTAATCCATTGAGAATGTCTCCTATATAGGTAAGAAATGCACAACATTCATCAATAAATCCATAACAGCCCAAATAGAATCATTCATCCTTGACATAATAAAGATACCCAACACATATCCCATTATCATGTCATCCCACATCCATTCTAGAATGGGAAAAACCATAAAAAAAACCTTTGGGTCATTAATTATCTTACTTCACATACTGATTGGTGTAACATCATGTCACGAACCTTAAAATCTACTTTTCCATGCCCAACCACCAAAACTATCATCTTAGGTCACGGTAATGTTTTGTAACACCCAGTTGTACCACCTAATTAGAGGTATGAAAATTCTTCATTAACTCCTCTCACATAAGTGTAAGAAAAACTACCTAATTTTAAACATATATGATCTAATCATCATCTATGCTCCAATCCAATGTTAATGACCAACCTTCATAGATTTCCCCCTTGCCAAACACTTTGCATCCTCACACTTCATATCTCAAATAAAGCTTAAAATAATCAGCTCCACTGAGACTATTATAAGAGTTATATAATATTACATTACATGAACCACCACATCCATTTCATCCAGGAGTTTCATAATATTCAACTCAACACTAGAATCTTGAACCATCTGTGTCTGAGTTTTCTTGCTCAAATTTTCATTCACACTGTTTCCTTTCCTAGCCATCTATCATAGCACAAATTAAATAACTACATATACACAACCCATATCAGCTTCCAGCGATGAAAATATCACTATGAAAAAGAAAAACCCTATGTTTTCATTATCATTATAAATTTTATATTCCCCCCAAAGGTAATTCCCCCAACACATCATAATTTTAACCTCACCAGATAACTTGAGATCATGTGTATGGTAGTTCCATTCCTGTGTTAACATATGCCAAGACCCATATATCACAACTCTATATCCTTGCATCAACATGTCACTATGTCCAACCCTATATGAATTATAATAAACCATACACTCCCCACCAAGCTCATGTAGGTTCAAAACATGATCAAATTTCAATCATCTATTCAGATCTTGGAAGGAATTCTCAATATAGTTTGAGCATTAAAACTTTATCCCTTTTTTGTTTAATATCAAATGTGGGACATCTGATAAATAAAATTCCTAGATGTAACTTTTAAAATATCTATATAATCACAAAAAGCTATAGATATTGAAAATAACATTGGGTTGATCACAAGAAACCATTTCCTGCACCTTATCATGTTCCACCACCACACCTTCCACCAAGATGATATGACCAATGAAGTGTACCTGATCAATCCAAAACTATCACATAGGTATCTTGGAATACATATGATTCTCTCTCAATGTAATCATGATCATGTTATGATGTTGGGAATGATCATCATGTGTCTTGGAGTAAACTAAGATATCACCTAAAAACATCCACTACTGTGTCTAGGTATGGATATAGATCCTGTTACTCAAGGAAATAAAAACATAATGCTTGTGTGTTCATATGGACAAAAAGAATTACTATGAAATCATGTAATCTATAAATGATTCTAGAAGTAGAACTCTGTATATTATAAGTTTTAACTCTTAAATGGTAATTACACAATCTCAATTTGATCATTGAGAACACAAAGACTCATCTCAACTAGGATGAAAATAATCAATATGTGAAAGAGGATACTGGTTCTTCAAAATAATCTTGAACTACATTCATTAATTGAAAGAGAATCCTAGACTCCCATCATCCTTCTTTGTAGATAAAAAATGTTATCCCCAAGGATACGTGCTCAAATGGATAAAACCATTATCATCCTACTCCTCCAGATGATTTTTGATCTATTTATTCTCTATTGGTTCCATTATATATTGTGAAATATAATCTGAATCAATCCCCGAACTGAGATCAATGGTTAATTCTTCTTCTCTATTAGGGTGGAAACTCTCATTATTATATAGGAAACACATAATAAAACCATTCCACTATTGGTGGAAACAAATATTGCTTCAAACCACCATCAACAAGAAAATGAATATAAACCTAGGCTATGGGATCTCCAAGTTGTTGAATAATTGGCGTGGCTTGGACTACCTAGATATCTCACTCTCTATGGGGAATATAGTTGGAACCGTTAGGAGACATAAAGTTCAAACCCCTATAGTAGCAATTTAACATGGATCAATATATTACTAGGTAGTTCATACCCATAATCAGGTAAAACACTAACATATAAGAATAATGAGATCCCATATAAATTATTCCTCCCTGATATCGAGAGAACATCCTTTTAACCAATCGATGTATTTAGATAGTACTCCCAATTGTGTGTCTATCAATAAGTTTCCTTTCACAAACACCACTATCAAGTTAAATAAATTTCAATTTATATTGATATAGTTGAATTAGGGGAACAACTATCTAATAAAAAATTTTATAATATAGAATCTATAAGAATAGTACCTCTCACTATCAATGGTCAAACCCTATTATCCACAAGTGTAGGCTTCAATACATACAAATATCCAAAATCATATCCTCTATAATTACATAGGACTCCCTTGAGTAGCATCACTATTTTGATATGGTAATTATTTACCAAAAACACTATGTCTCCTACCTTTAACTCCTCATCTAATTGAAAACCAACTGCCAGTCTACTAAGGTGTAGAAGATATCCTTTACACACTCCGACACTATCTAGCTTCACCATCACTAATTGTATGCCATTGTGTGCAGCTTAACTTATATTGAAGTTCAAACTTGTCCCAAGACCGATACTCTACTTGTGGCTAGGGATAGTCTCTAAGATAGTTGTTTTACCTTCCATGCTGATTTAAGATCACGCCACTAATGTCCTATTCAACATACCTTTACGTACGTGCACTATAATTTATACTATTTAGAAAAAAAATTCGTGGTGATGCTTCCTACTCTCGAAAGTTTCACCTTTTGATCATCCAGTACATACTATCTATCCATCATTGTAATCCTCTTTCTAGTTTCCCTTAAGTATGATATCATGATCCACCACCTTAGTAAACATATTCAATCAAAAGACACTAAATTGGGACTAAATCATGCACTTATGTCCCTCCTGGAAGAATATCTGTGTAGATATATCATCTCTTACTAACATTATAGAAAAGGAATATAGGTATGTAAATAATCAAGAATAGTTCATCATGTACATGATACCCTGAATTAGGCACAAGAACTCTTTTTCCCTTCCATGTCTCAGTGTCTCTACGTAGAAGTTATCTAGGATATTTTCTAATAACTCCTTCAATAATATCATATAAACATGTCCATTCTATAAAAGAATGTCCCACCAGTGATTTAATGATCCTTGAAGCATATAAGTGGACAACTTGATCCACTACTAAGTAGGAGTTTCAAAATGGTCTGGTATTGTATTGATAGACTCAACCTAGAACCCACCTCCATAATGTGAACCCTTTACATTAATTGTTGGAGGGTGTTGCAAATGGAACTCCCATTTTATACCTAAAAAGCTTCTCCAAAATCTCCAGGGGTCTCTATCCATGAATTGAAAGATGTTTGTGATGTTCTTTCATAACTCCTCCCATACTTATTCAAATGGAACAATTGGTGCCTTTGGTTACCTCACTAGATCATCATTCATTTCCATAACCCCTAGTCAACCTCTCAATATGAATCGTTCTGTATGAATACTCTCTAAAATACTAAACTCACATCTTAGATCTCATAACACTACAATAAAAAATTTATGGAAGATTAAAATCTCAAAAATTAGTTTCCTAAAACCTCCCGATGTGGTCAAAACTATGGTTTTATCACTACCCTTAACCATCTACCCCTAAGTCCGAGTTAACAAAGGTATACACATCTCATTTTTTAATATTCTCATTACAAGAAAATATATTCATGTAACATATCAAATAAATAACGAAAATAAAATGTGCATATTTATTATCATTTTTGAATAAAATATTAATTTTACTTTAAAGGGGCTGATATGTCTGATGAAGTACTCGATACGCACCAATGAGTTTCATTGAAATCTTACATCGCACACTAACTGTATAATATTATTATTTTAAATGGTATGTAAAGCCTAGCCATTGTATAGGTGAGAATTAATAGAACTAACTATAATATGATTATTAATGTTTTTTAAATGTTTTTACATTTATCAAATAATAGTTAGAGGAATAAAATGTGAATGAATCTAATTTTAAGCACAATGTAATTTAGAAGGATGATTTACTGCAATTTAATGTAGAACCATCTTAAATTTTTTTTTTTCACCTTTATATTTTCTATATAAACAAAATAAGATTTTTCTCTAGAATCAACACATCAATATTTATATTGGGTAATTTTTTGGTATTTTATGATATAATAGAATTTTTATTAATGAGAAAAAATACTATATTTTAATATAAATATCATTTTTAATATAATTTATTTATATGGTTTGATTATCTTCCTAATTGGTTTTAAAGTTTAATTAGATTATATCTTTACCATAAAATCCAATGGTGGTCATTGTAATCAATTTAATTGTGAAATTGGACAAAAAAATTGTCAGTCTTATGATAGATAATGTTTCTTAAAAACATGCTATTTATTTTGAGAACATGAATTAATTTTATATTAATTATTGAAACTTTTATGTTTATAGTCTTTTAAAATAGACATAATTTTTTCATGTGGAATATCTAATATAGATTAGGCAGAATGTTTTGTATTTTTCTGAAGGAAATCAATTTTTGATGAATAGTGAAACCACTAAATAGTTGTTAAAAAACTAAATTTTTTCATTTAAATGGAATTTTACTACTTCTGTGAATTGAATTTCAAAAATCCGAAATACTTTGTTGTTATTAATATGTAAAATGTTTTTCTATAAGATGATAATATTATTTTTGAGAATAGTAACTTTTGACATTTATTTACCATGGTTAAATGTAAATAGGGTAATTCAAGGCTAAAAGAATATTATAATAATATAAAATTACCTTAACACTTATCCTGACCCTTTGCGATGAGTCATTGCATACCATGGGAATACTTTGAAATATTTTGGGACCCCATAGAGCCACTCAGGAGTGATAATGACAATTTATATTAATTAATTTAAAGTAAAGAAAAAACGAGACAAACAAATATCTTTTAGTAAAGTAAAATTTACATTATGTTATATAAGTTATATTTTCAACAATAAATATTTATTAGAAAGATAAATTTTTTAATGCATCATGGTATATTTTGTATTATTTTTATACATAATATAAATAATAACAATTCTGACACAAAAATGATGAAGTATATACCTCATTAATAAAGGATTTAAATAAATTAGATTATAAATATTAAAATAAAAACCAAAACCTGTCCAATTACTATTGGATGAATAAATATTGACCATGAGTCATATTATCTTTGTATTTTATTTGTTTTTTAAATTTATAAACCTAATATCATTAAATAATAAAATAATATTTTCACACTTTTTTAAAGAACCCCTCCCCCCTTATAAAAATCCCTCACTTATAACTCACTCCTCGCACTTATCTAACCCCTTGGATTGTTGAAACCCTACCCAAATAATCTCTCAATATCCCTCAATTTCTCCACGAAGCCTTAAAACAGTCAAAAGGCACTTCAAGAAGTCTTTTTGGTTCAAACCAATGGGAGTTACATGAATTAAAGGTAATAGTTTCTCTTAAATTATTTTCATTTATTTTACTTCTCCAACCCCCTAAAATATTTTTATTCCTTTATTTTATAACAACACTAGTATTTTTATTATACTAGGTTGTTTTTATGAGATGTATTTGAACTACACATTCACACACATCTTTCTAATGTGTAAAGAACATGTTGTTTCTGCAGACGGTGAACTACTGCCTCACAAAAAGATGATTGTTCATATATCTCCAACCGCCTCTCATGGTGGCCATTATGTTAGAAATGTATTTATGTATAATATAAATTATATTAATATTTTTTTTATTCTTCTGTATTTTTCATTTATATAATACCTTTATGGTTTCCGTAGTGGGTATATAGGATGATCTATTTTGAGGATGTGCGGAATACCACCCCCTCAAAGTGATATGACACGTTTATGCCATATGTTGAATGTATATAGAGTAGAGTTGATGAAATTATATATGATATTATACTTTAATTATAATATTATTATGTAACATTAATTTTCCATTCCATTACATTACTAAATAGAAATATAAGTAGCGTTAATGCGTATATACGACCTACCGTCTCCACGAACAGTGCATTTCATTTCTTATCTCTAAATGTTATGTACTCTTATAAATACATGTATATACCAGATATATATGATATATATGATATCTAAATCATCAATATAATTCTGTATATGATGTACTTTTTACAACATGAACATCTTCTAATTATAAGAAGTCCATTTTAGACTCAAGTTCCAAATATCGACAAAATGACCATTATTAACTGATATGATAACATAATGATTATAACATGATAATAAGTGATTCAAAAATAATTATAAACTTTTTAAATATTTTTAATGAAGTATTAATTATTTTTAATTTTTTAATTTAGGATATTAACGAACGAACGGGTCATATCAGAATGAGGTAAAGGATTTCAAATCTCACTTTTAATTCTGTGAGATTTCAATTTTTGGCCACTTATTTATTGAACGTGGTGTATTGTGTACTTCCATTTGATATATATTGATTCTATTTATATTTATGTCATTATGGGATTCATTTGGTGGTTTTTATATTTTGGTCATAGAACTCATTTTATTACAATATTGTAAGGGTTTTTATCTCACTTATTATTCTAGTGATATTTGTGTTTATATTGCCACTATTTCCTTTTGGGTGGGGTATGTTCTTCCAATTATTGTATTCATATTTTTATATACATTAATTTATGGGTAATTAAATCTACATTTTTTATCCTTCATTCATATGGTTAATGGTTCCCATGATTCCAAATCGTTAAGGGAACTGTTCACCCTCCTCTTTTTTTAATGAATTATTTTTCTAATGTCTTTTAATTTACTTATAATAATTTTGGGATATGTTCTTATATATCCTTAATGATGTAAATGTTATGTACATGTGTTGTGATACCCTTTTCTCTCTCATAAAATTAATTTTCTGAATTTTAAAGTGGCTCCATTAGGCTGTCAATTTTTTTATGTAAACCTCTTAACCAAATTTCAATTCTTTGGGTTAAACTTATGCTACTTGATTATACCAGGTTATAAATATTTTTGAATGACCTCTGATTGTCTCACAATTAATATCCACATAAATTTATTGTATTCTTATTTGTCACACATTATTATATAATTGATTTATCCTTAATCTAAGGATAATATCTTTGTAAGGGACTTCGTCTCAATATCCTTTCATTGAGGCATATTTTGTTGTAATACACAACTTTCTTTTATACGCTGTATAAAGACCTTTGAATTTTCATTTAATTAATAGGTAATATTTTTAATGAGACATTTTACTAAATGACAAATAAGAATGTTTCTTTTAACGTAAGCGGTGACAATGACCTTCAACCGCCGCAAGTATTATTTGATATTTGTCTTCCTAAAAATGCAATAAATTTTATAAAAAGAAAATAAATACCATAAACTTTTTATGTATTTCGGTATTGAAAATGGTTTTGATAAAAGATTTGTTACGTCAATAGATTTATGTTATATATTATGATTTAAATGTGGAACTGTTTTCATTCGTTTTTATTTGTTGAATGTTTTATGATTTTATAATAGTCCTTTGACATTTGACAGGTGGTTATGTGATAAAACAAATAACAGGTGATTCCGTGATAAACAATGATGGGTGGTTATGTTATAACCTCCAATACATTGGGTATGGAAGTCGGCCGTATGGATATTGTGTATAGAAAATATGTGTGGAAGTCGACTATATGGTTATTCTATTTAAGTATGTTTATGTCCCAAGTAGACTTTATATGTTATCTGTTGTTTATATGGGTTTAATGGTAATATATTGTTTACCAAATGGTAAGAAACAATATTTTATTTAGGGAAAATTATTTACTACTTTATAAAGGTGAAAAGTATAACTTATGATAAAGTATTCATGGTTTACTTGTTTTTTTGAAATAAACTAATAGTTTTCCTTATTTATGTATCCCTTACTGAGCTTTTTCTGCTGATCCCTTATTTTTGAAATGTTTTTCACATGACATATTGTATAATGGGGTAAAATATGGGATCATGGAAAATTCATGATTTTTAAAACATGGAACTAAATATGAATATTTTTGTCAGTAATGTTTATTTTTTGAAAAAATGGAAACTGGGTAGATGTGTCTTCATGTAATATTCAAGTTGTCAGTTATATGTTATGACCTAATTATCTAAATCTCTACACTTGAAAATATCATCAATGTGAATTATTATCATAATTCAAGAATATGCAATGTTTAAGGCTGGATCATAATAGTTGGTATCAGAGGTCGGATTAGATAACTTTAGAGGTTAGGGTGTCATTTAAGCATGAGTTATATAACCATAATGGTTAGCATATTAGAAATAGTGATAGTTATTTTAAAGGTGATAAATGGTTGTTACATTTTGGGGTGAAAAAAAAACGTATTAGATATCCATTGAGGATAAATTATGTTGTGGCTATTTTTGAGGAATTTGTATATATTTTATTTGGAATGTTATGAAATTTTATAGTTTTTGAAAAATGAATACATGAAGACCGTGTGACTACCTTCCACATCGGACAAAGCTGTGGGAATTGAACCCACAACCAAAGTGCAATTGGGATTTATCACCTACCACTGGCCTATGTGATGTCCTTGGTTAGTAGGAAAAAATATTTTTAGTTAAATGATTTTATAGATCACGAATAATTTGACCATATGTTTTATCAAATGTATATCCATAGTACAGGAAAATGATTTTGTGAATAAGTGATACATGTTATTTTGTAAGACGTTCTCTTTTTTGGGAACACTATATGCTTAAAGAAAATAGAATACTATATTATCTCATTTGTGGAGAAAGGGTCTATTTTTTAGAAAAATATATTATATTATTATGGAAATATGGTGATGTAGATTATTTATGAAAATGAATAACCTATCATAGAGAATATGTTATTAGTTTAATTACACTTCAGTATAAGACTTTATGAGAAGACGATGTTTTTAGAGATTAGTGTTATGATTTAATATGGGAGACTATTTGATTTAAATCTTTATATATTTTGAGATTCAATATTTGTTTTGATTATTTTGAATAATTATAAGCACAATTGTATATTGAATTTCCTTTCCTGAACTTTGCGTACTTTTGTAGGATTTTGAAGATTAAGATTAGTTTTTCTATTTATGGAGGATTACCCTTTTAATGATTATCTGATCACGTACTAAACTATTTTGGTTTTTTTAATATACAAAGATATAGTAATTATATGGTTCATATTTTGGGGATGATGTTATTCTATATAAAATGATTTTTTCTCTTTTTAGGTGTCCAAGTTAACTTGAATACTCATCATTTTGAGAAAAAAATATTTTTTTATATAAAATTTTTAAATGATTAATGTCTACATGACAAGTATGTATGTTTTCTTGTGTTATTATTCAGGATCATAAATAAAATCATGAAATATATAAAATGGAACGTAAAACAAAAACGTTGTCTATTTACTTTTCCTTATGGGAACCAATGTCCATTTATCGCATCACAAATTAGTGGTTTTCTTCTTCTTAACATTCTCTTAATCATGTTTTATATCACTATACCTTAGAACATGACACTTATTATATAACGACCCATAATTTACATACATTGTTAATACTTCAAAATTGAAGCACACTTATTACAACATATGACAAAACCAAAAAGGACCGTATAGGTATAGTGTCTTTAGAAACTGGGAAACATAAACAACTGGTTCCTAAATCTTCTATAGTGTCTCCCATTTATTTCATCATATCTAGGGTCCCTTTTAGCACATTCTACTTAATATCCATCTTCCTGACCTGGGGAAAAGAAAACATAAAAGGGTGAGCTCAAATGCTCAGCAAGGGCAAATAAAGGAAATAAAAATTATATCATATCTTTTTGAAAATCATAAACTGCAAAAGAGATCATAATATCATTACATGGAATAAATCATAGAAGTGAAAATGAGATCCCCATAATCATAACATGAAACTTGAAACTATGTGGCATGCACACATAATCATGGAAAATCATTTCTTATTAGTCATGACTCATTTCCAAGACTATCTTAGTGGACAAAGTCCCTTTCTGTACCGAGTTCACTCCTCGTTTCAGTCCTGTATCAATGAACTGAAATAACCTTCCGTTCCAGCCTTGTCTATCTCATGAGATATAAATCTTTACCCAATTCATTGGAGGGAGATATAGGTCCCACCCATCTTATAATGAATCCTTTCTTATGTGTGACACATAATCATAAACCATAGATCATAGCGTAACCCATGTAATAAAAATGGGATTCTTAAACAACATGACATCATAAAACAATTCATATAAGATAAAGGAATTAATAAAAATATTTCCCTCACAACATAATCAAATCCATGTAATAATAGGGATAAAAACAGAACCCTTTTATTATCTTATATGGAAAATAATTTTGATAAAATACTTGAACTCCATTCTTGAGGAAATTATCCTTTCTACTTCAAAAACACTTTCACGTTCTTAACATGTCATAAAATTTTAAACTAAAAGAAGTTGATTAAAAATAGAACTGAATACTTGTAAAGGAAGCTTCTTGGAAATAATGTTTTGAGAATCCATTCATGCCGTATAAGTTAAAAAAAAACATTCTTCATACTTTTGTCGGAAAAGTCAAAAAGTACCTCGTACGAAAAACGACAAAAGATTCCTTTCATTTCTTTTACTAAAAACTCACCGAAGGGTAAAATTGGATTTAAACTATTGTATGTGGATGGAAACAATATTACATATTGAGGGAACATGGATGTGGATGATAAAATACACCCCAGTAAATGCGAAAGTAAAAACAATCTCGGATAAAAATGAGATTGTGATATTTCCCTTACCTTAGGTCCGATTTGCTTTTTATGTGTCCGAAGCTCCTATATAATGGTTTAAATAATGTTATTGACTTATTACAGAATCATACATATTTATATGATATCATATATGGTCATATTTTTAGCTTCTTGTTAGTAATATTTCATTGTAACTTGTTACTCGGGTCTTTATTGCCTTTTGTTCTTATGCGTGTTTTACCGAATAAATTCTTATTCTTCTTTTAAGGTTATAGATACCTTATATCCAGAATGTTATTAGTGTAACATATATCATATTTATTCATTCAATTCATTTATATAATTACTATGTAATGATGATCATGTAGAACGAGTCGAATCACATCATGGAGACGGTATTCCGTACGTACGCACGAGTGATGATATCGTTCCCATGATCGTGGAATTGTATTGGAGTATATGTATATTATTTCAGTATCAATATTACTTTATAATAATCATAAATATTTACTCATTACACCATTATACCCATCCTTGTAAGGTGATGGTGGAAAATAGATTACACCACGGCGTGGAGACGGTATTTCGTACGTACGCACGCGCGGTGATTGCATTTTTCCGTAGGATGGATAGAAGGTGAATTAGGGTTGTTTCATATTTATAATAACATATCAGTATGTAAGTAATACTGATGTTATTACTTTATCATGAAACAACTAAAGAAGAAGAAGTTGAAGAAAAAAGAAATTGAAAAGATCGGTAATGGATATTAACTCTTCTTTGGAACGCCTCTTTGAATCCTCCACTTAGGGAACTAAGATTAGTATTTGAAGAAAACCAGGACCTCTAGGATTATTCTAGGGAAGTGGAGAGGAGAAAATGGCAGGGTTTGGACGAGCATCAGTGCTCAAATTGGTGTGAGGAGGAGGGGGAGGAGGGGCCCTTTTATAAGGGAGGAGAGGGGCACCTTAGGAATATCTCAAAATATTATTTTATATTAAAGTCAAAATCGGTTTATAATGGTTCTAAAGGGTTTTATTTCAAAGATAAAGTGGGGATGGGTCGAAATCATATCAACCAATAGGATTTAGACAAGTTTAGGGTATTATTTTAACCTTATCAATTAGATTTAACTCTAAGTTAAATAATTTAACTTTTACCGTGTCTTTTTGTTTTCTTACACTATATGGTTAATACACATTCCATAACATGCCAATCGAACCCCAAATTGTTTATTATTAATATATATATCCTTATCTAAGTCATTTGGCCGAACCTTAGATTTTTAGGCATAAAATAACAATTAATAATATAATATTTTATTTAAAAACTCTTTTGTGTCAATTTTGACACTATTTGATATATGATTTTTGTGAAAGTCATAACAGAATTATATGTTCGAACCAAGTTGATTAAATAAACGATAATATATCATAGTAACCTAGAAAATTAGTGGAATTCATAAAAAGTCTCAAATTACATTTATTTTGGTGTTTATAACATCAATTATGTCAATATTTTATTAATAAGATAATTACTGCATCATCATTGTGTCATAAATAAATTAAATTATTTAATGTCTAAAAATTATAAATAAAATACCATTATGTAATAAATCTTTTTATATTTCTAATTATTATTTATAGTCGAATTTATCTTATGTATAACCCCATATTAAAAATGATTTACTTATTAAACTTTGATTTTAACTATTTTAACCCTTCTTTAAATAAATTAATAATAAATGTCCTAATCTAACCCAAGTGGGCCTAAATGGTCATATTTTATTCCTAAGTTTGTTTTTCGTCAAATTAAACTTATCCAATAGAATTAAGACATGTGTTAGGGTAATATTAATATCATATTTACCGTTATTTACCATATTTATATTTAACCGCGGTAAAAAAAGTAAAAAGTTACTATTCACCAAAAAATTATTTTTATCTCATTGAACCACATTTTACTTACTGATATCAACTGTGTCTGTTGGATTTTCGAAATTCCATTCACAGAAGTGGTAAAATTATGTTTTATGCAAAATTCAGTTTTTAACCTACCACTTAGTGGTTTCACTATTCATCAAAAATTGAATGTTTTCAGAAAAATACCAAAATTTCACCCTAGGCTAATTTCGGTATTCCGAATTCAAAAATGAAGTCCATTTTGAAAGATAAAATTTATAAAATTTCAAAAAATGGTTATTACTATTCATAACGGCTAGTTTTAATAATATTTTAATAGCATATCGTTGTTTAGTGAAACTCGGTATTGCGTACGACACAAGATATCGAGGAAGGTCGCGATTGCGTGTAAAGTAAGCCAAGCTAGTATGTAGTGAAATATTCCTTTGATGATATATAAAAACAAAATATTACTCATAAAAATCTCGGGTGTTACATTCTACCCCCCATAAAAAGAATTTTGCTCTCGAAATTCGTCACTTTGTAACAAACAGATGAGGATACTTCTCCCTAATCATATCCTCAAGCTCCCATGTAGCTTCTTCAAGTTGGTGGTCCCTCCATAAAACTTTCACCAATCGAGTGGTCTTGTTTCATAGGAATTTTTCGCTATGATCCAGAATCTCTATCGATTGTTCTTCATAAGAAAGATCTTGCTCCAGCGGTACAACTTCTGAGCTGAGTACATGCGAAGGATCAGGTATGTACTTTCTCAGGAGAGATACATGGAACACATCGTGAACTTGAGAGAGATTCGGTGGAAGCGCCAATCTGTAAGATACCTTTCCAACACGATCTAGTATTTCAAAAGGACCGATATATCTAGGGCTCAACTTTTCCTTCTTTCCAAATCTCATAACCCTCTTCCAGGGAGATATTCATAAGAACACTTTATCACCCACTTCAAACTCTAGGTCTTTTCTTCGGTTGTCGGCATAACTTTTCTGTCGACTCTGAGCTACTCTTATGTGTTGTTGAATAGATCTGACCTTTTCTTCCATTTCATCAATGAGATCAGGTCCTAATAGCTTTCTTTCCCCAACTTCATCCCAGCAAGTTGGAGTCCTACATTTCTTTCCATAGAGAGCTTCATAAGGAGCCATCTGAATACTGGAGTGAAAGCTATTATTATAAGAAAATTCCACCAAAGGTATTTGTTGATCCCAACCTCCTATGAAATCCATAGAGCAAGCTCTCAACATATCTTCTAGGGTTTGAATTGTTCTCTCAGACTGACCGTCTGTCTAGGGATGATAAGTTGTGCTGAAACTCAACTCTATATCCAGAGTATGCTGAAGACTTCGCCAGAACTTTGAGGTAAATCTCGGATCCCGATCAGATATAATAGAAAGTGGTACTCCATGCAATCTTACCACTTCCTTTACATATATCCTGGCAAGCTGATCTAGAGAGAAATCCTCTCTAATAGCAATGAAGTGTGCAGACTTTGTAAGACGATCAACTATGACCCAAATAGCATTATTGCCTTTGGATGTTTTAGGAAGTCCTGTGACAAAGTCCATAGTGATGTTTTCCCATTTCCATTCGGTTATGGGTAATGGTTGTAACATCCCCTTAGACTTTTGTCTCTCAGCTTTAACTTGTTGACAAACCAAGCATCGAGAGACATAATCAGCAACATCTATTTTCATGCCATCCCACCAGAAGTACTCTTTCAGGTCCCTATACATCTTCGTGCTTCCAGGATGAATAGAGAATGAAGAACTATGAGCCTCATCCAGCAGCTCCTTCTTTAATTCGGGGATGGGAGGAACACAAACCCGATTCCTGAACTTTATTATCCCATCACAATCAAGGTTGAATTCAGGAACATTTCTCACCTTCTTTTGTAACTCTAAATCTTCTTTTTGTGCCTCTTTAATCTTTACATGTATAGATGGTTGAACATTCATTTGAGAAAGATAAGATTTTCCCCCTTCTATTATAATTCCAAGATCCATCCTTTGTAAATCCATAATTATTGGATCTTTTGTGATCCTCATCATGGATAAACTAGCATTGTCTTGTCGACTTAATGCATCTGCCACCTTGTTTGCTTTCCCATGGTGGTAATGGATTGAGCAGTCATAATCCTTAATCAGCTCCAACCATCTTCTTTGACGCATATTCAGCTCCTTTTGTATGAAAATATACTTTAAACTTTTATGATCAGTATAAATATCACACCTTTCACCATAAAGGTAATGCCTCCAAATCTTTAATGCAAAGATTACCACAGCTAACTCCAAATCATGTGTTCGGTAATTTTGCTCATGGATTTTCAACTATCGTGAGGCATAAGCTATCACCATATCAGTTTGCATAAGAACACACCCCAATCCCTTCTTGGATGCATCACTGTATATCACAAACCTTTCTCCACTACAAGGTAGTGTGAGAACAGGTGCACTAGATAACCTTCTTTTCAACTCCTTGAAATTCTCTTCACATTCTTCCGTCCAGACAAACTTACCTCCTTTCTGGGTCAACATGGTGAGTGGATTAGAAAATCGTGAAAAATATTTTAAAAAACGTCTATAATATCCAGCCAAACCAAGAAAACTTCGGATCTCAGTTACTGTTGTTGGTCTCGACCATCTTTCGATTACCTGTGTTTTTGTTGGATCCATAGATATCCCCTCTTTTGAGATTATGTGACCCAAAAATGCAACTTTTTGAAGCCAAAATTCACACTTGGTAAATTTGGCATAAAGCTTCTCCTTTCTCAGGGTCTTCAATATAATTCTCAAGTGATCTCCATGCTCTTACTTGCTCTTTGAATAGACAAGAATATCATCTATAAAGACTACCACAAATTGATCAAGATAGTCTCTAAAGACTCTATTCATTAGATCCATGAAGATAGCAGGGGAATTAGTATGACCAAATGGAATCACTATAAATTCATACTGTCCATACCTTGTACGGAAAGCCGTATTTGTTATATCCTCCCTTTTGACCCTTAATTGATGATAACCTGAACGAAGATCAATCTTGGAAAAGTATTGAGCTCCGCGTAGTTGGTCAAATAAGTCATCAATGCGTGGGAGGGGTTATTTGTTCTTGATAGTGATCTTGATATGTTCTCGATAATCAATGCAGAGTCTCATTGATCCATCTTTCTTCTTAACAAATAGAACAGGTGCTCCCCAAGGTGACGCACTAGGGCGTATGAATCCCTTATCAAGATTCTCCTGGAGTTTCTTCTTCAATTCCTGCAACTCAATTGGGTCCATTCTATAAGGTGTCTTTGAAATAGGCAAAGCACCCGGTATGAGTTCTATTGAAAACTCAACTTCACGATTTGGTGGAAGACCCGGTGATTCCTTCGAAAAGACATCATCAAACTCTCGTACGATGGGCATATTCTTAATTTTGAGTTTCTCACCAACCATTTGAGATAAATAACCTTCATTTAGTGGAATCAAGACCCATAAGATGGAAGAAATTTCCACTGGAAGGTTATATTCATCCTTGCATCGATAGACGATCGTAGATTGATCTAGAATATGAAATGTGACTTCCCTTCTTTGTCAATTGATATGATCTCCATGTAGAGAAAGCCAATCCATTCCAAGAATCACATCAAATTCCACGAAAGGAAGTATCACAAGATTTGAAGGAAGCACCTTCCCACAAACTTCGATCGGAGAAGAATTATAAACTGTTGATGTGACTGTTGTGCCATTAGGTGTTGTCACAGCTAACTCAACATCTAATTTTTGAGGTAATATGGTGATACCCTTAGAAAAATTTTCAGAAATAAAAGAGTGGATGGATCCAGAATCAAATTAAAAACATTTGCTACTTCAGAGTGGATGGTAAGTGTACCTTTCACCACTTCGTTATCGTACTCCACATCGTTGATAGAAATTGCATGTGACTTTCCTTTGTCTTTAGCCTTAAGATTTTGTTGACGTCGACCATCATCATCAACCCTTGGATTTGGGAATTGATTGGCATAATGCCCCATCTCCTTGAACTTGAAACATTGAAGTGTAGTAGGTTTATTCTCTGTATCCCTTCCTTTTTTGCATCATTAGACATCTTCTTCCCATTATCGCGGCATTCAAATGCCCGATGACCATCCTTTCCACATTTGAAACATTTACTTGTCCCTTTAAGACAACTCCCTCCATGTTTCTTTCCACACTTTGAGCATAAGGGAAAGCTCATATTCTTTTCAGTGTGCTCTTTAGATTTTCCTTTGAATTCCATCTTCCTCTTCTTATCAAACCCATGTGACTGATGGGATACTCCAATCTCCATCTCGACTTTGAGAGCACATCGAACGATTTCCTCGTAGCTATTGAAGTCCCTTATGGATAACGCCCCTCGAAGACTTGGTTTTAAGCCACTAAATAATCGATCGATCTTACTCTCAGGTTTGATAATAATACCAGAAGCGTACCTTGCAAGTCTTGTAAAATTTGCTTCATAGGTACCAACAGATTCATCATCCCTTTGCTTCAGTTCAAGAAACTCTTTCTCCATCTTTGTTCGGAGAATAAGAGGGAAGTACTTATTGAAAAATAAGTTCTTGAACTCCTCCCATTCCATAGACTCAATTTCATCCATTTGCCTCGTATTCTTAATAATATTCCACCATTGATCAGCATCTCTTTCCAAACGATACACTGCTAGGATGACTTTATCATGTTTAGAACATTGAAGAACTGAAAATATCTTTTCAGTAGTACTAATCCATTGATCAACAACTAATGGATCAGTAGACCCGCTGAAAGAAGGTGGACGCTGCCTCATGAAGGATTCAGTAGAATGTTGCTTCTTCCTTTGCTCGTTTGGAAGTCCTGCATGATTCATAGCTTGAGAAAGTTGTGTGAGCATGGCTACAAGAGTTTTCATTCCAGCTCCCATATCGTTTGGTTGCTCAGGGGAACAATCATTGCATTTCCCATCGCATTCTGCATTAACACGGTTCCTTCGGGTTCCAGCCACTGACTAAAACCAAGAAGAATAGTGTGAGCAAAATTAATTATAATAGGAAAACCACATAATCAAGGATAAAATTTCACACATAAGGTCTTATCCTAGGGTATTCGTGGCCATTTCTAAAACACTAAGATTGTGTTCTATGCTTAGACTTATCCTTAGGGTTCTTACTAAGGCTTTCACATCCTAGTTTCCAAAGGTTGACTATACCTTTCCTCTGATACCAACTATAATGACCCATACTTTACATACATTGTTAATACTTAAAAATTGAAGCACACTTATTACAACATATGACAAAACCACAAAGGACCGTATAGGTATAGTGTCTTTAGAAACTGGGAAACATAAACCACTGGTTCATAAATATTCTACAGTGTCTCCCATTTATTTCATCATATCTAGGGTCCCTTTTAGAATATTCTACTTAATATCCATCTTCCTGACCTGGGAAAAAAACATTAAAGGGTGAGCTCAAATTCTCCGCAAGGGAAAATAAAGGAAATAAAAATCATATCATATCTTTTTGAAAATCATAAACTGCAAAAGAGATGATAATATCTTAACATGGAATAAATCATAGAAGTGAAAATGAGATCCCCATAATCATAACATGAAACTTCAAACTTTGTGGCATGCACACATAATCATGGAAAATCATTTCTTGTTATTCATGAGTCATTTCCAAGACTATCTTAGTGGACAAAGTCCCTTTCTGAACCGAGTTCACTCCTCGTTTCAGTCTTGTATCACTGAACCGAAATAACCTTCCATTCCAGCCATGTCTTTCTCATGAGATATAAATCTTTACCCAATGCATTGGAGGGAGATATAGGTACCGCCCATCTTATAATGAATCCTTTCTTATGTGTGCCACATAATCATAAACCATACATCATAGCGTAACCCATGTAATAAAAATGGGATTCTTAAAAAACATGACATCATAAAACAATTCATATAAGATAAAGGAATTCATAAAAATATTTCCATCAAAACATAATCAAATCCATCTAATAATAGGGATAAAAACAGAACCCTTTTATTATCTTAGATGGAAAATAATTTTGATAAAATACTTGAACTCCATTCTTGAAGAAAATATCCTTTCTACTTCAAAAACACTTTTCCTTTCTTAACATGTCATACAATTTTAAACTAAAAGAAGTTGATTAAAAATAAACTTGAATAATTTTTAAGGAAGCTTCTTGGAAATAATGTTTTACGAACCCATTCATGCCGTATAAGTTAAAAAAAAGCATTCTTCGTACTTTTGTCAGAAGAGTCAAAAAGTACCTCATACGAAAAACGACAAAAGATTTCTTTCATTTCTTTTACTAAAAACTCACATAAGGGTAAAATTGGATTTAAACTATTTTATGTGGATGGAACCAATATTACATATTGATGTAACATGGATATGGATGATAAAATACACCCCAGTAAATGCCAAAGTAAAAACAATCTCGGATGAAAATGAGATTGTGATATTTCCATTACCTTAGGTCCGATTTGCTTTGTATGTGTCCGAAGCTCCTGTATAATGGTTTATATAATGTTATTGACTTATTCCAGAATCATACATATTGATATGATATCATATATGGTCATATTCATAGCTTCTTGTTAGTAATATTTCATTGTTACTTGTCACTCAGGTCTTTATTGCCTTTTGTTCTTATTTGTGTTTTGCTGAATAAATTCTTATTCTTCTTTTAAGGTTATAGATACCTTATCTCCAGAATGGTATTAGTGTAACATATATCAAATTTATTAATTAAATTCATTTATATAATTAATATGTAATGATGATCATGTAGAACGAGTCGCATCACATCGTGGAGACAGTATTCTGTACGTACGCACGAGTGATGATATCATTCCTATGATCGTGGAATTGTATTGGAGTATATGTATATTATTTCAGTATCAAAATTACTTTATAATAATCATAAATAGTTACTCATTACACCATTATACCCATCCTTGTAATGTGATGGTGGTAAATAGATTACACCATGGAATGGAGACGATATTCCGTACGTACGCACGCGCGGTGATTTCATTTTTCTGTAGGATGGATAGAAGGTGAATTAGGGTTGTTTAATATTTATAATCACATATATGTATGTAAGTAATACTGATGTTATTACTTTATCATGAAACAACTAAAGAAGAAGATGATGAAGAAGAAAGAAATTGAAAATAGCTGTAATGGATATTACCTCTTCTTTGGAACGCCTCTTTGAATCCTCCACTTAGGGAACTAAGATTGGTATTTGAAGAACACCAGGACCTCTAGGATTATTCTAGGGAAGTGGAGAGGAGAAAATGGCCGGGGTTGGCCGAGCATGTGTGCTCAAATTGGTGTGAGGAGTAGGGGGAGGAGGTGCCCTTTTATAAGGGAGGAGAGGGGCACCTTAGGAATATCTGAAAATATTATTTTATATTAAAGTCAAAATAGGTTTATAATGGTCCCAAAGGGTTTTATTTCGAAGCTAAAGTGGGGATGGGTCGAAATACTCTCAACCAATAGGATTTAGACAAGTTTAGGGTATTATTTTAACCTTATCAATTAGATTTAACTCAAAGTTAAATAATTTAACTTTTACCGTGTCTTTTTGTTTTCTTACACTATATGGTTAATACACTTACCATAACATGACAAAAGAACCCCAAATTTTTTTATTATTAATATATATATCCTTATCTAAGTCATTTGGCCGATCCTTATATTTTTAGGAATAAAATAACAATTAATAATATAATATTTGATCTAAAAACAATTTTGTGTCAATTTTGACACTATTTGATATATGATTTTTGTGAAAGTCATAACAGAATTATATGTTCGAACTAAGTTGATTAAATCAACACTAATATATCATAGTAACCTAAGAAATTAGTGTAATTCATAAAAAGTCTCAAATTACATTTATTTTTGTGTTTATAACATCAATTATGTCAATATTTTATTAATAAGATAATTACTGCATCATCATTGTGTCATAAATAAATTAAATTATTTAATGTCTAAAAATTATAAATAAAATACGATTATGTAGGAAATATTTTTAGCTTTATAATAAATGTTTATAGTCGAATTTATCTTATGTATAACCCCATATTAAAAATGATTTACTTATTAAACTTTGATTTTAAATATTTTAACCCTTCTTTAAATAAATTAATAATAAATGTCCTAATCTAACTCAAGTGGGCCTAAATGGTCATATTTTATTCCTAAGTTTGTTTTTCGTTGAATTAAACTTATCCAATAGAATTAGGACATGTTTTAGGGTAATAGTAATATCATATTTACCCTTAGTTACCCTATTTACTATTAACCGCGGTAAAAAAAGTAAAAAGTTACTATTCACCAAAAAATTATTTTTATCTCATTGAACCATATTTTACTTACTGATATCAACCGTGTCTGTCAGATTTTCAAAATTCCATTCACAGAAGCGGTAAAATTAAGTTTTATGCAAAATTCAGTTTTTAACCTACCACTTAGTGGTTTCACTATTCATCAAAAAAACTGAAAGTTTTCAGAAATATACCAAAATTTCACCCTAGGCTAATTTCGGTATTCCGAATCCAAAAATGAAGTCCATTTTGAAAGATAAAATTTATAAAATTTTAAAATGTGGTTATTACTATTCATAACGGCTAGTTTTAATAATATTTTAATAGCATATCGCTTTTTAGTGAAACTCGGTATTGCGTACGACGCAAGCTATCGAGGAAGGTCACGATTGCGTGTAAAGTAAGCCAAGCTAGTATGTAGTGAAAGATTCCTTTGATGATATATAAAAACAAAATATTACTCATAAAAATCTCGGGTGTTACATAGTATCTCTTCTATATCCATGTTATCATGGAATACTAGTATGGGTTATTTTGGACGACCTTTGTACATATCTTTCTTTCTTTTGTTGTGATAGTTTTATTTACCCTTTTTCAGATGTAGGACTTTCAATGAAATTTCGAAGCCCAATTTTAAAACTGTGAGGACGCAATTTCAAAAATGGGGGAGGGATGTAAAATCACAGATAAATAAAGAATATAAAATTTTTATATTTATTAATATTTTTGACTTAAATATTTATTTTACATTATAGGGGTTTCTATGTTTGATGACGTACCCGATATGCTACCAATGGTGTCTTTGAAATCTTATGTTACACACTAATAGTATAATATTATTATTTAAAATGGTAGTTAATGCCTAGCGATCATATTGGTGGTAATAAAGAGAACTAACTACAATGATATTATTCATGTTTTTTAAAATGTTTTTACATTTATTGAATAAATGTTATAGGCTTAAAATGTGAATGAAACCAATTTTAAATAAAATTTACATTAAAAGGTTTATTTACCACCTTTTAATGGAGAACCCTCATTAAATAATGTTTTGGACACTTTAATATGTTATATTTGAAAATATATCATTATTCAATATAATTGGGACATCAAAAATTACTTTGTGTAATTTTTTGGTATTTTTCTGATAAAATTTATTTTTTAATAATGAGTGAAAAATAATGTATTTTAATTCAAATCCGCTTTTTAATTGAATTTATATACACAGTTATATTACCTTTTTTATTGGGTTTAATGTGTAATTAGATTAAATTTTAACCATTTAATCCAATTATGGTCATTGAAATTAATATCACTTTGAAATTAGACATAGAAAATGTGAATATTTTGATAGATATTGTTTCTTAAAATCATGCTATTTGTTTTGACAATGTGGAATTAATTTTAAATTTATTAATGAATCTTCTATTTGTTACATTTTGAAAAATAGAAATCTTTTTCGAATTCAGAATATAAAATATATCTTAGGTAGATTTTTGGTATTATATTTGTAAAGCATCACTTTTTTATTAATAGGGAAACCACTAAATAGTTGTTAAAAAAATGACATTTTCATTTAAATGAAATTTTACTGCTTCTATGAATTGAATTTTAAAAACCCGACATACATTGTTTTTATTATTATATAAAATGTGGTTCAATAAGATGAAAAAAAATTTTGTTATATAATAACTTTTGACTTTTATTTACCAATGTTAATGGAAAATGGAGTAATTCAAGGCAAAAATATTATTATAATATTACAAAATTACCATAACACTTGTCCTAACCTTATCTTTTAAGTCATGTCCGATCATGGGCATCCTTTGGTCGATTTTTGGACCCCATGGAGACACTTGGGTGTGATAATGACAATTTAGATTAATTAATTTAAAGTAATGAAAAAATGACACGAACAAATATCTTTTAGTAAAGTAATTTTTTCTTTGGGATATATATGTTATATATTTGACTAAAAATATTAATTTTAAATGTATAAATATTTCCTACATCTTGGGATTTTATTATTATTTTTAGACATGAAAATAATAAATCTAATTATGACACAAAAATAATGCAGTTTTTACCTTATTAATAAATGATTTAAATAATTAAGATTATAAATTTTAAATTAACATCCCAAACTAGTACAATTCTTATTGGATGAATTTATTTAGACTATTAGTCAGCATATATTCGAATTCAAATAGTTTGGGACCTTTAGAAATCTAAAATCATTATATATTAAAATAATATTTTCACACATTCCTAAAGAACTCATCCTCCCCCTTATAAACATACCTCATCTATAACCAATTTATAACACTTATCAAGTACCATGGCTTATAAAACCATTGACCAAATATGCTATAAAGATCCCTATATTTCTCCAAGAATCCTTACCTTAGAATAAAGTCACTTTAAAATTTCGTTTGGTCCAAACTAAAGGGAGTTACCTGAATTAAATGTAACAATTTCTCTTCAATTATTTTATGTTATTTTACATCTCCACCCCCTAAAATATTTTTATTCATTTATTTTATAACAATAGAAGTATCCTAAATATAATAAGTTTTTTGTGATTTATTAGAACTATACATACACAGACCTCTATGTAATGGGTAAAAAACATATTGTTTTTGTGGACATCGAACTACTACCTCACGAAATGATGATTATTCAAATATCTCCAACTACCTCTCATGGTGGCCATTATGATGAAACTATTTTTATATACAATATATATTATATTTATATTGTTTCTAATATTCTATATTTTTTATTTATAGAATAACTTTATGGTTTCCATAGTGGGTAAATATGATAATCTCATTTGAGGAAGTGCAGACTACAACCCCCTCAAAGTGATGTGACTTATTCATGCCTTATGTGGAATGTATAAAGGGTAGAGTGAAAGAAATTATATATGATATTATAATGTAATTATAATATACTTATGTATCATTACATTTACATTCCATTACAATATGAAATAGAAATGGAAGTATCATTCATGCGTACGTACGGTTTACCCTCTCCATGAATAGTGCATTTCATTTCTTATCTATAAATGTTATGTACTATTATAAATACATTTATATACCTGATATATATTATATATATGAAATCTATATCATTAATATCATTTGGGATATAATAAAATTTTGACCACATGAACAACCAGTATTTATAAGAAGTCCATTTTTGAATCAAGAACCAAATATCGACAAAACGACCATTATTAATTTAAATGATTACATAATGTTTATAAAATGGTAATAAGTGATTTAAACAGAATATAAAACTTGAAAAATGTTATTAAGAATGTATAAATAAAATCTAGTTTATTATTTCCTAGATTAAAGAAAGAACGGGTCAAGTTAGACATGAGGTAAAAGATTTCTTATCTCACTTTTAATTTTGTGAGATTTCAATTGTTCGCCACTTATTTATTAAATATGGTGTATTGTGTACTCTCATTTGATATATATTATCATGATTATTTTTATATTCATGATATTCTGGGATTCATTTTGTGGATATTAACTTTTGGTCATATGACTCGTTTGATTACAATGTGGTAAGGGGTTTTCATCTCACTTCTTGTTCCTATGAGATTAATGCTATATTGCTAATATTTCCTTTTGTGTGGAGTATTTACTGCACATGATTTTATTCATTGTTTAAAATAAAATATTTTATGGGTAATTAAAACATAATTTTATGATCCTTCTTTATTATAGTGAATGTTTCATAATTTTCCAAATCGTTAACTGAACCGTTCACCTTCCTCTTTTTTGAAGCCTTATATTTTTTATATTGTTTAATTTACATCTTCTAATGTTGGTAAATGTTCTTATATAACCTTAATGATGTGAATTTTATGTCCAAGTGATGATTTTACCTTTTCTATCTCATCAAATTATTTTTCTGAATTTTAATGTGACGTCGTTAGGCTGTTGAATTTCAGTAAGGGATCTTCTTAACCCAATTTCAATTGATTAGGTTAAACTTATACTTGTTGATTATGTTTTGTTATAAATATGTGTGAATGACCTCCAATTTTTTCAAACTTGATATCCACCTATATTTAATGTATTCTAATTTTTCACATATAATTATGTAATTGATTTATCATAAATCACTTATAAAAATATGGCATTTATCAGCACTAGAAAAGTGCATTAGCAGCCCTAAAACAAGTGATGTTAATCGAGGAGAAGATAAGGGGGGGTCCCTATTATCAGTTCTCAGAAAATCACTAATAAAGACCCATTTTATCATCACAAAAAAGCGCAGATAAAATTAAAAAAATAAAAAATAATAAAAAATATTTTATATTCAGGGGGCTTTTAACAGTGCTTAACCCCCTCCATTATCAGCGCTAGGTGTCCCCTCCCACTCCCGCGCATTGTCCTTGCCCACGCATCCCACACATGCATGCACAATTCCTTTTTTCCACCTGAACTCAAACCCACAACCTCTACCTCACACCCCTGCACCTTTACCACTAATCCATTTAGTTTTTCTATTAAATTATACATATATTTTTATATATATATATATATATTGTTATAATTTTCTGTATATCAATATAGATTAATAATAATATAAATATATTTAGGTATATTAATACATATAGGTTTATTCATTTATTAGCATATATATATTCATCTGTATATTAATATATATTTATATCTATTTATATTTATATTTGTAGTTACAATTTTTATCTGTATATTTATTTGTATATTAATATATACTTATAATATTAGTTTTAAATACACTTATGATATATTTTCTTTATGTGTGTTTATAATTAAATAAATAAATAAATATATACAACACACACACAGAGACACACACACATATATATATATTTACGAATAAATACATATATATGTGTATTTAAAAAGCCATAGAATGTTAAAATGAAAATAACTTATAATCTAGAAGCCCATTTCAACTCCACAACCAGTAAAATATAAGAGAATGAAACAATATTTTCTATGATATGTGGTACAGGGCTAACGGACATCCGGATCAGAAGTTATACTTGTTTTAATGTTTACAAATCGGGGTATCCTGACTAAAAACTCATCTTTGGAGGCCTTCTGTGCCTTTTTTTAATTTGAAAAATGTGACAAGAGATTTTCTTCAATCAAAAGTGCATAAATCTTGTCGCAAGCACCGATTTGATATACTATAGATCTTAAACAGACACCCGGATCAAAAGATATGGTCGTTTGAAGTTTGAGTTACATTTTCAACTTATTTTAGATCTTTTATTAATTGTTTTGATTTTTTGTGTTCTCAAATTGTTATTATATGATTTTTAGTCAATAATAAATAGTAAATTATTAATTGACTATACTTTTTTACAATATTTTAAAGCCATTTTCACTAAATATATTTTATATTAAATGTAATAGTCTGTTTATACGTATATTTAAAAAATATATATTATATTTATATCAACATAAATATACTAATATAACAATATATTATTTTTCATGAAAGATAATTTTCTTAGAAACAAAAATATTTATCTGCACTAGTAAAAAGCGCTGCTAAACCCCCCTTTATCAGTGCTACTAAAAAAAGAGCTGATAAAGGTGTCCTCATTAACATCGCTGATAAAGCGGGGGCCTTTATCATCACTAAAAAAGTGCGGATAAACGGTCACTTTTAACATCACTTTTTTAGCACTATTAAAGGCCACCATTTATCAGCACTTTTTTAGTGCTGATAATGGCCCCCTTTATCAGTGCTTTTTTTGTACTAATAGAAGGGAATCACTTCTTTTGCCAGTTTTTTTAGTCATTAATCTAAGGATATAGTCATTGTAAGGGACATCATCTCAGTATCCTTTCATTAAGGCATATTTTGTTTTAATACACGACAAGCTTTTATACATTGTATAAAAACCGTTTACTTTTCATTTCATTCAAATGGAATCTTTTTCTATGAATGGTTTTACTAAATAACAAAAAAAAATGTTTCTTTTAATATATGCATTGACAACAACCTTCAGCCACCATGAGTATTATTTTATCATTGGCTTCCTTAACAAGACTTAATTTGTTTTAAAGGAAAATTAATACCATATACTATTTTATGTTTTTTGGTATTGAAAATTATTTTCGTAAAGGATTTGTTATGTCAATATAATTAAGCGATATATTGTAATTGTAATGTTGAAATGTTTTCATTCCTTTATATTTTTTGTATTTTTTAAGCATTTATAATGTTACTTACACATTTGGAAAGTGGTTATGTGATAAACCAAATGACGGGTGGTGCCGTGATAAACTAGTATGGGTGGTTAGGTTATAACCTCCAATAAATAGGGCATGGAAGCCAAACATATAGATGTTTCATTTAGTGAATATGTGTGGAAGTTGAACGTATGGTTGTTCCATTTATGTATGTTTATTTCCCAAGTAACCTTCATATGTTATGTGTTATTTATATCGTTTTTATGGTAATATTTTGGTTACAAAAGGATAAGTAATTATTGTTTATTCAGTGAAGAGTATTTACTACTTAATAAAGGTGAAAATTATTATTTATGATACAATATTCATGGTTTACTTGTTTTTTTGAAACAAACTAACAGGTTTCATTTTTTGTATCTTGTACAGAGATTTTTATGAAATACCAAGTTTTTTAAATGTTTTTCACATGGAATAAAGTGGAATAGGGTCAAGGATTGGATCATGGAAAAGTAATGTTTTCTAAAATAGAGAAATTGACAAGAATCTTTTTTCCATGAAATTTTATTTTGTGAAAAAAATGGAAACAAGGTATCTATGTCTACAAGTAATATTCAAGTTTTTATGTATATGTTATGACATAATTATCTAAACATATAAACCAGAAATGATCCTCAATGTGTATTATTATGTTAATTCAATAATATGATATTTTTAAGGTTGGGTCCTTATAATTCTCATCTAGAATCATATTATAATATTATTAATTATCTTTTTTATGAACTATTTTCGATTCAATTCAATTATAATGGAAAATTATTTAATGTCCAATAACGTTCCCCAAACCCATTTTATCATACATTCCTAAATTGTTGATTTTCATACACAAAAATCTGTTCCTACAATGATTCATGAAAACTCAACTCTCATTCCATACTTGCCAGGAGTGAAATCAAAAAAAAAATCAAATTAACTTTTCAGAAACAATAATCACATAACAAAACAATTTTATCACCCAATGTGAAATAATTTTCAACTGTAATATAAAATATGAATTACTATAATCCATCCTTGAGTACTTGGGGTTTCCAAAAAACATGGGTTTTATACTCCCTTGTATGAGCATATAACCATGCCTCGAATATTACTTGTAATTTTTCTACCATAAAAATATTGTAAGATAAAACAAAACAAACAAATAATGATATAAAAACCACATTATTAAATATTCCCCCTATTTCACACACTATTTCCACAATATAATAAAAAACATAACCCGAGGTGTTACTACTTGTACACCAGAGGCTTATGACTAGTTGCAAGTGTCTAAGAAGTCAATCATGGCGTTAATATACCCTTTTTTATTAGAGTAATACACTAGTGAAAAAAATAATCAGTAGTGGAAGAATATTTATGACCAATAAAAATTAAAATATATCAAGATAATCAAATTATGAAATGAATTCTCCTAGTAATGTTGAAAACATGACATGCTAAAGTAAGTGTCATATGTATGAAATGAAAACCCAAAATAAAGACCCTAAAATCTCTCAAGATAGTCTCAGACCATATACATTTCCCTAAAAAAAGATCAATCACCAAGTCAACCCTCTAATATAATCCATTTTCCTTTGAACATTCCTGCAACAATAATGTCTATTAAAGTACAGACCAGGTATCCCATGTATTTTTTTGGGTACCACTCACTATGGCATAACCAATGGTGTCTAAAACAATATCAAGGTAAAAAATTATGTATTCAATTTTAAAAATAAATTATTGATATTCCGTTTTTAAAAATTCATCACATTATCAATTAATCATTAATTAATCACAAAAACCTCGAGATCTAAAAGACAACCATACCTCAATACCTACATCATCCCATGCCATAATCTTAACAATTCAAGAGGGATACCATTTGTCAGAATTTCCATGTTACCATTATTATTTTCTCAAATGAATGATCATGTTACAATTAATTAGTTCACATAATTGAATAACAATGTAAGCAATATTTATTTCCCACAAATGAATGACCATTTTAAAATTATTTATTTATCAAAATTTAATGACCATGTTAACATTATTTTTTTCTAACAAAAAAATTACTATGTTACAATTTATTAATTCTCACAATTGGATGACCATGATTATATTATTTAATTCACCCAAATGAATGACTATGTTGCCATTCATTAATTGACACAATCTATTGGCTATGTTAAAATTTATAATACCTGTCAAAATATCCATGTATCCTTTTACCACTTAATGACACATAATAAAAAACAACATAATAATTCATATATCTCAAAATTGTTAATTGAATCACAATTTAATTAATCATAAATTGAATATAAATATATTTTAATTAATCTAACATTTATTACCTCAACTCATGACATCAATATCTTTTTAGTTATATACCATTATTTATATCAAATCATATACATTAATAACATATAACTAATCAAATTATATATTATCTATATTAAAAATATCTAAACTTCAAAATTAATCTTCCAATTAATTATCAAAATGTAAATTCCCTAAACCTCATTGTTAATTCCCAAATTAATTATCTAAATGGAACACCACTTATCCTTATAATTAACATCCGAACACATCATCAATTTAAAAAATAATCCCAACTAATAAATTGGCCACATTTAATAAATGAATTTAGAAATTTAAATTACTAAATAATGATAGAAATACTAAAAAATTCATACATGTATCAATATCACAACTATTGGAATTGAATATTACTCCATCTACTTCAAATTTTTAATTAACAATCATCCAATAGAAATCCCTAAAACATGAGCGGAATAATATAGTAGATCTAGTTACAAATATCATAACCGTAAATCAATATTAAAAACATGATTTAAAATATCAAGATCTAGATATAAAATTATATATTAATATTTATATAAATAGATAGATATCTGTCCAATACAGTGGATTACATCTCTACTAGAAAATGAAAATAATCAGGGAAGATTGATAGATGAACTAAGAGAGGATTCACAAACAAGGAGTGAAGAACACTGTTAAAATAGGATTTGATTCATGAAAAAGAGATGGTCATGAGGGCTTTGAGTATATCTGGAGAGCCCCTAAAAATGTGAATGAAGACATGGGGTAAAATGGGGGAACAAAATAGGTGCATTTAGGGTGTTTAGAGAATTTTTAAAATAATTTCCCTCCACAATTAATTCTTGATCATGGTTTGATGTGTAGCGGCCCATTTTTTCACAACCATGTACCAATTGTGTGAAATTTATATTAGGGGTGCATAGTTACTTCTAATAGGGTGAACTGTTTGAAAATTTGTATTCCAACCATGATATTCCAACATTTATAGATTAAAATGTTTTACTGTGTTGGGGTTTATGATCTTTCATAACCGCGTGGTAATAGTAAATTTTACCTTTTCCCTAATTTTTTCTCTAAATTAACTCAAACACAACCCAATTTAAAATGAAACAAATGTAATAATGTAAGGACTACAGGTTACCTTAAAACATCATGATTCAGGTCCATAAATGTTCATCATCTTATAACGAATTCACAGAAAATAAACTCTTACAATTAATTATATTTTTCATAAGATAAAAAAATTTAGTGATGATGTTTGAGTTCATTAAATGACATTTAAAATTTGTTATTCCATCAATTTATTTAGGTTACTACAACTAATATCTTGGTATATGAACATGAGGTTATAGAAATATGATCATTGTGTTTGGAAAAGGAATATTTTTTTTGGAAAAATAGCATAACTAGAATTCTTTTGGTGAAAAAGCGGTCTTAACCCATTAATTTTCTTGGTGTCCCATTATTTTTGGGAACGGTGAAAATGATATATTTGGAAGTCGTGTACTCTATCATTGTTAATAATCATTATAGCTAGAAAGGAATGCACATTGCTTTGGTTGCCAGGGTGCGTCTTGTTCATTAATTGATCATATCTATGTTATTAAGTTATTTTTTGTTGAATAGATGGCCTAAAGTTCTAATCATGGAGATTCAGTTCCTGATAATGAACATTATATGGATTGGTTTAGTTCCTTCAAGGAAGTTGGTCACTATTTCCTAGATAGAGTATATCAAAATAGTTGAACTAAGATGACTAGGGTTCAAATATATAAAGATATTTATTGATGGAATCATTGGGAAATTCACCCATAGTATGATCACCAAAGGTGCTTCTGATAGTTTTTTGACAGAAAAAATTCATGTAGTGGTTGATAAATGGATAAAAGTATTATCATTTATATTCTCTATGGGAATCTCTCAATAATTCCTTCACTAGAATCATTCATGAAATAAAGTGTTTGGTAATTAGGTTTTTTGATCTCAGTTGTTAGAATGTTGCATGTCTTGATAGGAATCTATTGGAAAACATGACTATTCATCATGAGGCAAGACAATTTTCAACTACTGACCCATTATCCTAAATAGACAATTATGATATTATGGTCCCATATCAAGTTTGTTTCGTGATTCAAAATCACACATTCATGAATTTTGATACTCAGATATGGATGAAAAATATGAATTACCACTTTAATATCAAAGACTTATATAAGTTAGAATTTGTGCACTCAACACATCCACCATATTGAATTGTTCATTTTAGGACACCATTTATTCAACCATCCAAATTTATTCTAATTTTGAGGAATAGAAAAAATATATTTCCGATGCATGATTTTTCCAATAATGAGGGAATTAAACTTGTTTTAGAATTTAATTTAATTATATAACAAGAGTATTATATAAAACATATTTTATTGAAGTGTGGTTGGGATAAATAGATTTGGGATTATGCATTTGTTGACTTTGGGCTGGATGTTGATTCAAACATATAGTTACATGAGATTCTAACAGACCTATCAAATGCAAGAAACAATTAGAAAATTCATAACCATTTACTGGTGGTCCTTTTGGATATACTATCAGGTGTATAAAATGCTCATAATACCAAAAAAATTTACTACAAAAAACAATCTATATGATTGGAATGAAATTTTTACATATGGAATCTTATGCTTAAACTTTGTTAACTAATAGCATGATAAATACAATCATGTTTGATCTATATATTATCAATATTTTAGGTGTGTCAAGTTGACTGAGGAGGCCCAAAACACTTTTGTTCGTCCACTAGATACCTCTGATAATCCAATGTCTCAATGTGAATTTTTATGGGGTGTCTTATGGAACACCAATGCCCAAAGGATGAGGATGTTTCTTATGAATACATTGGGTCTTGGGTAAAGGATTCCTTTAACATTTCACATAGGTTTTTGTGGCCTATAAAGAAAAAATATGATATATGATTAATGTTGTCATATATGATGTAAAATTTAAATATATTTTTTATGTATTTAATCATACACTTGTATTGTGGTGAAATCCATGAAAAAAACAATGCAGATTGTGACTTCGAGATTCCTACCTCACTGGATTGAGTTCCTCAACAAGGTAACTCGTCCCCAAATGGCAATCCCACCTGTATTAAGAGAAAAACCCATGTAGTTTATTTCCTTTCAAGGAAATCATTTATAGAGATTAATATTATGTAGTTATATACGACCCCAAATTATTTTGTTCTAATGGAAGAGGTGGACATGTGTGGTGCCAAGTTATTTAATTAATGTTAAAATCTATTGTATTATTGGATCATCATCCTCTTGTAATTGATATTATTTAGGACTGGTGTTGACAGAATCATGTATGTTGGGTATATTTTTATAGATATGAGATTGATATAGAATTATATATGTGTTTTTAAGAGATATCATTTGATGTTTTCATTATAATGCTCCATGAATTTTAAATTTTAAATTTTTGGGTTTTTGATGGTTGTGTAAAATGATCATATAAGGATGATAAAGATTATTTTTATAATTGCATTGTGAAAATTTTGTGGTGTCGAAGTAAGTTACTATTGATTGTTGATTCATGGTATTTTGATAACAAAGATAGTGTATTTATTGAATTACTAAGTCAAGAGACTAAGAGGATGAAATTGGGCTTTTTTCTAATCATCGAATTGATAGATTCCATTTAAAAGATTTAATACATTCTGATGGTCTTATTGTAAATAAACGTCCATTATATACAAGTGATTCCATAATCATGTATAACGATCCCCATAACACATTGGATTGAATGGATGTTTTAAATGAATTTTTTATATGAGTTATGGTTTAGTTAACTTGTACTATAAGTTTTATTTGAATTCATATATGATAATTCCATATATTACATGTTATATTTTTATATTCTAATTTTTGTCTTTTAATCTATTTAATCTTTTCTATATTTATAAAGTCTATTTTTTCAATATATCAAAATTGTGTATCATCTAGTTAACTGAATACTTGAGAGGGAAAAAATTGTGTTTTTTTTTATTACAACTCACCCCTTGTTCGTTTTTATATTTTCCATTTAAAGCATAACATAGGTAATTGTAATATGGCTACTTGATTATTTCATGATGTCTTGGAAAGGGATAAATTATTCATGATTGTTTAATTTAATGGTGAATCAAAATATTAGATGATATTGGTACTACGATGAAATCATGATCATTGCACATTGATATTTTTTGTTAGATAAGATGCATAGTTTTTAATGTTTATCAATTTTCATTAAATACATTGAATCAAAATTATATGTGTTTGGAATGGATTTATGGGGACTTTAAAGATGAAATTCACCATTACATTCAAGGGAGAATGTTATCATCAACAATTGAACCCTGGTGATTCACTCAAAATAATAGAGACACAATTAATTATAAATTGAATAGGGAGATCACATTGTATGGTGATAAGGAGAATGAATTATGGACTATAAATAATTAGAATAATAGTGATGTGTAAATTATATTCCTGGGTTATATCATTAATATATCTAAATATTATATATTATGTTGAAAAGTAAAAATATTGGGTAATCATCACTAGTGTAATTTTCATAATTAGTTTCAGAAATATAAATGTATCACATAGATAATTATTCCATTATTTCAATTTTATGATGGTTTAGATTATAATATATTTATTATCTTTTTATCATACTGGTTCTATGATGCCCCATTAAATTTGTAATATGATGTTTTTAAGGATTATAGTACAATTGGGAATCTTTATTTTCTTCTATATGGATGTAACCCTTTAAATGCAGAAAATAAAAAATGCTTATTATATCTATCCTACATTATATCTTACATTTTTAAATTTAATAGAGTGTGATATTTTTTAAAAACCAATTAATATTTTTGGAAATGGTTATTTGAAATTATATTGCCTTAATGTACCCATATTGTAAAATCCATGTTTTGGATCATCTTGTGGTGTAAGATATTGTGGGAAAATTTGAATGAATTTTATCTATTAGAAACCCAGGAATTAGTTTTCAAAAAAAAGTTTTTTATCTTTTTGAAAGTAATTTTCATTTATAGAATAACTGATTTGAAGAACACATGATAAATAATTGTTGATGATAGTGTATTTTCATTCAACCATATGCATGGGATTGTTTTTAAGAATATTTATAGGTGAATAATTTATTTAAAGACGTCTATATTGTGATTATGAGGTAGCTTGAATATATATCTATCAGTTAGACTTGTTCAATAAATTTGAATCAATAAAATTAAGGATATGTGAAACATTTTTAGGTGAGTTTCTGATAAAGTCCCATGAATTTGATTTTCTTGGGAATCTAAATAATATGATGTTGGATGAAACTTTATTCTTTGGGTATAAGATGATAAAAATTAATTTAATACCTACAAAATATTATATTATTTTTAATTATTAACGATTCATGAATATTTTTTTTAAATAAATCATTAAAAGTGTTGGGAGATTTACATAGATGTGTATGAGTAGCAATTTATCAATAAAATCAAATGGATTACCTATAATATTTTATCATAAATTATATTTTATATTTTCAAGGTAATTTTGAAGACAAACTATATTTTATATTATAAGTTGATATGATGATAAATAAATTTAACATACATTATGGTACTTTTTAGAGCCATTTGTTATTCATGATGAGTTAAATTTCTGATGGTATAAGAATGTGATGACTAGTCTTAGGGGTGTCGAGAAGAAAATTACATAATACTAATCAATATATGTGATGTAAACTGATGTTGATTCCTAGAACAAAAAAATATTTCATGATAAGGTTTTTCAAAATTATAATTGATGTCCATATAATCCACTAATTGAAAAAATTGACATTTATATTTAAGATTTATGTAAAAAATTTATTGTGTAAAACCTTGAAGGTGTTCACTGATGAGTAATTTTTTATGTCTATATAATTTTCCATTTGATTCCCACTGGATTGGGTGGTGATTAAATTAATGTTTGTGATGATAATAATGTAATTCAATTTGAATTTAAGACAATGATAATATGTTCTAATTGACGGTAATGACACTGTGAGGCATGAATACAATGATTTAATGAATTGTTGGATTAGGGAAAAGAGAAAATTTGAAACTGAAGATAATTTTAGGATTATGTTTCAAGAAATAAATTATTTCACATATCCTAAATTATAGATCTAATTAAATAAAAAACATTAATTCATAGTGAATTTAATTCTAGAACCATATGATTTTGGAGAAAATGTTGATTTTCCACCATCAGTTGATTTAAGATAATAAATTAGTGATTAAAAATTAAATATGAACATATAGATATGGATTTAATATTATTTAATTATTAATATTTATGTTTCCAATTCTATTTGAGACATATAAAATACAACAGTATCATTTATTTTATTATTTTTAAGGTGTTTGATGAAGTCAAAATCAAAAGTAATCAATAGTGTTGAAGGTAAGTGACTAAAGATTTGATTGTGCATGAGTTTTATATATTAGAGGTTTTGATCGTTGAATTATTCAACATCTTTTTTATTATATAATGTGTTATCCCATTAAAATATTGATTATGAAATTTCTAGATAATCACTATATAAATATTAAAGTAGATGTTATATATTAACATCATGGTTGAAGATGAACAAGTGTCATTATATTTAATTTCATTGTAATGAAAGAAGAATATAAATTTGATTAGATCAAAAATATTATATTATATAAAAATGTACATTTATTAGTTTTTTTGTAATAAGTTATTTTTAAAATAGTAAAAATATAGGAGGGTTAGTGGTAGTCATAAAATAAACATACACATTTAATCCGTTCATTGAGTTTAATGTTGACCATTTATATAATATAACAATCAATTAAATAATGGAGTAAAAAGATATATAAAATATAAATATTCAATGTATAATATAAAATTATTATAGTGGAAAAAAATATTTTTTTATGAATGCCCAATAATAAAAAATCCAATCAATGACGTATTAAAATTTAATCATTGTGGTAATTCATCAATAAATACAAGAATAACTCAAATTGAACATATAATATGTTTAAAAACTAATTCATGTGTGATAATTTACAAAAAATATAATATTTTAAGGGATATTTATAAATTAGATTTAAAATAATATGTAAGGTCGATATATATTCAATATCTATGGTATCAATTATTTTCAACCAATTTACGGTTTCCTTGATTTATTCGCTATTAAATGTTTTATCTTCTATCCCATTAATTGCTATAATAAACCTATTTGTAAAACAAATCTTAAAAAAATGTAATGTTCTTAGGATCTGTCTTCTTAGCCATGTAATCAATCAATCCATTTGGTCACAAAAATCCATGTCATACTACGCCAAAAGTTCCATGATTGTGTATGATATTTATAACTACAATTAAAATATAATATCTTATAACCAATATAATGAAAACATTATAGTGGTATCCAATTATTGTGTAACTAAGATTGAATTCTATTACACTAATTAAAAAAATCATAGAAATAATTAATTAAAAATTATAAGAATTAATAACAACGCTCAAAATTATATATCTATGACTAGTCATCGTTATTTCATTCTTATATAATGACTCTACATATTGAAATTTTAACAAAAAACGTCAATGGAATGGATTTATAAAAAATAATGTCAATATTTAAATTATTGGATAAAAAATCTTCATCTAATGGTTAACATGGTAAGAATATTTACTTATCGATTATCATGTCAGGATCCATTAAATCTCTTTCAAATCCTGATGAAAAGTTTTCATTAATATATGTTAAAAATACTAAATTTTCAAGAAATACTATTGTTTATCCACTATTTCCCATACTATAATTACTTTATTCACATGAATAAAAACATATAGAAACAAGAAAGACAGCTAATTTTCATATGACACAAACCAGGTTTTATATAGTTTTGTCTTACTATTTTATTTTATAAGATAATTAATTTTTAATTTAGAGGGCCTAAAAGAGGATTATATTTGATATATAAAAAAATAATTGAAAATATTATCTTACATTATGATTTTAGGTATTAAATTATATACCGATGTAAAATAGTATATTTAGACATCCAATGAAATTAGTGATAGGAAAAAATATGGAAAATAGTGGATAAAATCCCTTAGAACTTATTCTAATTGATTAATTTTAAAAGATTCCTTTTACCTTCAACTGGACCATAACAGAATATTGGAACAGTCAGCCAAAATCGAGGGGGATAACCTCTAAAATAAATTGATGATAAATTGTAACAATTATAAAGGATTATAATAAGTAATTATATGTTACCAATAATTCTTAATTCCATCCTATTATGAATAGATTTTAATTCCTAAATGATATTTGAGGATGGTATGAACAATTAGGTAACTATGGTGAGGCATATAGGGAAACTCTTCGATGAAAATTTCATCATGATGAAATGGAATAGAAGATGAGAAACTAAATAAGGTTGAAAAGAATGAAATTTTTTATGAAATTAGGAAATCTAATGGAATTTATATTTTGTGGATAATTCGTAGTTTTTGTTCCTCTCATATGATAAGTGATAATATTATCATAAAATTATTGATGAACATGACAGAGGGGTATATATGTTGTGGAATAATATGACATGAAAAAATAGAGGTACTTGAATATTATGAATTTAATATCATAATTTAATACAAATGGATACCCACATTGATTAAAAACATAAAGAAAACATACTATTTATCCACTAACATAATGATAATGGTAATGATTCCCTACTCAAGAAATATTCTTTCCACAACAACATCTATTTTTTAAATAATTATCATTAATGTACAATGAACTATTGGAAGCTTTTTCCAAATTATAGATCGTGGAATCCCACGAAATATGAGTACAAAAGTTGATAATTAGTATGGTATTATACGATATTCTCAATCAATAAAATGAATTTAACTAAAATGTAGATAGAATATGTGGTTATATATCTAACCTAATTCTTTGTTGAGTCAAATGTTATCTTTAAAACATGTATGAAGGGGGATATACATTATATATTTCTAAAAAGTTAATAGATATTACACTAAATACAATTTTCATATACATTGTAAATATATAGACAAATAATAAATCAATTCAAATTAAATGATCTTTACCTTAAGAATTCAATAGTGGTTTCAAAAAGATGAAAAACGTGATGTTCATGTAACATAATTTTTATACAATAGACAATTTTAAGGTATTAACAAGATTTTATTAGAAATATATTAATTTATATTATATAAATTCGAGAACAGGTAATGGAAATTATTTTATTAGTATTTATTTTGAATCCAGTATGTTGAATCATACGATTAAACACAATAGATCACTTCTCATGATTCTTTGAAAAATTAAATTTAATAAATACTTAATTGGTGTTCATTTTTATTGAGAACTATAATTTTTCTGAAGAATAATCTCATGAAATTCATGAATTGAAAATCATCATTTACTACTATTGATATTCAATATAGATATTTGTAGCAGATAATTTGAAATATGACTTTTTTTGAGATATGGTTTAAGAAGCATATCAAAAAATACTTCATGTTTTTAAGATGTCATTTTCTATGTAATAATGAAATAAAAATATAAGAACATTCAGTGGATAATATATATAAGTTATAATCAAGGGTTATTAATCAAATTGAATAAGTTATAGGTATTTGAATAAATTGATATATATGAATGTTGATTCATATGATATTAGTGGAATTAAAATTAACTAAAGAATAATTGAGATATGTGGGAATGCTTATGAAGAATAAATTTAATAATACAATTGGGAATATAAAATAATTTAATCAAATGATGTAAATTGGAATCCTAAACTTGTTCGGAATAATTTAGATCAGCCTATTTATGGGGAATATATTATTGAATGTAAATATAATTTTTTTGAAGATATAGAATCAGGATTATAATATTATTATTAGATGAATGTAATTTATATTGAACATGAGAAAACAGATGTGGATTGAAATAGAAATGGACCATATATCATGGGTTGAAAACCAATCAGTTTGATAACCTATTGAGAACAAGGTTTAGATAAATATGTTTAATGAATTATTGGATCATATAAGGAATAATTACACATGGGATCTTATTTCAATATCATATGTAAATAAGACTATAATAAAAAAGTTTTTATATTATAATAAGTTCAATGAAAAGGATGTAGTTTCAATATATATATCCATATTTGATATCAATAGTATCTATCATGTGTATGGTGTCGATATTGGGGGAAATTATTACTATTTTCAATACAGGAAGATATATTGTTATTCTTGTATATCGAATATGAAAACAAATGTTGTTTATTATATTGATGTGAAGCCTCCATTCATTAATTAGAAACATTATTTATAACATTTTATCCAATATATTGAATCAAATAATCATCATAGTGATGGAATTATGGTGGGAATGTTGAACAAATTGTTGTATGAGTTCAACATGTTACTTATAGATTGTTAATCCAAGAATGATAATTGTATACAAAAATGAAGAGTTCTATGTTAAATGTTGAAATAACATATATTGTATGTGGAATAGTATAGGTACCCTAATATTCATCGTTAATATGGATTGAATAAATTGTACACGTGATATGGAATGTGATTATAAATAAATTTTCAAAAAAATAACTTTGCTTTTGTATTTTTCAATTCACTAGGAGTAGAAGTTTTTTTAGTGACATGATTTATAAGAGGTTTTTAAATCATTAAACCATTGGATTAATATTCCACAGAAATTTTGAAAAATATTTCTCGAAAGACTAAATAGAAACATTTACAACCATTTTTTTGAGATATAATTGAGAAAATATGAATGTTACATTTTCAATAATATATAAATTGGGAATAAAAATATATTTTTTCATTATCTTATGAGATATAATCTATATATTATGTTTGATGTGTCATTTTTTGAATGATATCATGGTGATCTAAAGTCACAACACATGTTGGCTAAAAAATATTATTCCGTAGATAAAATGAACATAACATTATGATCTGATGTATAAAAGATTCATAGATCACTGGTTTTTTGGTTTAATAGTTGTCAATGGGATATGATATAACAATGATCAAAATTCAACAACATCAGAATTTTATTTTTGGGAAAAATTATTGGAGATAGAAAAGTAAGAAATAATTTTATATGAAAATGAGTAAAGATGAAGGGGTTATATTTCAACACAATATTCTTATACATAAATATTATCTATAAAATTATAGCTGAATTAATTGGAGTGATACATTGAAAAACAATTTCAAAATATATTATATAATAAGAATGAAATTTATTATTCATTAAACCTAGTGAAACTATATACTTCTTAATCTAGTCATAAGAAACAGATTTCATCATGGAGAATGATTCTAATTCAGATGTATAGTGGATTGCTATTTCTAAAAAAACCAAATATTAATAATAAGTAAAACAAATAAATACCAATGGAATGATTTGATGATATTAGGATGAAACATTAGTTTTACCCACTCCTTCTAACTTATGGAAGTTACAAACTACAATAATATAATTTGGATTTATTTCAATGGTGTTGAGTGATATAAAACATATAAGAGGGGGAAAAAGAAAAATCTTACGAAAGAATGATATATTATCTTATGTTATAGTTTATGAATATAATATTATTATTCCCATTAAAATGTGGAGAATGTAATAAAGTGAAATTTTAATTGAGTTCAACAAGAGAGTGTTTATCCAAATCAATAGACCTCAATTTCTTATCCCCAGAGGTTGGAATTCTCATAACTATATTCTAATATCTTGTATTATGGTGGAAAAAACATCTCATTATGAATTTTTATGGTGACTAAAATATTTATGTTGATGATAATAATTTTTTTGATGATAAATAAATTACAAAGGGAGAGATTAATTATCATATTTATTTAAATCATTTAAAGAGTATATTTTTGTCATAATTATTCATTTGGAAGTTATCCCTCATCATTTATAGATAATATTGTTATTTCTTGGATTCTATGTACATAAAATGAGGAATATAAGATCTGAATCTATATTCCATAGTTTTTTTTATAAATTTATATAATAATGAGATATATAATAATATATTGTAGCAATGTATCTTATGAATTCTCACGGGTCAATATGTTTCAGGAATCTTAATTATAGTTTATTGGTGTCCTTAATATTTTTATAATTTATAATAATATTTGAAATTATAAGTATTATAAATCTAATTTCCTATTTATGTGAATAATACTTAATAATCATGATGATTTGATGAGTAAATTTTTTGACAATCAGTAGGAACATTTATGAAATGTGTTAGAGTTACTATTATACATGTAAAAAAATTACTACAATAAATATTTGATTCAACCAGATATTATTATATGATATGTTGAATGTAATACTAAAGATAATATGAATGGTACTTCAAATGTTGCTTTATTGTAATTCCAATGTTACAATATCATGATTATTTTTGATTCTACTATGATTCAAGATGAATTAAATTAATGAAGGAAGGATAATTTTAATGCAAATAAATAAAATTCTGTAGAAAAAATTAAAGATTATTCAGTGTAATCTAATAATGCTTATACTAATAATATATAGTTATATAATTTTATTCAAAATAATAAGAGAGGAAAAAGTGAATTCTATATAATTTACTTTTTAATAATAAAAACATTAATATTTGAATCTTAATTATTACGATTATTTATAATATCATAAAATGTATTTCAACTTGATATATAATATAAGTTGAATGGTTGAAAGTTAAAAATTTTATAGGATTATAACATCTGTTGAATTAATGATAGGATGAGTGGATGGTTAATATTGATGTCTAAAATAAGATCGAATGATGAGAAAATTTGATTTGTAAGGTAGAGATAACAAAAGATATTCATTGAAGGATGTTTTGTAGAAACATAAATTGAACACTATAAGAAAATGAGATATTAAAAATTACATTCAATTAATTCCATGGACGCATGGTATGGATGTTATAATAAATATGGAAACCCTACAATGAAAGGAAATAATGGTTTATTTCACAATAAATAGATGTTTACGAATCATATGATTTAAATTATTATAGGGATTTCATTTATAATTTTTGTGAATACAAATTCTATATAATGATACTAATATAAAATTCAATATACTAAATTCAAATTGTTTACCTTCAAAATTATAGAAGATATTTTTTTGAAGATATGAATAATTTTAATGTCAATTTTGGATAAATAGATGATCAATAAAAACTCTAATATCCTTCTATAATTTGAAGATTCATCATAAGAGTTTTGGTTTTGTGGGGTTTCAATATTACAAATTTTATTGTCCCCATATCCATTAATTTGATGTTATTTATTAAATGTTCAATCTAAAATATATTTTTTAATTTATTATTTAAGAGAATAATATATCGAGTGGGACTTGTATTTTTCGGTTAATATACTTGTTTAATGATGAGGGTAATTTATTATGGTTAATTTTAAGTCATTATTGGAGATATTTAAATTTTAAAAGTTCAAAATGTTGATATTAGGTGTAATGCTATTTTGGTAGTTGATATTCAATATTGATATGTTCTAAAAATTCCAATTATGAGGAATTGTATCTTTTATTTACCCATTTACCATTAAATAATTTCCTATTTTATCGATGAAACCAGTAGAAAAGGTCATCATACATAATATTATAGGTAATAGTGTAAAATAATGGGAATGATTATAATAACTAATTGAGGAAATTAGTTTTGGGAATCTCTTATAAGTAATTATTGATAATTTCATATATCACTTATACTCATTGAATTATATCATATGAACTATTTTAATGAACTAGAAAAAATATAGAAAGTAAAATGCCCTAAATACTGTGTTTGATCATTATAAAAATCTTATTCTCCTTATTTTTATTTTTATTTTTAATTCTTATGGGAAATGTTGTGTTTCTAATTTTGAGAGGATCATAACTCTAACATTATGCAGATGATAACATTAGTTTAGAAAAATAGTGTAAAAAAATTCAAGACCACAACCACCACCCTTCATACATGTATATCATATACATGAAATCATCTAGACATAATGTGAGTTCTAATCATTAGGTTTTGATGTCCACATAACCTCTGTATATTTAAATGGTTAAACATGGTTGTCAAAATCTTATTAGGAAGATATTTTTGTGGATATAAAGTAAATGGTTATGGGGCCAATTCATTCGGTAAATTATTTTTAAATTAAATCCTTATATTGTTTATATCATGTAAATAATCAAATTTTATATAGAGAAAATATCTATAAATAAATTTAGTCAATTCATTTATAAAAAATAAATATAAAATGTTTTAGGGAAAAATTAAAATGAAATCAACATACACTAAAATGATTCCATTTAAAAAAATCAGTTTGAGAAAACTATTATGAATGATATGTGTGTTATTTTCGAAACCAAAGATGATGGAATGAGCTTAAGTTGATTTATTTGGATAATATGAAATTTTTAAAAATCTAATGGATTTGTTTCTCAAAGAATGGTGTCTCAAGGAAGTAAAATTATACTTGATTTATTTAACTAATCATTAATATAATAAAAATTATAATTATTATGATCATGTGATAATTAATTTTATTTACACTGTGGAATTCTTTGAGACAAAGATAATTTTGGATTAGGTAGATTGTTGTCGAAAGAAGGATGAAAGTGACATGTCATTCCTTTCCTCAAATATTAAGAGGGGAAATGGAAAATATTATGGGATAGTTCCACTCTCATGATTTTAATATTGAATAATTGATAAAATATAATAGGGATCATCGGTAATCATTACATAATCATGAGTTTTATGTCAAAAATACATTTTTTATAATTTTATTATCATTATATTTTTTAGTTCTACACAATTATGAAGTCACTTGTAATAAATAAATATAAATTATATTATATAATATTCTAATTAAAATCATTTTTCTCAACAAATATAAACACATATGATATAAAGAATTATATTCATGAAATATATTCAAAATTTCTATCATTACCTCAGCCTTGTTAGTAATTCTCATTAAAACCCTATTAAGACATTTTAAAATGTGGGATGTGTAAAAAAATAAGATTTGTATATGACATAAAAATAAAAAATAAATCATGTTTGTTTATGAATACATAGAAAATAATTATATTTTTTGAAATTAAAAAGTTGGATCACAATAAAAATATTACTAACAATTATATATAAATTTCCAAAAAAATCCAATTTCAGAAAAGAATTCATCAATAATAAAAAATGAAAAAAATATTTTTAATTATTTTTATTAATTAAAAATGTATGGAATCATTATAAGAAATATATACATTTTTTGTCACTTCATTGATATAGAACTCTCTCACATAGTCGAAAATGGTAGGTTATGAGTCATCATGTGCACCACCACGTACATTAAAGGCTACCGACTAGAAATGGGGGTGTGAACTGTATAATGGAGAGACAATACCATCAAGTATGAAATCTCATTGTAATAGTAATAAAGCATATAAATGAAATAAATAGTTGTATATTAATAGCATAAAACATAAATAATATCCAATTATATAATAAAATAAGTAATAAAATATTAATAGAATTATGATATAGAATATAAGTTAATGTGATTATAGAATCATTAAAATTATTAAACTAATATACTAAAATAAAGACTAAAACCCCTAGTCTAGTACCCAATGTTTTACCAACCTCCAAACTCAATCACATCAAAAAATCTTGTTATCAACAGAAAGGTCTATTGCTATTATCCAAACCTGCATCCACATAATCAACTTTGGTACCAAATAGAGGCCCGAATTGGATGTGAGTATAACTTAGTAGGTCAATAAAATCATGTCTAACTATCTAGTTTAATTTAATGTGTATTGAATAAAGTAAAAAATATGTGTATTAAATATCACAACAAATAAATAAATAAAATAAAAAACTACTTTCTCTATGTGTTTAAATATCTCTTAGCATGTCTTACAGCCATTCGAAACACAAAAATATTACCATGGTAATGTAACATGCTTTAGATTGATGGAAAAATATCATTAAGAATGAGTTAAAACCATTCCAACCACAACCATATAACTATGGTAGATTCACAAAAATACAGTTCAAATACCTATTAACGTTACATTATCCAGTTTGAATCCATATAAACCTTACATAATAGGACTTGGAAGATCTCTAAATTTATAATAGTTTCAACATAGGATTAGGGTGATCCCACTCAATGACTGCATTATAGAATTAATGTGTGAATGTTCTAGGGCCCTGGTCAATATATAATCATTTCATTATGGAACAAAATTCTTTTCTTGCAACATGGATATCAAAATATCACATAATAAATATCAATGTTTAATTATGTGAATTACAATTTATATTTAATATAACAATTTCAATTAGTACACTATTAATTGAATGTCATATCAATTAGAAATATGTAACAAAATATGTATTTTATATTAATATATCACCTAAGATCTTGCATCGTACTAAACACACACAAAACCATTATCTATTTAAAATATATTTTAGGTTCGTTCATCTAATGAGTATCCATATTTTATTTCAGTGACCAATTAAAACCAAAGAAAATCAAGGAACACCCTCATTCCTTTATTTATTATATTTGTGAACATATTTTTATGTCATAATCATGATATTTTATAATCATTGTAATAATAACATATATTAAATAATCACACCCCTATACTAACTCGTTAAGAACTTATTTATTTCAACATAAAACACCAATGAAGAAGAAGGTGATGATGATTTCCCAATGAAAGATAGATCAAAACTGACCAAGATCAAAAACTAAAATGCATGAAGTTAATGGAAAATAGTGAAATGGTTAGATGAAAAAGGTATATAAGGGGAAACTAAACAAAAAATCCATACCAGTGATTGATCATGTAAATGGGACTTCTCGAAGGGAGGTTAGACACCAAATTATCCTACAAGATTCCCTGAGGTGGAGAGGAGAAGGTTGCAACCATAATAGATTAAAATTTATCCATTCAACAATAACTAAAAATTTAGGTCTAGGAATTACTTAGTGCGTAATATAGTTACATGTTCTGTAAATATTTTTTTTGAATATATAAAAAAACCTATAACCATAGATTACATTAATAAAAATCAAGAACATTATTAGATATCTAATACATATACATGTCATTTAAATGTTCTAATGAGGGTTTTCACCTTCTATATCACTTTAAAAAACTTGAACACCCATTATATCATCCCTACTTACCAATAACACATGAAACACATAACTCATTTATAAAAGGACTCCATTATTTCAAAAATCCATACATCCTTGAACAATATGTCATTTCTCAATCAAGGTCTCTCAAAATATTATACATCCAAAATAAAAATGCAACTGAATGAATAATTAATAGAAAACTCAATGTGAGAAATACCATGAAAAATATACAATCTTACCACCTCCTCCACCATATAACATACCATACTTGAGATACTCAAGACATAACTATGTGGTTATAGTAAAATAGTTTTCCCGGAATGATAAAATATTTTAATCCCTCTCCTATGTCCCCTCCTAAAATCACCCATTCTACTAGTGGACTCGAACAAACAGTATAGAATTACCACAAAGATATTCCCCACTACAACCCACAACGAGTATTAGATACTCCTAAAACAATGCAACAACAAAATGCTCACCATATGCCATGTATTCCACACAAAATGGGATAGGATGAGATATATATATATATATATATATATAACATGTGGAACGCGTTTTTCATGGAACTATAACAATATAGATGGGATAAAAGCTATTTAACTAGAAAAAACCATTCAACTATCTCAAATGGCACAAAAAACAATGGTGATTGCTTTCTCGATTTCTGGTTACGGGGATTCCCCAACCTTCGAAACACATGAAGACAAGCATGATAACCATCCTTGAATCCTATTTTTTATCATCATATGTTAACATATGATTATTACCTTCTCTTTCAATTCATAGTCCTCTATATGATCAACTAAACCTTCTCAAATGTCTCATGCATGAGACGAGACAGAACAGGTGTTGACTCGCCGACCTACCTCCAAAAAATATGGAAACTACAAGGACTATCATACAATGCGTCAATAGTTTCATTCAAATCAATTAATGAATGATATTATTATATGAAGAATCCACTAGTTCTATATTTTTTTCTCATGAACCACTGATATATAAAATATTGGATCATAACATATCCCCAATAACATGAATATTTTACTCAAATAGACTTTCAGAATATTTTTGAAAGGTTGTGGTCAAAATGACCCAAAATCCCAGAGCCATATAAATCCCCTTACAAAAATGTGATGTGAAAGAAGGATATCTATCTGAAATGATATTAGTTGGATCACATGGTAATCGAACCACCTCAATCATGTAAATAATACTTATATAATCAACTTTGAAGGATTCAATGATAGCCATGAAGTGGGATATTTTAGGCATTCGATCCAAAATAGCTCATACATCATCCATATTATATGTTTTCCTTGGTAATCCTGTCACAAAATCTACTTTGAAAACATCCCATTTAAAATTAGTAATAGCATAAGAATGAAAAATACCATCTATCCTTTGATTCTCTACATCCACTTATTAGAAAGTGAGTTTTCCAGACCCCAAAATTTCCACATTTTCCATTATTTCTTGACCTCATGTAATATCTATAATGATCACGATACATCTTTGTAAAACCAAGATGCACAACCCATATAGAAGCATGAAACTCCCTTATCATCTCCTCATGTAATCTCATAGGTACCCATAATTGTCCATGAAAAGGAAGATAACATCAACTAAAAAGAGACCATCCTAATGGTGTGCCCCCTCCATATAATTTTTCTCTCAGAACTAAACCATCTAGATGAGAAAACTAATCAGTATTTGTCTAATAAAAAATCTGGAGTATAATATATGTTGATGTCAGACAAACACATCCTAGAGACTTATGAACATCTAGACACACATCTGCTAATATTTTCATCATCCATCACTCATTGAAGTAATCCCGTAATGACTATATTAGAGTGTTTTGTCACAAGGTGTTTCCAATTAAGTTTCACTTTCTTATTGTATAAGACAATTAAAAGTCGAAATACTATAGATAGTCGACCTACCTACTCTTTCAATAGTTTAGTAATCACTATAAAAATATATAACAGATTCCCTTTTGGTCCATTTATATCACAAAAATCTCACCCAAGAGATAGTGTATCCAAAATCATAGGGCATATAACCCTGCTACATACTCTATATTGTGAGTAGGTTTATTAATCTCATGTAATCTAAATACCCAAGAGAAATAAGAAAACACTCGGTACTCCTTCATTAGAACTATTTCAAGTATAACTCTGGATGCATCAAATTACAATGTAGATGATTTACCTAACACATGTACTGTGTGGATAGGTTGTGAGGTCATATTGCCTTTCAAAACCAAAAAAATATCTCTCACAAAAATCAGATATAACAAACATCACCCATTTCATGTTAATCCCAGACATCAGTGCTTCCAAGATACCATGAATAAAAATTTATTTATGTCCACTAACAGTCATACCTCTAAGATGACATGGAAGAAAATTGAACATTATTAATCCAGAATAATCATTTTATTAGCGTGAAGTTAATCTAATGCCCTATTATTATACATTGGAAAATTTCATGATTTTGTTCATGGTCATATGACAACATCAAGTACACTATGTTGTTATTGAAATAAACTGTAAGCCATTCCATAAAAGAAAGAAAGATCATATTCATAAGGCCCATGGATACCATATATGAATTATTAAACCAAAACAACATCACTAAAAACTCATATAATCCTTATCTTTTCCAAAAAAATGATTGAGGTATGTCTGATTTTATCCTCTTAATAACTAGTAACCACGTATAAAATCTATCATAGAGACAATATTATAACCTCTGATTTGATTGAAATGATCATCAATGCGCAAAAGAGGATAAAATTTCTTGATCATCATATGGTTCAACATTTGAAAATCCAATCATAAGTGAAAAGACACAAAAACTTTCTTAGAGAAGTGAACTTGAGAAACCCAAGGAGATAAAGTAGGCCATCTGAAGACATCTGATTCTAGATCTTCAAACTAAACATTCATCTACCAATCATCTCCTAGTTCCATTCTATTTGGTGGGATAAAAATTGTCTCTCCTCCTATCACTAACAAGATAATGAACATTATCTCTCTCACGAGAGGTGTGTTGTAGAAATAATCAATAAAAACATCCAAGACATGATCTACAACATGAGGAATAGATTGATGATTCATTCCAAAATTATCTAGAGTTGTACTGGTAATCTTATCGATGAGGAAATTTAATATGCACGAAATTATCCTTGCATGACCAGAGTTGGAGAATTTCATTTTCAGCATGAATAGTTCCCAAATGAAATGGAAACCAATAATCCCGAGAGAACAAATCTTACAACATTTAATTTTCCCTGAAAGAACAACCAACGGTGTACCGATGGATATAAATTCATCCATCAATTCTACCTCCAAGCCCAAACCATCATAAAAAATGGAATATATAATAAAATATGTTTATCCTATACCAAATAAACACAATTTGAGGGAGATGTTTCAAGAATCGTACCTATTAATGTATATGGTTCTTCACCTAGAGTAGTTGTATTTGTAAAAAACATGTGTATATATTTTGTCCTTATAACTAAGGCTACAATATTATTACCCAAAGATACTTCCCTTTCATGGTACTACAACTAATTTATTGGGAAATTTTTCCCATTACTCACCCAAAACGCCCAATATAACTCTCAATACCATTTTACTTAGGTTTATCTAAGCCCCATCCAAGATCTAGTGCCTATCAAAATCCCCTACTGATGGTCTACTATGAGAAGTTCACTGATAACCTCTGAATGTGACCTAGTCTACCTCAGATTTGACACTTAACTATGGTGTATGGATACTGAGCGATTATATGGACAAAAGTACCACACTGATTGCACAAGAATGGAATATATTCTTGAGAGGGTTTCCCTCTACACTGACTACTCATCCCACTAATTCCTTTTCTGAACATATCATAGATAAATTCATTAAACATGATAAACTGTTCCCAGATCACCCTGTCAAAATAGCATGGCCATAAGTCGGGGCCTCTCTTACATTGTCTTTCAATTATGAGTGTCTAGTTCATCACATCCTCAAAGTTTCTCAAATGGGAAATTTTTACCTATGAGCTGATCTCATAGATGAGATAATCTTGAAATCCTCTTTCCTAAAAATATCATCATCTCCCAAAGATTATTCAAAGAACTCTATGTTTATGTAATGTCAAATATAGTCCAAGAATATCATTCCCTCACACATCATATGTATAAACTCATAATATTTTTCATCCCTAACGTCTCAAGATTAAAATGGCTCAAAAACATCTTCTATATGTCATTCCATGATAGATCCAAATTATGTATTAATTTCTATTGAATATATCTCCAATTCTTGGAATGTCCATAAAGAATATATTTAAAAATACTCAAACTTATATTTGTAAGTGTATAAAGATTGAAGATGATCACATTGAGTAACTTGGTCAAGAACACGACTACCTTGGGTCCTATTTCCAAAGTAACTATTTGGTGGTTTATATATCTGAAACAATTCTTCCATCTCAAACATTGAAGGAATGGTATGAAAATTATTAATTTATTTGAATCACATGACCCTTAACAAGCTATCATAATGATGACCATCCAATGATTATGAGTAACTATAGGATTCTCTAGATCAACTATGTTAGAACCATGCTGATTTCTATACTCATGAATCATAGGATAAGGATGATGAGGAATAAATTCATATATAAATAAATGAACATCATAGAGAACTAGCTAGAAATATGTTCATCCTCAACATGTGGCTAATACCAAGACCCATTAACTGATGGTCTCTCTTAATGTAGCATATTTGTGTTTTGGAATGACACATAAAATCATGTAATTTGTCCATTGACATAGAAATCTCATATCACAGTTCAATAAGTTATTATATATTATATGAAAATATAGATATTTCCCTCTCATGAACAAAAAAAAGTCAATATATCTCTATGTACCTACTATGATGCATACATTATCATCTTATGCCATATCAGTCCATGAGTACAAATATTAAGAAATTGTAACATCATAAAACATTATCCACACACAACATGTGAGTCACCCAAGGTAAAATAATATAAACAAGAATAATAATAAAACACAAACAACAATACCATCCCTAGGAACTCTGATTTTCACCCACACATTGGTTAGCTTATCACAAAAACACACTCATTACAATTAATTTAAGCATCCTAGTCTAATTTATTATTTTCTCAAAAAATAAATTATATGGAAAGAAAACCTCCCATTGATACCACATTGTAACATCCTTTAATTCGTCACTCTCTCACGTGGAAAAAAATGGTTGTTTATGATATAAAAAATGCACTTCCTCCTAAAAAAGTGGCAACAAAACTTGTATAGGGGTTTGAAGTATATATTTGGGAGAATATACCATTGGTATAATGTTTCTTAATAGCAAAATTCATCCATATAAATAAAAAAATAAAATTATAGAGAGATAGGAAAAATGACATGATCCAATACAATAATCTAATTAATAATAATTTAATGATGTAAGGACATGATGATATCTAACTTTATGTCATGATAGAAATGTTATAAGTAAAAGAATAAAACACTCAATTGATGTCTCAAAAGTCCTCGGTCCTAATCCCAATTCATGTACCACCACCAAATAATAACCCATAATACATGAACTAAATCAACAAAATATTTATTTCACTTTTTCTAAAATCGCTCCAAATTAATATTTTCAGATACCAAATAGAAGCTTGAATAGGGTGTGAGTATAACTCAGTAGGTTGAAACCACCATTTCTAGACTAGAAAATCTGATATACAGTGTATTAGATAAAGATATAAATACGTGAATTAATTAATTCAACAATTAGTAAAATACAACATCTTACATTAGCTCTGTGTAGGAATATCAATGAGCGTGGATTACGACCATTCGAACCACAACCATATAGCCATAGTAAAACAACTTTCTTCAGTGCCTTTCAATAATATCTCTAATCCGGTCTTATAACCAACCAACCACAACCATATAAGAATGATATACTCTAAAAAATCTATGTTAAATTCCAATAATAATTACATAATCCAGGTAAATGTCCTATATGCATTGAAATATTGGGAATTGGTATATCATTATCTTTATAAGAATTGCATCATGGCTATGGGATGAGCTAACTTAATATCAACATTATATAATATAATTGTGCATCTTCTAGGACAAGTTGATATATAAATATTTTTCATGGAACACAAGTCATTTAATACAACATGGATATCACAATATCACATCCTATGTAACAATGGTTAATTATGTTAATTTCCATTTTTCATTCATCTAAAAAATTTAATTTAAACACCATTGATTAATATTCATAAAAATAAAAAATAAGGGACAACATATGGATTCTTTATCATGTAATAACCAAAGATATTATTTCATTTTAAACTCTCTATAAACTATTAACCAATGTAATTATATTCATGGATAACTCAATAAATGGGTAGCTATATTCTAGGTCAAAATCCAATTGAAACCATAGAACATCACAAAATAATCCCATTCATTTATATAATTTATTTTTTCCCTTTACATTAGTGAAATCACAATATTGATTAATTAAGGATATTATCTAACAATGGGGTCATGATTTAGTCCCCATAACTTTAATTGGTGATGAATAAATTACTTCCAATGGAAAACTACAATAATAATGAAAGGGAAAATTATTTCCAATTGGAATATATATCATAATTCACCAAGATTAAATTAAAAAATAATAATGATAAAGGGATTTTACCATAATGGATTGAAGAAGTATTTAGTGAAGTGAAAACAGAACTAAATATACATACAATGGATTGTTCCATAAGAAAAAAGATTTTAGGAAAAGTGGTTGGTACAAAAAATTATCATAGGTTATTTTATATGGTTTAATGGAAAAGGATACATTGAGAATAGAATAAAATTAATCCTCACAATATATAATAAATTAGTATGTTGTGTAATTACATGAAATGTAATGTAATAACACTTTGTGTAAATAATTTTAATTAGATACCCCATATAACCAATTTCCATTCACTAATTAAAACACCCAAACAATAAATAACATTTAAACCATTTACATTATATTTAATTTTTTTGAAGATGGGTTTTATTCCTATTTTCCTTTTAATATACCCAAACCCCAGTTAAAGCTTCTTAATAATCGACGAGCTTATGGATAAAATAACCTATTTATACCAAGGCTCCATTAATTAAAACAAGAGTGCATCCATGAACATTATGTTATTTCCCCAACAAAGGATCTCTATAAAAATCCTTTCTATTTTTTCTAATATTTACTCACAACCAATGAAATCATTTCATTAAAAGAGAAACATACAAGAAGAAATCAAAACTGAAATAAAAGCTAATGAAAAATACAGAGATAGAAATACTGGGAAAATGATTGGATCTTACATTTTTAACATGTTACGTAGTTATTATATTTCATTAAACGTAAGCTAATGAGTAATCACATAGGAGTATAACATAAATTAAGTGATATCACGATGAAACATTAAATAAAAAAAATCAAGAAAAACATCCATGGAAACAACATAAGGTGGACATAGTCCCATCAAGGATTATGCTTACACTAAAATCTGATACACAACATCTCATGATACAATAACATTACCCAATAAACTATTGAACTATTTGGTATCACCACTCATAAAATGTGTCAATATTATATTTACCATAAATCAAAATCAATCAGAATGAATAATCATAAGAATCAACAATTGAAAGTAATTGTTTATATAATCAATTTTCATATCGCAGTCAAAGGATATTTCCTTATTAAATACTTTGAGATGTAAATATAATAAATGTGTAACCCCATAACATAATGACGAATAATATATATATATATATGAGAGGCTTATATAAGTATTTCAGATTCATTCCATGAAAATTAAATAAGAGAGAAACTCAATTATGGAGAGAATGATCATAACCAAAATAAAAAAATGTGGATAATAGATGAACCTTATATAAATAAGAAAAACATATATATATATAAATAAATTTTCAATTTAAAAACAATTATGAAAATACATTCAATAAATAAAAAATAGTGTTTTCACAAAATTAAACATGAAATATTGTAATGAAATTAAATCATAAAATAATTGTTATGGTGGTGGGAAAACCCATTAATGTCATATATGTTAAAAATAATCATTATTTTATATTAAAATAAATGAAAAATTGTTCTATAAAAAATATATTGTATGATTAATTTCAAAAATTACATCAATAAAGTCAAATGTGTGAGAAAATGTAACTTCTAATTCATTAATATCTATTTAAATACAACAATAAAATAATTTTTAAAATAGGTTCCTAAAAGAAAAATAATTTAAAAATAAATCACTAAAACATTTTATGTGAGTATTTTTAAGTAATGTGTCCCTACCATGAGCCTACCATGTCACATGTTCTGCTTATCTAAATGAATAATATACATTGTTTATTATTAGCTTTAGTTATAAAAAATTTCTTATTTTTCTAATTCCCTTAATATCAATCTATATATATTTACCTAGTCAATTAAGTTTACATCATACGTTTTGATGATATTTGACTCATATGTCAAAAATTACATCGGTTCGTTGAATACGATCAAATATATCATTATTTAATAATATGAAAATAATTTTCATGTAATAAATATAATTCTTATAATATAATTTTACTTTTAAGTCAAAAAATAAAATATGGTTTTGAAATACTGAATTATGTTATGCATATAGAGATGGTAGGTCGCACATATGCATGTGTAACATTTTCATTTTTCAGTAATCATGAAGAAAAGAAGGAAATTTTTTAACATTACTATATAAGTATTAATACATGAATTTCAAATAATTTACATATATAAAATTATATATTTAATATATGTGATTTCATAATGAAAAATTAATCACCACTTCATGAAAGTGGTAATCTATAGGAATGCCCAAACGACGTTATAATTTTTTAACAAATATAATTTAATGAAAGTATTTCATATGATAAATTTTTGGAAAGAAAAATAGTTCATAATTATAATATATAGAAATAATACCACTGTTATCACCATATATGGTGTTTGGGGATGGAAAGTGAAATATATTGGTTTATTAGGCATTAGTCTATTATATACAATCATGATATATTTTTTTCAAATTTGGTGGATGATTTAATGTATAATTGTTATTCCATTATAGTTACAAAAATATTATTATATCTAATATATCCTTAAAATTATTTCCTCAAGTTTAAATAAGATTTTTTGGTGGAAGAAGAATAAATAAAACTAAAACATTTTGTCAAAGGCTATACTTAATATTCAATCAGGCTCCATTAAATTAAATCATAAGCTCTTTGTTGTTTATATTATACCAAAAATAATTCAAAAATAAAATATTATATGTTTTTAGTAATTTATATTTTTAGGTATTTGGATAAATATAATATCTTTTAGATGTGAATAAAACTTGTGCGCTTGTACCCTTTTCTATGATAGGGGAGGGGCACTCCTATACTTTCATAATGTAATAAAATAATATAAATTATATATAATTTAAAAATTGATCCCAAATGATAAATTAAAAATATATTATCAGTATTCTTCCAAATGCATTCATATAATTTTTTTTAATATTTAGATATTTTTCCCTTATCTTTTCGTTATAACCCCTTGTTATCATTTTGACCATTATATTGATAACAATGATTTCTACACATTATAAGTTATGATTTTATTATTAAAATTTAAATTGGATTATAATATTACCCTATATGATACTTTAAATTTTGTCTCAACCATTTTTCCTAATATAATAATTTTATTAATTTTTAATAATCTAATAAATTTTATTTATAATAAAATATCATAAATGAAAATTTTAGATCTCCTTATTTTATTTGAATAAAAATAAAACATAAAAGTAAAAAGAATTAAATTCAATCATTTAAAACAACCATAATGTAATATTATTATATAAAAAATACTTGGTACATATAAATTTATTTAAATTGTAATAATATACATATTTGGTAATGATTTATTTTACAATTCTATTAATTCAATAAATATGTTATCGGTGTTATATATTCATTTAATGTAATTATATCAATACTAATATTTATAAATAAATTTCCATTATGATATAAACTATATCTCAAATGAATATTTAAGAATGAATATTTATCATATTAATTTCAATGTTAAAAATTTGAAGATAATATAAAAATGAGAACGACATTTTTTTCATTTCATTACATTAAATATTATAAATGTAATAATCAAAGAGATATGACACATTGTGTTCATAATTTTTAATAATATATATGAAATTTCAAACACAAGAAATTCAATAGGAGAATTTAACATCTTCAAATCATATTTATGTCCTTATTGAAATATTTTTGATTTTATTCATCTTATTTATCATTATAATGGTATCAAAATTTTACTAAGGTTGGTAATAATTTTGGAATAAAATAAAATGGTCATATATAATAAATATATAATTTCTGATACAAAATATGGAATGAATTTTTTATGAATCAATTTATATTATTTTTATAAACTAATTAAATATTAATATGAAAAACATAATTATTTTATAAAAAAATACTATTAAAATATTAAAAGAATTACACAAAATGAAGGTGTAGAATTAATTAAAAAAACTATAATTATATTTTTGTAACATTTAAATGAAATAATAACAAATTAAACCAAATAGAAGTTAAAACATTAATATATATTTTTTAAAATAGAATATTCTTTTCTATAAAAATTCTTATATTTCACTATTAATTAAACAATAAATGTTTTTATACAAATATAAAATTTCACAAAAAGATACTTTTGATATAATAATTCAAAAAATTGTATCCTATTAATGAAATTAAAATTTCAAACTGCTAAAAAAATTAATTATAACAATTTTGTAAAAAAGACAACGAAATTAATTTTTAAGAAAACTCATTTTTTATGAAGAATATAAATTAATTTAAAATTTAGTTCTTATTTACTAATAATTAAGAAATATATAAGTTTTGATTAGGTAATTTATATATAATTCATAAAGTGCCTAATCCTATTCAAACCTTCGTATTCAATGGATTGTATATAAAAAATAAAATTTCAAAAATAATTTTTATAAAAAATATTACAATTTTCTAAAATAATTGTGTAACATGGTAATCAAGATATTTATAACGGTATTATTTTATGAATATAGTGTGTTAGAATCTACCACTAACCTTTAATAAATTATCCCCTAGAAATTTTTATACAATATCATGTATCAATTGTTTGAAATATGAAAAAATATTTGTTTAAATACAACTAAATAAAAATATTTAATAAAACATCCTCAAGAAAAAGTGAAAGGTAAGTATAATGGTCTCCATAAATAACACAAAGTAGGATTTGAAAATGGTGAAAATTAGTGGGATTTGAAATTATAGAAATGCAAGAAAATAATTATTTCAAAATAAATATGGAATGTTGCATAGATCATAGATCACATTAAAACGAATAATGATGAGAATTATAATGACAAAAAAACAATACATGATTGTTGTGTAAAGAAGACTATCGATTCTGTAGAAATTAGGGTAACCTAATAAAATTAATTTTATTTCAAGAACATTTTTATAGAGTTGGGGAATTAGTTTTCCATATTTTATAAGATCACAATGAAATTTACAAACGTGATATATTTAATTTAATTCAGAAATCAATGTCCAACACAGCCATATATATTTCTCCAAATTATTAGTTTGGATGATTATATTTCCCCAATGACAGAATAACCAACATTAACAAAAACATAAACAAAAAAATAGTAACATTATATTAATTCAATAATTAGTAATTAAAAAACAGAAATGGTCCTAATAATAAAAATTTAAAAATAGAAAATCATTATACAAAGAAATAATACATTATTTTTCAAATTTTAGCAATATAAACCAATGTTCAATCTAAATCATAATATAAATAATTAACCATAATTTTCATCAAAATATTCCTGACAGTATTTAAAACACACTAATAATAATTTTTCTATCACATACTATCCCAATATTATTTTTTCATATATCCCCAATAAACATTATTCATTTATAATGACATATACCAAAACATCATATTCAAAAATCATATAATCTCGAATGTATGACAATCAATTCCATAAATTACCCATATCACCATATATACATATTAAAATAATAAATGATTCTAAAATGTAATTTAACCATTATTCAATACATAAAATAAAATTATATTTCCTTTAACTTAACTACATAAAATTATCAAAAATTATAGTGATCTCATTATAAAATAACAGTAAAAATTAATCGGTAATTCACTTTTCAATCCAATGTTTATCTATATATAAAAACATATTTTGAAAATTTTTACTAACCAATAATTACATAAATTTAATATATAAAATAAAACATTAATGTTATCAATAATCATAATAATATTTCCAGAAAATTTAAAGGCATTTATCCTTAGATAACATTCTCACTAAAACCAATACAAACACTATATGCTATGTGAAAATAAATGTCTCCAAAAATACTCTTAATAATAACTGACATCCAATATATAAAACATCAATTAGGGGTGTTTAATCTTTTAATATATTTATATATATTTAAATTATAAACCTATAATTGTATCCATAACACATAATTTAACCTAACATGAAAACAATTCATTCTCTTAAGATGTATAATCCTTTCATTTGTTAAAAACAATATTTAATTCATATTAAACATTAAATAATATTCAGTATTAATTCAAGAATTAATTTTCTTACATTTTATGATGATTATTGTTTAGATTTTTAGAGAATTTGTAAATCACCTATACATAAATATATTTTACATCAGAAACTTTAAATTACTATGTAGTATTAATTAAAAAAATTATGATATAAAATGATTCAATTTAATGAAATATTTTTATTATTATAATCATGATCATTTATTTGTATCTAATAATCCTTATAACCCTTTGAATTATTTTAAAAAAATAGGGTGATCATAATACATCTTTCTGTGGGACACAAAAATATTGAATGAAAAATGATAGTTTATGAATACATCTACATTATTTTTAATTATCAAAACTAAAAACTTGGATAAAATTACCAAGTTTATTATACAAGATATCATAATTTCTTCCGACATTTTTTATTAATAAATTCTTATGAAATATTAATGGAAAAATTAAAACTAATAATTTTTTCTTTTTATATCTTGAAAAAAAGAAACTGTCTCAAAATAAATTTTTTCATTTCCACATTTAGAAATATAATATACTTCCTTCTACATAAAAACTCAATATTAAGAAATGGGAGATCGGAATATAGAACATGATATCAAGATATCAAGGAATCATATGAAATGTAGTAACAATTCAAAAAATTAAATAATCATAATTCAATTCTATCTTCCAAGGCAACATCACAAGGTGGAAATAGTCACATCATGGATTAGGAGTACATCTTAATCCTATAAATAATCACTTAATTGATAAATAAATTACCAATTTAATTATATTTATATATAGGTACAACAATATCAACATGGTCATGTTTATGTGTGGAAAATTTTAAATCAATAAAAATGAATAGTCATAAGAATTAACCCAGTATGACAATGGGTTTCATTAACATTCTTCATAAAATAATAAATTTTTATTTTATTAAGAATAAATTTCAAAATCAAAAATAAGGCATTTATAACCCCAACCAAGAAGGGATAATATTCAATATATATATGTTAGAGACATATATAAAGAATATATAGTAACTATATACCATTAATGAGAGAATGAAAGAGGGTTAGAGAGATTATATTCACAACCAAATGATAAGGGGGATGTTTATAGGGATCACTTAATCCCTAAAGAAAAACATATGAAAATATATAAATATCCATTCCATATAAAAACATTTTTTATAATACATAAAAATTTGAAATCTTATATTTACTTGAAGAAAATATGAATTATTGTAAAATAATCCAAAAATCAAATTACAGTAATGGTAGTGGGAAAACCATTAACTCTAAATATATTAAAATGGATAATTTTTTGAGTAAAATAAATAAAGTCAAAAAATTCTATAAAAAATATGTAAAATTATTTCAATTGAAATATTATATAATAATTATAAAAGAGAAATATAATTGCATTAATAATTCATTTATTCCAAGGTAGATATATCAACAAAATAATTTAATGAATGAGTACAAGGGAGAAAATGATTTATATAAAAAATCATTGCAATATTTAATTATAGGGTTTTAATGTGATGTATCAATTACATTGGGCATAACACATCACATGTCATAAATATCATATTGAATGTTAAACATATTATAATATTTAAATTATTTGTAATATTTTTTTATATATATTAGAAGATTTTTATATTATTAACATGCTATAAAAAATTAATTTATCATTCAAGGTCACGTCAGTTTTTTTTACAATATTTGGATCATATGTCTAAAATAAATTTTTTTTGGTGACTATGGTCAATGAAGTCATTATTCCACCATCTATAGAATAATAATCATTAAATAATTATTATCTTTATCTTAATTAATCATTTAATACCACCCATTAAATATCATAATGATTAATGAACAAATATAAATCATTGTGATGTTATGTTTTTTGTACCAATGGGTAAGGATTGCATTTATCCATGATAATGATAAAAAAGTTGAAAAATATTTTATATTTCTAGAAAAATTCCTATATAATTTATATAAATTATTATCATTAAATAAAATTACATATTTAATATATGTGATTTTCTTATTTAAAACTAATTCCAATTCATTGTTGAGTTGGAAATCCACACAGTAACACAAACAACATTATCAATTTGTAATGAATGGAATTGTAAGAAAAGAGACGATATACAATATTGTAATTATAATAAATATTTCATTAATACCATATATATATATATAAATATATAAGAATTTACTATACCATTATAACCATTCTTGATTAGTTGGGATAGAAAACAAATTTCATTGGTTCGTGAGGCAGTAGTTTACCATACACAAAATCAATAGTTTTATTTCTGATTTGATAGTTGTGGAGATGGATATAAGTTATTCTATTAACATAAATAAAAATCACAATATTGAATATAATTTTTTTGGCTCTTTGATGAATATTTTTTGTGGGAATAAGAATAAATAAAACTAAATCATTGAGTTAAAAGTAATACATCCTCTTCAGACAACCTCTTATCCTTTGTACCTCAATCTATCTAATATAAATATTATGCCCAAAATAAGACCTCTAAAATTTTTCTAGGTATTTAAATAAGGTATTATAGTAGTTATTTTCTGAAGAAAAATTATTTTGAGTGTGAAAATGTGAGGATGTGAGGCACCAGCTTATAAGATAGGGGATGAGCGGACAGAGAATTTATGAAAACATTTAATTAATATTAATTATTAATAAATGAAAATTTATTTAAAATGATTTATTCCAAATATACTATGTGTATGGGTCAAACAAATCACATTAATCTTTTTACATATTTAGATAATGTTTTTACCCAAACAGTTTTGTTTCAAACCATTTAACCTTTTTGATAATAATGGCGATAAAAAATATTTTTACTCTATTAGGGTAAAGATATTATCAATAAATGAATAATTTGACAATAAATGGACTACTGGTAATATTTTCAAATATACCCCAAAACATAGGTTTATCATAATATTTTTAGTAACTTTAAATCATTTAATGAACTAATTTTTAATAAATAATATAATTAATTCCAATTTTAGATTAATTCATTACCTTTCATTTTGAAAATATAATTATTGAAAAATAATTAAATTATAATCCAGTAACATCTATCTATCAAGATATATTGGTCAAAAAATCATTTATCACAACAATTAAACGATATTATATTACTTGTAATATTTTTATGATCAGTGATTTTATTTTTCAACTAAATGAAAAATTATAGTTTTAGCATCATGTAATAATTAACGGGAATAATTTCATTCTTTAGAATTATACATAAATTACACGTAAAAATTAAAATATATCAAAAATTAATATTTATAACTTAGAATATATTCTATTATACTATATTTAAAAAATAATAATACATCAATGAAAATGCCCTTTTTAAAATATCATTTCATAAAATAATATAATGATTCAAATTTAAGAAATATATATTATCACATTTCTATTTTGTGAAATGGATGGTATCATTTTAACATAACTTATCAAATAATATTAAATCATTTTTTCATGATATTTTATAGACCTCAGGAAATTATTTTTAACCATAATTACAATGTTTACCCTTATTATAATGACAGAAATTTACTAAGGCTGCTACTCATAATAAAAAAATAAAAGTAACTATTTAAAAAAGTCATAAATATTGATTCAAAATATGGAATCCATATTTCTTGTTTCAAAATTTGGAACTAGAATAAGTGAATTTAAAATTAAAACAAACAAAATTAAAAACAATTTTTTAAATAAATTCCTATTAAGAATAAAATTGTTTAATATCAAAACAAATTCAAAATTCACTCCAATAACTATAATCGGAATATTTTTATCTAAATAAATCTAATTAAATTTGGAAACTAATTAAAAATATATTTTTACAATGAATATACTTTAAAATAAAATAAATATTTCAACAATAATTACTATTTCCATTATTAAATAAAAAATCAACACTTTCAAGAAAATAGAAAAATTTTACAATAATTAAATTTTCATTCAATGATATAAATAATTATGTAATTTTAAAAAATAATATTATTAAGATTTAATTAATTTAATTATAATTTTTTTTTCTCAGAAAAAATAAATAAAATCTTTTTTTTGAAAAATATGTATTTTTAAATAATAATATGACATCACTAAATATTGAGTTGTTATATCCTAATATTTAATAAATATATATCTATTTTGGTTTAAATTTATATTTATTTCATTATTTGATTACTTATATTCATACCCTCTAAATCTATTTCTATGTTATAATAGTCACACATAAATAACAATATTTTTGTAAGATAACACAATTCAATTAATGATCGATGATTCGTATATAGAATTATATCAAACATAATATTATTTTAAAATCATTGATGACATGAAAACACTAAAAAATATCACTTAAAACTATATATTTTTGGAAAAATAATTTTCCCATAAATATATATTAAAGTAATGTGATGGTAAAAATTTGATGTAAATAATTTATTAATAAAGAAAATTTTTCATTAACAAGATAATGTTAACTTAACAAAACTAAAAGTTTATGAAATTGTTTATTTAAATGGAATTCATGTTTAACTGATTGGGGGTTACGTAGATATATAATTTTATTATTGATATTTAATAGTGTGGATGATGATATTTAGGGCATCATTGGACTCATAAAGGATTTTTAGACTTATATTGGAGATTTCTACATTTGAATTGAAATTCAATGAATGGAAAGGTGGTTGGTTTTTGTTTCCTAATGATACCTACAAAAAGAAGGTTTAAAAACATGTGTTTAAGAGTATATTTCTTATTCAAAAAATATAAAATGTAAAAAATTATTTTACAAGGTGGTTAAAATAAATATAAAAATTAATGTGGCATCCCAAATCATTAATATACTACACAAAATTTTTCAACAATGGTGAAAAATGATTAAGGGTATTAATTAATATATTAGTGAGATATTATGAAATATTGTACATCTTGACATACTCTTGACTCCTACAATAACATCACTATTGGCATCAAATACCATTTGAGGTCATGGAACAACATATTTATGAATTTTAAAGGCACATTTTGAATCAACGAACGATATCGAAACACTCAAGAGAGGTGTGCACAAGATTTGAGGTTGGCACACAATTTTGAAATCCAAAAAAAAGAACATGCATGGCCAATGCGATGTTAAATGTATTATTCCATGTATTACTTTTGAAAAATGACCATGCTAGAGACACTATAAAATATATTATGTGAACAAAAAAATGGAGCGCATGCAAGATCATGTGTGCTTAATACGACGCCAACTGCCATGTACACACAAGCCTCCTTCTATGCTGATGATGAATTATTTTACATATAAATATGATTTTACCCATAACTTTGGGGTATGATTCCTAAAGAATAATTTTTGGTTCCATGTGTGTAAGAAAACCACTAATGTGACCGCGCGAATAATATGAGACCAAGGAACAGGATCTTGAGCGACAAGTCTCCCATGGGTCCTTCTTTGTGTGGGCCCACTAGGGCTTTACCATAAACCATGTTATTTTAATCTAATGAAACTACCCACAAAATATCATTCTTGAGTGAAAATTCTTCCCTTGTGATGTGTCAATCTTGAATGTCTGCTTCCATTTTTCATGCATATGCTTATATTGTGTGCAATCCATATATATTAAATGCTCCTCATCATTTTTTCACTATTTGTTTTCCTTACCCTAAGGTGCCATGTACGATACCATTTTTTATGAAGAACCCCCTATCATTCATGCAGTTCCATGATATATGTAGAGACCCAAAGCATGACATACATGAACATTACATTACTTTTACAAAATACTTAATACATAATAAAAATAGAAAACCATGGACCGTAACCGTTTATTGACTCTGGAAAATTAGAACATAATATTCTAATCATGCGGAATGATATTCAACATCTCAAATAATTTTTTCCACTTTTTTTACATAAAACATTTATTTATATCCTGAGGAGAAGAAAACATAAAAAGGGTGAGCTCAAATGCTCAGTAAGGGTAAACATGGAGAACATCAAACAATCCATAAACATTTGAACATAAAAACATGAATAAAAACATGAGTAATGACATAAATCTTGGCAGTACATAAGGTATATAAGAGAAAGTGACATTAATCATGATAAAAATCATGGGAATAAGACATGTAATTATGGAAAACCATTATGCACATGATATGATTTCCATAGTAGCCATGGAAATGCTGCCATGACCATCATAGTTGACAATGTACATTACTAAACTGGGTTTACCAGCTATTCCAACCCTGTATTACAAATCCATGTTTTACTTACCATTATAACCATGTCTATGTCATGAGATATGAATTATTACCCAATTATTTGGAGGGATATATAGGTCCCAAAAATCTCATAATTAAATAATTCATATGGTTTCCATAAAATAAACATAAATCATTTATCATAACCCAATGAATAAAATGTGATTCATAAAAATTATCCAATCATAAAATAATCCATATAAAACAAATGTATTTCATTTTACCATAAGAAAAACAAAACCATGTTAATAATACAGTCATTATACTTGAAACATAATCATACTAAAAAATGTCAACTTATATGGGAAATAGTTTTGATAAAACACATTAAATGAATTCGTGATGAAAATATCCTTTCATCTTAAAAATAATTTTCTTTTCACAAAATTCCATGTTATTTTAAAATAATTGTTTTTTGAAAATATTTATGAAATATTTTATAGGAATATTTATGAAAATAAGGCTTTATGAAACTATACAAATCCATTCATGTCGTATAAGTTAAAAAAATTGTCCTCATAAGTTTGCTAGAAGAGTCAAAAAGTACCTCATATTGTAAACAAAATAAAGATTTGTTTCATACCTTGTGGTAAAAGTAATAAAAGGGTAAAAATTAAATTAAACATACATTTAATAATACTAAAAATTTTATGAAAAAATGTGGAGAATAAATGGACATGGATGATAAACATAACCCCAGTAAATACTTAAGAATAAACAATCTTAGATAAGAAGTAGATTGAAATAATTATCCCTTACCTTATGTAAAATTTCTTTCATATGTGTCTTAGAATCCTATATAGTGGGTTTAAAAATATTATTAACTTATAACAGAACCATAATAATATTTATGATATCATATATGATTCACTTATGACATTATATTACCCTTTCATTTGTCAATTCCATAATAAAGCAGCGTTTTGGGAAAAGTCCATTCATTTATCATATGTGTTTTGACTTGTAATTATTCATATGATTACATAGATAATGATTAATTACTTTCAGAATTAAAAAAATTATTTATATATAATATATATTCAGAATATATAAAAAATATATCGATAAATGGAATGAAATTCACCATTCAAGGAGATGGTAGGCCGTAAGTACGCATGAATGTTGTTTTCGTTTCCATATTAAATTGAATTGAAGTAAATGACATATATATAAACAAATCAAGTATCATTATTATTTCATATATTTCATGATTACTTATTATATATACTTTATAATCATTTTTGAATGGGTAACATGGAGAATGAATCTCATTGCATCGTGGAGACGGTAATCCGTATGTACGCACGAGTGATGATATCATTCCCATAATTATTGAAGGGAATTTTAGTGAAAATATAATATATTTTAATTAGTATCAAGATATAATAATTATATATAGTTATTATTTCCACCATTATACCCATCCATGTAAGGTGGTTGTGGAAAAACAGATTACACCACAACGTGGAGACAGCAAGTCGTACGTACACATCAGTAGTGATTTCGTTTTTTGTATGATGGGTAAAAGTTGAAATAGGGTTGTTTTATATTTATAATAAAATATCAGTATATGAGTGATACTTATGTTATTACTTTATAATGAAACAACTAATGAAGAGAAAGTATAAGAATAAAGAAATTTGAAATAATCAGTAGAAGAGATTAGCTCTTCTTCGACGCACCTCTTTTAAACTTCCACTTAGGGCATTAGAGTATGCCTTTTTAGAATAACATAACCTGTATAATATAAATAAAGATGTTGAGAAGAGTAATTGGTAGGTTTTGGCTGAAACTGAAGGCTTAAAATGAGGTGAGGTTGAGAGGTATGAGGTGCCCTTTTATAAGAGAAGAGAGGGGAACTTTTAAAAACCTCAGAAATATTAATTTATAATAAACTCAATCCCCACAGAAAAACATCGAAAATGACTTAATTATAAGATTAGATGCGATATTGTGGTAATTTCATCATCCAATAATATTTATTCATGTTGGGAACTTATTTTAAACCATATAAATTTGATTTATCCTTATTTAATTTATTTAATCTTATTTGTGGTAATAATTTTCTAAATTTTAAATTATTACAAATACTTACCTATCTATTTTGAATTTTCCTTAATTTTATAATTTATGACATATTCAGACATTTAAATTTGAATTTATAATTTTTATATATTTTTGTGATTTTTTATCAATTTTATAATATGTTATTTTTATAAAATATCAATACTATCAATTTTGACACTATTCAAATATTTGAATTTATATAAAAAACACAAAGAAGATATATTCGAAAAAAAAATTAATATATTCTATATCATGTAATAGTCATCTTTAAAATTCATGGAGAACATTAAATAGTTCATATAATATTTATTTTAATATTTTTAATACAATTTATTTGATATTTCAATCAATAAAATAATTTTTACATCACTATTTTGTCCCCATTAATGATAATTATATAATCCCTAAAAATACTAAATAAATTCATAGGATGTAGATAACTTTATTAGATTTTTTGTGAATATTTATGTTCGATGTTTTATGTTGTTTAACACTAAATTAACATTATTACACTTATAAGATATAAAAGAGTGACATGTTGTCACTTTCTTTGGTTTTAATAATAATTACATATTTTTCAGGGTCAAAAGTCCATTAAATGAATCTATTCAGAACCATAAGTGATATGGGTAGTCTTTTATTTATCCAATAGTATTTTGGAAGGTGTTAGGGTTATTTTATAATGTTATTTTAACCCTTAATTACCCAATTTACCTTTAACTGTTGTAAATAAAATTTACTATAGTTACTATTCATAATGCCTAAAAAATAGAATATTAATATAATTTGGAACTACTTATTCCATAGAGGGAACCCATTTTTCCAACTTCAATACACATAAGTCATAGTAATTTTTTTTAAAATTAATCTCACTGTTGAGAAAAAGCGTTTCAAAAAGTTAAAACATTACAAAATATTGAAATATTTTTTCAATTAAATTCAATGTAAAATTAATTATAATGACATAAATTATATTAAATTGTAAAAATATATTCTATTTATACTTTAAAACAATTTAATATTATAATTTAACCATATAAATTAACTTGATTAAAAATGTTATTTTTAATTAATATTTATCGTATTTTTACTATTCATCAAAATATGAAAGTTAACAGAAAAATATTAAAAATTTATTCAAAGTTAATTTTTATATAATTATTTAAATAATTAAGTTTATTTTGTCAAATTTAACTTATAAATGTGTCAAAAACAAGATTTAATGTGGGTGATCCATCAAAATGACGCAAAACAGCATTTTTTTTAAAATTACTTATTTTACACAAAAAATAATATTTTTTCCCATACCATGTTCTAAAATATGTTTAAGATGAATTATTATGTAATAAAATAAAAAATTTAGTTAATAATATTCATAATGGCTGGTTCATAATAATATATCGGTGTTTAGTAAAACTCAGTATTGTGTACAACATAAGCTATTGAGGAAGGTCACTCATGCATTCAACACATGCCAAGAATAGTGTTTTCATATACTACAAGATAATACGGTGTTGGGTATAGTGCAAGATAATATTGGTGTAGTGTAGAACACAAGAAATAAAAGAAATTACAAATTAATATTTCTCATAAAATTTCGTGGTGTTAAATTCTACCCACCTTAAAATGAATTTCTCCCTTGAAATTCGTCAGAGTTTAAATGTTTTACTACATTAAATTTTCTTTAATAGAATCCCACATCGTGAAAAGTAATACCAAAAATTAATTTTAAAAACGAAATTATGAAACATAACTTTTACCTGGATTAACTCATCAATGGGTTTCCACAGAGGAGAACATAAGTGAAAATATGGATATGGAAGAGAAATCTAACCATCAAGTTCCGATGGAGGGTGGTAGAGAACATGGATATATTAAAAAACCAAAAATCACAAAGCCATAAATTTGTGATGATCTAAGGTACCATCTGATTCATCGAATATGAGGGTACTAGGACAACGTTTTTGGTTTTCATGATCATTTCCCTAAATTTGATGAATTTTTTCATAAGGATAAATACTTTCTTTATTTCAGTGTAATATCATCCTTCATCATTCCATGAACAATTTTCACTTAATATCTTATTTAACTAAATGAGGTTGAATTTGTGCTTCTTGAAATGTTACCAGATCATGTGATAGAATGATAGGTTATTCCCGCTGTCTCAAAAAAAGTTAAAAAAAGTTATTAAATATACATTAGTCCATCTATGGTATGATTAATCGTATATGATCTCAAAAATGGACATATACTTCAACTATAATACCACATAATAAAATAAATCTAATTTCCACTAAACAGGGACTTCCTATAGGCCAGTGGTAGGTTATAAATGCCTGTCGCACATCGGTTGTGGGTTCAATTCCTGCAGCCTTGTTCGACGCAATTGGTTTTCGCCAGTCATATGGGTTGAACTTTTTCTAAAACTATACTATTATAAAATTTCAAAAATAATATAGAATGTTTATATCCTTATACAATACTATCTAATTTCAAACTTATTCCAATCCATTCTTTAGGCTTATCCAAAATACTTCTGTTCAAAATCATAGTATAATGAAAAAGATTACTAGATATGTCATCTACGAGGATTGTTAATACCATCATTTAACCCCCATATATCATAATATATAACTTGTTGGTAACATTTCAATCATGTTAATACCTTAATCATGTATTCCCTTGAAACATGAATTACCATAGAACATTAGTTAAAAACATGAATGTTTTCAAAAGTTAACTCTTTCCGCATACCAAAATCACAAAATTTATATATTCTCAAACCATGATATAACATTGTGCTTATATCAGTCATGATCTCTTGAATAATATAAAACATATTAGTTTCTCCTTATCCCTTCATTATGTGCATATCATCTACATTCCAAAAGTATTTCAATCGCCTTTCATGGTTACCAGTACCATATAATTACTGAAAACCATAATGGACCGTAGATATTCCAATATTTCAAAATACCAAAAATGTACCTATTCAAAGTTATTCTTGATTACCAATACATAAACACTTCTTTCTATCCACTTTAATTATTGGCATGGAATATGTCCTTCATCGATTTAGAAGTATTCTCTTTGGTAGGGGCACTAAGTTGTGTAATGTCTACGTTCTCCACATATAAGACATTGTACTCCATGGCAGTCTATCACTCTATGACCCTTTTCCCAACACATATAACTTGTTCCCCTACATTTGAGGTATTCCTCGAGGTTATTCTTTTCTTCTTCATGATATGTATAAAGCATCATCTTCCTTCCTCTATGTTCCTTTCCATGAAAACATGCATAAAATTTCAACATCCACTTATTTCATGACCTAGGAATACCACAAATGTTCAACTGGTTAATCATATATCACGATGACTAATTTGAAATAATCACAATATCTATATCTCTAGGAATTATGTAATGGCACTTCTAATAGACACCAATTTGTCCATCATATTCATTGTTAACCCAATTCCTTCTGGTTCCCTCCATTAACTAAAACCAGAAACCATTGTGTAAGAAACAGTTAAAATAATGGGGAACCAGATAATTGAAAAATGTCACTTATAAGATGTATAAATTATGAAACCTTTTCTAATGCATGACTTCATAGGTTCAGCCTAGTTTATTCAGGATCATTAACATAATTCTATGACTGTAGAATATAGTTATTCTTAACCTTAGGGATATCAATAGACATATCCTGGAAATATCTCTAGGGATATCACTAAAGTTTTCACAGCCTAATTTCCAAATGTTAACTAAAACTTCCTCTGATACCAACTGTATAGACACAAATCATGACATACATGGTCATTACATTAATTTTGCAAAATCAATAATACATAACAAAAAGAGACACCTAAGGACCGTAATAGTTTTGTGACTTTGGAAACACAAAACATAATCTTCTAATCATGGTGAATGATCTTAAACATCTCCCATAATGTCCTTCCCCTTTTTTCTTACCATAACATTTATTTCGATCATGGGGAAAGGGAAACATAAATATAGTGAGATAAATTCTCAGTAAGGGTAAACATGGAGAACATCAATCAATCCATAAACAGTTTAACGTAAAGACATGAACATAAAACATGATTATGGACATAAATCTTAGAAGAACATAAGGAATATATTAGAAAGGAACATTAATCATGATAAAATATCAAGGTAATAAATCATGTAATTGTGGAAAACCATTAAGCACATGATATGATTTCGATATTAGCCAAGTCATTTTTTCCAAGACCATCATATTGGATAAAGTCCATTACTAAACCGGGTTGACCAGCCGTTCCATCCCTATATTACTGAACCAGATTTTACATACAGTTTTATCCATGTATATCTCATGAGATATAAATCATTACCCAATGAATTGGAGGGAGATATAGGATCCAACCATCTCGTAATTAAATCATTTTTAGGTTTGCAAGAAATAAAACATAAATCATTCATCATAACCCAAATAATAAAATGGGTTTCATAAATACCATCCCATCATAACATAATCCATATAAAATATGGATGTCATTTCATCAGAAGAAAAATAAATCCATGTAAATAATAGAGACATTATACTTGAAACATAATCATAATAAATAATGTCATCTTATATTTGAAAGAGTTTTAATAAAACACTTGAAATAAATTCATGAGGAAAATATTCTTTCTTCTTCAAAATCATTTTCTTTTCAAAGAATTCCATGAAATTTTAAATGAAAGGGATTTTGTTGAATATAATCAGGAAATATTGTAGAATAAGTTACATTAAAATAAGGAATTATGAATCCATAAAAATTTGTTCATTCCTTATAAGTTAAAAAAACATTATCCTCGTACTTTTGCAGGAAAAGACAAAAAGTACTCATATTGTAAAAAAAGAAAGATTCTTTCCATACATTGTGGTAGAAGTAATAAAAGGGTAAAAATGAATTTAAACATACATGGAAGAATAGTAAACATTTTATGAATAAATCTTGTGAAAAAATGGACATGGATGATAAACATAACCCCAGTAAATACTTACGAATAAACAATCTCAGATAAGAACGAGATTGGATTAATTATCTCTGACCTTATGTCCAAATTCTTCCATATGTGTATGAAACACATGTATATTGGGTTTAAATATATTATTAACTTATAAAAGAACCATAATAATATTTAAGATATCATATATGACTCACTTACGATTTTATAATACCCTTTCATTTGTCAATTCCATGTGAATACAGCGTTTTGGGTAAAATCGTTTCATTTAATGTTCGTGTTTTGAATTTTAATTATTCAAATGATTACATAAACCATGATTACATACTTTCAGAATGTAATAAATGATTTATATATAATATATATTCAATATATATATAATATATCTATAAATGTAATGAAATACACCATTTATGGAGACAGTAGGTTGTACGTACGCATGAACGTTGTTTTCGTTTCCCTTTTAAATTGAATGGAAGTAAATGATATATATATATATATATATATATCCAGTATCATTATTATGTAATATATTTCATTATTACATATTATATATTCTTTATAATCATTCTTGAACGGTTAATATGGAGAATGAATCTAATCGCATCGTGGATATGGTAATCCGTATGTACGTAGAAGCGATGATATAATCCCAATAATTATTGAATGGAATAATAGTGGAAAATATAATATATCATAATTATTATCATTATATAATAATCATATGTAGTTATTATTTCTACCATTATACCCATCCAAGTAAGGTGGTGGTGGAAAAATAGATTACACCACAGCGTGGAGACGGTAAGCCGTACGTGCGCACGCGTTGTGTTTTTGTTTTTCGTAGGATGGGTTGAAGGTGAAATATGGTAGTTTCATATTTATAATAACAAATTATTTTTTTCGTGATAATTATGTTATTACTTTATAATTAATCAACTAAATAAGAGGAATTATAAGAATAATGAAACTTGAAAGAATCGGTAGAAGATATTACCTCTTCTTTGAGGCACCTCTTTCAGACTTCCTCTTAGGGAACTAGAGTTGGCCTTTTGAGAATAAAAGAACCTATATAGAATAAATAGAGTGGTTGAGAAGAGTAATTTTTAGGATTTTCCTACGATTGGAGGATTAAAATGAAGTGAGGAGGAGAGGGATGAGGTTCCCTTTTATAAGAGAAGAGAGGGGCACTTTTGGGAACCCCAAAAATATTAATTTATAATAAACTCAAAACCAACATAAAAACTTCCAAAATGACTCAAATTAGAAGATTAGATGATATATTGTTGTAATATAATCATCCAATTAAATTTATATATGTTGGCAAATTATTTTAAACCTTATCAATTTGATTATACTTATTTGATCTATTTAATCTTATCTATGTTAATAATTTTCTAAATATTTAATTGTTATAATTACTTACATAAGTGTAGTAAATTATGAATAATTAGATTATTTATGACACATTAGACAATATACATTTCAATTTAAAATTTTTATTTTTATTTTGATTTTTAAACAATTTAATAATATGTTATTTTTATAAAACATCAATAGTGTCAATTTTGAAACTATTCTATTAATAGAATTTAAATAAAATACACATAGAAGATATATTCGAACCAAAATATTTAATAGATTCCTAACATGTAATATTCATCTTGATAATTCATGGAGCACATTTAACAGTTCATATAATATTTATTTTAATATTTTTAAAACCATTTATTTGATATTTCAATCAATAAAATAATTTCTACATCACTATTGTGTCACCATTAATGATAATTATTTAATCCATAAAAATTCAAAATAAATTCACATGATATAGATAATTTTATTAGTTTTTTTGTGACTATTTATTTTCGAAGTTTTATTAATTTTAGCAGAAAATTAAAAATATTACAATTATAAGATATAAGAGAGTGACAAGTTGTCACTTTCTATGGTTGTATTAATAATTACATCATTTTTAAGGTCAAAAGACCATGAAATGAATCTACTCCAACCCTTAGGTGATATGGGTTGACTTTTATTCATATAATAGAATTTTGGCAGGTGTGAGGTTAATTCTATAATCTTATTTTAACCCTTAATTAATCGATGTACCTTTAACTGTAGTAAATAAAATTGACGTGGTTACTATTCAGAATGTCTGAAAATAAAAAGTAGCCTATTAAAACAATTTGGACGTACCGATTCCAAAAATAGAATCCATTTTCTCAATTTCAATACACAGAAGTGACAATATTTAATTTAAAATTAATCTCATGGTTGAGAAAATGAGTTTTAAAAGTTAAAATATTGCAAAAGATTGAATTTTTGGTACCTATGAATTCAATTTAAAATTAATTATAATTACTTTCATTATATTAATTAGAAAAATATATTATATTTATACATTAAAACCATTCAATATTATAATTTAACCATATATATTATCTTGATGGAAAAAGTTAGATTTTAATTAAAATTTATCGTATTTTTTCTGTTCCTCAAAATATGAAAGTAAATTGAAAAATATTTGAAATTTATACAAAGTAACTTATAATATAAATATTGGAATGAATAAGTTTATTTTGACTATTTGAACTTATAAACATGTCAAAAACTAGATATAGCATGGGTGTGACATCAAAAGATGACAAAACTGCATTTTTTTTAAAATAAATTTTTTACCAGAAAAATTTTATTTTTTTCTCATTACATGTTCTAAAATATGTGTAAGATGAATTATTATGTAATAAAATTCAAAATGTAGTCAATAATATTCACATTGGCTAGTTAATAACAATATGTTGTTGTTTAGTGGAACTCAGTATTGCGTACAACACAAGCTATTGAGGAAGGTCTCTCTTGCGTGCAACACAAGCCCAGAATAGTGTTTGCGTATACTACAAGCTAATACAGTGTTGCATATGGTGCAAGATAATCATGGCATAGCGTACAACACAAGACATCAATAAAATTAAAAAATAATATTTCTCATAAAATCTCGGGGTGTTACAATTTAACCCTCTGGGCTTACTCGCGTGACTTACTACTCCCTTGAATGGCGTTACATGTTGTGTTTCCCTACCTAATGCTTCTTCCCATAGGTACTCTAATAGATATTATTTCTTAACATAGCTATGATAATATGAACCCACCAATGGATCACTCTACAAAACTGTTAATACCATGAATTTTTTGTGCCTTCCCTTCCATATGTTTGGTTTAGTAAAAGAGATGTAAGACATAAGGGTGAGGAGTCAATCATCATCATCTGAGCATCTGGAAGTTATGATTCCATGAAAAACCACATCCACAACAGATGACATTAAATTGTGATTTACTTAGGTTTGGTGGGTCTGAGAGGACAAGAGAGGGGATGTGAATTAGTTCCCCCTCTTTCTCTCTTTCCCTCTAGGCTTCGTCAAAATGTGTACCTCGGGTAACCTTTGGGTACGCCTTGAAACACCCTGGTAGTGTTCCCCCAGTATGATTGACATATCATCCTTGTACATCTAGACAACCTCCTTTATTTTCCCAATCTTATACTCCCTAGGCCTCTAGCCATTTATAATCCCCAATCTACTCCTCACAGAAGAACATTTTTACCATGATATAGTCTGGTCCATTTCTATCTCTTGTTTCTCACACCGAGAAAGACTGAGATGATCATAGAATAAGCATCATCCATGATATCCTCTTTAGGATGCTAACACCACAAATTCCCCATCCCCGCTTTTCAACTATACTACATGGACTCTGGACTCTTAATGCTAATAATGGTATGTAGGAAGCCTCTCCAAGATTCAATCCCCTCACTCATCACAATCCATCTGATCTAGCCACTTTACATCGGTTAAATCATCAGTTCAGAAGATGTTAATATATATGTTTCTTGAACGAAATGAAGCTTTTATCCCTTTCAAAAAACATAGAAATACTATTCATGATTCAATCCCAACAAATTGAAATCATTTGTTCTTAATCCTATGGATTAACACTCTTGATGTGACATAATCACTTTTTGGGAAGTATCTTCATGATACACCTCCATATGGTGTTCTAATTCCCCTTATGATGGTATTGTAACCATGAATAATCCCTAAGCATGTATTTGGGTTTCTGTCCATTGTGTAATTCCTAATTTTATACCCCATTCGTAAACTACGTTTACATTGATTCACTGCTAGGGGGATTTGTACGAAGCATCAGTCAGATTCAATCCCAACCCCCATGTCTCATTCATGTATCTCCCTGAGTCCTTTTCATGGGGAGACCTTGCCCAAATCGGGACATTCCACTTCATTCAGGTAATATCCATGAGTATATTCTATCAAGCAGCCTCTTTGGAGGACTCATCACCCCATTTCAGAACTATGTGAGGAATGATTCTTAGCCCCAGGGATACATAGGAAGCCTCCAAGAGGTTAATGCCCGGAAACATCATCTTCACAACGACTCCATCCTGGTTATTTTATATTTTGACACCTTCTACATATCCATCTTGATTATAACCAAGCCACCACATCATGGGAGGTTATTCGACCAACATCCTCAATGCTCCTAGAAACACCTAGTCTACTAACCATGAATATGCCCCACCATGGATTTGATTCATTTTCCTTTGTGTACTCCTAGATCTTATGAATCACCCTTTCTAACTACATGTGTTTTGATCCTTGTCTTATAAACAAGTTATGTGGGAAGCCTCCCTGAGGTTAAATTCCAACCAATGGTAAACCATTTTGTTCCCCTCTTTTGGGACCCACTACCTTCTATTCATCCCATTGTGGTGTCCCTGTCAACATTCATGGTTTTAAACCCTCTCCATTATGGGAAAACCATCCAAGGCCCATAAATATTAGTCATTACGACCCATCCATCTAGTAAACATTCTAGGTGCTCCCATATTAGGGATGAACCAATCTGATCAACTCATATCTGGGTTCAGATCAGCCTGATCCAACTACTCTAGATGTTAAACTTGTAGCATACCGCATGTTAATCAAGGGAATTTGAGGAAAACATCAAAGACATGTCTCAAGAATAAAATCCCAACCTTTAAACCAGGGATGCCTCAGGTTTCCGGGCCATCCAGAATCCATCTTATAAAGAACAATCTATTTGTACCAGTGTTTCAGCATCCATGTATTCCCATAATTCTCAAAAATACTAATCTCTAAACCGAAGGTCACTACCCATACATGACCCCTTCAGAATTTCCTAACATAAGCTTCTTAATTAAACGACATCCCTAATTATATGTAATCTTGAAGAGTTTCATGAAAAATGTATTATTTATTAAGGGAGACTCAGACTATGTGATGAATTCCTAGGTGGAATCCATGGAAGTAGTGATTGATATCCCATAATCCTATTTCTATCAAGGAGTAGACCTATCCCAAGAGGCAATAGATGTCACTAGCATTTGGAAAGAAAGAATGTGTGAAAAAATGTGACATTTTCAGCCAAAGAGTCCTGCACACATGACACGATGAGATGCACTCCCATGGAAAAGCATTGAAAACATAAATAGATAACCTGACATGATGTTTTTATCCTCAATATAGGGATTAGTTTAGTTCTAATCATCAAAATATAAGCATGATACTAGATCCCACTCTCTGGAACTAGGTCCCAACAATAAAATAGTGGTCCAAGTATGAAACTCACTAGGAATGGGTCTAGTTAATCATTAGGTATCCCAATCAATGATGTTGTTAGCATGTTTCTTTCAATCTAGTAATGTAAGACTGAATGACAATGTGGAATTGGGAATTTCATTCTTACTATATGTATTGATGGATGAATTTTCCAGCTTTGTATTACCAAAGAAACCGATGTAGGAATCCAATCACCTCCCGACTACTAACATAGGGGTAGGGGTAATGCCAATGCAGAAATATCACATGGCTCCACCTCTACCCTGTAATCCTCCAATACCATAAATACCAGACATCTAGACTCAATATTGTCTTAAAAAATTTAAAAATAAATGTAAAAGATAGTCTTGTCTGTTGATACAAACAATAGGGGTGATCCCAAAGAAAGATATAGCCCCCCATGATATGGAGGCTTCAGTTACCCACTATCACCATCTATTTCATGGGCCAAGTAATATGCCACTACTCCCCACGCAGATCATCAATCATTTCAAGATTGACCCCCCAGAATGATCATATTACTCAATCGATTATGTCTTTTAAGTAAGGGGAGTCTGAGTCATCCTGTATGCGACATTGGACAGTGAGCCACCAAGTTGGGATCTCCACAGGCCACATCAACACATGTAGCTAGTGCTAAAACTAAGAGGTAGGTTTTCCATACCTCTACATAGTTGTCCCTAGCTCGGCCCACCAAACACCAATATCAGGTGCAAGCTCAAGAGGATTCCTTCTAGGGAAATAAACTTCGATGAACTTTATGGCATGAGACACCACCAATGTGTGCTATCACCACCCATTTAATATATAATAGAGACTCCTCTATGATTGATCAAGATAGAGGCCTTATCTACCCCACGTGTTGGTGCGGTTCACTCTCCCATCACCGGCGTAGACTGCATCTATCGTAGGTTGACCCACGATGTTGAGGTATAGTACATAGGTCCTCCTCATACTGTATCTTTCCTGAGTGAACATCCTCCACACTAACATATTCATCACAGAGGTCCTCCCCATACCACCATTACTTGTCAATGTTTCATTCCTACATATCTTGCTTATTCCGAACATGCATGCCCTCCACATGCTCATGAAACCAGTTAGGGAGGTATTCCCCATATTTTAGGCCATCAATGTGAAGTTTCATCTCACATCATCACCCGATCATGTTGGGTTCCTCTCCATGATGGCATTAACCTGTGCGAAGGTCCTTCGAGCGTTGTCACCCACCAGTATGTAGGTCATCCCCATGTTGAATACCTACTATTCCCTGAATAACCACCATGGTTTAGGAGGGAGAACTATCACCACAAAAATCTGGATATTAAGTTGTTCCAAATCACTGTGAAACCTATCATAATTTCAACCATTGATGTGTATTGTGACACGATCATGGATCCATCACCCTGATCCTCTGTGTCAGGGACTAAGATGGGAAGTTGTTATAAAGGTTTTTTTCTACCCAAAAAGGGTGATGTACATGGTCCTTTAATCCCTCTGCTTATACATACATATAGAGGGATATTTGGATATTTTCATGGTTATTGTGGTGAAATCATCTCTATCATCACCTGTAATATTCTTTAACTAAACCAGAGATCAAGGAGAATTGTTCTAGGGACCTGTTGATGATGAGTTGAACCATAATCCACTACCACCCCTATATAGTAAGTAGTGGTTAGAATCATATCCTACAGGGATGTGGTGATGTAGTAAGCATATTACTTAGAAATACCCCATGAGGCAGCAGTTTTTCAGCTAACATGTCATACTCTCCACTGACCAGTCTACCACTATGACAGTCCATGTAAGTGTCATTATTGGTCCCTAAAATGATCCCAATAAATGAATGGGGAATCCACAGGCCAGATCCTGAGTCTGAACAGAGAATTTTGTGGGAAATTCTCAAACGAGAGTATCTTCCCAAGAAGTTTTGGTCAATTGAAACTACAAGATTCAAAATTCTGGAGTTCCTCACCAAAGAGGATGGTGTTTTATTCCACCAAACCATAGGTATGACACGTTTCAATCTCTATTGATGATGGTTTTATTACCTAAAGAACAAGAAACACTTCACTGACATTGACCCCCAGTGACACCTGGTTGAGTTGGCTACACTCTCTATTACCCATCACCAGAGATCACATAGTTATAATCCGAATCTATAGCAATGATGCATACATAGATTTTCTATGATCCATATATTTATTAAAGAGGCTTCCCCACATATATGGATCTATGAATGGGGGAATTATTGTAACATCCCAGGTAAATAAAGAATAATACATTTTCATATTTATTAATATTTGCGAATTAAATATTAATTTTACTTTAAAGGGGTTTCTATGTTCGATAGCATACCCGATACACAACAAAGTGTTTCTTTTGAAATCGTACGTTGCACACTAGTAATAAAATAATATTATTTTAAATGTTAGTTAACACGTAGTCGTTGTACTGGAGAGAATGGATAGAAATAACTAAAATATGATTATATATGTTTGTTAAATGTTTTTATATTTATCTAATAAAGGATAAAGGCTTAAAATACGAAAAGAATTCAATTTTAGGCTTATATACTATAATTTTCACGAAAGGTCCACTTATCAACATTTGATGGCGAACCGTCATTAAATATAGTTTTGGTCACTCTTATACATTCTATTGGACAAAATAAAACTCTTCTTTAGAATTGAGACATCAAATATTACTTTGTGTAATCTTTTGGTATTTTTCCGATAAAGTTCATTTTTTAATGAATAATGTAAAATGATGTATTTTAATTAAAAACATATTTTTAATCTAATTTATTAAGATGATTAGATTATATTTTGAATTTTTTTAAAGTTAAATTAGAATATATTGTTACCATTTAATCCAATGGTGGTCATTAGAATCAATTTCTCTATGAAATTGGACTTAAACTGGTGTCAATCTTTTGATACTTATTGTTTCATAAAAATACTCTATTTGTTTTGACAAAGGAAATTAATTATTAAATTAATTAATGCAACTTATATGTTTTTAATTTTTTAAAATGGACATCATTTTTGAATTCGGAATATCAAATATAGCATAGGGTGATGTTTTGGTTTTTTCTGAAAAACTTCAATTTTTGATGAATAGTGAAACCGCAAAGTGGTGGTTACAAAATTTGATTTTTTGTTTAAATGGGACTTTACCACTTCTGTGTTTTGAATCTCAAAATTCCAATTTAAATGATTTTTATTATTAAGTAAAATTTGGTTCAATGGGATTAAAATAAATTTTGGTGAATAGTAACTTTTATGTTTTATTAATCGCGATTAAAGGTAATTAGTAGAATTTAAGGTAAAAATGATATTATAATAAAATTAAAATATATTGAAACTTGTCCTAACCCTATTGGATGAGTTATGGCCGACCAAGACAACCCATGGGTCTATTTTTGGTACCCCATGGAGCCACGTGGGTATGATAATGACATTTATGCATTTTATTTAAAGTTAAAGCAAAAATGACACAAACATGAGATGTTTTACTAAACCAATATTTACATGGGGTAATAAAAGTCATATTTCTTACTATAAATATTAATTAGAAAGATAAAAAGATTTAATACATCATGATATTTTTTTTATAATTTTTTACATTAAGTAAATTAAATTATCTATGACACCATGATGATGCAGCGATTACCTCATTATTTAATGATTTAAACAAAATGGAAAGATAATGTAAAATCTAAGACCTAAACATGTCCAAAACCAAGTTGATGGGTATATTTCGAACCCTTATCACCTTATCCTCGAAACAAATCAATGTGGGACCATTAATAACCGAAACTAATTCTAAAATAAAATTACATTTCCTTACTTTCCAAGAGTGCCCCTCCTCTCCTCTTATAAAAGGCCCCCACCTCTACCTCATTACCCACACATACAAAGACTTTGGCTCGACCAACCCCTACTAATTTTGTCTCTCCACATCCCTATCTTACACCTTAAATCCTTACTTTGGGAAGAAGTCTTCCCAAGGAATCCTTTGAGCTCAAACCAAAGAGAGTTACCCGATTATAAGGTAATCTCTTCACTTGAGTCCTTTTGTTTTATTTTGCTTCTCCAACCCCCTAAACTCTTTTTATTCATTTCTTTTGTAACAACTCCAGTATATTCCATATACTAGAATGTTTTTATAAAAAGTATTCGAGCTAAAATTACACACACCTACATCTAATGGTTAAAGAACATATTGTTTCCGTGGATGGCGAATTTCTGCCTCACGAAACGATGATTGTTCGATATTCTTCTAACACCTTCAAAGGTGGCCATTAATATGTCACTATATTTATATAAGATATATAATATGTTTATGTTTTCCTTAAGCTTCTATATTTTTCATTTTGGGCATACTATATGGTTTCCATTATGGGTAAATGCGATATCTTCATTTAAGGAAGTGCGGACTACCGCCCCCTCAAAGTGATTTGATTCGTTAATGCCATATGTGGGATGTATAAAGGATGTATTTAAAGTTATTATAAATGATGTTATACTGGAATTATAATATAACTCTATATAATTATTATTTATTTCCATTATTGAATGACAAATAAATGAAAGTAGCGTTAATGTAACACCCCGAGCTTTCACGATACGCCTCTCTTTCAATAATGCAATAGCTTGCATTTTACGCAAATTCGAGTTCTAATACACCGTGAATAATCAAAATAGCCATTATGAATAGTAATAACCACTTTTTGAAATTATATATATTTTATATTTCAAAATGGACTTCATTTTTGGATTCGGAATGTCAATTATAGCTCAGGATGAAATTTTGGCATTGTTCTGAAAAAGTTCAATTTTTGATGAATTGTGAAACCACTAAGTGGTAGTTAAAAAACTGATTTTTCATTTAAATGAAACATTACCACTTCTATGATTTTATTTTACAAAATAAGAAATACATGGTTGTCATTAGGAAGTAAATTTTGGTTCAATGGGATTAAAATAATTTTTTTTGGTGAATAGTAACTTTTAAGTTTAATTAATCGTGATTAAAGGTAATTAGTAAAATTTAAGGTAAAAATAGTATTATTAAAATATGGAATTACCTTTACACTTGTCCAACCAATATTTTATGTGTCATGGACGACCAAGACAATCCTTGGGTAAAATTGGGGACCCCAAGGAGCCACTTTGGTAGGAAAAGGACATAAATAACTTTTTATTTAATGTTAAAATAAAAAGGTCACAAACAAGAGTTGTTTTACTAAAACAATTTTTAAATGGGTTTATACAAGTCATATTTTTGACTATAAATATTAATTATAAAGATAAAAATATTTCCTACATCATCATAAATTTTTTATAATTTTTAGACATTAAATAAATTTAATTATTTATGAAACCATGATGATGCAGCGATTACCTCATTAATTAACGATTTAAGTAAAATGAAAAGATAATGTAAAATCCAAGGCTTAAACTTGTCATAAACCTATTGTATGGGTATATTTTGAACCCTTATCACCTTATCCTTGAAGTATAGATGTGTGGGACCTTTAGAATCAGAAAATCATTGTATAATAAAGTAATATTTCATTACTTTCCAAGAGTTCCCCTCCTCTCCACTTATAAAAGGACCCCAACTCTAACAACTTATTCAAACTTTCAAATCCTTTTGGATCGGCCAACATCTGCCCAAATACTCTCCCAAATTCCCTACCTTACTCCTAGAAGCCTCACTTTGGGCATAATTCTTCCCAAGGAAGCCTTTGGCTCAAATCAAAAGAGTTACCCGATTTTAAGGTAATGTCTTCACTTGTGTTATTTTATTTTATTTTGCTTCTCCAACCCCCTAAACTCTTTTTCTTCATTTATTTTGTAACAACACCAGTGTCCTAAATATACTAGGATGTTTTTATAATAATTATTTGAGCTACAATTACACACACCAACATCTAATGGTTAAAGAACATACGGTTTCTATGGATGGCGAATTTCTGCCTCAAGAAACGATGATTGTTCAACACACATATAACACCTTCAAAGGTGGACATTAATATGTCACTATATTTATATATGATATATAATATGTTTATGTTTTACTTAAGCTTATGTATTTTTCATTTATGGCATACCTTTATGATTTCCATTATGGGTAAACGTGATAATTTCATTTTAGGAAGTGCGGACTACCGCCCCTCAAAGTGATTTGAATCGTTAATGCCATATGTGGGAAGTATAAAGGATAGAGTAAATGGTATTATACATTATATTATACTGGAATTATAGTATACCTTTATATAATTATAACATCATTCCATTAAATACGAAATAGAAATGAAAGTAGCGTTCATGCGTACGTACGGCTTACCGTCTCCATGAATGGTGCATTTCATTTCTTACCTCTAAATTTTATGTAATATTATAAATTCATGTATATACTGGATATATATTATATATATGATATCTAAATCATGAACATAATTCTGGATATAATGGATATATCACCACATGAACAACTTGTAATTATAAGAATTTTATTTTTGACTCAGGTACCTAAGATCAACAAAATGACCATTATAAACTTAAATAATTACATAATGTTCATAACATGGTAATAATGGATATAAAAGGAATAATGAACATGAAAAAGGTTCTTAAGTAAATAAAAATTAACTCTAGTTTATTATTCAGGAGGTTAAATAACGGTCGAGTCAGGACAGGACGCAAGGTAAGGGAACTTCTTAACCCAATTACCATTCTTTGGGTTAATCTCCTACTTTCAAATTATGTCATGATATTATTTTGTCCTATCTTGTAGTTGTACTTTCTTTATGTGTACTTATAATGAAAACACATAATAGATCTATTTTATTTTAAAAATGATCTTTGTAAGGAATTCGTCTCAATATCCTTTCATTGAGGCATATTTGGTTTTATACACAACTTTCCTTTATACGGTGTATAAACCCCTTTGACTTTTACGTTTATTCAAAATGAATCTTTTTATACGAAGTGTTTTACTAAACGAAAAAAGGGAAAGTTTTTCTTTCGGTACTTATGCGGCGACGACGACTTCTCCTCCACCGTGACCATTATTTGAGTTCCGGCTTCCTCTACAATCCATCACTTTTTTTAATGAAAAATAAATACAATGTTTTAACTTTCTTTTATTTTGGTATTGAAAATGTTTTTGAAAGAGTTTTTTTTATATCAATGTTTTGTATTGATATCTTGTGATTGAAATGTGGAAATGTTATGTTTTCTTTATGCATGATTTATGTGATACGATTATGTTATGGTTTATGATATGTTTAAACCTATTCATATGAGGAATGCATTGGACTTAATAAGTGACGGGTGGAGCCCGCTATATCTCCTCGATGCATTGGTAGGTCTCATTAGACAAACTAGTGTCTTAGCACGAGGCCTTGACAAAATCTTATTTGTGGTCTTGGCACGAGGCCTTGGCTATGTGGTTATGATAGTGTGACATTATGCATTCCATCATTATGAAAGTGGTTATTGATATTTCATGTTATCATTCGACCAGTAGAATATCCATTTAAAGAAGTAAATGGAATTATCTCATTTTACTTTTTTCATATTATGTTGAAGTTCATGTTTAGAAGGCTTTTGTTTTAGTTATATATTGCCTTAAATGTTTATGTTTATTGATGAAAGCTTCCACTATATTGTTATCCTTACTGAGCATCTGATCTCACCCCTTTCAATGTTTTAATATTTTCCAAGATGTGAGGAAGTATTTTATGAATGACATGCAGGGATAGTCATAAGAGGATATGAGTGTGGACTATGGAGACCTTGTTATTGTAGTTTTTTTACTTTATGATGTAATTAAAGACTTATGGATGTATATAGTGTTTCCAAGGCTACAAAACTAATCGGTCTTTCGAGACATGATCTTTTGTGATCATGCCAATGTTACGAAGTAATGCACCGACTCTGGGTAGCTGGGGTCGGGGCGTTACAGTTGGTATCAGAGGCAGTTTAGTACTAACCTTGGATTCTAGATTTAGATAAACTCTGATTAGAGCACATAGACCAAAGATAGACTTTGAGGATTAGTATAGAAGAACTTCCTAGAATTTTGGTATTATAGAGATGTTGTGAGTTTTCCGAGCAATAAATCCCTGTCTGGATACGAGCAGGTAGAGGCGGCTTTGGAATAGATGTACATAGGGGTAAAACCCAAAAACACCGCTTTGTGCTAGACTCGAACGAGAACTGGTGCATGACAACGGGCCTTGCTGCACTCTTGGTTATGACACTCCCGGGGGATATGCTTAGGATAATTCACATTTTCGTTACAAACCACTATGAAGGGTTATGAGTATATACTTCCTAAAAGAAATTTTTTTAATGATTATGGATTATATCCATAAATAGTTCAATTTATGTTATGTGTTTGCAAGTTTGTCATTATGTATTTCGATTCATAAACTAACCTAGTTTATGGAATTGTATAGAAATGGCGCCCAGTAGAAGGAATGTGAACTCCATCAATACGTATGATCCAAAGAGTAAGAAGGATCATATCATTCATGGTATTAAGCCAACATTTATAAGGGAAATAGTCTCCCATGTGTTATCAACATATGGAGAAATAGTATCATGTGTTAATAAGATAAGTAGAGAATTATCTGAGTCTTATGGATTTGAAGGGATGGAATAGAAGAAAAGAATGGAAGAGAGAATGATGGATAAAGGGATGAGGGAAAAGAAGAATTTTCCAATATGTGATAACTGTGGGAAGAAACACCATGGAATTTTCCTGAAGGGAATTGGAGTTTGTTATAAGTGTGGAGAAAAAGGACACCAAGTGCATGACTACAAGGGTAATAAAAAGGTTTCAAATGTACAATGCTTCATCGGCAAGGAGTGGGGACACTACGCAAACCAATGTTCAAATCATCAGAGTATGCCCCAAATGATGTTATTGGATAATAATCAAGTTATCATACTACCACAGATGAAGAGGAATGATTAGAGTTCTTATGTTGTTATTAAATAATTTTGTCATTTGAGTGTTGTATCAATGATTCACTGGTTATAATAATTAAGGAGTATATAAGGATTATACTGTAGTACTATTTCATCAAGGTCTTGAGATTGTGTGGAACCAAGAAAAGTGACTCCACAGCAGGTTAAATTTTTGGAAAATATATGGTTGAGAGAAAGATAAACCCTAATATGGTTCTGATACAGAGATAGTGATTTTGGAATAATACATGATTGATTTGGATAAATTATGTTGGATATTCTTAACATCTTTGAAACTGATTAATGATTTGTATACATTTTTGGATAGAAGGAGTATATCTAGTTTTCTGTAAGGAATAATGGATCATGAATGTAATAAATAAGGATTTATGGTAATTCAGTATGTTGCAGTGTTTTAAAAGAATACATGATGAAGGTGTTCACATGTTGTTACACAGAAAAAAAGGAGCTTCATTATGTTTACCTTCCTAGTAAAATCTGGACTGTGAGTTGGAAAAAAGTATTTTGGATAACAATAAAGGTTGGAATGGATTATATTTTACATTGGATACTATTGTTAAGGTTATTTTTTGATATTTATAAAAAGGACAACACATAGACCGAGTGATAACCCATCGCGTCGGACAAAGCTGTGGGAATCGAACCAACAATCATAGTGCGATTGAGATTAATCACCTTCCACTGGACTACGTGAAGTCTGTGGTTATTATGAAAAAGTTTTTCTATTCTAAATGGTATGTGTTAATATTTTTAACCTTGTACGATTAGGATAAATATAATATTTTTTATTTCTATTATATTTTTGAGTGAAAGATGAGGTTGTGGTAGAAATTAGTTGAATGTTTAAACTCTACTTGTCAAGCAGAAATATATATATATACCTATCTCTTATTCTATGAATAAATTAATTCTTAATCTTTAGTAAAGGGATATTAAAACAAAAAAGTGTGTTATCCTAATACCTTATGTCTTGTTGAACTTATAATATTCTAAATCAACATAGATTGAAGGCTTTGAGGCCCTCGATTTTACACTTGTTTGTGAATGATGACCTCAATTACTCCCTACAAATATTTACTTTTTTCTTCCAATTAAATGTCTCTAATTTCCACCAATGTTCTCCTTATTGAGATCATAATTTGGTGGTGACTTTTTGATTTTCTATTCCCTCTTATTAAGGACAAATTTTAATAACCTTATTTCCGATGTGGGTTTTCCACAAAGGTATTATCTATTTTAAACCTTTTATTTTCAAAGAAAAATTTCAAATTGCGAGGACGCAATTTATTGAAGGAGGGGAGAATGTAACACCCCGAGCTTTCACGATATGCCTCTCTTTCAATAATGCAATAGCTTGCATTTTATGCAAGTTCGAGTTCTAACACACCGCGACTAATCAAAATAGCCATTATGAATAGTAATACCCACTTTTTGAAATTATATATATTTTATATTTCAAAATGGACATCATTTTTTGATTCGGAATGTCAATTATAGCTTAGGGTGGAATTTAGACATTGTTCGGAAAAACATCAATTTTTGATGAATAGTGAAACCAATAAGTGGTAGTTAAAAAATAATTTTTCGTTTAAATGAAACATTACAACTTCTGTGATTTGATTTTCAAAAATCCGACATACATGGTTGTCATTATGAAGTAAAATTTGGTTCAATGGTATTAAAATAATTTTTTGGTGAATAGTAACTTTTAAGTTTAATTAATCGCTATTAAAGGTAATTAGTGAAATTTAAGGTAAAAATAGTATTATTAAAATATGTAATGACCTTTACACATGTCCAACCACTATTGGATGTGTCATGGACGACCAATACAATCCATGGGTCAACTTGGGGACCCCATGGATCCACTTTGTTAGGAAAAGGACAAAAATAACCTTTTATTTAATGTTAAAATAAAAAGGTCACAGACAAGAGTTGTTTTACTAAAACAATTTTTAAATGGGGTTATACAAGTCATATTTTTGACTATAAATATTAATTAGAAATATAAAAATATTTCTTAAATAATAATAATTTTTTTATAATTTTTAGACATTAAATAAATTAAATTATTTATGACACCATGATGATGCAGCGATTACCTCATTAATTAATGATTTAAGTAAAATGAAAAGATAATGTAAAATACAAGGCTTACACTTGTCATAAACCTATTGTATGGGTATATTTCGATCCCTTATCACCTTATCCTATAATTATAGATGTGTGGGACCTTTAGAAACCGAAAATCATTGTATAATAATGTAATATTTCATTAATTTCCAAGAGTGCCACTCCTCTCCACTTATAAAAGGCCCCCACCTCTAACACCTTATTCACACTTTCAAAGCCTTTTGGCTCGGCCAACCTCTGCCCAAAAACTCTCCCAACATCCATCCCTTACTCCTAGAAGCCTCACTTTGACCAGAATGCTTCCCAAGGACGCCTTTGTCTCAAATCAAAAGAGTTACCCGATTTTAAGGTAATGTATTCTCTTGTGTTCTTTTATTTTATTTTGTTTCTACAACCCCCTAAAATATTTTTATTCATTTATTTTGTAACAACACCAGTATCCTAAATATTCTAGTATGTTGTTATAATAAGGATTTGAGCTACACTTACACACACCTACATCTAATGGTTAAAGAACATACGGTTTCTGTGGATGGCGAATTTCTGCCTCACAAAACGATGATTGTTCAACACTCATATAACTACTTCAAAGGTGTCCATTATGATGTCACTATATTTATATATGATTATTAATATGTTTATGTTTTACTTAATCTTCTTTATTTTTCATTTGTGGCATACCTTTATGATTTCCATTATGGGTAAACGCGATAATTTCATTTTAGGAAGTGCAGACTACCGCCCCCTCAAAGTGATTTGCATCGTTAATTCCATATGTGGGATGTATAAAGTATGGAGGAAATGGTATTATACATTATATAATACTGGAATTATAGTATACATTTATATAATTATAACATCATTCATTAAATACGAAATAGAAATGAAAGTAGCGTTCCTGTGTATATATGGATTACCGTCTCCATGAACGGTGCATTTCATTTCTTACCTATAAATGTTATGTAATATTATAAATTCATGTATATACTGGATATATATGATATATATGATATCTACATCATGAAAATAATTCTGGATATAATGGATATATCACCACATGAACAACTTGATATTATAAGAATTTTATTTTTGACTCAAGTACCTAAGATCGACAAAATGACCGTTATAAACATAAATAATTACATAATGTTCATAACATGGTAATAAGGGATATAAAATGAATAATTAACCTGAAAAAGGTTCTTATGTAAATAGAAATTTACTCTAGTTTATTATTCAGGAGGTTAAAGAATGGTCGAGTCAGGACAGGACGCAAGGTAAGGGAACTTCTTAACCCAATTACCATTTTTTGGGTTAATCTCCTACTTTCAAATTATGTCATGATATTATTATGTACTATCTTGTATTTGTACTTTCTTTATGTCTATTAATAGTTAATACACATAATAGATCTATTTTATTTTAAAAATTATCTTTGTAAGGAATTCGTCTCAATCTCCTTTCATTGAAGCATATTTGGTTTTATACACAACTTTCCTTTATACGATGTATAAACCCCTTTGACATTTACGTTTATTCAAAAGGAATCTTTTTATATGAAGAGTTTTACTAAACGACAGAAAGGGAATGTTTTTCTTTCCATACTTATGCGGCGACAACGACTTCTCCACCGCCTTGACCATTATTTGAGTTTCGGCTTCCTCTACTAGCCATCACTTTTTTTAATGAAAAATAAATACAAAGTTTTAACTTTCTTTTATATTGGTATTTAAAATGGTTTTGAAAGATTTTTTATTATATCAATGTGTTGTATTGATATCTTGTGATTGAAATGTGGAAATGTTATGTTTCCTTTATGCATGTTTTATGTGATACAATTATGTTATGGTTTATGATATGTTTAAACCTATTCATATGAGGAATGAATTGGACTTAATAAGTGATGGGTGGAGCCCGCTATAGCTCCTCGATGCATCGGTAGGTCTCATAAGACAAACTAGTGTCCTGGCATGAGGCCTTGAGAAAATCTTATTTGTGGTCTTGGCACGAGGCCTTGGCTACGTGGTTATGATAGTCTGGAATTATGCATTCCATTATTATGAAAGTGGTTATTGATATTGCATGTGATCATTCGACCAGTAAATTATCCATGTGAAGAAGTAAATGGCATTATCTCATTTTACTTTTGCCATATTATGTTGAAGTTAAAGTTTAGAAGGCTTTTGTTTTAGTTATACATTGCCTTAAATGTTTATGTTTATTGATGAATGCTTCCGCTATATTGTTATCCTTACTGAGCATCTGAGCTCACCCCTTTCAATGTTTTAATATTTTCCAGGATGTGAAGAAGTATTTTATGAATGACCTGTAGGGATAGTCAGAAGAGGATATGATTGTGGACTATGAAGACCATGTTATTGTATTTTTTTTACTTTATGATGTAATGAAAGACTTATGGATGTATCTAGTGTTTCCAAGGCTACTAAACTAATCGGTCTTTCGAGACTTGATATTTTGTGATCATGCCAATGTTACAATGTAATGCACCAACTCTGGGTAGCTGGGGTCGGGGCATTATAGTTAATGCGTACGTACGGCTTACCGTCTCCATGAACGGTGCATTTCCTTTATTATCCCCAAATATAATGTACTATTATAAGTACATGTATAAAATCGATATATATGATGAATGATACATCTAAATGATTAATATAATTATGTAATTAAAATATACATACCTCTCATTTAGTTTTAATTCCATTAATATGACAAAGAAATGAAAGTAGCATTCATGCGTACGTACGGCTTACCATCTCCATAAACGTTGCATTTCATTTCATACCTCTAAATGATTATGTAATATTATAAAAACATGTATATGCTGGATATATATGACATATATGATATCCAAATCAGGAATGTCATTCTGGATATAAAGAAACATTGACCACACAAACAACATGTAATTGTAAGAAGTCCACTTTCGACTTAAGAACCAAATATCGACAAAGCAAACATTATTAACTTAAATGGTTACATAATGTTTATAACATGGAAATAAGTGATATAAAATGAATAATGAACTTGAAAAAGGTTCTTAAGAAAATTGAAATTAACTCAAGTTTATTATTTAGGACGTTAAAGAACGATCGAGTCATGTCGGACCCAAGGTAAGGGACTTCGTCTCAATCTCCTTTCATTGAGGCATATTTCGTTTTATACACAACTTTATTTTATATGGTGTATAAACCCCTTTGACTTTTACTTTTATACAAAAGGAATCTTTTTCTACGAAGCGTTTTACAAAATGACAAAAAGGAATGTTTCTTTTAATGTACGCGGTGACAACGACTTTTTCCGCCGCCGCGAGTATTATTTGGTCTTTGGCTTCCTCAATAAGTTGTAATGTTTTTAAAGTGAAATAAATACCATATACTCTTTTATGTATTTTGGTATTGAAAATGGTTTTTATAATGGATTTGTTATGTCAATATATTTGAGTGATATATTGTGATCAAACTGTGGAAATGTTTTCTTTCCATTATGTTTGTTTTATGTATTATGATTTTATAATGGTACTTGGAAATTTGACAGGTGGTTACGTGATAAACCATATGACGGGTGGTACCGTGAATACCAGGACGGGTGGTTACATTATAACATCCAATGCATTGGGTATGGAAGTCGGTCGTATGGCTATTCCATTAAGTATGTATGGAAGTTGGCCGTATGGATATTCCCTTAAGTGATATGTGTGGAAGTCGACCGTATGGTTATTCCACTTAAGAATGTTTATGTCCCAAGTTACATTTATATATGTTATGTGTTATTTATATGGCTTTTATGGTAATCCTTTGGTTACAAAAAGGTAATTAATGATATTTTATACAATGAAGAGTTTTTTACTACTTCATGAAGGTGAAGGTATTACTATGATAAAGTATACATGGTTTACTTGATGTTTGATAAACTACCAGTTTTCATTCTTTGTGTATACCTTACTGAGATTTTTATGTTCATCCCATGTTTTTGAAATGTTTTTCACAGGACTTAACGTGGAATAGGGTCAAGGATGGGATCAAGGGAAAGTCATGCAACCTAAAACATAGAACTATACATGTTTCTTTTTAAGAGTTTTTATTTTATGGAAACATAGTAAAAGTTTCTACTTTGTAATCTTTTGAGAATTAATAGTTATGTCCTAATTCTATAAAACTCTAAACCTGAAAAGATCCTCAATGTGAATTATTCATTTAATTCAATATTATGTAAGGTTTAAGGCCGGGGCCTTATAATTATGCTACCCTACATTTCATTAAAATCTGAGGAAAACATGGTTCACCTGGTGATATCAAGGATTTTCCATCTGGTGTTATCACAGTAAACATGGTCATACCATTGATGTTATTAAATTGGGAGAATTGTCAAACTGTCTGGAGAAGATAAACTTCCCACTGGTGTCTCTCAACACCCTTCGAACCTTGCAGGTGTCCACACTCACCAAAAACAGTAGAAACATGCCCTTTGAGAACCCAATGAGTCATTGCCTTTGGGTCAAGATAGTAACATGGTAAAACCACAAATTGGGACATTAAATCCCTATAATCCATCTTATTTAGTGTAAAATATGGATGAGAATCTTGAGAAAACTATGTTATAACAATAAATCACGAAACATAGAAGGATCTTCGATGAGTTCCTCACTGAGTGACTCACATAATGAATTCTAGATTATATTGATTCTAGGTACGATCCCATCTTTTCTACCATAGGAAAGCAGGGCCTATCACAGATTCCCCCTTGAAAAGTCACCTCCCATTGATCTAGAAATCCATTAATACCCCGACCACCTAGAGGCTAGTTGTTATGAAAAAATACCCTGATATGTATCATCGATTCCATTCGAGTTGCATGAAAACCTTTATTAGGACATGACTCGGGTCATATCGGCCACTCTGTAGGTTCCACCATTATCCCCTTGGGTTATTCCTTCAGCCACTCCACGAAACAATCATCCTAGTTACCACATTGAAGAAATTTCAAATTCACTAGTATTTAAGAATCATTAGCACGATATCAATCATATTCATTATGATCCAATGGGTTCTTGTGTCGCTTTACTCATGGCCCTTAAAACTAGATAGGTGGTGATTTTACTAATGAAAAGACATATCTAGAATGGGTGGATGATATTATTCCACCTTCATTCTTTGAAAATCATATGTTCCCCCATTTAAATGGGAAGTGCGATCCCCTGGAGCATCTACCCCACTTTTTTTAAACATGCATACCCAACTTGAGAAATCTAGTGAAATATAATGATAATGAGCTCTGGTGTTTCAAATAGACACTATAAGGGATCGTATTCATCTAGTATAACTAGTTACCCATTAGGTCCATATCTGGTTGGGTGGATTTCCATAGTTGGCTTCTATATCAGTTCTTTTCCACCACACTCAATATTATTTTTGTCGAAGTCTTCATATGAAACAATGCACGGATGAGCTAGTCGCATACTTTATCAATAGGTGTCAGGGCCTCACATACTCACTCTACATGGAACTAACTCCAGAAAACCTACTAAAAATGTGCATATGGAATGTGATGACTTAACACGATCCTTCTACCATCACTAAAAACTACCTCAGTGTATTCTGTTATTTCCCAAAAGAAGCTCAATGTCTAGTAGAAACCATGTAACAAGATATGAAGGCAATCTTGTTTCCCCCCAATACTCTCACAAGAAGAACCACCATAGTCAAGACCGCTGATGTCGCATATATTGAGGCCCCGATGCCCCTAGAATTTTTACCAGCAGAGCCACATCAATAGCCTTGTCAAGGGCCATTATCATAGGCTCAGCCTCTAGTATAGAAATCCCCATGTTAGAATCCATAGGCACCACCATGTAAGGCACTACTTCCACCTAGAAGAGATAACCAGGATCCCCGTCCTTACCAGGATCTATCCCCTTGTTAGGGCTGGGCTCATAGAGTCCCTTTCCCAGATTAGAGAAACTTGAACTACTCGTTCAATTAATCCCAAGTCCTTGGTTATTTCCAATGTTCCCTAGACTAGGTAATAGTATAGTCTATAGTATTTAGGAGGCATGAAGAGTTATATCTCAATGATTTCCCTTATTAAACATGATATCACTAGTACCTGGGAAATAATCTCATGTAATTCCATGTGTTCAATGACTGGATCCAGGACAAGGTTGATAACAATATAGTAGGATTGGGTTAGGTCAGGACATGGGTGTTATTCTTGTTTTCAAGGCCTGATAATGATGGTGAGGGTGAATGGGATCAAGCCTCCGGTCAAGTATCCTAGAATAATGATGATAAGATAAAACATACGATATTCTTTCAATCCTAGGGTATTAAATATGCCCATTTGAATAAACTCAAGTCTTCTGATTTCATTGTGATAACCCATAGAAACTACTTTTGTATCAACATCTTAGGTGTCACAATCTTGGGGGAGCAAGATGAGACGACACAAGAAGAAGCAATGTACTCTAATAGTTCCAAATCAATCCATTACTCTTGTAGATTTCATACCCTAAAGGAATGGTATTTCACCTAGAATCCACCATAAATTCACTATTTTTCAAGTTATGATCTAGAGTATGACTGAGGGAACACTGTCGAGTTGGTGGACCCATTCATGGTCCCCGATGACGAGGAATTCTAGGAGGACCCTCTTATTTTCCATATCCAACGCTAGTGTCGAAGAAATAATTGATATGTTAATCATCAATTTCTCTCGACCAACACATCCAACCAATCCATGCATTCCACTGATACTAGATAACATGAATAATTTAGTGATTCACATGTATAGTCCTCTTAACTTGTTTCATCAGATTTACTTCCCCACCTATTTGTGCTACTCGACCCCATAGAGCTGCCGCGCCCGTGCTACTCCTAGCCACATATAGTTGAGGCCAAACCATGTTAACATAAAAATTATCTAGTATTTATCCAACAAGATTATTCTAGTGAGTAATGGTACTCCCTTATCACTAGCCAAAATATGCTGGTCAGACTTGCAGCATCCGCCATACCTACTTCAACAGAGCATCATCTGATATGAAGAACTACGTTCCCGATACAAATGCATGATTTTATTAAGAAACATTCTAGAATACCTACATAAATAAGGATTCTTTATACTCTCTAATTTTTTCTATGATATATGCGATGCCCTCGTAGTGTATTTGAGAAGCCCCCTCTAATTTTAAACAGAGGTAGTGGCTATAGTAGTGGCCTTACACGGTGAAGATTCCCAACATGCTGAATGATAGGGAATAATCTCATTTTCAAGAGAAGATGAATATTATCATATAAAGGGTCATATCCTACCATTCTACATCACTAGTCTGTTAAATAGTGTGAATGTATGCTAATGTCTAATTGTCATGGGCTTTGGGATCAATCTCACCCCTACCCAGATGCTCCACGAGATGGTGCTATCTAAAGTAGATCTGAATCCCACTGATCTAAATATTCATGTTTATGATTATATATAGAATATGATTATGTGAAAAAAAAAACATCTTGATGACCCAATTTAGTGGCCCGATTTCTTGCACGGGTTTCATGGTTGTTTTGTAGGACATTATCTACAAGGCGACGATGGGTTGAGCCTAGCTCTATCTACATGCAACAGTACCCTCTTCATATCACTAATGCCTCAAGTACCTCTAGAATGGCTAAGTGGGCATTGTACAACGAGATTCATCTCCCGTTGACTTATATTAATCCCTCTAATATTATACTTACTATTACATGAACAAGTATGAGTAGGTTCATTCAATTGAGTTTGAGAAGACTACCATTGTGGAAAACCCATGGACAGAAATGGATAATGCCTACATTCCCCCAATTCAATGATTGAAGGGCAGGACCCCAGTGATGGGACACATCATTTTCATATCTAGTATAAGTGGAATTCACTCTGTATTGTGCAAGGAACATATGAAAATCAATTAGAACTACTACAAAAATTAGGATCTAATGATCATAGAACCCTTAACCCATGTAACTTATTGAGATGTTTTCCCCATGGTGATAACAATATACATAATTTCCTATTTCATTGGGCCAGGTTGAACTAGCTCAAGATGACGTGATAGAATTTATTTGAATTATTAGGAATGTCCCTTTGGGTAGAAATCCTAATGGAATCAAATCGATAGCTTTAGTCTCTAAGACTCTTATAGCACAAGAGTCCACGAAGGACGTTTCCACTACGGCAGGGGTTTGCACTAGCATTCTATCAGAATCAGCCAACATAGAAGAATTTCCCCTCCCAAATGTCATCACACTATGGAAAATAAAGTGGAATTGGAGGATTCTCCTCCTGCATTTAAGAACGGAGTATCCTCCACCATTGATGTGTTGTTTCATGTGATCCTCCACATCAAGAAAAATATGAAAAAAAAACACTAGCTAGTATAGCCATATCCGTATATTACCATCAGCAGTATGTGGGAGTCCTGATGAAGTTTCGAGATGTCCTCACCAGAAGCTATGGAATGATAGTAGGACTGGATCCTCTGGTTATCCTCTTCTATGAGGGACTCTTGATAAAATATCATATATTCCAATATCCTCCTAAAACGGTTCACCCATTAGACTATGTCATGGTGGAGGACAATTTTCATAAGATCATTATATTAATCTACTCCAAGGAAGTCTAGTACCAAATATGGAAAGCCAAAATCATTCCCATCTGAAAAAATCTTCATCATATCAGAGTTTGCATCAACTTCTCGAATCTTAACAATCACTGTCCAAAGAATGATTTTCCCCTTCCTACGGTAGAGATATTAATCTATGTGACCACTAGATTCGAATATGAATCATTTTGGGATGATTTTTCCAAGTATTATCAAATATTAATAGCCTTAGAGGAAGAATAATCTAAAACCTTCATAGAATAACAATATACTTTCTATTACCATGTAATTTGTTTCGGTCAAAAGAATGTATTTTCCACCTATCTGCATTCCAACCAATACATATTCATATCAATCCTCATGACATTTGTTGAATGATATGTGGATGATTTTGTGAAAAAAATATTACAACCATGCAGACCATATTAGAGACCATGAGATAGTGTATTGATTCCGCCACTCCTACCATATAAAGATGAACCCCTTGAAGTGTTCCTTTGGGGTTATTTATTGAATGTTTCTCAGCTTTATCATCAAATATAAAGGCTTCGAGAAGGATCGAGAGATCATCAATGCCATAAGTAAGATGTCTCCTACGAGCAGTACTTGGGATCTCTAAGGATTTCAAGGACTCATAGCCTACATACACTAATTCATTATAAATCTAGATGACTAGTGTAAGACCTTCTCCCAACTCATGAAGAAAGGTGTTGACTACCAATAGGATGAAGAGTGTCATGATGATTTTGAGTATTTCAAGTAGTATATAATAAAAAATCTACTTATGATGCCACCCATCTCCTAGAAGCTTCTAGGAATTTATATGAATACTCTGGAATAGTCCCTCAATCCTTGACTATACTAGAAGAACAACGAGGGGGCAAATAATATTTCATAATATCTGAGCCACATGATACTAGATATAGAGATTATATATTCATATATTGAGATGAGTTTTCTCACACCAGTATTCATGGTCCAGAAATTAAAAAATTACCAGAAAAAACATGATATATAGTCGGGGTCTCACTTAGACCCACTAAAATACATTCTGAATCTCCCCATATATACAGGGCATCTAGCTCTATGGGTAGTGATCCTTTTACAATTTGAAATTAGGTTCATTTCATAGAAACTATAAAGGGTTTTGAAATAGAATACTTTAATACCACCCATCTAGCCCTCATAGATTAGTGTATATATCATGATTTCCAAGATGATTAAATCCTCTCTATGGGTCATGTCATTCCATGTAGGAGTATTCTTTTTGACGATGCTTCACGAAGACCTAATTGTATGATAATCGATGGTCCTATGATTAATAGAGTGAGCATAAATATTTTCTTCACCGTGACTTCATAGGATGTTCAGCACTATTAATTTTTGTTGATATATGGTTTCACCAATAGTGAGGCCAGGTATCAGGAACACTTCACTAGTCTCCAAGAGGCCCTTAATTTTTATGTTCCTTACCAACAAGTGAATGGGGACTCTAAGATTGTTATCCAAAAGATCAATGATGACTATTTTGTCTGTAAGTCGAAGCATGTACCCTTATTAAAGCTCATCCCCTCTAATGGAATTGTTCCCTTCATGACCTAAAGTCATTCATGTTCCCCAGTCATAGAATTGTCCAGTTTTTCCCTTTTCCAACGTTGTCAAATCTCATCCAGAGCCTGACTAGGAAGAATTGATCATCTATGTGGCACATCAAAGAGTAATTGATCCTATCACTTTATATGATGATGATATCAAAAAGGCAACCCATCTTACCACCAGTGCGTCAACATCAAGACCACCAGACCCCTACCATAACACTGGAAAAGACCCCTAATTGAACAAATCATTTCCTTTAGTACCTACAATATGGAAATCTATTGAAAGATAGAGATAATAATGATAGATCCCATCATTGTGTTGTCCAGTTCATGCTTCAGAGTGGTTCCAAACATGAGAAAATCCTATCCATATTTGGTTTTGATGGGGGGTCTCCTCTATTGAATTCAAGGAGATGAGATTCACCAAATTAGTTTGGATGTTCAAACTAGTTCATGTGTATCTCATTGGGCACAGATGAAACTATCTCTTTAGATATAAAGGTTGGATACATGTGGCCCACTATGGCCCATGAATCTTTCAAGTTAAACAATATATTTCACAAATTTTTGATCCATGATAATATTGTTCATTGGACTCAAGACCCAATCCATAAAACCATGTAGTCTTGGCCCTTTTTAGCTTGGGTACTAGATGTCATGGGACCATATCCACCAACAACATATCTCTAGAGCCGGGGTATCTTGACTGCCAGATATTTATATACAATTTGGGAAGATTTAATTCCACTAATGTAAGTATAAGACCATTATATCATTGATTTTTTGAGCACCAACCTCATCCACCGATTGTGAGTCCCACACACTGTTCTCATTGATAATGAAAAGAAACATCCGGGAATCTAAGAAAATGAAATAGTATGCCTAGTACACTATATGTTATAATCATACCTCTCCCTATCATGTGTAATAAAATAGGATTATAGAGGAATTAAAATAAACCTATCTATCATCTTTCAAAAGATGTTTGGTCAGAAAAGAAGAGATTTCCAGACAAGTTGACGAACACTCTCAGGGCATACTGGATGATGACTCACAATTCAATGAAGGTGACACCATTTTCCCTGGTGTGTAGAACTATGTCGGTCAAAAACATTGAGATTTATTGGACATCACTCATCGTTACTCTCTACGATTTGAAGATGTCTGGAAAGGTTGTAAAAGCTCATTTAAATGAACAGGAAACCCTCGATCAAAATAGGCCCTGGGACTTGTAAATTCTGGAGAGGCATCAGAATAAGGTATCTAGATCATTGAATAAGATATTCCTTATGAATTCATTTTTTCAAGGTGATATTGTATTAGACCTATGAAAAACAATGGTTCTAGGGAGGAATCTACCAATGGTGGAACCTAAATGGGTGGGACCCTATATAATTCATAGGGTTTACCCCAGTAGTATATACTCAAAGGTCACCATAGATGAGGATTGTATTACTCATCTCAGTAATGAAAAATTTCACAACCATTACTTCTCATGAGTAAGCCCAATAATCCTTCAGGATGATAAAATATAAGTGGTAAAAATTACATAGGTTCTATGATTTACGACCTTAAACTAATATCTCTATGTCCCAAGAACATGACTTTAAACTGAACAAAATTTTGAGAACTACGTATGACTTTATTCACATATTTATGATATGAATATGAATGCCCAAACATTTTGTCTTCAAGTCAAGTCCTAGGTACCTCAACTTCTAACTTCCTTCTGGACTCTCAGACTTTGTATCCTAGGAGCACGTGGCGTTGCATAAAATTCTTTTGGCCCCATTCACATCAGGATTACAAGTACCACGTCATGTATCCCCTTTAGGGATCGCTAGTTTCACCTTACGTATTTACCTAAGAATGTTTGTTTAATAACCCATGATTTATATACAAGGACATTAAATTTATTTTGAAAAATACATAATACATTACAGAAATATATTTCAAATTACCATATTAGTTTACATTCATTGGAATCTCAAAACAAATTATTATAGCTTGGTGAAATATCTTCAACATCTCCCATAAAAAACTTCCCCATTATTTTTACTTACTAAAACCAATAACTAAATGTTAGGGAAAATAAAACATTAAAAGGGTGATATAAAACTCTCAGTAAGGTTAAACATGGAGAACATCAAACAAAACATTAATATACAAAGGTAAAAACATGAACATATATTTTTGATATCAAAATCACTAATCATAAAATAAAATGCAGTATTATGTAACGAATAAATCATAAAGGAACGTTAAAAATAACATTTGAATAAAACAATAACTTGTGGGAAACACACATGTATAAGAAAAAATTTCAATAATAGCCAAGGCTCCTAGCCATGAACGTCATAGTAGACCATGTCCATTACTAAACCGAGTTTACAAGCCATTCCAACACAGTGTTACTGTTCAGGATTTACCATCCATTTTAGTCATTTTTATCTCATGAAATTTAGAACTTTACTCAATGCATTGGATGGAGATATAGGTCCCACCAATCTCATAATGAAATTATTATTACATCTTCCACAAAAACATAAATCATTTATCTTATCATAACCCAAGAAACAAAATGTGTTTTCTTAAACATCATTCCATCATAACATAATCCAAATAAAATATTATTCCATGATTAACACAATAATGTCATATTAATAATAGGGAATGAAAAATAACCCTATTTAAAGAGAGTAATATTATATTTTAAATTATAAGTACAAAACACTTGAACATAAATCTTGAGGAAAATATAATTTCATCTTAAAAAACATTTTCTATTATCAAAATATTGTGAAATTTCAATACAAATGAATTTACATTAAATTAAAATTTAAACCATGTAAAGGATGTTTAATGAAAATAAGGAATTATAAAGAAATAAAACTATCTTCATACCATATAAGTTAAATAAAACATTCTCCTCCTACTTCTATTGGAGATGTCAAATATTTCATCATATGGTAATTGAAATAATGATTTCCTCCAAACCATGTAGTTAATTTAAATAATGGGTATAAATGACTTTATGAAATTAAATAAGAATAAAAAAAATGTTATATAATTAAGATACATGGATTTGGATCATCAATATACCATAGAGAATACTTACCTATAAACATCCTCGAATAATAATGATATTGTGAAATTATCCCTTACCTTAGGTACAATATTCATCGTATGTATCTTAACGTCAGGTATAATGATTAAAATTATGTTATTGTATAATTGTAAAATCATAATTATTTTTATATTATCAATTATTATTATATAATCATCCATTTTTTAGTAACATTTCATTATCACCTTTTATTCAGATATTATCTGCTTTATGTTACCATATATGTTTTATAAGATAAGTTCATATTCCACTCATTAGGTGATAGTTATATCATTTAGGGATTGATATTAGTGTAATAAATATCATATTTATTCCTTAAATTCGTGTATATAATTGTTGATTAATGAATATTATGTATAATAAATTGTATCACATCATGGAGATTGTATGATATATGTACGACCGAGCAACAATATGATATACATAGTGTTTACATTGTATGAAATTTTATGGTGTAATAAGTATACTTATTAATTTTCATTTTATAATCATTATTTAAAAATTCAATGAATATATCTTTCCATAATATTTTTCAAATTATTTATCATTGTCAATGTAAGAAAACTTTTTTTATTATAATAAAAATCATCAATGATTTATATGCATTTATATCTATCTTCGATGTGAAATTGTATCAAATGATGAAAATTGGATTAAATGATAAAAAAATAATTTAATTTTACTTTATATTTAATTAAATTTATAAAGATTCTCTATAAATAACTTAGATTAAAAATAAATTTTAAATTAAAATGTAGTGTTTTTCACTATTTATTAAAAATCATAAATTATTTGAAAAATTCAAAATATTAAAATACTGTAAATTTTGATGAACCTATTCCAAATAATAAGTTTATTTATTCAATAATAAAATATAAATATGTAAAAAACTATTTAAAATTTCTTCTCCATCAAAATTCGTTAAAATTGCATTTTTAGAATAAAGCCCATTTTATCCATAAAATTTAACTTGTTCTTATATCACATCTAGAAAATATATAAGATGAATTTTAAACATTAAATCTAATATATATAATATATATTTCAAAAATAAAATTCATAAAGAGGGGTTTTATTATTTTATAAACTCATTATTTTCATTTAAAAAAATTGTTCAAAAAATAATTAATAAAATGCATGCATAGACTATATTTTCATAAATCAATTAATATTGTTCATTCAAAACATTTTAACATATACATTATACGGTAAAATAAATAAATATTTTTTCAATTATACTTCGTCTTGTGTGAAATTAATTATAGTAAATGATCTTAAAATTTTGTTTAACACAAGCTGTGAATAGTTATGTGTATACTGTAAGCTAATAAGATGTTGGGTATAGCGTAAAATAATATTGCTGTAAAACAAAACACTAGATATAAATAAAATTAAAAATAATATATCTCATAAAATCATGTGGTGTTACATTTTACCCCCCCTTAAAATTTAATTTCACCCTCAAAATTCACCTGGGTTATAGAAGGATTACTATTTGAATGTTTCTTTCATAAAAACCCACATCGTAAAAAGAAATACTAAAACATCATTTTAGAAAATAATGATAAAAACATAATTTTTACCCAATGTAACTCATCACCGGTATTCCATATAGGATAACATAGGTGTGATGTGAGAACATGGATATGGATGAAAAATATAACCATCAAGTACTGATGGTTAGTGACCGTGAAAATGTTTTGGATAAAGTTACGAACCCTAAAACCATAAATCTATATTGATATAAGGTATGATATGATTTAAAATATAAGAAGCTAATAAGATAAAAATTTTGGTTTTCATTATCTTTTCCATAGAGTTTAAAAACATGAGAAAAAATACATAGTTGATTTCTTTACTATCTCGTTGTTGGCCTTGCCTCGAACAATTTACACTTTATCTCTTATTCAAATAAATGAAGTTTAAATTTTCATTCCTAATGTGATATTATATCAAGACATCCGTAATTATAACTACATCTTATTCTTGTTGTCATATAATACAATTTTCATAAGTTATCAAATATGAATAAGTCCGCCAATATCGAGATAATACATTAATCTTACAATATTCAACCAGAGTATAACATATACTATCCATAATTTCATAACCATGCAATCCTTCCCAAAACTTAATATCTGAAAATTTAGGAAGATATTAACTAAATCGTCTTAGATTTTATCTCTCATATTGATAAGCCTAATCTATATATAATTTTACTTTAATTTTGTTTTTATTTTAATTAAAATTATTTGATAATTAACATTGTATGTGTCTTATTTTCCAGGAATAAAAGCATCACATGTTTTTATGAATAAAAAGGTAGAACAAATTCAAGACCTGCTATGAACACATCATTATGGTGAAGTTCACTTCAGGAACCTTAATATCACAGCATGCCACAATTTGTGATTCCAAGCTGTGACCATGCCACAAATCCTGAAGGAAAAGGTCTCTACAGGTTGTCACTATATCGGACACATCGTGAAGCTAGTCAAAATCCCAGATGTGAAATCCATGAAGACTCCATGTTAAAATAAGAAAGAGACATGGTACACATTCTGAATGAACCTCTAATGACATGGAAACCGAAAAAAATCTTAAATTCATGAGAAACCCATCTGAGACACTAGAGATCCAAAACCCATGGGAAGTGATGCTGATTATGTCAACAAGTCGTGACCAATAATTTATACATAAGCAGCGGAGTGGCAACGAATTTGGGAGTATTCTAGATTCTCTTCTATTATCCCTTTCATCTCTTTTGAAAATTCATTCACCATTTCACTCTCAAACTTTAATACTCTTAGTATTTGTGTATTTTTTAATCCAAGATCCTTGTATCATCCGTTCATCAACACATTAAATTCTCACTACATTTAGATTAAATTTCGATTTTAATTTATCAAGTAACTCATTTATATATTCTAATTTACATAGTGATGGATATTTTAGTACCATTAATGAATCATTTCATGATCCCAACTTCATTAACATCACTCAATCCATTAATCATGTTGTCTTTAATTTATTAAATTTCATCCTACCCCACTATGAGTTGCTAAATTATATGGGGATATGGATCAATAAATGTATCTACATAACTAAATATACCTTTAAATCTGAACATTTCAAACATTATTGAATTAGTAACATGCATATGGATGCCCAGCCTAACCCATTTGTGTGAATATCCTAGACCAAGAGGTTGTTAAAAAAACAACCCTAACCTAATTAATGTATACAAATCTAATAGAACTATCTTAGGAGAATTTCAAACCTTAAGAATCCAAACATAATTCACCTAGGATGTCTCTATCTCCCAAATAGGAAATAGATACCTCCTTGGTAGAACTATGAGGCTAATTCCAAATTCAAATAGTGATCTTTTTTTTCTTTGAAAACTAATACATAAGATCTTTCCAATGATGGAATTAAAAAGAAATATTTCACTAATATACACAAATTGATCACATACGTTTTTCTATCATGAAATTTCTTCCCAAACCAAAACATTGACCAATATCCCAAACAAAATGCTTATAGAAAGGACTCCCTTATAAGTTCAGAAACCATATCCTATCAATATTTAACAAAAATTACACTATGGATTCAACACCACACTCCCACTACACATCGTCAAAGTATTTGCTGAATGTTTTGGACAAATTAAAATTAAAATTTGATTCATGCCAGATGATATAACGACACCACCACACAAAGTCTATCGAATTTCCTACCCCATTGATGGGGAGACAATTTCATTTCATATAATAAATATGTTATTTATAAGACTTAGTATTACCTATCCCTCGCAATTTTTTATTTCTTTCATTTCCATATTCCCTAACTTCTTCACCTTCATCTTTAGTGCATGTACTAGGATCCTTTATCCCAATCAAAAATCATTGATGCACAAGAACAACTGGAATTTGACCATGAGATCTAAAGGCATCTTCTTTCACTCCACTAGTCATCAATGGCCACGAAATGTCACAATGAAAGACCCAATTCTAAAAATCATCAAGTCATTCAGGGAGAACAACTGATTCACCCTGAGAAGGAAATCATGGACAATGTATTACACTCAATCCCTAGTACAACAATGATCATTGTTTTACCACCAATAAAACCCCATTACATTGAAATCAGGCATTCACTCATCCATATGATCCAAAACATGGAAAAATCCATTGGTGTTCATAGAGAAGACACACATGAACATATTTCCAATTTCATAGAGATTTAGGATACCTTTCGCAAAAAGGGATTTTATTCTAACTCGATAAGATATAATGTATTTCCATTTTCATTACGAGATAAAGCTAAATATTTGATTATACGTGAGTCTCTCGAGTCAGTAATAACATGTGATGATCTTACAAAAAAGATTCTCGAAAAATGCATTTCACTGATCTGAACATAGAATCATCAGAATGATTACACAAGGAGATGGAGAATATATATGGGCAGTATGGGATCAATTCAAATAAGTCATGAATAAATTCCCACATCAAAGCTTTGAATCATGGATTCAATTGAAAACCATTTATCAAGGACTCTAGTAAGTGTCATGAATAGTGGTCGATGCCCCCACTGTTGAATGTATGATGATCAAAACACTTGACATAGGAAGAAATTTTTTCGATTAAGTTTTCCAAAATACCATTATTTTTATGAATTTCCATGGAATACTGCAATGTGGAATACCCCATGATGATGATCCCACCTAGTTATCAATGAAAGTTGAAGTGCTAACAAAGAATCTGTATTTTCTTTGAATACAAAAAATGCTACCCCCTCTTACCCCAGTCTTGGACATACCGTCAAGCGTGATGTGTAGTGGACTGTACCAGTATCAAGAATTCGAAGAATGATATGTGGATCCAAAGTCTTGTAATTATTTCAATTACAATAAAAATTTTCAACCATTTCAGCTCTAACAAAAGAAATTGTTTTATTAGTAAAGGATAGCTCGACAGCACCCTCAAAATAATCAAGGATATTTTCAGCATTGTTGTTATCATGATCAGTGTTTCACACAGGGACTACCAGGATATCCTAAAATAAACCCTATCCCCAGACCATAATACCATATATTTCTAAAAAATACCATTTCAATCCCCAAAAACAACATCAACTTCCACCTGCCCTTATTTGACCACAATATCCACCTCCACCACTGAAAACTATCTTAGATAACCACTTGACATATTTTGATCAATAAAAGATCAATGGATGAAAACACAATAGACATAGTTGCAAAAATATCGAGCATATTTGAGAAACATGATGATTAAAAAAGGTTAGATCTCAAAAACATTATATGAAAGATTACCAAGCACTCTACCTGGTATCACAAAGACATACCCATGAGATGAAGCTACGTTTATAGTGTTGACGAGTGGAATGGTATTATAATTCTTATAACCAATGAAAATAAGTCCGCATTAAGAGCATGTGAAACAACCATAAAAAGTAAAATCAACACCATCTAAGTAAGAGGCAATTGTGGACAAAATGAAGGAAGCCATTTATGTTGAACCACCTACATACAAGCTAACTCTTCCCAATATAAAAATAGATAGTCATGGTAGGAATAATGTAAAGTGTAAAAAGTTCAATGAAATGATCAAACAATTGCATATCAATATCCCGTTTGCTCAGGAAATGAATAAAATGCATTTGTATGAAAAATTGACACAACATTAGCAATCATACAACAGAAAGATAGAATATCAGAGAGTATTATCATTAAATAAAAAATGAAATATTGTTGTACAAAAAAATATCCCACAAAAAATGAGTGATCCAAGAAGATTTGAAATTATATGTATGGTAAGAAAATCAAAATTTGGAATAGCACATTCTAATATTAAGCTAGCATTAACCTGATGCGGATGACTGTTTTCAACAAACTCAGACACCATGAGCATACAGAAACAAGAGTAGAATGGTATTTATCTTATTGTTCCGTTATGTACCCATGTGTTATTTCTGAAGATATTCTGGTTAATGTCGGAAAATTCATTTTTCTAGTATACATTATTGTTTTAGACATGGAAGAGGAATGAGATGTCTCGATCATTATCGGATGAACCTTCCTAGAAACTGGGAAGACCATTATTGATGTTAATAAAGGAATTATCATCTTCAGAGTCGGAGGATAATAAGTAATATTAAAACAGATATAGTATTCACAACATTCAATTGATATGATTGACATCCACACCATCTCTCTCACTGAGAATGGAGAGGATTACAGGGCTATAATGGAAGATACCGATGATTCAGGTTCTGAAAATTAAGAAAACCATGACATTGGAGAAGTCAGTTATTTTAAACCACAAACTAGAGACATCATACCTCTAGTTATCCCATCCATCCTTCATCCACCCAAGATGGACAAGAAACATTTATCTAGTATATTGAAGTACTCTTATTGAGGAGGGTCATTTTTTTACCCACTATTATATGTGACAAAATATCTGAGGCTCAGGATGTAAAAAAATATGTTGTCCTAAAAAGACATAAGCTATCAATTGCATGGGTAGTAGAAGATATTAAAAGAATAAATCATTTAGAGTTCACCAATCATATTTTACATGAAGAACATAAAAAACCAAAAAAGTCAAATGTTAAAATGTGGAAAACTGTACTTTTTTTTAAAATACATATTTTATATGAAAAATTTAATTTGTCCTTATGTTATGTATAAGAAAAATAAAGATAAGTGTTAAAATTATATGGGATAAATATAAAATTGAAAAAATAGTTATTACAATTCAAAATCTCTTTCTAAACGGCTAGATTGATAGATTGTGTTGCACTTAAATTTGGTGTTTTGTAAATCACATGTTATTGTATTATTCAAAGAGAAGCATACCGTGGAAGATTGGGGTTTTACATAATACACATCCCCATTTTCAACTGAACTATGTGGCATTCCATCTTTGCCTCCTATGTGGGGTACATTGGAAGCCTTTTTAATGTTCAAGCCCCACACTCCTCACAATCCATCTATTCCAGAAACAATACATTGGTTCCCACATCATCCTAAAAGATGTTAAACTATATTTATCCTAAACTGCATGGGTTTTGATTCCTTTCATGTTCCTTTGAATTCTCTCTAATGTTCAATCCCCACAAATTCTTGTATTTCTTACTCCAACCTAGGGATGCACAATACTGATGTGGAATCATCCCTTTTTGGGATGCATCTCTATAATCTGCCACAATATGGTGTTTTCATCCCTATTGTGGTGGATGTTAACCATAAATAATCCCCAAACATGTCATTGGATTGTTTTCCTTTGTGTACACAATGATTCTAGGCTTTCTTTAAGAATTATGTGGAATTTTATTCCTTATCAAAAGGATATGTAGGAATCCTCCCTTAGGATCAATAACATCACCCATGTCTCGTCCCAGTCTTTCCATTGAGCCTTTGGTTTTTAGAGAGATCATAACATAATCTAGAGGTTCAACATCATTTAGATATGATCCATGTGTACATTATGACGATTTACCAACCCAGGTGACTCATTGCCCAATTTCTTAACTACATGGACTCTTATTCCCAACCACCAGTAAATGTATGAAACGTCACAGAGGTTCAATCCAAACAATGTCCCCATCACTCTGATTCTAACCTGGTAATTCAATACTTCGACATCACCACTATATTCATATTCATTTAACCCAGGAAGACACGTCACGATGAGGTCATTCCAACCACTTCCTCAATACTCCTAGCATCTCCTGGGCTTCTAACCATGTGTAAGCCCAATCATATCTCTTGGTTGATGTCCATTGTGTACACCCCAATTCTATGTCTCACCCTTTTTAACAATGTGTTTTTTGATCCCTATATCCTAAAAATCATATATAGGAATCCAATATGAGGGTCAATCCCAGCCAATGGTAAACCATGGTGTCCCCATTTTTTGGGACCCAGAATCATCTGATCCTCCCATTGTGTTGTCTAGATAACCCCTCATGGTGTGAAACCTTCATCTTTATAGGACACACAATCCTAGGTACAACCTTATAAGTTCTTCTAACCTATCCATCTAAAAATATTTATAGGCACTCCCTCCTAGGGATGTTCCTTTCTGATCTAATCATATTAGTGTTCTAATTTGTCATATCCATCATGGCTAGATGTTAAACATGTGTCATACCCCATGTTAAACAATGGAAGCTGAGGAAATCATTAGAGACATGCCTATTGAATAAAATTACCCAAATTTGATGTGGGATGCCCCGGGTTTCCATGACTTTTAGAATCCCGAATATAATGGAAAATTTAGGTGTGCTTGTGTTTCAGCATCCAATCATGCCAGCGATGCCTAGAATGAAAACCCTCTTTACTGAAGGTTGCTTCCATGATTTAACCCCATTGTAATTTACTGAAAAAATAGTTTAATTTACTGGCATCCACAAAGCTATGAAATTCGGAATAGTTTCATGAAAAAAATCTTAATCTTTAAGGGAGACCCGTATTAGGTTATAAATTACAAATAGGAATCCAGTGAATCATAGACCGACATCCCATCATCCCTTTCTGATTTAGGAGAAAATTCCACACAAGATGTGATGGATGTCACCCACATTTGGAAAATGGGATTATGTGAGTAGAAATGTGACCCATCTAGTAAAATAATCCCTCATAAAAATCATGATGAGGCATGCCCCAACAAATAAGTGTTATAAAAAATAAAAATTCTAGGTCATGTGAGTTATATAAATACAAGGTATGAAACACAGTGGTCTAATAGAGAAGTGATAGGGTTTCTTTTGAAATTAATTCTTAAATAATGAATGAAAACACAAGGTTATAATTAACCATAGTAAATAGGATTTTATAGTTAATACTAATATATAACAACAAACAACTCAATGTAACGTTGTCTTATGTAACACTCAAAATACTCATAATTTTACTAATAATGAAATGAAGATATTAATTAATAATTTGAAAATAATGAAATTTTATTATAAAAATATGTGGTACATGAAATATGGGAACTCCAAATATATAAAATAATACAATTAAAATTAGAAACATAGATAGGTGAGTAGTATTTAAAATATATAATATTTCATCAATTGATAGTATTTGAATGTGAAGGTTGAAATCAAAAATCAATTAATCTATCATTATTAATTTTGAATTAGTTGAAAAATGCGATAAAATAATAATTTGATATAATATTGGGGAATTAATAATTTTTATAGAAAAAAATTCCAGATTTGAATAATAATGTTCATCCATTATACTTGAAGTTAGATCCAACAGATTTTTCAGTAAGGGATGTAGGGTAGATGACATAGATAAATAATAATATTTAGGGGAGGGAAATGTACCAAATAATTTTCTAAAACAAATATATATTTATGAAGTATATATTTTGATATAAGATGAACTTTTCATAAGATATGAATTATAAAGATGGTCACAATAATAATTTATTATAATGAATGATTCATAATATTTGGAATAATTATTGTTGTGAAGATATTTATATATGGAAGAACAAAATATTAGAAAAAAATAATTCTGGAATGGGGATGTTTCAATTATAGAATTAATTTGTAACAATTTTCATGATGTCGGCCAATTAAATATCTTTCGGGATTTAATAAATTTCACATGGAAGCATTATACCATCATTGGGAATGAATTTTTATTTTTTATGTAATGGATGATCATGAATTAAAATCAATACAATTTTTGGGTGAATATGATTTCTTCATTCTATCAAATGATGTTTATAAAATTTTATTCCACAATAGGTATTATTATATGATTTAAAAATAATTTTATGATTTATTTAGTAATACTGTATATCATGATATACCGATATATTAATGTGATTATACTGAAAGAAATTATGTTCTCTCAAAGGGTTAGATTATTCCAAATTCCCAAATCAATATGACCAGAAATAAAAAAACTCAAGAATTATGAAATATGGATTCTTATGATCCAAAATCATTAATAAATATTAGTGGATATATATAATATATATTTAATAAGTAAAAAAATTTCCTTATTGAATAGTGGAAAACATTCTCACACAAAATCAATAGTGTTCAATTACATTACATATAATATGATATCCTAGGAGATGATTCATGGGTAAAAAATATAATTTATTTCATATTAATGTAAATTGTTTACCAATAACTATTTACTAATGATCTTGAAAAGAATAAGATAATACATTATATCATAGATGAAATAACTGCACAAAATTGTAATTAGTTAAGAGGGGGAATGAGATCACTTAAAACATTTATTGGATGATGATCATTTAATAATACCCATGGGATAAATATTTGAACTAAGTGTTTTTGAATGGAATATATAATGAAAAAATATTCTTTTTTAGTTTATATGGATTAATGGTCTCCATATGAGATGTGGTACTCAGTCAAGACACATTGACATACGTTTTTATCAGTAGTAGTTGATGCCAATTTACCCACAAGGACGAAAACCAATGTACGTTCAATAATGTGTAGATTAAATCTTAATTCATCGGTTTTAATCAATTATTAAGGTTTATAAATAATTCTATAAACATCATCGGATAATTATTTCAAGAAAATATTTTTATGTCATATAAATTATTTATATTTTTTAAAAGAAAAATCATTTTTTAGTTCTAGAGGATGGTTATTAGAATTATACATCTCGGAATAATTATAAGGGGGTGAAGATGATTCTAATTAAGTCATTAGTGATTATTATTTTGTATTAATTTCCTCCTTGGTAGGTAATTCCAGATTCATCATCGAAATAATTGAATAAAGCATAATTAATAATGATATATATATAGTAAAAATTAGAATAATTAAGTCACAACAACATTCTTTGAATCTATAATAGTTGTATAAAATGAGTTTATATTAGGATATAAAATATACCTGTTAGATGATGGATATGAATATAAACATTAAAAAACTTGGTAATAGTCAAGTATGGGAACAAATTATGTGTTTGGGGGAAATTTTTTTATCAGAACCAAATTTTTTCTCCATAACATGATTAGTGAATAATACACTATTATTAAGAGTAAGGGACATATAGTGTGAACGTGTTTTTAAAAATTTTAAAGGACTGATGTAAATAATAAATTATCTACATTTTATTAAATAGAAGTTATATGAAATGTTTTGGAAATATTTTTTTAATAGTGGTTTACAATTTTTTTTGATTAAGATCAAATTATAATTACATCACATATTAAATGATGTAGAGGTGTAAAGAATTTTTTTGTATTATTATTTATTAAAGTGTGAAAAATGGATTTTGGATGCAATATGTAATTTTGTATCTTGATGATAACACTCAGAGATTGATAATCTAGATATGTTAAACATGTGAAGAATAATGGGCTCTATCATGAAAATGTTTATAATAATATCTATGAAAATGTTTATAGTAGTAAAAGGATGATGGCTCCCATTTATATCGACTATATATCCATTATAGGATGTAGTGATTAAAATTGAAACTATTTTTTTAATTTTCAATTTATGAGTTCAAAATAATATGGAATAATGAATTTATGTTATTACATGGTTTTCACCAAACATAATAGAGTCATTTAATATTTATTAATCAATCAAAATATGTTATTGTGGTGCTTATTTTATTTATAATATACCATTATAAAACATTGAAACATTTAATACTACCCAAATTTTGTTTTCAAGGGATGAATTTTATGATTATATCAGTAGTATAGGGTAGTCGTAAATAATTGGAAGGCTATTTCATTTATTAAATTGAAGACCTGATACAGTGTTCTCTGATTTTTTATCCATAAGCTTCTAATGTAACCTAATATAATGCCACAATATTGTTGTAAAATTATTTATACTTTTTTATGTGAATATTATAGGAACATCAATAGATAGTAGATCTATAACATCACAAAATTTCGAATATTTTTTTTAAATTTCATGATGATATTTTATTACAAATGATAAAAAAAAATTCATTATAAACCTAATTTAATTGAAATAGTTATTGTCTATTTTTTTTATTTATAAAATTTTCAGGAAAAATTGAAATTTATTTATAATAATTATTATAAAAATGAATGACTCATAGTTCAAGCAACAATTTATCGCATCTTTCATGAACACGTGACCAAATCCCATGACCAAATGCATATAAGTACAAATCATATTCGACCATCTATTGTGATTCCATGATTCAACCTTCCATAAAATTTATATATACACTTCTCTTTTTTGTTATATTCCTGATTAATTTTAAATTTTAACTTATATGATATCAAAATTCCTCTTAATAATAGTTTTATTTTTAATCACCTAAATGATTAAGTAATTGTAATTTAATGTTTAACAACGAATTATTCATGTTCACATTACAAAAAATTGGTTAAACATTTATATGAAATTCAATGTATGGTTATACATAAATAATAAATTATGATTCAATTTCAATTTCCATTATAATCTATTTTTTTATTAATTTGTGTATGTGTCTTATTAGTTTGAAATATTAATTTAAAATGTTATGAATAATATTTCATAATACAAATTCAATAACGATTTATTTAATTCATTTAGAGTAATAAACTTATTATATGATCATATTTAGTAGAATACTCACAATTACAATATTGAGATGCATGGAAATAAATTTACATTTCATAATAATATTATACAAAATTAATTATTTTGGACTAGTAAAACTCGGAATAGTTAAGTGATATATATATTATATAATAGTAAATTCAAAAAAACAATATCCCATATCCTATAATATATGATGAAGATTTATCCTACCAAAATGATATAAAAAAATAAAGGCATTGTGAAGAAAACAAACAAAATTGTCAAAGGATGTTTAAGAACCTTGGTAAGAAAAGTAGTGAGTGGAGAAGTTACAATAATAGTGTTTGTATAAGGAATGATTCATTATCATTTTAAATTTCACAAAAAAATGTTTTTATAAAAATTATGAACCTTTCTAAATAATATAATTGTTAATTATTATTATTTTTTATGTAGATTCATTTGACTAACAATTTAATGTTAATGATATAATAAAAAATATCGGATAATATAAATTTATTTCAAAAATAATAAGAAATAATTTAAATTTAAAATTTATATGTAAAGTTTATTTTTTAAAATAATATAAATAATTACATTTTAAATTATATTAAATTATAATGGTTTCATTTGTATATTTTATAATGGAAAGAATATTATTTTTCTATAAAATAATAAATTAAATTAATGTGTCTTTATTAATTGGGATGTTTTAATATTAATACATAGAAATTAATTTTTTTAAAATAATCATTATTTATTGACTTATAGTGTCATAATTATCTTCATGTATTTTTTGGTAATTTTTTAATAATTTTTATTTTTTTGTAAAAATTGATGGTTGTCACATTACAAGGCACAATGATTTTATGAAATTATTTTTCATTACATATATCCCAATTTTTTTTGAATAAATGTATTCTATAAAAATCACATTAAATATGTATAAAAATTATTTTATACCTTATTTTTATGAATTATTAATTTATATTTTATATTTTTGAAATAATATATTTTTAAAATAATGAATATTGTATTTTATGTGAAATTATTAGTTTGAGTGGTATGAATTAATTTGGGAATTCATTGGATAACAAACCATTTTATACAACAAATTAATAATGACGATATTTTCTAATTTACATGTGGATTCCTTATTTGACAAAATAACTAATTTTTTAACCCATATAGTCACCCCTTCGTTAGTATAAATACCCAATTTCTATCCTCAAATTCAACACCAAGGACATTGAGAATTATTTATCTATAAATTACCAACTAAATATATTATCCATAGTTGTTAAAATGTTATAATATGTCCCTCTATATCTTGAATATGAATGCTTCCAAGGTAAGGGTCATCAATCCTCCTCTTTCATTTTCATGATTATAAAACATTTTCTATTTTCATTAATTTAAATTTATTATACTTACATGTTTTTTATTAAATGGTATTTCCATCTATTTAATAGGTTTTAAAATAGATTTTTTCTATAAAATATAATTATATCCTTTGATAATGATGTCGATGTGTTGATGTAATGGGTCCACAATCCCCCTATTTCCTTTTCACGATCATTACCTTTGTTATATTATATTTATAACTTTCATTTTTAATACACAAATTATTGTTTTAATGATTACTATCTTCTATTAGATATGTTTTAACAGAGATTTAATTTATTCACCCTTGTTATAGCCTTCTTCTATACCATTATAATGACCAATCTACTACTTTGACTTAGAACCAACCTAAAAATATTCTAATGTAATGTGTGAGTGGCTTCCCACGAAATGACATTCCATACAATATACTAACTGTGGGTGTTGTTTTCGATAAGATCCATATTGTTAACAAAACCACTAAAAGATTTTTGTGGACTATTTTCATTCCATTATTATATGACAATGTCTATGGGACCTTATTACACACCTAAGTTGAGAAAGGGGTGTCTTTGGATAGATTGGTATAATTTTATAATCAATTAATATTGATTTATCTATCTGTTCATTGGTATCCTACATTTAATAATTTATATATATATATTTGGTAATTATAAAATTGGGAAATATTTTTTTCTATAAAATCATTTCATCTATAAGAAAATATTATATGATATGACCAATTTGGGAGATCATGCTACGTATTTTTATCATTATTTACTTAATAAAAAAGATATTAAATAAAATTATAGGTGAATAAATTCATTTTACATCAATGTAATAGGTGTACCTAAAATTTTATATCCCATTAGTTTCATGGTTGGTAACATGAGATATCTAAGACCGGGTAAAAGTAGTTTCCTTTCACATTATGTAAGATGTCATAACAATATAGGCATTGATAGTATGTTTATGATGTACGACATTATGCATTTATATCACTATAAGATCATTATTTATTATCCAAATATTTATCAATTAGTACATTTAAATTTATATTAAATCACTAGGAAATATGATATATTTTCTTTTAAATAAATTCATTCTCTTTGATAGCTTGGGATGCACGCAACACTAGGTTTTAACAAAAATACAATATAAAAATATAATTGAATCATTACCATTATCACCAAGATGTTATGTTGGACTGTTTGAATAATAATAACTAAATTATGAAAAATTCTATGTTTTTTACATTTATAAATTTAATTAAATGGTTATGTATTCATTTTAAAAAATTATGAATCATTTGATGAAAAATATATTTTTTCTCTAAAAATGTACTTTATATAAAACGTGGGTTTTTCATGCTTTTCACAAATACTTTTATATTAATTTTTTGTCATATTCATTAAATTTTATTTATAATGATTAATTAAAAATTTAAATAATCCTATAAATATTATGTTAGGGTGAGTTTTTATTTGGATTTATCTGAGATGATTCACTTTTCGATGAAGAGTGAAGAACCCTATATCATTACTAAAAAATATAAATTCATTAATTTTTTTACAAAGATAGATTATATTATAATATTTTTTAATTAATTTAGATATTTTTTTATAGTCAATAAAAATTTCTTTATTTGTATCAATTTCATTTTGAATTTTAATATTAAGTGCTTCCGTACTTATTGGAATTTTCTCCCCGGAATCCTCATTTTTTATCTTTTATGTGGGGATCATTTTAAATTGGATTCTACATCTTATGTAAATTAAAATTTTTAAAATTGGATTCAATATTTTTAATAAAAAATAATTTATATGATATAAAATTTTCAATTAAAATTTTAACTATTATTAATTGTTAAATAAGTAAAAAATAATCTTCGTAGTAAAGGTTAAAATAGATTTATGTTCGTTTAAATAAAAGTAAGAGGGTTAAAATAATAAAACTAATGAAAACTAACAAGTTATTAAATATATATAAATTATATTTACTAATGGTTAATAAAAAGCAATTTTTCATTCTTCCCTATTTATAATTTTTTTTAATTGATTCTTTTCCGAATATTATTTTTTAAAGTACCCTCTACTTATAAAAGACCACCCACTATCATCCAAATATCACATTTCCAAATACATTTTTTGATCTAATACTAACATGAATAAATTCATTAATCCCATACAATCATATTCGATCCATTTTATTGAAATAAAGTCATTATATTAATGGTTATGGTTATTATTTATAGAGTGAATTTGAATAATTATCGATGTTCACAGACATTGGATTTTATTGGATTTCTTCTTACAGCTAATTAAAATATAATGTAATAAAGATAGTATAACACTAAATATATATACCGAATATTATGATTCTATTATTTTAATTTATTAACCTATAAACATCTCTAGATCCATCAAATTGTAAACGAAATCCTATATTGTGTGTACAATAGATTACCAACCCTTGAACTAATATAATTCATTTTCCATCAACAACAATAATGTTTGGATAAAATTATGGATTTAATTTATATATTTATATATTGATATAATTAATATTATTTAAATATAATATAACATATATTGTCTTATTTTGTCATATTTTTTAATGTACATTTTTCCACCCTTGTATTCATTACACTACCAACTCGTTAAGGGGTATGATTCATGTTTAAAATAAACTTTACATGGAATGTGATAATTATTAATTTAATGAATTAATATGATATTTGTGAGAAGGATATAAAATCTAGATAATTAAAACATAATACCCACCCATAACATTTCAACTATTAATGAAATGAAATCATCTATCGTGCGTTCAGGTGTCATGTTATCTCCATGAAGAGATGTGACACATTTTCGATACACAACATCCAATAATAGTTTTAATAATTCATCAATTTAGTAAAAATTATATTTATAAAAAGAATCTATTTATGTATACAATTTATATATAAATAATTTATAATAACTGAAACCTTTATGAAAAAATATGAATGTGAAAACATGAAAATTAATACCCAAAATATTTAATATAATGTAATATTAACACAAAATTGGTAATAAAATGTTGTAATGGGATCAGATATATATTAAAATTATTATAAAATTTAATCTATAAATTAATTACATTTTTTAAACCATTATACATAGTGTTAAATAACATTCAACTAAAGGAATGATTTAATAGAGGGATTTCATCTCAATTTTAATTTCATTGAGACATATTTATTAATATAAATCTATTCACCTTTATGTGGTGTATATAATACCTCTTATATGTATTTAAATTTAATATCTATTTATTTATGATGAATAATGTTTTGTTTAATTTGTATTCATCATAGAGTTACAATTTAAAAGCTACCAAAAAATGTAAAAAATTATTGTACAATCTCACTTTCTTATGTGATTGTTTATATTCTCCTAAAATTCAATTTATTATGATAATTTCTTACAGAACACTATATTTATCTAAAATATCCATATTATTTTATGATTGATATTATGATTTCCAAAACCATAAACCATTTTTATATAAGTTTATTACATTTAATGGAATTTGATTAACAAGGAAAATATTGATAAAGCTATTTAATTTAATAAATACATAGATTTGATGATAAGTATTATTAAGTCATGAATTAAATATATTATTCTATAAATGATGAATTCATTGGACATCCAATTAATGAGGGGTTCTAGTTATAGATAGCTACATGATTCATTGATTTTTTTCATTACATGCATATTTTTTCCAAATCATAGGGGTATTTACCAATAGTATCATGAAATCATGCGAGAGGTCGTGAAAATAGATGTATCATTGTTCATGATATCATAAAATCGATGAGTAAATCATATCCTTCTTTTTGAATTGAGAAATTGTTATTTACGATGATATTTTAACATTGATATTATATCTAGATTCATTTTATTCTAAATTTTGATATTAAATGGGAAGTGTACTAAGTTATTTAAATTTAAATTTTGATTTTTTTAGATTTAATGATCATGTAATTTCTTAAATGTAATAAATTTTTAGATATTTACATTTCATTATTTATTATTATTTATTTACTCGTAATTGATTACCCTATATGTAACGCTTACTAAGAATTTTAATTCCCTATTATTTAGTTTCCATTCCCCTAGAAATTAAAAATGTTTCATATAATGATTTCATGGATACAATGTGTTATCCGTTTTTATGACTTGAACATTAATTCCCTATTTAAATTGGGTATTATTTATGTATCCAATTCTCTAAAAGTACTAAACTAATAAATCCTTTTAGATTTGACCCATTTTATCTATGATGGTGTAATAATGTAGACACTGGCCGAGTGTTACTGGAGTCTGTTTTGTTAAAGTTGATATCAATTAGGCATTATTAGATACCATGGGAACTTCATTAAGGAAAATACAGATTAGGGAACATAACAATATTTTATAATTTGATGATAAATATATTATAACTCAACTCAACATTAAAATTTTTATTCAAGGGGAGGTAAATAACACAAGATATCCTGCAACGACAGGTCGCAAGAGACACAACACTATGGGGGTCTAATGAAATGGATACCGAGGGCATCCCCTCGAATGATGTTTATCTATTCCTGCTTCAAGCTATGGAAATCATGTAAAAGAATGGTCCCTGGACCTGGAGAGTCAAGAGATGCCATATAGTCCACTACTTTGCTACCCTCTCTCTAGGTGTGGGCCACTTTGATATTGTTGTCATGGATGACACGACACTTCCTGACGACATACTCAATCAACCAAGGGATAATGCCAAGGTTTTTCAAGGCTTTGTACAAGATCAAAGAATCAGTTTCTGCTTCTAAGATCTCCAGACTACGCTGCCGACAAACTGTAAGGCCTGTGAGCATGGACAATGCTTATGCCTGTAAGGAGGTGTTGTGACCAAGCTGGATGGAGAATGCCATGATGACCGATCAGTTTCTGTCACGGACAATGCCCCCTCCACGTATGAGGCCTGGGTTGCAAGATCCATCGGTATTCAACATTAAGACCCAAGAAGGAGGGGACCAGCGAACCCAATTGCTTGATGGAGAAATACTGCTAGTAGGGGAGTTAATAGAAGACGGTTTAGACTATTGTAGCATTGGCGCCTCCCTCCAAAGATTGAGATCCCTACCCACGTAGAGGAGTCGACTATTAATGCGGGTCATAATTGAGTGACCTGTCGAGGACACGCCCTCATAAACCCACTTATTCCTTGCAATCCATGTGCCATATCAGCCTACATGAAGCAAAAGTGTGCGAGCCCTTCTCTCCGGCCCCTAGTCGGCTATACCATGAAACCAGCGGTCAAGAAAGGGTTGTACCTCCATATCAGGACTGGAGAAAGCTGTGAATGTGCCATAGTATTTCCAGACCTACAATGCCCATTCGCTATCCAAGAAAATGTGCCCCGCTGTTTCCTCCTTATGCCTCCTACAACACACACATCTCGAGTCTAGGAGAACTCCACACCGTTTGATGTTCTCATCAGTAGGGATAGCATTATTACGGATCCTCCAGGTCGGAAAGTTATATTTCATGGGGATGTTCATGGGCCAAAGACCACCATTCCATCAATTCCCATAGGTCTGAATAGAGAGAATTTGGTGTTAATCCTTGGCCGTGAAAGAGCCCGATAGAGATGGCGAGAACACACACATATCCGTAGCGGAGGAAATCTTGATGATTGGAACTAATCTAGATGGACCTTATCAAGGGTAGAATTGATAAAATCCGGGGAAGTACTCGCTTCCCTGAATGAGATTTTTGAAACTGGAAAGCCTGGATACCCCATGATCACCCCACTCTAGTTGTCATGCCAATAAGAGACTTCACCATTCCAAACAATCCATCGAGAGTTAGTTCTAAGAGAGATAATAAGGGGTCTGATTTCAGCCCACAAGAAGGAAGAATGACAGTCCCTTGCAGCCCCATCCCCGAAGAAACTATTTTTCATGGTGATCCCCCATATGGTCTGACATTCCATCACCTTTCAAGCCAGCTTCGCATGCATACCTGAAAGGGTGTCCTTGAGACTCCGAACGTTGATTCCACCCTCACTAATAGGCCGCAAAAACCTTTTCCAAGAAGCCCAATGACGTTTACCCTCACACACCGGATCCCAGATAAATGTAGAAAAAATACAGTCCATATTCCTAATAAACCCTTTAAAATACTTGATGGATGATAGTTCATGAACTGGAGTAGACAGAAGCACATTGTTCACCAGTGCAATCCTTCCTCCGAAAGATAAGAGTTTGTTCATCCAATTGTGGACCCGCTCTATGAGCCTGCTGAAACGGGAATCGAAGTCCTGAATATGCAGTTGTCGTGTGGATAGGAGTGCTCCAAGATAGACCATGGAGAGATCACCTCACTGCATGCCCAGAATATGACCTGTCGCTTGAACCTGTCTGATAGTCATGCCGCTTAAGATATAAAAATTACTCTTGATCTTGTTGATAACTTGCCCACTCCAATGGCTATACTCCTCCAGCACCTTGATCAGGCCACGGTCAGATCTTCTAGCCACATTATTGAAAATTATGGAGTCATCCACAAACATGAGGTGCGACACGGGTGGATAACTCCTTCTTTGATATGGATAAATCTCTCCATTCCATAGACTTCGATGAATGAGGGAGCTAATCACATTCTGGGCAATGATGAAATGAGTAGGGGAGATAGGGTCCCCCTGCCTCAGGCCACGTGTAACTTAAAGAACCCAAAGGATTTCCCCATGAATGATATCACCAGCCATGCAGATCTAAAACAACAGAAGAGGATATCAATGTTCCACGTAGAAAGGCCCATAGTTGTGAGAACCTTGTTGACGAAGCTCCATTCCATAAGGTCGTAAGCCTTACTCATATCAAGAGTGATTGTGATAATGCATCTGTGAGTCTTATGGTTGAGATCCATGATCATTTCTTGGGCCAGTGTGATATCCCCCTGGATGGAGCGCCCCCTCACTAAACCATGTTGTTCTTTGGCAATACAATTTGGAAGATAAAGGGATAGTCTAATGTTGATAATGATGGAAAGGATCTTGTAAGGTACGTTTCCCATGCTTATTGGAAGAAACAGATGAATGGTAGTAGTGGATTTGGTTTTGGGGATAAGAACGAAAGAAGTGGTACATGGAACTCGTGGCAGGCTACCACCCCTAAAAAAGTCATGGATTGCCACTATAAGGTCATGATTCTCCGTCAGCCACGAAGATATATAGAATGAGGAACAGAAACCATCTAGCCCCACCGCACTATCGGGATTCAATTGCAGCATGGCGTTCTGTATTTCTTCATCTTAGGGAATGGCCTCCCTGATCTTGTTATCCCTTCCAGAAAGACTGTGAGGAAACACCTCAAAGAGTACGACATTGTCCCACAGGTACCCATTCGGGTCATGGGAGTTGTCTCCAGCAAGCAGGTTCCGAAAGTAATCGTGATCCATCGCACCCACCTCCCTGTTATTTGTGTAAGTACCATCCTTCAGTAATATGTTTTGAAAAATATACCTTCCCCTTTCCTTGATTCGTGCTTGGAATTATGATGTGTTCCTATCGCCCTCTTGTAGCCACTTGACCTTGGAGCCCTCTATGGCTAGTCGCGTCTTATTTAAGAGCATGTCCATCATCTGATTCTTCCTACATGCTAGAGTCTCATAAACCTATTCATTCCAATCCTCTTCGAGACTCCTCTCAAGATGATCAACTTCTTTTATGACTACCTCCAACTCTCAGTCAGAGAAAGAGATGTTCTTCAACCACACATGTAGTCTCTGCATGAGGCGACATAGCTTGTTATGAAGGGCGGTCCATGTGTGCCCTGGTATGGGGTCTTTCCAAGAATCCCTGACCAAATCATGAAAACCGGGGATGTTGTCCCAGTGCTGGTGATAACGAAATCAAGGTTGTTGGTCTTTATTGGAAGATAGGGAGAGAAATATCGGTGAGTGGTCCGATATACCATACGAGAGATGAAAGACCTGGGTGTTGGGAAACGAAAACATGGCCTTCAAGTTGGAAAAAAATCTATCCAGAAGACTCCATGACCTGTGAGCCCCACGTTGGTTATTACACCACGTAAACCGGTCGCCTGACACTCCGAGATCCATGAGACCATTGCCCACTGTGAACTGAGAGAAATAAAGGCTGGCTTTCCAATTAAAATGGCCTCATCCCTTCTTCTCCTCAAGATCCGCCACTATGTTGACGTCTCCCCCGACTATCCATGGGAGATCACCTGGGTCGAATGTATTGTGGTCATGCCACAACCTCTCCCTTTGCTGAGGATCACAGCTCCTATAAATGAACGAAATAAAGAAGGACTGGGTGCCATGTGTAATTTTAACCATGATGAACTGATCTTTTTCCAAGAAAAAATCAATAGTAATGATCCAGTTCTAGAAAATCCAAATGTGCTTGTTGGTTGGATCAGCTTTTATGAAACCATGCATTTTGAATTTTTTGGAAAATACACTAATCTTGCTCAACTGCTGCTTATGATGGAGGATGGCCACCAGTAAAACCTTGTGTTTGTAGATCACTGAGACCATGAAATCCGTTTTGATTCGGGAACCAATACTGCGGGCGTTCCATATGAGTATTGGAGTCATTTGGCAAAGAGTATTCTGGGATTGGCCCCAGAATCTGTGGCCTGCTCAATGTGGGAGACTGCTCTCCCATTCAGTATCCTAGCCTGTGACCGAGTTCACACACAAGTACCCTTGAGAATAATATCATCTGTAGATGTTCCAGTGTATTGGTATGGGACATATAGCCTTTCCCTTAAGACAAGGGATGATTTGGATTCCCGCCTCGAGCCTTCAGACCGCCGTAAGGGGGAGTCCATTAAGCAAACATGGTTGGGATCTAGTGGAGAAAGGGAAAAGGTACCCTTAGGTAGGGAGAAAAATGGATCCACATCCAAAGGCCACACCTCCTCTTCAGTGTCACCCAGATGCTGATCTAAGTCTATTGAAGGAAATACCCTCATGACAGGAGGTTGAGGACAAATTGATAGAAGGGGAGGAACAACACCGACCTGGATACAGGGCACCCACCTCACAACGTAGGGAACTAAGGCCAAGAATGGCTCTTGATCACCATACCCCACCGTGCGCTGGGGAGCGGAGGCCGGGGCCGGATGAGGGAAGGTAGAAGAAGCACCAAGAGCCTGAGGTAACTCAACATCCACACCCGAGAAGGCAACAGCTGGGACATCCGAACTAGCCGCCTTATCCTCAACCACAGGGACCGAATGATGATGCCCATGTTACCGTTGCCATCAACATACCTAAATCGAATGAACTTGGAGAAGGAAATGGGAAATGGATTTGGAATAGATGTACCAATGGGTAATAACAATGAAAATAGTGTGCTTACCTTTACTCTAGAATTAACCAGTATACAATAACTGACATAACTGCACACTTGGTTTTCCATTACCATTGTATAAACATAGGATAATTCACATTTTCCTTATAATATATTTTTAATAATTTGAAAATTAAGATATACCATATGAATCTATTATTATGATTCTATTATTAATAGTGAATAAATTGTTACCATATTTATACTTGTACATTATGATTTATAATTTATTATTTTATGATCCAATATAGTGTTAAGCCATGTTTTGAAAGTTATCCTGGATGGAAGAAGTGTATAAATAATAATTTAAATTTAGATACTTCACTTTTGTGAAATCCAATATTGACGGTATTAGAAATGAGTTGATCATGGCTATAATACAGAAAACCAAGACCATGTTATGAAAAAATACACATTCTTAGATGGTGTATCTTGTTCCACCATGAGATTATCGAATGTTCAATAATTTCTTTTAATAGAAGCCAACACAATTATTTATGAATATTAATCCAATAATAGGTAAAAATAGATTATGCTTCATTAGAAGATATTCATTGAATTTTGATGTGATGAAGTAGAAATTGTTACATTAGAAATATTTTTTCTCCAAGGTTATGTAAAATAGTGGTGTGATCTGATCTATAATACTAGGGAAAAATATGAAATTTAACTTGTTGGATATAATTAATTTATTGAGACGTTAGTTAACAAATATTTCCCAAAATAACAAAATAATTTAAATAAATATATAGTTACCATATTAATGAAAAATAGAGAATAATTTGTGGTTCATTATGAGACAAATAATATAAAGAAACACAGGAATGATATGGTTTTCATAGAGACCATGAAGTGAAAGATTGACCACTTTGTTTAATAGATTAGTATAGTATTTGAAGAGAAATGATCTTTAAATCATTTTAAACAAAAGATTACAAACATTAATGTCTCATTAAAATGTATATGGAATTCTCAAGATTCTATGTTTTGAAGGTAAATCATGAAAATAAAATATTTAATTATATGTATGATAAATGGATTTCTTAAATTCAGAAGAATACAATAATGAAAATTTTCCTTTTGAGAATTGTGAAAATAAAAATCATAAATAATTAATGAAGGGATTTATATTTTTTTTATAAATGTTGTTGTACGGTTCATCATTATAAATAAATCAAAGGGTTTAAATAAAACATTTATAATCAATAATTCAAATATAGGGATATAGGGTCACTATTAAAAATAAATTCCCAAGAGTCATGGAATTATACAATAGAAGCAAAAAAGATTATAATTCTATGTATATGTGATCACAAAAGCTAAGATGGATGTACCGAATGATGTGGTGGGTTCTAATTTAATTATAGAATAAAATTATAAAATTACAATTTTTAATTTTGGATCATCACACTCATTTATATACTTTGTGTTTTTAATGAAAATTAAATATTTTCCTAGTCAATTATGGATTGAATTTTCTATCAATATTTCATGTGCATGTCTCACTACAACAAGTATATGATCGGTAGTCCCCACTACGGAACATATAGATTATTTATTTTGTTACATTATTATCAGACATATAGTTGGATTTGATATAATTATTATCATTAACCATGCTTAAAACTATTAGGAAAGTATTTATTAGAATAAGAATCATATTATAATTTGTGAAATATATATTTTTTTAATTATGTATTATTAAATATCTTCATCCACTGAGTCATTTTAAGATTCAAAAATAGTATGAATTCTAAATGAGATTCTTGGGGAGGAAAATAAAGAAATATATATATATATATATATGGAGAAGGTAATATTCAAATTATGGTTGTACCTATTGAATGAATTAATCTATTTCATGAAGAATTACAAAGATATCCACCCTATCATTACGTTTAGTTTTCAATTGATTTGATCTCTGATTCAACACCAATATCAGCTAATCATTATTGAATGTCTACATTAGGATTAGTGGACGTGAAGTGATAATTAGAGGGGTTTTTTATATGGAATTTATTCTCCATAGGGTTTCACCAAGGAGATCCCCTTTTCTAATAATTAGGATGATTGATTGATCCATGAGGATGTGGATTGATTATAGAGAAATCGATTCTATTATGACAAATAACAAATATCCTCATCCCCATATTGATAACTTATTTGATCCAATATATGGAGCCCTATATTTTTTCTTAATTAACCTTTATTTCGGTATCATCAATTTCATGTAAAGAAGGATGCGATTTTGAAGAAATCAATTCAAATGATGTATGTACATTTCAAGATCATAGTAATGTCATTTGTATTGATTAATGATCACAATGTTTAAATATATTTAATGTATTGAGAATTCATGGATTATCGTTATGTTTTTATTTTTATATTCACTTATGATATATTTATATATTTCAATATCTATAAGGAACATGAGAATTAATTCAAATTTTTCTTGATACTCATAGATGGGTAGAGTTATATGGAATGTTTTATATGAATGATTTGTGGATTTAATATGTTTCTTTCGTTAACATATTATCTCTAAATATTGAATAATATTTGATCATGTGATGAAATATTTAGTCTGATAGTCGACTATATGCACTGACCATACTAAGGTATGTATTATCGTTTTTCTGAAAAATTATTATTATGGATTCATTAAAAAATCTTGCAGTTTTTTATCCCATATTAAAATATTTTTCATAAATATATTAAGACCATATTGATAATTGAATGTGAGGATTATGTTATTGAACTGACAAGAATATGGGTCAATGATTTGATTTTGAATCCACCATCAGGAAATGATGGTTTTTTAATATATAGTGATGCAATGAAAAAGTTATTAGATATTTATTATTGAATAATTAGAATGTTGTTACACATGCAATAATGAAATTGAAGACTCATGAATATAACTATACTTCTCTGGATCTTGAGAAGGAAAATTCGATCATTTCATTGAATATATAGATTCATTATCTCTATGGTGAATTATATGAGATATAAACAGATCATAAAATTGTAAAAATACATATTTATATATAAATAGATTAGTATGTGAAAATAGAGATGGATCTAGGTAATAAAAGGTTATGATTTCCTTATACACAGCCACCCACGGACAGGAAATACTATATTAGATGAATTTAGTATAAACTACATGGAATTTCTCACTCAAATGGGGATTGAAATGGATACTATGTTCATTTATCATGTAATGATATACCTTAAAGATCTTAAGAAATGGGTGTCATCACACTTTATTCAAAATTATGTGAAATTATAATTAAAAAATATATAAAAATATATCAATATGATGATCAGATATTTTAAATGAATATTAAATCATTTAATGATAGTAAATGATAATAAATCTTTTCAAAATATAATGTTATAATATTTGGAATGTGGTTATGTGTTATATCTATACCTATTATAAAATGGGAATTGGTGGATTATTCCAATAACTCAAAGTTACATATACACCCCAGTTACAGAAGATGTGTAAGGATTTGAGGGAATATATTTTTTTGGGATGACATGAAGTGTTATATTGGGAACTACATATTGAGATTCATTTATTTAAATAAGTCTTTGATGATAAAAATCATCCTATAGGATTAACAGAACCAATTTATTTTATAATTTTGAAAAGGGATGAAAATAAAATAGAATTTTTCACCACAATACTAATGTATCATTGAATGAATAATGTAATATTGTTTATTTTTTGATATGTTATAATAAATTTGCATAGATCCTCTAAATAAGAGATTATTTACATCTTATTCCCATAATATGGATCTATAATAAAATTAATACTATATTAAATACATCTCTCAATCATTTCATTTCATGATCCTTATATTAAATCAAAATTATTGATTTGCCTTCGTAATAATCATAAAACTAATATTCATTTAATATTTTCCTAATATAATTAAGTTGTTGGACTATTTGAATGGTCCATTAAAAAAATTTAAGACATGTTAATGTATTTCAAAGTAAAAATTCAATGTATGTGGAAATAGTATTTACCATTTGTATATTTTTTCTCCAATAATAATTTACATTAATGTAATCAAATTTCATTATTTGATTCATTATATGGAATGATATTGTGCAATCCACCATATTAGGATTAAATTTCCTAAAATAAAATATTTATTTTTAGAACATGTTGGAAAGGAAACAAAAATGGTAAAGGATGTTAATGCTCATATTAAAGAACGAAAATGTGGTAAAAAGTTAAATTTAGATAAAGAGATAAAGGATTTTGAAATCATAGTTGGTGATCATGTTTTCGTGAGATTATCTCTATTGATTGGTTTCATAAGGTTTAGTAAGAATGTTAAACTAAGCCCCATATAAATCTAATCATTTTAAGAACTTGATTTAGTACGATTTTTTCTTACCATATAGAAATTCAATCATGTCTCTCAAAAGTACATTATGTGTTTCATATATGATTATTATGGACATTCATGTTAAACAGAGTGTAAATGATTGCCTATGATGAATTATAAGTGAAACTTAATCATTATAACTATGAATAATACATATATATTAAGGTTACTAGAGATATTGTATTGTGGAATATGATGAATGAAATAATAATGGTATATTGGAGAAATAAAGAAATAGCGGATGAAATTTCAGAACCATATGATGTTATTGAGATGAAATACCCTCATTTATTTAGAATGTAATATCCAAAAAAATCAATGATGAAATTATTACAAGAAATAATAATATAAAACCGAGACGATTTTTTATTTAGATAATTTAAAATAAATTAAATCTCTTATATACCTTGAAATTCATTGAACACTATGTTTAAATAAAAATAATCTATTAATATATTATTAAAAATTACCGTTATAACCATGTATTTATGTTTGCAGCAATAAATAGTAAAAAAAATTAGGGAAATTGTATGGTTTATAAATCCATAAAATAAATAAAATTGATATAAATTAATTAGAACTAAATATTAATAATTTTAATTAAAAAGATTTATTTTCTGAAAAAACTATATTTTTTTAAAAGTCGGTTTGTCACACTTTTCAATAATAATATTAAATTTTAATAAAATCATAAAATATAGTTGATAAAATGAGCAAATTTTATGAAATAATAATATCAAAATTACCATAGGGAGTTTGTTTTTTTATTTATTTATAATGTTTCTTCTATCGACGAATATAGAAAAAACTGATTTTTTATTAATAAAATCATTTTAATTGAAATTATTTGTAAATATAAATTAAATTTCAATTTTTTAAAAATTATAATTATTTCAATTATTATATATTAAAAATAATTTAGGTCATTTTATTGAATATCAGAGTGAATATTGTTATTAAAACCATCAGTACTTACTATACTTTTCTATTTGGAATCCTATTTTTCATCATATTTAAGGGTATAATGTTAAATTATAATTTATATTTTTCGAATTGAATTGGAAAAAATATATTAATGATTTTTTATTAGAAATATTTATATTATAAATTAATTTAAACTCTTTTTTTACCATAATGAATAGTAACATATGTAATAATTATTTACCTCATTTTAGTAAAAAATTAATTTAACAGTGGGTAATGTAAAATTACATGGGTAAAAATTACCCACCAAATTGTCCATCAAAAATTTCATGGACATATATTGACATTAACACCACTAATGGAATATAATGAATACTTGTTTAGTCTATATTCATGATAAAAACATTTTTATAATTCATTATTTTTAAATATTTCATGTGTGTCCTCACCCCAAATTATTAAATAATTCCCCCTCTCCTCCCCACATCACACATCGAAATCCATGTGTCTATGAAAATCCCTAACCAAATTAATATGTTATTACCCACCATATATCCCAGTTTAATTAGAAATATTAGAAAAAAATCATAGGATTTATTTTGGTGAAAACCCTAAGAGGTAATTTGAAGAAGAGGTTACAATCCTAAACTACCTTGTTTTGTTTTATTTATTTTTTCAACTCCTTCATATCTTATTAAATAATTTATATAGAATAAATATATAATATAACATAAAATTATATTTTAATAATTTTATTTCATAACATATATCAGTCTCTACATTTTTCAAAAGGGAAACCAAATCGTTGATTGTGTCTAAGGCGGACCACCACCTCCCAAACTGATCAAACTCATGTTCCATCAAAACCTTTCATGGAAGTATATAATGAAAAATTTAAAATAAATATATAATATTAATTATATATTTACTCTTATATAATTATAATATCTCTTATATATTATAATATCCCATACATCAATCAAGGTATGTTCCAGCTTATGTTTCAGTTTAATTGATTTATATTGTTATATGGATAATTCCAGATATTATGAAGGGGTTTGTGGGTATCTCGGGGGGTTAATGAAATGAGATAAAGTAAAATGAAGTCATCTATTACAGGTTTCATAGTAGTTTCATTATTTTTAATAACTGTGCACCCTAATCGTGAATTCATATAAGAGGAGTGTATGGTTAGTAACCCCACAATTTGTGGTGGATAAAATATGTAGGACTAGAAAAAGCCATTATATATTGTTAACACCTAGTCTTTTTAATTATATGGGTTTCTGAGGAGGCCATATGACCTAGGACCGTCTGGGATAGTGGGTGGAACATGGTTGGCGCATAGTTTGTCAAATCATGCTTCAAAACTATGTAACTAATTAAATTGTGTAAATTTACCATCCCCCATAGAAATTATGATTTATCACCTGATCCCCCCCACATTATTCCTCTTATATAACGATAAAAAAACCTAACCCTTCTATAATTATAAAGGATCTATCTCCCTCATTTATAATCAGTTTGGAGAACTTTTGGGAGGGGACTGAAGCTTTGGATGAGTATAAAGTTCATAATAAAAAATTTATCTAGATTATTAAATGTGCAATCCATAATAATATTCAAAATATCTAAAACCATTTTTTCTAGTTGATATAATGTTGAAGATTTAAAGGTGTTTTATTTCCATATAAAAGGCTAAGGTTAATCGAGCATTCTCCAACATAATTGAGGTAGCTACTCTCCTTGATTTATCCCAAAATCTTGTTGTTATTTTTTGTGTATGTGGATTTGCAATCATATCATTATTCTTATAATATTGTTTATAATTATTGAAATGATAAAATGTTTTGTTACATGAGTATTTAACAACCTCATGGTTCTTATTGGATTAAGTTAGCATTAATAGATTGGTTTAAGGGCCACAAATGGTGTTTGTAGCTTTCATGAACAAGAAATTGAGTTTTATGAGTATAATTCAATAATTATGAGATATATCAAAAGATAATTATATTGAAATGTTTATATGAGTTAAGATGTAAAACAAATCAAAAATTTATCTATATTATGACATGGTAAAAATTTGGGTATTTGGTACAATGATAAATGTTAAATATGTATTATAGTTTGAAAATAGGAAATGTGTAAGGTAATGGGTTATAGGAAATAAATTATACATGTGCTAATGAGTCCTGAATCAAAATGATTCATGTGTTAAATGGAATAAGGTATATAAATCCTAAAATTATTATTAGGTTAATGCATGGATTTTTTCTCTTTTGAATGAACAATTGTTGTTAATCATGAATATTTTTAAAGAGTTATGATTTTAAATGATATGTGTAAACTAGTTAAAAAAATTTTCATAAGACATTTTTGTATATGGGTATTGGACATATTATTTACATGAACAAGTTAGGTATGAATGATGCAAAAATCCCCACCCCAATAATTAAACAGTTTAGGGATTCCGAATCAAGCTCTATGACCAGAATGAATTCATGGTATTTGAATATCTGGACTGATTCTCCATGGTATTGTTTATGAATATGTGGACGGAGGATCCAATGTATGTTTTATGAATAACTAGGATAAGTCTTCTAGGTTATATTTATATATACATGGAAAATGGTTCCAACGGATGCATTATGTATGTAGTTTTTTTATGTTTTCCAAAGTGATGTAGGGTAAATGATTCTATGCCTTAGTTAATAGATTATATTACCTTAATAGGATGAATAAAATATATTTATAATGGATATTGGATGAACAAATAGTGAAAGTAGATAAAGTAAACCTTTTTAATTAATGTGGACCTATTTATCATTATTTTATATTTTTATCCATTTTATACAATCATACACTATATTTTTAGACTGGATATTTTGTATACACCATAGGTAGAGGCCTATAAAGATGTAATCACTCCCAAATCTGGCCTCTATTAGGTACCCATGCATAAAAAATTATTTAAATTTTGGACAAGGGTAATGTCTATATGATAGATGGTTGACATGGGCGTGTGATATGCATGGATTAAAGATCTAGACCTGTTTTCAAGAACTATTTTTCATATTATAATATTGTCTTTATTTTGGTTTTATTCTGCAATTATTACCAAATGACATAAAATAGAATATTAACATTTTGGATGTACTATTGTTTACATTTTTGGGAAGTGGAATTTTTATGCATGTTTATGGTTTATTTTCACCCTTTATTTCTTTTTTATCTAATATGCTTAAATCTGATAAAGATAGTATTATTTTAATATATGATCTATTAGACCTTTAATTCTATTTAGTAGCCTCTATCATATAGGGAGGTGTTCCTGATGTCATGTGGAGACTAGAATTTACGGACATATTTAGTGTTTCCTTGGATGGGGAAATTACAAATTTGTACAAGGTAGTTTTTCTATTGTCTTACTACATCAGATTGGAAAATAGGATACTAGGATGTTCTATGCCTTGGAAATAAGCTCACACATGGAGGTACTGAACCCAAGTATGATAGAACACCCACATACCATGGGTGTCTTGTTGTTCTTGGTGTTTTTTTGTTTTGGTTCATTGATACGACACTTTGAGTGATGCAGTTGTTGTGTGATGTGATTGTTCATGTTATTTTTCTCATGGTCGAAATGGGATGAGGATGTTCAAACATGAATAATTTTATGCTCCCTGGGATATATGTGACATGCATCATGGTTGAAAGAATGTAATATGATTATGGGATGTGAGTATATAATTCATTTCATTTATCCTTGAAATTAGAATGAAATGGTGATTAATAATGTTATTGAATATGTGATAATAGAAATAATTTAATGTAATTTTTAGAGGATATGTCCCATTAAAGAGTAAAAAATTGGGTTGAAATTTTTATTTTAATGAGTTTTAATGATAAATAGGTATTTGGAATAGAAATAATTATGTTTTGAATTTATGGTGATTAAAAAGGGTGTCTGAAAATGGATTTTAAAGATAAATGTTGATTATGGAAATTAATGAGACTTCAATTGTGTAAATTTTGAAAACCCATATGTCATGTGTTTTGATATGTTTGTTCGGAATTTCATAATTATTACAGCATGATCACATGTTCTAATTGAGAGTAATGATGTTTTCTCTATGAATGATCCTCATATAGTAGAGAATGAAAAAATATTGATCATGGGAAACATATGAGAAGATAATTTTCCTAATAAATTTTATTGTTTTATATTGTAGATGAAATGGGACATTGGGTGGGATATACAGGGAATGTTTAATTGAAATAATTTGTTCTAGCTGCAACATCCTTAAACATTTTTTGGAGATGGTGGACCTATGCAAGGTGAGATATTGATATAGTCCATCCATAAAATTTTGGATCAATTGGAGACACATCATTATATGATAGTCAAGTTTGTGAATTATATATAATGAGACTGAAAATTAAACAGTATGATATCCATGTTCAGACTGAGTATGAAGATGGTATATTGTGGAAGGATTTCCAAGAAATTTTTCGGGAATATTTCTATCTATAGATGTTGTTTCAGAGGAAGTGTGAAGAGTTTATGAGGTTGACACAAGATATTATGCCAATGATGGATTATGTTAGATGATTCATCACTAGAAATAATTATCTCTATAATTGGATGGTTATAATTCTTCTACGTTGAGCTGTTTTCTGGATGGAATTATACATGAGATTAATTCTCGAGTAAATATCTAACAATTAACAAATATTGGAAAAGGCAATGTTCCTGATCCTTATTTTGGAATTGAACCCTGAGGAAGATTCATGTGAGGGACTTGATGTTTCATTTTGGAAATACAGTAGATAAATATTTTCTTGTATGATGATTTGTTTGGAGTGTTTTCTCCAGGATGGTGGAGGAAAGAGTTGTATAAAATGTGTAACAACCACTCAAGGAAGTGATTGTGGTTTCTATATTTAGTGTAGTAGGTCAATCCACATGTGAGGCTAGTGTTCCTAATTAATTGTTGAGTGTCAAGTGTTTTTCTTGATGTTTCATGAGTATATGTTATTTACTAAACCTCCACAAATGGTTGATGATGAACGACCAAGGCCAATGAAGAGTGAATACAGGGGTCATCCATCCCATAATCATTGGGATTTTGGATCTCTACCAGCCTCACTAGTCATGGTAGAGGATTTGGGGGTCTAAGACAATGGTATCCATATCATAAGTGTAATGTAGCACTAGGAACATAAACCATATCACATGGTAGAGAGACACTTTAGCTTCATGAAGTTTCGCATGAATATAGAGGTATAAGATATGATCCATTGAAAATTTGTGGAATAATTTTTATATCTTCCATAATTTCAGGTGCCTTATCAGATATTGGGTTTTCACATTAATTTGTATCTTCTAATTTTTTGAATTTGTAAGACATTGAGTTGAATCACATGTGTCTGGTGATATCAACTTACACATGTTTAGGTGAATAAGTAGAAAAATATTTCAAAATTTAAGGAGTGTACCCTTGTGGTCCACAGTTATCACATCTAGTGGGACTTGACTGTACATGATATTTACCCTTTTGACCAAATATTATTAATAGAATGGATGGTGTTGTATCAAAACCATATTGATTGTAACATCCATAGTGAAACATTCACACACCTTTAAGGGTTACCTTTGTTCGTTGTGGGGAGTGGGATATATATGTTTGTCAAATGTGGATAGATTGTTAGTTGTTGGGTGATCTCACAACCAAGGTGGCATTTTTTGTGCTTGATTGAGGGGATGTACATATTATTATTTTTCCTCATGTTGAGGGTTAGATTCTGGATATTTTTCCTAAGTAATTCATAAGGATAATTCGCCAGATAGATGTTAAATTAAAAAATATTTTACTTATTAGGATAGATATTGTTTATATTCTTCCATACAGAATGACAAAAACATATCTACATGAACTTCCAAATTAGATTGAGGAATTATAGTGTAAATAGTATCATCGTCTGAGTACATCACTGTGGTAATCTCTAATATTTTTCAAAGAATCCAGATATGACATTATGTTTATGTGTTTATTATTAGAGTTTAAATAATATATAAATGAACTAATACCCTCTCCCATAAGTAAAATATTTTTTTTACCAACATAGAGGTTCTTTGGTGTTCTCAAAAATTTATATTTAGATTGCGGCATATGCAGTTGTGGGTGAGAACTTCTTATATTATGTTATCTTAATTTAGAATTGGATAAGGATTTTTTTATTCTTTTATATAGTTCATGTTTACTGAAACGAAGAATGTTTTTATGGATCTAATGAACTGAATATATCACATATATATATATATGTAATTTTATATATTTCTTTGTGGATGACATCATGTTGTACTATAGGACTGAATAAGATCATTCAAAACATCATGAAATCATACTTGGTACACTATGAGATTACATGATATGTTCCAAGATATGAATGTGTTATTTTGAGGTGGAAAATTAATATGCCTTGAGTCAAATATTCTCTGAGGATGGTGGGTTAGTGGACCTAGATAATGTGAAAGAAATTTTATCTTGGAAGATTCCCATTAAAATTTATGATATTAACACATTTATATGATTGTACAGTTATTATCATAGGTTAATTGAACATTTTTCCTGTTTAGAATATCTACTTTCATCCTTGACCAATATGGGCATCAATTTAGAATGCTATTTATCATGTTATACTAATTTTCATTATCTAAGGAAGTTGTTTACTACTGTACCAATTTTCATCCTACTCAAATTTGGTAAGGTGTATAATTTGTTTTATGAAGAATATTGGTTTGGGATTGGAGCTCTTTTGATTCTAGAATATTTGGATTTGGCATGTAATATATGAAATTTGATTCCACTTTAATGAAATTACCTTACATATGATATTGAGTTTTACAAGGTGGTTTATGCATTAATGTGGTGGTAGAATTAATTGTTTAGAGTAAGTTTAATTGTGTATATCAACAAAAATATCCCTAATTATATCTTCTCTAAGAATTATGTGAATAATAGACCATGAATATGTGTTATGTAAAAAAATTATATTTATTTAAAACTAGTCTACTTTCCAGGAAAGGGAAATAATTTTGTAAATTCAATGAGTGGAAGGACCTAAACTAAGGAGGTTCATGAGTCTAGTTTTGAGAGGATAATGTTGGTTTTGTCTAAATATATTCACATATAGGTCCAAAATTTACAATGGAAGGTGAACCTTGTATCCTTGGAAGATTATTTCACACTTCTAGGGATGATCTTGGAGATTTTTTATTAGGATGATGAGTGTATTCCATTGAGGGAATGTTTTGAAGGTTGGGTGTTGCCTTCTGATTGGACTGTAGATGGAGATGATATCATTTTTAATTTTGGATGTGTTATCATTCCTTCCATGACATTAAAATATATGATGGATGAGTATCATGATTCAATGTGGTTGGTGCATCCTAGTTTATGCAAAATGTATTGATATAATTATAGATATATAGGTGGATTGGAATGAAGAAGGAGGTTGTATCATTTGTGACGTGATTCTACACATGTCACCAGGTTAAGGCCTAGGATTGGTGACTCGGTTGATTTTTATAGTTTTTTACCATCCTGAAATAAAAATGGAATGACCCCATGATGGATTTTTTTATGAGTGTTATGAAGAATTATGCAAAAAATTATTTGATATGCGTAGTTTTAGATCATTTGACTAATAGATATCATTTATATCTGATAGGAGAGATCTTCACCATTTAATAAATGGGTGATTTGTACACTATAGGGATTGTAATGATACATGGGGTGCCATGGACTATTGTATTAGATTATTATATGTTTTTTAATTTACACTTTTGTTATGGGTTATATAAGGATTTCGGTACCCTAGAATTTTTGAGTTTGGAGTTCATCCAACAAATAGAAGAGAAGTCAGATCACTCAATTCAAATGATAGAGGACTCGTTGAGGGTATGTGTCCTAGAATTTCGTAAATATTGGGAGAATCCCTTGTTTCTTGATTATTTTTCTAATGAAAATAGTTACAATGAGAATATTCAAATGGAACAATAATATATGCTCTATATTATCCTATACCAATCAATGTAATATAGAATAGAGGATGCAGAATAAAATTTTTTGGGGTCAAGTCTCATATGGGAGACCTCATAACTGGTTTACATCATTTTGAAATGTATGGATATTGATCTGAGTTCGTAGATGTTGTGCATTAATCGACATCATTAACCTATCGATTTTATGGTTGGATAATATGTGTTCATTTAGGTTTCATATTTTCTTATAAACCATCATATTAAAAAGTAGCATATATTTGTTCCATGCTACATTAGGCCACATGAGAATTTTGAGAGGATCAGACAGTAGCATACCAACTGGATTTCTAACAGAGGTACATTGCCTTAATGATGGTTTCCTTACATTATAACTATTGCAATATCACAAAGACTCTTTCCCTGGGAAATATTTTAAGTGTGTTAAGATTGAGGCTGATGCGTCCTTTAAGGAGAATCTAATTTCTATTATGGATCATACTGAGAAGGCCTTGAAGGAAAAGATGGTGATTTTTTTGTTTAAAGTTCATATGTGCCAGGTTATGTTTAAAAACAGAATTGGGAGAAGGAGATCGATATGAGGGATTCATGTCTTGGTAATTTTATCCATTAAATCATAGTGATACTTGGGAGTGAATTTTGGGGATGATCCATTATAAGGTAGGGAAGATATAAGATCCCAAACTATTATCTAGTATAATTCATTTTTACGTTTTTGTTTATATCCCTTAATGATGGAAAATGAAATATTTCATGAGAATATGATGTGGCCCGTGGTTTTCAATGGGGTTTAATGACATGAAATATGGGGAAAAGTGGACATCTGGTGATTGTTTCATAGTTAGTGAATGGTTAGTAGTAACCATTCACCTTAATCATTATTTCATGTCGGATGTGTGAATAGTCATTAAAACTGTGTGAGGGGGTCAACAAATCATGAATGCTTCCACAGATACATTTTGTATAGTTACCATATGAATTTCCAAACCATGTAGGATCATGTGGAGACAGTGTGACCATGCCCCCTCTTAGTCAAACGATGGATCATGTATGGTAGAAGGTTTTGAAAACCATGATTCCAAATTGGGAGTCTCAATAAAATGGGGAAATTCGCCATTCACAGCCCACTCAAACAACAATAATTATCACAAGAATTTACACCCCATTATTTTTTCAATATAATGAGGGATGATTCTAACCATCTTAAACACCCCAAGTAATGATCTCCTTAATTTATGATATGATTTGAGAGATTTTGGTTTTTTGTCGATTATTTGGGTGAGTCTTACACTCCAATTCCTTCCATTATTTGGATTCGGGATTTTGGAATCATTCTTCTTTTTCATAAGTAATAATATATGTTTTTCCATAAAGATTTTATGTTTGGTCTTTAAATGTGATTTTTCTCTATTAGAAAGGATGTTGTTAATCTAGAGTTCTAATTTAGAATTTTTGTTGGCGGTTTATAGTTAATATCCCATTATGATTTATCTATTTTATGTGCATGTGATTATAGACTCATTTTGATGTACTTCCTTATTGGTTTTTTATGGAATAAATAATAAATTGGGTGATTAAATGATCAATTAAAGCTTTTATTATTCATGTGGGATGTATTGTTGTTTATAGGATAGTGTTAAGGGCCACACTTGTGGTGTTCCACAATCATGAACATGAATTTTAGTTTTTATGTGTTGAATTTAATTTTAAAGAGATTGAGCCCTTGATAATTATGTTAACATGTCAACATGAGTTATGAGTTGGAACTATAGTTAAATATGCCTAGTTGATACCAAGAGACAAAATTTGTTGTTTGGTATAATGATAAACATTATACTTGGATTATGGCATGTAAATAGGGAATGTGTTTGATAATTTAATATGTCACATAAATGACATATATATATATATATGTGTGTGTGTGTGTGCATTTATGAGTTATGAATAGTGAATGATTTATGTATTAAATAGACTATGGCATGTAAATGAAAAATTGGATAATGGGGTAAGGCATGAAGATCGTATTTGTGTAGAATTAAATATGGTTGTTAATAGTGATTTTGTTTAATGAATTATATTTGTAAATGGTATGTGATAAATGTTTATAAAGCATGTGCACATAAAATAGTGGAATGTACAGTATTGGACTGAGGGACTATGCCCACAGGTCGGGGTAGACTACATCTCTAAACCCCACCGCTATAATTGAATAGGTTAGGGAGTGGACGTAGTTTATATTCCCTTAATTAATGCATGGGATATAAATGTCTGGACTGAGGCTCCAAGGAAATATTTATTAGTACTCAGACTGAGGCATCACGGTTTTTTATGAATACCTAGATTGAGGTTCAAAGACAAGTTTCATGAATTCTTGGACTTGGGATCCACTGTAAGTGTTATGTATATATTTATTTAATGTTTACCTATAGATAATGGGAAAATGATTCTCCTTTTATTTAATAGTTTATATGACCGACATCAGATAAAATGTATTTGATGTAAATGGTTATACCATGAATAAATGGCGAATTTTATTAAAGTGAGGCATGTTAATGAATGGAACACCATTTAACATATGTCTATCATGATATATCGTTTATACCTAAATAAACTATATATTTAGACTTTATATTTTATATAAACCATTGGTGGTGGCCTACTAAGTTGTATTATCACCCAGCTTGTTCCACCATTGGGTACCCGAGAAGAACACAATATTACATGGTAGGGTAAGAAAACTGACTTATTCAATATGGTTGATTTGGTTGAGGGATTTTCTTGGATGAGGGATCCATAAATAGTGTTAAGACCAATTTTGAGGATTCATATGTTTTCTTGATTTTGGTTTTCCTCTAAACATGGAAGTAAATCATATGATATAAAATATTTACTATTGGGTTTTTTATTGCACTCAATTTAGGGATATGGATTCATGAAGCATGTTTATGGTTTATTTTAATCCTTGATTTCATATGATACCTAATGTAGATTATTCTTGATAATGAGGGTACAGTCCCCTATAATAATTATATTAGACACTCACTATATGATAGAAGCCTCTAGTTTATATGGTGGTTCACATATGTTCATTTGGGGAACCTTATTTAGGAAATGATTTTAAAGATCCTAGTAATTGGATGTTACATATATTCTTATATTCCATTAAATTAAAAATACATTAATGTTACTCATGTGTATGTGGGACTAACCCCTCATGAAGCAATTGGAATATATATTTTCATTAATGCATTACATTGAAGGAAATAAGGATAAATGTAATGAACATATGTTATATATATATATATATATTAATAATTTTGATTTCTATAAATAGAATATATCACACACCCACGTAACCATTCACACATTATGGGAAATATATTGTATCTCATGCATACATATGACCTACCATATCCAGAAAGTGATATGACACATTTTTTATAACCAACATTCAATGATGGTTCTAACAATTCATCTTATGCATAAATATGATATTTATATCATTATCAGAATTTTTGAGATGATATATTTTTATAATATATATAATACAAGATTCATTCGTGGGTAAATATGGATGTGAAAAGAAGACAATTTGTATAAAAAATAATAAAATGTTATCGTTATAAAATATATTTTATTATATTATATAAAAATTATGTTATGTTATAAATTTATATCATTAATTAAACCATTACACATGAGGCCAATTTAAATTATTCTTATTGAACTCTTAATGTAATGGATTTCATCACAATTTCATTTTCATTGAAAAATATTTATTAATATATACATATTCATATTTATATGGTGTACATACAACAACAATATGATTTATTTAATAAGAAAAACTATTTATTCATTCTGATAAATTTTATTCAGGACTATTCCTGGAAGGGTAATAATTTAAAAGATAATAATAAAAATAAACCATTATAAAATCTAAATTTTATTTGTGATTATCTACTTTCTCCTGATTGATTCACTTTCCTAATATCATTATTTATTAAAAACTACAATTATATTAAATATAAATATACACAATTATGGATATGATTATTTCCTCAACCAAAAACCATTATTTAATATGGTGTTTACTTTTATTGTTATTTGATTATCTCGGGAAATATTGAAAAATTTACAGTCTTTATATAATATTGATATGTGATGATAGGGAATATTGACTAATAAATTTAATCAATTTTTTAATATATGAAGAATTATTTGGTTATGTAGTTATCAGTCACGATCAGTTATTGATAGACCATATTTGTATCTGCAGGTCTCATGAGAGGAATTGGTTGGTCATATCATATCAGTTGTTACCCGTAATTTTTTTAATAAATTGTGAAGGGTCTTGATAGTATATATATATAATTCATTATGAGATCATGATTTCCTAAAATTATAAATTTATTTCATGGGAAATTTGGATATTATTATTCTCCATGAGATGTTTTTCATTGAAATTACCTAAATATTTATTTCATACCTATTTTATTGATTAAATGGAATGTTTGTTCTGTAAGTTACCTTGACATATTTATTATTCCCTATTTTATATTTATTTAATTGATTAAATTGATTTTTTTATTTTATTTTCCATGAAATATTTAATATTCTCTCTTTAGTCGTATTATTTTCCACTACATTTAAAACTTATTTATCATTTGAGAACACCCATTTCATTTTTAAATTCCCCAATATAAGTAGAATAATTATTGGAAGGAGATCGAGGATCTCATATATTTTCCATTTCTTTGATTAATTGTTTTAATTATATTGGTCAATAGGGTAGCATGTGTGTATCTAGTTATCCAAAATTTCTATAATAACCATTCATTCTAGATTTTACCTCTTATATCAATTCCAATAAAAAAAATAGGCATTGGTTATGGGTTACTATAATTAGGGTTATTAAAATGGATTTATTTCTTCTCATAGTTTTATTATTATAGAATAACTCTATTTATTTATTTGTTTTATATTTTTATAAATACATGATTAGTTATTGACATCATTTCATTAATTCATTTTTAGGATGAACATAGTTTTACCTGGGCTCTTATAATCATTTGTTATAGAATATTTTTGTTGATTTTGTCAAAACATAATAACATCATATGTATGTTATTCTATTACCGAGCATCTGTGCTCAAAACATTATATTGGTATCCTTTAGGTTTAGAAACCAAACGGAGTATAACATATGAAAAATAGATAAAAAAGAGAATAATAATGCTTCTCATTTTTTCGAATGATTTATTTTTATATTCAATGTAAAACTCATTTATTTTTTGGTTTTTCAATGGCTATTAAACAGTTTAATCCCAAATTTTTTAATTTTTGTACCAATCTAATAATATAACCCCCAGATTCATGGTGATGGATTTGGGGTTGTTACTATTGATTTAATATAAGGTTTTGTACAATCCTTCATAACTATATTTGAAAAAATATATAAAACCTAATTGGAATACTATAATAGATAAATTATATTAAACAAATATATTCTTAATTTCAGGAATATATCAAATAGTTTATATATTAATGTATTATTAATATTATAAAATTTCATATCATATAAATTTATGGTTTTTGTGAGATTTCGCGATAATTTTGGGTTTTTGATTTTTGGAATTAGGTTAGAAGTGTTAGAAAAACCAACCTAAATATAAATATATTGAAACAATATTGACATTAGTTGACATGAAAGTAAATTATTCTACAATTTGTTCACCATAGTAAATCTAAATATGGATTATTTAAAATTTATATTCTTTATTTTCTTATGATATGGTTGGTCACACACTATTAGAAATATTTGTTTTATTTAGTGAATGAAAATAAGAGGTATAAGATTACATTATAATTATTTTATGGGTAGTTCATTTAATATATTATATTTATTTTTTTAAAAAAATAAATTTTTTTTCCAATGATTGAAAGAGGAAGAAAAAGGCCATTTTATCTATCTTCCCTAATTTCTATGTCCAATATTATCTTAAAGAAATGTTCGGATGACATAAAATCCATTATCTATATGCATTTTTCTTATGTATATATTTATGTGGAATATAAAAAAACTAGTATACATTGATTCATAATTTTTTTATTGTATATTATAGAATCTCCCACTCTAAATACTCTCACCACTCTATGTGTGATGGTGTATGATCAAGGTCATTTGAAAATTTACCCTTTATATCATACACATGAAGAACATACTGTTTTTCTATATGTTTCAATGGAGTGGTGTCTCAAGAAAATATGAATCTATCATTCAATTCTTTTATTGGATAAATTTATAGAAAAATATCAATTTTTTTAAATGTTTGATAACAAATAAGTAATATATTATTATAAATTTAATGTTCATGGAGTTTCGAAAAATTTATATATTAGAAATACTTTTCTAATTATTTATTAGTGATTCTATAAATGGAATATAAGTGAAACTAGTTTCATATGGATATGGGAAGAATATTATTTTAAAAGTATCTCGAGTTACCATAATGACTTACTGACCATCACCCCTTGAAATAAATTCCAACATGGGAAACTGGAAACATTATTGAAGGAATATGTTATTTTATGAAGGTTATTGAATATAATTTTAAACTTATGTGAGTGTAATAATAATTTTTTTTAAGGGATGGTGATCCTTAATATCAATTCATGGAAATAGAGATTTATGGGTTTCTTATGTATAAAAATATAATTTTGAGAATGAAAATTTATTATGGAGGAAAATATATAATAACATAAAATTAATAACGAATTTTTAAATTAATTTTCATCCAGAAATATAAATATAAATGAAAAATATATTTATTTGTTTCAAAATGAACAATAATTTATACATATATTTTTCACCAGTATTATTGATTTTCATATTTTTCATATAAAATGAATATTTATTTATTTAGATGATATAATAAAGTGTGCATGTCATATACTAAGCCACAAACCATCACATCTAGAATGTCCATGTGGCTCAAACCAATGACCATAGGGAGATAAGGATGCATGAAATTATATCATTCTTAATGATTCTCTAAATAAAACATTAATTATATATATATATACACATGTATTTTACTATATAAATTATTGTTTTTAAATATATATTTTATTTGATAACTATATTCATCTTACTAATATTTTTATATCCAAATCATCTCAGTCATTAAGTAATTGTAATTTAATGGTTAACAATGTTTTATACATGTTTCCATTACAAAATAAATGGTGGTACTATTATATGAAACTTTATGTATGATTAAATATAAATAACTTGTTATAATTCTTTTTTATTTGAATTATATTAAATTTAAAATTATTAATTTTATTTTAATCTATGTATATAGTATATTACATTAAAATATCCATTTTAAAATGTCATGTAACAATATTCATAAAATAAAATAAATAATATTTCATTTCATTAAATGAGAAATAAATATTAATTGTATAACAATATCATGTTAAATACCCATTATTGAAATAAGGATAAAAGAGAAAATAATTTCACATTTAAAACGAACATTAAAAATTAAGCATAAATACAGACTAGAAAAACTAATAATTTTAATGAAATATAAATATTTCAGAATTTTACATTCACAAGGAAAAATTCCATCATCCTGAAATCCAAAAATACGATCACCACAATAATAATTATCATAACAATTTAGAGAGTCATTAATAAATCTACATACAATTTTAAAGGATGTGAATTAACCTTTTATAAGATAAGTAGTGAGTGAATAAATTATAATTTAGGTGTGTTTAGAAGGAAACATGTCATTATTTATTTTAATTTTTGTAAAATCATGTTTATTGATATTATTATCACTTATCAAAATGATATTAGATCATTATTATTATTTGTTATGTAGACACAATTAACCTATCAACATGATTATGTTACCAATATAAGTAAAATTATTTAATTTTAGAATAAAAATACATTTCAAAATTAATATTTTATTTTATACATGTATAAGTGTTTTACATAAGTTAGTTTCATGAACTAATATTATAAAATACTTCATAAATGATAATATATTCTAATTAACTCTTATGTAATTTTTACAGTTGTTAGAATGTTTATTTTTCTATGTGTAACACCAGAATCTTCCATGGTACACTTTATATTAAATAATTCGATAGCTTTTACTATGCACAACATTGAGTTTGATCCCACCATGACCTATCAAACTAGGCATTTAAAAAGTGGTTATGAAAAGTATTATAAAAATTATAAATTTTCTATATTTTATTTTATAAAAATGACTTCATTTTTTATTCTTAAAATCAAAATTAGATTAGGGGTATTTTTTGGTATTTTTCTGAAAAATTTCAGTTTTTTATGAATAGGGAAAAATCAACATTATTGAAAAAGAACATACATTTTAATTTAATTAATTATTTTACATTGAATTTATTTTAAATTATTAATAGATACATAATAAATATATTATTCTAATTTAGTTCATAGGAATCATTTTTATAATATAACTAGACATAAAAATGTTATTAAACTTTTGAATGTCTCTTTTACATACCTTGTAACCACATCTGTGGATTACCATTAAATGTAATTTTAACACTTATGTGAATTTAATTTTGAAAAACATACATACATGTTTATAATATGTATGAAAAATTAGGTTCAAATGAATAAAATTAATTTTTTATTAATAGTAACTTTTGAATTTTATTTACCATGGTTAAAGGTAAATACAATAAATGAGGTCATAATAATAATACTATAATATTATATTCACCTAAAAAACTTCCTAATTTCATTGGATAATAATATTTCAACCAAAATCAAAATAATTTAGAATATATGATGTTTTTTATGAAACCTGTGTCAGATTATGAAATTTATTATCTTTTATTTAATGAAGAGTTAAAAATGTCATATTAAAATTTTAATTAATATATCATTATTAATAATATTGTATATTAGTGATATTATCAACTATAAATTGTATTTATAAATATAAAATTATTATTTATATAATGGTAAATTATTTGTAATTTTAGGAAATAGATTATTAAATTAAATGGTGGCACAATAATGTTGTACTGATTGAATTATTAAAGGAAGATTAAATTAAAAAATAATAAAAATATTAAAATAACTATAATTTTAATTAATTAATGACAACAAAAAAATTTATTTATGAAAAAGACACATTATTGAAATATTGGATGTATTTTTTCTATGTTATCATGTTAATTTTATATTTTTTTAGAAAGAAAATATTTAATAGCATCAAAATTGACATAAATGATACATTAAAATAAATAATATTTTTTAGAAGGTAAAAATTAAAAAAAACATGAGGCTCAGTAAAATGACTAGTATAATAATATATACATCATAAATGATCCAATATATATTCTTTTCGGATTTTATAGTAACAATATTAACCCTACATTGTCAAAGGACAAGTAAACATGGTAAGAGTTAAACTGTTTAACTAAGGGTTAAATCCAAAAGATAAGGTTACTTTTATGACATTGAATTGTCTAAATACCATTTTATGAGATGATTTAGAACCTTACAGATCTTATAATATTAATAACATACATTAGATATATTTAAAACCAAAAAACAATTTATAATAGTTTTGCAGTTTCCCAAAGTTCTCATCCCTTCAATTATAAAATAGAACATCTCTTTCTCTTTAATTCACAACTCAAAAGCCATTTGGATTGGAAAAAACATTCCCAATTATCCTCCCACCTTTCATTAATGAATCTTATATTTTATAAATTGTGCATAAATCCACCCTATGGAGTCTTTTGTGAAAATAAAGATAAGATTCTCAAAGAGCTGTAATTGTTTTACCAATTCCATTCAATTTTTTTACTTTGTCTACTTCCTCTTCCTTTGTAATATCCATAATAAATTAAATAAATATAGTATCATATATATTTTTATATGTTATTATAATTATTGAACAACCATATTCCACCATTAATCCATCATACGAATAACAATATAACCATTTGTGGGTACGTATGACTTATCGTCTTCATGCCATGGTGTAATTTTTATTATACAGTAATGTATTTGGATGGGTATAGTGATAAATATAATGTATATAAATAATTAATATAGAATGATAAATATTATTTATCATTAATATTCCATCCAATTTCATACCATTTAATCTTTTAGGAAATTATATGTTCACACTTTTGTACGTACGACGTATCATCTCCTCGACACGGTGTGATTAATTTTCAACATTAATAATTCATGATAGATTATAAAATTTATTATATGATTTAATATAATATTTATGATCTTAATATAATTATAAATGTGAAATAAAAACAACATATTAATGATAAACATGAATTATGAAAATACATTTATATGAAAATGAAGAAGTTAACAAATGAAACATTGGTGATATAGATATATTATTAACAGAATGATATTATATTGTCAAATATGGTATAATAAATATGGATATGTTTTTAATATAATTTAATAAAATAATTTTAGCATTATAATGGAGGTCAGCACATCCTCGAATAAATGAAAGAAAAATTAAGGGTTAATTTTACAATCTCATTAGTATTCAAGGTTGTCATACGTAAGCATCTACTATGACATATTTATCATCCTTATACATGTTTTCTAAAATGTATTTCAATATATCAGTGAAAAATTATTAATATCAATTTTATCAATTTTTTTCTATTAATAAAATTTTATTAATGGAATCTTTACATAGTTTTCCAAATGAGGTACTTTATGAACATTTTGTCAAAAGAAATGATACTTTTAAATGTATATGACACAAGTAGATATATTCAGCCATTATTAAGTCTTTCTATTTTGATTTTTCCATAAAATATTAAAAGGTTTTTTTCAAAAGAAATTTTTACTTTTATAATTGTGTGGCTTTTAATTTATTTCAATGTATAAAAGGGGTATTTCTCTTAAAGAGTATTAATCATTTTATTAGATTATTTTCAACTATGTCAACATCCTATGATGGATTTTATAGTTAATTAAAGGTAATTTATGATGATAGATTCCTATATATTTTATTGATGTTTTTATGTTATAGTTGACTATGGATGTTCTATTTTGATACCATACATGGTTTATTGTTCTAGTATTAACATTTCATATGATATTTTTAATATGAATGTTTATGTAATGTTTTACCCCTTTCATAATAGGAATGCATTGGACTTAGTATGTTCTAGGTGGGACCACTATAGCCCTTATGACGCATCAGTAGGTCTCATAGACAAGATAGTGTCATGAAATGTGGCATAGGGAGTATTGATATTCATGGTCTCAGCATGAGGACTGGACGATACCATTATGAGGTTTGATTTTATGAATTACTGAATTATGTGATATATTATTGACATTTCATATTATTAATCGACATGTATATTATCCTTGTGAATGATTAATTGGAATTATTATATTTATTATATCTATATTATGTTGAATATTAAGTTTAAAAGTATTATATTTTAGTTTTATTCCATTTCTTAAAAATTTTATGGGTATTTATCGCTTCTTATAAAATTTGGTCTATCCTATCTGATAATATGAGATCAATCCTTTACTTTCTTTAATTTTTCCCCAAGATTTATATAAATATATTATCGCTGACCTGATGGGATAGTCTAATGGGTATGAGTGTTTTCAAAAGAGACACAATGTAGTAATCATTTCAAGATATAATGTGAAACTTAGGTGTGTATCTAGTTTATTCGAGGATAATAAACCAATCAGTCAATCTATATTTGATTTCATGTAGTATTTCCAATGTATTAAAAAATTGGTTTACTATGGTCATGGCATTACACTATCAAGATATTCAATTGAAATAAAATAAAGATATTTACTTAGAAGATAAAACTAAAATATTTTTTGATTTATTTTCAGAATGTGGAATTTATTTATTGTCTCATAAAAAAGTTTCTTAGGGAGACCTCTTAAGATATTTCTAAAAAAGTTTATTTTTTAGGAAAAATAAAAATTTAAAATTTAAAATGAAAAAAGATTTTATGACATCATTATTATCTGAACATTTATAATAAATTCTTAAAAAATTATTTATTTAAAATAAAATTATAAAATTATAAAATAAAATTTAAAATTATTAACATTAAAACAATAATAAGTATTATTTTATTTTTGAACAAAAAATAAACTTTAAATATACATTATTTTCATATTGTATTGTTTATTTTGTGGTTTTGGATGACTTTTTTGTATTGGAAAATCTATAGAAATCCTCTCACTTTCTACCACTCATTAATAATCCATATCATTTGTTGGAATTGATTAATCCAACATATTCATGGATAATATAGTTACATATCCTATTTTCCCCTTAAACCTCCCATCTTCAAGTATAAATACCTCTTTATATATTTAATTTCTCCACTAGGTTTATTTATAACCATTTATATCTCAATTACCCTCTCAAGAGTCTCTCCATCACAGTTCTAAGGTTTTCATTATTCCATATAATGGTGTAAGAAGATTCATTCCAAGGAATGGTTCTATATTCCTCATCTTTCCATTTCATGTTCATATCCATTGTTATATACTATTTTTTATTACATTTTTATATATATAATTTTTTTATTACATGGAAGTAGCTGATATTTGATATGTTTAATATAATATTTTATTTATTCCCTTTCATTATCACCTTTTTCTATGTTGTAACTATACAGAATAAAGGTTTCTCAAAACCCCTAATTATATTTCATGTTAATTATACTTTTTATATTGTATTTTTAAATTAATTTTATTATATTCTTGATATTACATGGTATTATTTTATAATAGATATGCTTTAAATTGTATTTTATTTACTAACTCTCATTATATCATTTGTCTAAGATGATATAACACTTGATCTACCATGTAACCTTTATAGCATCTTAAATATTTTGTTTTGTTATTAATGAGTTGTTTTTAATGGGATAAAATTATTTTCTAGATATTAAAAGAGGATTTTATTTTGTTTCAAATGAATTTATTTATTAAAAACACAAAAAAAATATTCAGGTTTTTTATTTCCCTTATTCTAGTACCCGATGAGTGGGTTCTTACGGCACACCTAGAATGAAACTCCAATCTTATATTTGTTGGATAATTCACATGAAAATTATGGTGCATTATAAAGTAGTTATATTCTTTTTCCATCAGTATCCTATATTTTAAAATTTATATATATTTCATGATTTTTATATTTGAAAAAAAATCATTCTATATAATTCATCCTTCTATATTGAAAATATTTCAATATTTATATATAATATTATAAATTGTGGTAATTATTAATGCCATTTAAACCATGAACATTTTTTCATACAGTATTTTAATATTTCATTTTTTTATTGGACATTTATTTGATAGTTAAGCCTATGTATTATATATCCCCAAGTTCACTGGTTGGTCTTATTGAAAATATTATGTATGTAATAGTATTATGAATACCCATTATGTGATATATACTAAAACAAGGTAGTAATGGTATGTTTAAGATATTAACAATTTTTCATTTTAGTCTATATATGTTCAAATATTATTATATAGATATTAATTCATTATCATGTTGTGCATTAATTTATCTATCCGCTTAATTTCATTATTATGAAATTAATCAGTTAATTTATTCATCCTATAATATTTCTTATATACATAATAATTTATTAAAATCCTTGTATCTAGTCAATATTATGTTTCCCACATGATTATCTAAGCTATCTGTACCATTTGCTGTCAAATATTTCTATTTATTTATTCATTTAATAAAAACATATGTTTTACTCTTTTTTCCATAATGATTAATTGATCTATAAATATTTTGTTGTTTTCCCCATGAAACCAAGTGGAGAACTACATATTAATAATTTTTTTCATGGGAAATATGATTTTTTTGAGATGATGAGTTTTTTGATTCAATGTAATGTGTTTAATGCTATTAAAATGTTATATCCTCATTTTTTATCTATGTATCATTTTGATAGACTTTTCACTAGATATAGGGTGATTGATTTGGGGATATTATAGGACTCCATATAAAATTTGGGGTTTTCATTATTTTTAATGGGTATTCTATAATATTGGGATGAATAGTCAACAATTTTATTGTATTTGATCAATGATATTAGACCAAATGAATCTTAGAAAACAATGTGCATTTATTTAATGTTAAATATATAAAGTAAATAATAAAAATAAATATTATTGTCTATATATTATTGTTTTTATGATGATATTGATTATTTATATACCATTCATGTTTTAACATCATTGCGTAATGGGGATATAACGAAACCCCCTATAGTGATCATCCACATGTGCTCGAAAGTCATAGAGACTCATCGAGGAAACTATGGGTGTTAACATAGAGATACAAACCATCTTGTGTGAATCAAAATTTATTGTACACCATGCATCAAGTTAGTAGATTTTCTCTAATATACTCTTGACAATGAGAAATATGAAATATGTAGTTAAATTTTATCAAACATGGGAGGATCTCAATTGATGTTATTAATTTGAAAAATTATGAAGGGAGATGATTTATTGAGAATAAGAAAAATTATTTCATCCATCCTTTAAATTGATATAAATGTAATTATAGACAGCTAGGGTCAATATTGATAATTTCACAAAGACCCTTAATGAAATAATAAACCTAATATCTTAACCATGTCCATATTAATAACAATAATAATAAAATATTTATTATTATTATTATTCCATGGACTCTTACAAATTTTATAGTTTATATGTCATTATAATTAAAATAAAAATTTCCTATTTATTTAAATAATATATATGATTGTATCATTTTAGATTTTGATATATTAACATAGTCTATAAAACATGAATAAATATTGTTTATCGATGTTAAGAATAATATTTATTCCAAAAGAGATCAATTGGCAACCAATTTTTCGGATCCACTTGTAATATTACTTAGGAGAGATTAGTGTGATTTATTGAAGTTCAATATCTTCCACTAGAATCATATCAACTCACTCAATAAGGAAGCAATTGATGTCCAACAATTACCACATATAAATTCTCGCTGTCAACTTTAATATATTTTTCTCGATATTAAATAATGTATGTTTCATAATCATGCTATTGGCATATATTCTCAATGGGACTTTCGTTGATTATCATAAATTAACCTATCAATCAACATAGATAAGGAATTTAAAAATTTTCATTTCATTTCAATAAAATGGGTGAGGAATTATCTTCTATCCATGAATGGTAATAATAATTTTTGACTTATTCATTAATTCCATATAACACATTATACACTAATAATATTTTGTTTCACCATGATTAGAAGTCCTCATAGTTATAGGAAACATATAAATGTACATGACTCAAGATATGAATTAATAATATTGTAAACTCTATGGACCAATTGAAAAATTTAGAAATATAAATACTAAATGAAACTAAAAATATGTTTAATTTCTAGTGGAATTTATTTCCTCATAATCCCAAATCTTAATCTATACCATGTAAAAACATCATGTGATGAAGGCTAGTCATCTTATCAGAAATATGGGAAAAAATTCAAACAAATCATGTGTCCTTTAATTTAATATTATCCTTGATATAGGGTATATTAATATGAATTTATGCATTGAACCTAATGGTTCGAATAATAACATTAAAAACCAATGAAATGTTAATGTGTATACACACTAGAAGATTCTCCCATTTATTTTGAAAAGGAGAAAAATCAATATATGATAATTTTTTAATAATATTTGGAAAAATATGAGGTTTTCAAAATAACAATTTACATGGTTATAAATATCCTACTCCAATAGTATCCCACTTCAACTAGCACTAATAACTAAAAAAATTCATTATCTAGATCTGACATGATATTCATTATTCTACTGATATAAAACATCAATTAATTAGTGTTCCAGATTCTATGTAGTCAATAAACTTCTTACTTAGGCCTTACTTATTGTATAAATGATCTCTTAGGAGATGGATCTTTCATGACACGTGGTTTATTGGGAGATGCGAACATAGATCATTTCAACGTATCACTATAGAATTATTATCATAGTATACTATCATTCGATCATTAATACTAGGAACACCACAAATATAATGTAATATGTTTTTTATCTACACAACATCATTGGTAAATTTAAATGCCTAAATGTAAATGAAATCTACTCTAGAATTTCGGAAAACTATGTAACTATTGATCTTCAAGCTCAATACCCCTCTATTGAGGTTGAGTATATATCCCATGTGTGATATGAGATCATCTTAATTTTTTTGAATATGTCCTCCATATATACTATGATGAATTATAACTCACATAATATAAATGAAAATAATTTAATCATAATGTGCATCAAATACTTTAGGATTGTCTTGAATGGATTCTTGTGGAGGTCTCCTAGAAATTATTAACATAATCATACCAATATCAACAAATATTGATTCCCTATCCTGTTATATTGTATGGAATAAATGAATATCTTTATTATTTATTTTTATGAGATCTACAATGTACCACAACACAAAGCCACAATCTATTACCATACCAATGATCACTACTGCATGTCAGGTTAACCTCGCTATATTCCATAGGATTCCACTTATTATCTTTGGTCTTTGGGGTATAGTTTTGAATGTATAATAACTATATCAGAGATTGGAATAATGGATAAATGAAAAAATATCATAGAACAAATTGTAATCTCAAATTGGGGGAAATAAATATAAAAATTATTGAGTAATAAATGATATATTTTAAAATCACAAACAATGATTCCATTAATACATAAACATCCCAATATGATATTTATATATAAAAATAAAAATAATGAAGACAAAAAAATGGGTATAAAACAATTATCTCAGATGAACCTCGTATATTCTCTTAATAATATATTATATATCATGTTCAATCATTGAAATGAATATTTAGGGCCTCATGACAACATTTTCTTATAACCATGTGATTGTAGGCATGTGTACCTTTGAGTAATAGTGGCCTGAGAATGGTGTGAGTAATAAAATCATCATGTAACCACAAATATGATCCCATAATATAATGTAAAATCCCTGATATGTTTATATGAAATTCTCAACTGCATTAGATAAATAAAATTCAAAAATAAATAAACATTGAACAATTGATCAATAGGTCAATAAACCCAATCAACCACCCTTGTAGTAACCATGTTTAGGGTGTTTTTGACAAAGCTGAAATATTTATCCAATATTAATATTACAACCACCCATATTGTGTCTGTTATATAAAATATTCAGAAATCTCTTCTATGAATATTTTCTAGTCCAATGAAGAATCCCATAATTATCACAAAATATCCACGTATATTATAGTATACTAAACTCACGATGCCATATACGATAGGAAGACCTCGACAAATAACATGCTCTCATACCACACTAAATTTACCCCTTTGGTCAACTATGTTTCATCCCACTAGGTCATAATGGATACAAATCCCTGTGATCCAATACATATCAAAGCTCTAACCCTTTTAAATCCCGTTAAAAATCCTAATATGAATCATGGAATCCGAACAAGTATCACATTACTACCATATAGTATATTTATTATCCATTTCAAAATTCATATAATAATTTCAATGAACCTACAATATGGTAGTTTGTATTAATTTTCAATGCATTCCATGGTTTCTACGGTATCATTCATCATGATTGAAATCAAAAACACTTTAGGTCATTTGACCAAACTTCTCTAAAACATAACATCAGACCCCACAAACTAGGAATATGAATATAAAATACAAAATAGGATCAAATAATCAATTATGGAACTTTATTTTCACTCATGGTCAAATATTTTAGTTTACATATCAACCCACTCACTAGGGTCCCTTGGTTATAACCATACAGTGACCCTCCACAAAGAGTCTTCACCCATAAATAAGGTATGATGTCAAGACCAGACACATTGAGGAAATACGAACATATGACTTCATCAATAAGCATTCATAAACTTGATAGAAACAAGGGGTCTCACTATATGTATAATAGTCAATAGATATCCCATGAACTATCTCATCCCACTAGGTAACTCTGGGTTTTTATGCTCAGCCAAACCAATATGGGTGTTCATATTATATATCCACTAAAGATTGTAAATGTCTAAAAAATGAGATGGGTATGACCTCACATATCAATTATATTGGAATCCTCTTGGTGTCTCCCTAGAGCCTCAGTCCTGGATATCAATTGACAATGTGACAATGTCAAAAGGGTTGTTTGTGACCCCCTCCAATCATTCATATAATTAAAAAATTGTACTTTTAAAAAAAATTACATTTAGTTATACACACGTGAGGAATCACCATAAAAGGATTTCACATGAATCCATATTTAGTATAAAAGGCGTAATTCCTATAGGGAATGTTCATGTGATTGCCTGTCATTTTTCATATCATTTCCAAATTAAATTCCAAGTGAAGACATTAGTTATCAAGGCCAATCTAGCATCATCCATGATAAATTAATGATCCCTCATTATATAATGATACAAACACCATGAAAAAATTTATAATTAATTTATTAATATAAAATATTATTAAATTTATTTTCAATTTTAAATTTTCATATTCCGAAAAAACATAGTATATCATTGAGATATACAAGAAAAATGACCATTTATCAATGGTTGTCTATTGGGGGCCTTGAAATCATTTTTTGGAATATCCCAAAGTGTCAGATAAAATATTTTAAATATAAAATTATATTTATTTATAAAACCCATTGAAAAAAATTTATTGTGTGATGTTCCACAAAGGATATAATGAATGGTTCTTAGAACACTTCTTCTCATTGTGTCCTCTTCCAAGGATGTATAAAATTCTCCTCACATTTAGTCATTTCAACAATGATTCAGTGGAATTAAAACCATAATTTAATATGAATCATTAAAAATGAAAAATAACCAAGTGTAATAAAAGAAATTTACTACCATGGAAGGGATTCACCCTAAATTTTTAAAAAAATGCATCAAGAACACCCCAAATATAAGGGTAATATTTAAGAAAAATTTATTCAATGAATAATTTTCCTTTCATGAGAGAGGGAGGAAGAATCTGTTTTCTTCCACATATAGTTGTATAGAGGTAAAATTCATAATTTTTAAAATATAATTATATAAATGTTTTTTCAACAATGATTACCAAACTATATGCTAACTGGGTGTTTGGTGAATCCTTTGATCCATTAACGTTGAATGCTTTACCAACCCATTTATTCCTTATATAGTTGGATATTAAAACCAATTTTAGCCTCAAGTGGGATTTTCTCCCCCATTTAATGGATTAACAATACATTTTCATCCTTTTATCAAATTTTATAGTCATGGTTTATGGTTAACCAAAACTATACACCGTATTCTTCTTCCCAAATGACAAAAAAAATATAATCCCAAACCAACCCAATGTTAAAAATAATCCAATATGAATCCATAAAATACTATATTCCACATTCATTATCTGAGCACTAAATTTATTATATCCTAAATCTATATATTCTATCCCAAAATGTGTTAGAAAATTCCTCCCATCCACTATTTTAAAAATTATAATAGATATTTGAATTTTCACCAAATACATACACAATATATTAGGATCTCCCCACCATAATACTTCTCATCCCATAGATGTTTCAATGTTCATCCAACTATACATCCTAGCATACCATGGTGATGATATCCTTCCCAAATGGTATTAATCTACCATTGATTTCTGAACATGTATCCAAAGCACAAGTTTGAACATATGTTACCAAAACGTCAAAAACATGATCCAAATCCTATACCCATAATTTAAAATGCATATAGGAAACATTACTTATTCTTACTTCCCTCAAACATAACAGTTTCATCATATAATCCATAATCCATTCCATTTAACTCTATACAATAAGACCATGTTAATTGTTGCCCATTTTTTAGCAATGACTCCTCCCCCATTAAAATTGACAATTAAATTTTACTGGCACTACCCTATTGACACTCTTAGCATATTTATAACTCACCACTTCAAATCATACATGGTAACAGAATTCCGAGTACTCAATGATTATTTATATTTGTCAAACTATAGTCAAAAAAGGTCAAATACCAGTATATTAGTTTTACATGATGATCCTCATAAATTCATTGATGTTATCCCATTACATCCCATATGACATGTTTGATATAGTTAAAAATTAATTATATCCAATTATAAAATAAATTTCATGTCAAATCCCTCTAGTTAACCAATCCCAAGGACTCATTATATCCCTTATTGATATATTTCCAAAAAATTGATCCCAATACACTACCCTAGAGTGAAACCGAGATCAGAAAACATACTCATGAAGTCAACAAATGAATTAAATTGTACACTCTATAGAAAAATACTTAATCCACCAATTTACCGTTGAATATTTCCACACACATCGATGCAACTCAGATCAAACACCCACTTGGGATATCATAAGTTACCCAATGTCCAATGTCCACACTATGACTCCAACTGATTCATATCAAAAATCTTAACCTATATTAATAGAGGAATAAACCATAAGTATTGTCTATAATCAACCAGGATCATAACATTAGAATTAAAATCCAACATCCAATCCCACACTTTAATGACTTTTATTATGTTATGGTTACATGCTTTTATTTTAAATTCCACTCCCCACCATAGGACCAACATTATAATTGAAATAAACATAAAAAACACTCAACAAACCCATCCAACATTAAATACATCAATGGATATGACCACTATCATGCTCATCCATGACAACCATATCCTTTACTCACCAAAAATGTTTACAATTATAAATCCTAAATCAATGCCATGGTCATCTATCTATGTCATCACCTAACCATCGTTCACCTATGTGGGGTGTGCTACGACACATGAACAATTTCTAATGTACCATCTCATACTAAATGTTATTATAAAACCCCAACCATAACCTAGTCCATCATACCCATAAGAATTATACCCAAACTCATCAGTTGTATCCTCACACATGGATTCTCTCTAATTCCAATAAAAATAAGTTTAATTTGTATCTAATTTTTTTTAATAGTATTTTGTATACAATGTTTTTGTACACCCATGTTACACAAGATTCTCAAATTCTCACACAATATTTCAAGAGTCATTTTTCACAAACCATGAAAACCATGTTCTATGAAACCTATGTACAAACATTCTAGGAGATCCCTTGGAAATACTCTTCATAATTACGCACATTAACCATTATAAGTTCATCCCACTAAAGCCGATTAAAATTACTAATCCAAACCCCATAGGGGTTTATCAGTTCCATAAGGTGTGTCAATAACATCTACACTATTATCCACTATAATATTACATTATAAATAAAATAACTCATACACACTATATCACTATTAGTAGACCATTTCCAAAATACATAGGGCTAGACGCCACCCTGGTGCTCCCCTTTAAACGACACATCAATTCATAATCATTATAACTCAAGGTCTTCATCATTGAAACCATATATGGAATCACCATTATTATTATTTCATACATGGTATCAAAAAATTTTCATGGGTATATTATGCCAAAGAACCTATATGTTCTTATATATATATATAGAAACCACCCACTGAGACTAACCACTCTTATGGGTCCCCTTGATCAAACCAAACACTGACCCACAAGATCCCATGTCATTATTAGGGGACACTTCCTCCATCTCCAATATATACTAGTCAGGACTTATGGCCCTGAAACAAGTTCCAACCACATGTGTCTAGGTGATAACTCCAAGAGGGTAATTTTCTATGAAATACAATCATCCAAATTTCCACCCACATATATGGTACCCATATATTATGAGAATATACACATCATAATTATCCCAAGAGGACTAGTTATCACTAGTATACTATTTCCTTGTTCAATAGAATTTTCCTATACAATATTCACAAATTGAAACATATATATATATATTGATCCATTTTGAAAAACTTCATTCCAATCATTAAGGGATTACACCATATATGTATTTATAGATTGCATTAAATAACCAAACCCTATAATTAACAACCAAATGGGTTGTTCATTCATTATACATTGAAATTATGACCCACATGGGTCAATCCATATCTTATGCATAATGATATCTTTAGAATACAAGTCATTGAATATTGAGAATACGTTATAAAGAAATAAATACACAGTTCCTCTAACTGAGAATAATTACACCAAGTTGTTGTATAGGATAATTTCATAAGAGAAGATGTAGATACCATAAATAGTTGAGCCTCAGTAATTATTACGACTCCAAACTAGTAGTAAAATTTGATAGGAGACTGCTATATACTTATTATGAATAATGTTTTTCCACATTCCTTTTCAGGCCGAAATTTAATATCAAATTTCAGACACATTCTAGTGAACTAGGATTTGGAGATCAATAATATATCTTATATTCCAAACAGCTTGTGCATGTCTGGAAATAAAAAAAATAAAACTATACAAATGTACACTAATAACATCTTCCATAGCTCCACTAAAATAGAATTCGTACTTGAAAAATTATTTTTAATTACCCAATATGATATTCGTCACATCCTCCAACATAGTTATAATTCCATGATCTACTAAATAGAAAAACAGTCAGACAAGAGAATATGAATTCTTTAAAACCACTTTGTAACATCCCATTATCATAGACTATTATTAATATCTATATTAACAATCAATAGTATATTGTAGGCTGACTTCCCTGAATGAAAAGGGTTTCATAATATATGTAATAGTCTAGGTGATTCTATTGGGAGACTAATCCCTGTATTATAGTGATTAATAATGGATAAATGTTTAATAATAATATATATCATAATAAACCAAATGAGTATTAAATTAACATAAACATTATTGAATAATAATAATAATGAAAGAATTGAATGAACAACAATACCACATATACACATACTAAGCATTGAGATAGTTATATATACATATAAAAACATAAACAAATAATGGGTATTTACATCGAATCCCATTAAAACCACATCTAGTTTCTTCATACCCAATATGGTATCCTTGTCGATCATGTAAAAATAATCCTTGGACTCGAGAAAACCTATAACTATAACAATGATAATGTATTCATAGGTATAAAATTTTATAGGTGGCCTAAACGGGGTGTGATAAAAAAATAGTAGTGAACCACAATCCATGTAACATATTATACCATCAATTCAATGATATACTATTATGGAATACATAAATGATATTAATAATTTATTATATATAATATATTAATATATAATATTCAATCATTTTTTCTGAAACCCCAACCAAATGTATAGTCCTTGAATTTTCTAGGTTCAGTTTTGGCATTTTGTGTAATCTTGGTAACCATAATATCACAAACACATATTTAGTTTTTTGTTCAAAAAATTGTAATAAAAACCTCACTTATGGGAGTTTTAATATCTTTGGTATAATCCCACATATATTATAATCCTCAATTGAAGATCACTCTAATATGATAGAATAAAAACACCTCAGTATATAATAATACATCAAGAGACCACATGCATTCTGACCTCATCATAAGGCCCTAACTTATCTAACATGTGATAATCCACCTAATAATAATGATTCTAAATTAATGGAATCATAACCACATCCTAGATCCGACTCTATGGATTCCCTATCCAAATTTGGCTCAAAATTACATCATCACATTCTGTATAACATACCTCCGATAAGGGAATTTTATCAATTAGGGTATAGTTCCTATAATAAATTTATCTAATATATACAATTGGATTTTCATTTATTTATGAGATCCCCCAATGTCAGATACAATATCAATCAATAAAATAATAATTATAATCACGGTTTAAAATATATCAAACCCACCATAAAACCCATTGTTAGATTAAATAGTGTTCATTCTTTCTAATCACATTCTTATGTATTCTCAAATCATCGATTTAGATTTTTAGACGACTCTTTTTATTGTCTCTTCTAGTTTCTATATCCACCTAGTCACTAGGGTCCCTCTGTTAAAACCGTATAGAGTCCCTCAACATTGAGTCTATCATCTAAATCAAGGAATCAAGTACAATCCTAATGATCATAGGACATATTTAATAACAAAATAATCAATAATATTTAATGGACTTATCTTATACATCCATCCACACTACATGGGTAATAGTGAAGTGGTAGACCATGAACCTTCAAGGTCCATAGGTCACTTGGGGTCTACCCGCTCACCCAACCTCATCTCAATCTCCCTAAGGCCCATATACCTAGAGGTATACATCTATAGAATATTACATGTATATGGTTTTAAATCTATAGTTATCTAGATTCTGTTTAGTAACTTCAAAAATTTTCAACCTCATCCATTGTCAACTATGGAGACAAGCTATCACAAAAGAATTTTTTTGTCCCATTGTTCTCATTCATTTTAATAAAAAAATAATTTTATTTAAAAAATTCTATATAATTAAAATAATCATGGAAATCGATCAAAATATTTTGAAACATCATCAATATTCATCATAAAAGTAATAAATTACACGGGGACAATATAAAATACCACTAAAATTAATTCGTTATTTCCCCAAATTTATTTCCATGGGTCATCAGTTACTAGAAATTCACCTCCTACCACATCCTTGATCAATCATGATCACATTGAAATCTAAAAATCATATCTCTTGGAAAAATCAATAAGTAATTAATAAAAATTATTTAAAATTAACTAAAAACTCTAATTCAACCCATAATATTATGAGGAAACTTACTCTTTCAATATACTACACCAGATAAGAAACACATTTTCTTGTGGGAGGTCCTCATGGGACCCTGAATACAAATTACTAGAAAATTAAATAGAAAATAAACCTATTTCCCTATTAAATAATCGTAATTTAAATAAAACCCATTGAAATAATTCATCAAGTGACATACTACTATTTAAATGATTAATGATGACCTAAAGATTCAATTTTAAGACATCTTTTTGTTGGACTACATAAAATTATCATCCCATTAGGCCAACTAAAACACCTTCGAGTAGAATAATTATATAAACCAATTTAATGTGAATGATAATAATGGGGATCTAAGGAAAATAAAGAACTAAAGAAGAGAGAGGAGGATACTCACCCACAATAACTAGAAAAATGACTCCATAACACTCAAAATAAATAGATTATAATAGGGTAAAGAAATAAGTGGACACATTTGAGAGAAGAAGAAATATGTGGGGTGGGGTATAACAACTAAAAAATGATGAAACATTTGTTATTTTTAAATATTAATGTTCCCCATGGGTTACCCACAACATTTACCAAACTATTCTTCAACTGTTCAGAAGGTATTACCACTGAACAGTCCTCCTCGCACATGTTACTACATCATGAACCGATTGTGTTAGACTCTATAAAACTACAAATTGTACACAAAAAATGTCATGGTTTAATAATTCTTTTTTCTTCATTGATAAACCTATAATATTTGTGAATTAATTAGAACAATCCACGAGCTAACAATATGCAGCATTCTGTATCCCCAAAAACCGTAACTCGAAAACATGAAGCCTTAAAACTCTTCCAATAAATTACATATAAACATAGTTAAATTATATGCCACATTCTATGTCTAAAAATGTATCATTAACTTTTATTATGTTCCATATTTCCATTATATACAACAATTACAAATTATAATAATCATCTAGTTCAAAAATTAAATTTATTTTAGGAATTTCCATCCCATATGTACATGAAATCTTACTGGGTCCTTGTAATACTATGTATCTAAAATTATGTTAGATGATACCTTTTAATTTTGATATTCATTTCATGTGACACTGAAATAAATCCCCACTTTGATTTCTCAATACTGAATCCATTTACTGCATTGTTGATAGATATACTATAGAATAGTTTTAGATGCCTTTTTAATCTATCAAAATAGATTTTTTCCCCATGGAGGTATGATGATTCTTCTATTTACTTCTTATATAATCATTTGTTCAATAATTTCATCAAGAATAATTAGAATAGTACATCATTTCTCTTTAGTAAAATTTCCTCAACATTTGATAGTACGAAAACACTAACACTCACACTCCCAATTAAATTCTTTTAGGCACATGGGTCACATTCATTATCGAGTCACTAAATTCCCTAATTGAAAATAAAATTGAGTGATGTATGATCTAGATTCATATTATTGTACATATGTAGATATATGAAACATTCATACCTTAATAGCATATTTTGGAGTCACCACCCCTTATTATTGGGTCATATAGGCAACATAAAAAATGTCCCTTTTTATATGTTTTGTTTTCATTCCCATTTTCCAAGTCACAATATCATGAAAATCATCTTGTAAATAATTAATAGGATAGATTTAAGCAAAGAAGATGGCGAAACGGTCTCTTAATGGAATATTAAATGAAACTTTTAATACCATTTACACACAATCATGATGTAGAGGTACTGACAATACTTTCTATAACAATATTCTTCTTCAATACTATTTTGAAACCGAAAGGGATTACATATATAGTAGTATATGAAAATATAAAACAATATATTTTGTATATGGAACCCTTTTTAGAATTCATAGATTCTTTACATCAAGTTTAATTTTTACCAGTTATTGTCCCCCTGGAGAACACATGTTCATTTCAATCAATGAATAATGATTCAATAGCATTAATGATTAGAAAACTGTATCCCACATTTTAAATAACATATATAGTTCTACATTATAATATTTTCCTCTATAATATAATCATAAATTGGGATTCATTGGACCCATTCCTGTCTATACTCTTATGAATCATTATATTGAACTTTATTGATGTATATATCAGTCCAACTATTTTCATTAGAGATATCATCCAACCCATGAAACATGGTATGTATTTTCCCATTTAATGTTTTATCTGAGGGGAGAAATATGTAAAAACCTCTTAATTGAATATGATAATATTTAATTACTAATTTTGTTCTAGGGGTATATTTTTTTACAAAGAGTGTAATTAAAAAATTATTCACATACCTATTTTTGATATTTATGCTATACTGAATTCCTTCCACACAAATTTTCATATAGAATATAATTTTCTACTTTTATGGATCTTGTTTTTGGGTTAATTTTGATTTATATATTTTATATTCTTAAAGGGAAAATATTATATCTATATGACTCACCACTAATCTCAATATGACTAACATGATGTTGTTCATAATTTAATTTACAAAATTCAATTTCTCTTTATATAGATGAGGGCATTTGGATAACATCCTAAATATCTTTATATATTAAATGAAATAAAATTCATGATATTCTATCACAAATTATATGTGAATTTTTATTATCTTCCTACCATTCTATTTCTAAATGAAATTCTTATAGTACATGAATATCTAAATATAATATATCTTATACCACCTAAATTATAATTATAACTATATATAAAAATAATGACTAAATTTATTGAGGTGTGACTATCAACCCCTTGATTTATTAAAAAATTGTACACCCATAATTTTAAGAATCAATTGATGAATCTTAATTTCAATTTTTCCCATTACAATAAATGAATATTTGATCATTTTTCCTTTATAAAAATCATGACTCAAATCATGTGGTTTTATTTCATAATAATATAAATACATCTCTTGCTATAAATTTTCATGAAATATTATTACATGTATTAGCTAATGATAATATAGTAAGGTGACATATTAATAATTAAAAACAGATTCATTATTTATTTATAAAACATTTTATTTAAATTATAACACCCAAAATGCCATTATTTTGATACCTAATTACATTATATATATTATATTGGTTAAAGTATTTAAATTTAATTTCAAAATTTAAAATAAAATCATCCATATCAAGAATCTAAATATAGTAAAAAACCGGATAATAATTGGAATATAATAATTTTTCATTGAAATCTAGATATATCTTGTCGGAAATATGAGGTGGTAATCTTTGATAGGCACTACAATGTGTCTTACTCTCTTTGATGATATTAGTTTTTCCCCACCTATAAGATTTATTAAAAATATAATTTGTTCCCTTAACTATATAAAAATTTTATCACCAAAATCTATATCTAACATCAAATTTGTTTTTATAGAAATATTTAACTCAATAAAAATTGAACCTATGTCTTCCCATTTCATTATTGTTTCAGTGGAGTGATTTCATATAGTGTCCCTTTCTTATTGTAACATCTCAAGTAAGTAATGAATAATAGATATTTTTATCTACGTATATTTATGAATTAGATGGTGTTTTAGAGTCTTAAAATGAGAATAAATCCAATCTTAAGCACGAAATACACTAATATTCTTAAAAGATTGTTTTACTGCCTTTTGATGGAAAACCATTTTTAAATAAAACTTTTGAAAATTTTATAAGCTCTATTTTTCAAAATAAATATATTATTTATTATTGGGACATTGAAATTTACATTGGATAATTTTTGGTATTTTTCTGACAATGTTCAATTTTTAATGAATAGTGAAAAATTCTACATTTTACATCAAAACTGATTTATCATCTAATTTAATAATATGGTTATATTATCATTTTAATTGGTATTAAATTGTAATATAAATATATTTTTACCATTTAATCCAATGTTGGTCATTAGTATTAATTTCACTTTGGAATTGGGCATAAACTAATGCCAAACTTTTCATAGATATTGTTTCAAAAAAACCCGCAATTTGTTTCGACAACGGGAATTATTTTTAAATAAATTATTGAAATTTTTGTTTTTGGAATTTGTTAAAATGTATTAAATATTTGTAATCAGAAGTTCCAAATTATGTAATCAACACTCTTTTGTTTTTGGACATAATGAACAGTAACGACGGTAATTATCTTTAATTATCTTGATTAATGAGTAATCGGGTAGTTAAGGATAATAGAATAATATCATAATATTAAAAATGACCCCAAAATTTGTCCTAATGCTACTGGTTTTCTCATGGCCGACCATGGGATGCCTTGTGACAAACTTGGGGACCCCATAGAATCACTTTTGTGTGCAAGTGACTTTTTATCTTTTTATTTTTAAAGAAAGTTAAATATATCAAAGAATGTATCACATGAGTAAATTATTTTTAATTTTTTCTAAATAAATGATATTTTGGACTATAAATAATAATTGGATGTATAAAAAGATTTCATTTATCATCGTATTTTTTTTATAATTTTTAGACATTGAATAAATTAAATTATTTATGACATCATTATGATGCAGCGATTACCTCATTAATAAACGATTTAAATAAAATGAAAAGATAATGTAAAATATAAGACATAAACATTTCAAAGACCTATTTGATGAGTATATTTCGAACCCTTATCACGTTATCCTCAAAATACATCAATTTGGGACCTTTAAAATCTGAAACACATTTGAAAATAAAGTAACCTTTTATAACTTTCCAAGAGTTTCCCTCCCCTCCTTTTATAAAAGGCCCCCACCTCTACCTCCTTACCCGCAGCTCTCAAGCCATTGGCTCGGCCGAACCAAGCCCATTTTCTCTCTCCACATACCTATCTTACTCCTTGAAGCCTCACTTTGGGCAGAAGTCTTCTCATTGAATCCTTTGAGCTCAAATCAATGAGAGTTACCTGTTTTAAAGGTAGTGTTTTCTCTTGTGTTCTTATGTTTTATTTTGCTTCTCCAACCCTCTAAACTATTTTAATTCATTTATTCTGTAACAACACCAGTATCTTCAATATACTAGGATTTTGTTATAAGTTTCATTCGAGCTACACTTACACACACCTACATCTAATGGTTAATGAACATACTGTTTCTGTGGATAAAGAATTTCTGCCTCACGAAACGATGATTGTTCAACACTCATATAACAACTTCAACGGTGGCCATTAAGATGTCACTATATTTATATATGAAATATAATATGATTATTTTTTACTTATGCTTCTGTATTATTCATTTATGGTATACCTTTATGGTTTCCATTATGGGTAAATGCGATATCTTCATTTTAGAAAGTGCGGACTACCGCCCCCGCAAAGTGATTTGATTCATTAATACCATATGTGGTACGTATAAAGGATAGATTGAATGATATTATATATGATACAATACTGGAATTATAATACTATTTTTCATAATTATGTTTTAATTCCGTTAAATAAAAAATAGAAATGGATGTAGCGTTCATGCGTACGTACGGCTTACCGTCTCCATGAACGGTGCATTTCATTTCTTACCACTAAATTTTATGTAATATTATAAATGAATGTATATTCTGGATATATATGATATATATGATATATACATCTTGAGTATAACTCTGGATATAATGGATACATGAACAACTTGTAATTATAAAGAGCATATTTTTGACTCAAGTACCAATGATCATTAAAACGACCATTAAAAACATTAATAATTACATAGTGTTCATGACATGGTAATAAATGATATAAAAGTAATAACGAACTTGAAAAAGGTTCTTAAGAAAGTAGAAATTAAGTCATGTTTATTATTCAAGACATTAATGAACTATCGTGTCAAGTCGGACCCGAGGTATGGGACTTCATCTCAATCTCCTTTCATTGAGGCATATGTTATTTTATACACAACCTTTTCTTATATGGTGTATAAACCCCTTTGACTTTTATGTTTATCCAAAATGAATCTTTTTTATACGAAGCATTTTACTAAATGGCAAGAGGGAATGTTTTTTCGTACGTATGGGGCGATAATGTCTTCTCCACTGCCATGACCATTATTTGAGTTTCTGCTTCCTCTACAATCCATACCTTTTTTAAATGAAAAATAAATACAATGGTTTACTTTTCTTATATTTTGGTATTGAAAATGGTTTTCATAATGTTTTTATATCAATGTGTTGTATTGATATCTTATGATTGAAGTGTGGAAATGTTATGTTTCCTTTATGAATGTTTTATGTGATACGATTATGTTATGGTTCTTGGGAATTATTATGAAGACAGGTGGTTCCGTGATAAACTAAGGGCGGGTGACCCCAATATAGCTCTCCAATGCATTGGGTAATGCGAATGAGTTAAACATTGAGGTTTCTCTGAAGATATTTAGGGAATATAATGTGATAGGTATTCCAAACATAACCAAGAGGGTTACTCCATACGTAAGAATGTTATGAATGCCTCAATTTAACGTTGTGTATTATGATTTCTATGATTTATTCATGATTTGATGAGGTATGTTAAAGTGCTTATGTTTTATGGGTAAAGTATGATTTCATTCTTATGTATATATGTACTCATGTTTCCTTTCCATATTTTTACATCCCTTACTGAGGTTTTTATGCTCATCCAATGTTTTTTTGAAATGTTTTTCATAGTTCAAGGGAAAGGTACATGATATGATGATAGTGTCAAGGAAGTTTAAAGATAGAATCCATGTTTTATTTTAAATATGTTTCCATTGATGGGAAAAATGAATACATTCTTTTATGTAAACACTTTTTTTAAATGTGGAATGTAATGCATGTTTTATGATCTAATTCTCAAAAACTCTAAACCTGAAAATATCTTCAACTTGTATTATTGAAATGATATAGTATTTGATGATTACCATGTTTCTCCATCAAAGACATGTTTCTTCATAATAGTTTTCTGCAGAGGAAATAGGGAAGCAGTGCTAGGAAGGAGTACAAAAGGAAATAACCTTCCGAATTAGCATCCTGAGATGTTCTGAATTGGAACTGAACAGTTTGTTGTAGTAATGGCGCAGTTGACTCAAGCGATAAATGGTGGTGGTATCCATGCACGAGATCAGATAGATCAACCGTAGAGGAACATGTCAGTGGTGGAACATTTCATGATGAAAAATCCCCCATCATTCAGAGGATCATCTATCCATGTGCTAGCTTAAGGGTGGATTAAAGTACTTGAGAATATTTTTGATGACATGGGGTGTTCAGACAATCAAAAGGTTAGTCTTCCTATTTACCGTTTGGAGGGTGAAGTAGATCAGTGGTGGTCGATGGTTAAAAATAGCAGGGACGCTGATGAGATTGATGCTCTCGATTGGGATGAATTAAAAGGTATGTTTCTTGAGAAGTATTTTCCTAAGGCTGTTCGACTTAGGATGGAAAATAATTATTAGAATTGAGGCAAGAGGAAGACTCAGTGGCTGCCTATGAAGAGAGGTTCACTCAATTGGCAAGGTATTCTCCAAATTTTATCCAAGACCTTGATAGTAAAATCAATCGTTTTGACTCAACATTAAATCCAAAATATCTAAGGGCATTGGCTTCTCTTGAGTTCAAAAGTTATGAAATGCTTGTTTGATGTGCTGAGAAGTTGGAAATGGAGTTTGCCGATGATCAAGTCACTACTGGAAAATTGGGCTATAGCCACGGTCAAAAATCGTGGCTATAGGGGTCAAAACCGTGGCTATAACCTATAGCCACGATTCCAGCTAGCCGTGGCACCTATTGGCGTGGCTATAGCTAAAAGCTATAGCCACGGTTTTATTGGGCTATAGCCACGGTTTAAAACCGTGGCTATAGCCCTACTGCCACGATTTCACTAAACCATGGCTATAACCCCCATATTTGGCCACGGTTTATAATCGTGGCTATAGCCCTATAAAACCGTGGCTATAGCCCAAAATTAATTTTCGCCCACCGAGATTCGATCTCTGTACCTCCGCTATATAGACCAAGCACCATTCCACTACTCCACAGACGCCTTTGTGGATATATATATTTATATAGTTAAATATATTATTAAAAACCGTGGCTATAGCATGTAAAACGTGGCTATAAACCTTCCCGCCATTTTTTCGCGGGTTAATTTTTTTCCCGCGCAGGGGTGGGAGATCTATAGCCACGGTTTTGATGAACCGTGGCTATAGTTCATGAAAAATACCCTATAGCCACGGTTTTACCAAAACCGTGGCTATAACCCTTTGAAAAAAATACCCTATAGCCACGGTTTAGCAAAACCGTGGCTATAACCCTTTGAAAAAGACCCTATAGCCACGGTTTTGCAAAACCGTGGCTATAACCCTTTGAAAAAGACCCTATAGCCATGGTTTAGAAAAACCGTGGCTATAGCCTTTGAAATTATACCCTATAGCCACGGTTTTGTTTAAAACCGTGGCTATAGCCTCGTTTTCTAGTAGTGAGTGTTCTATAACAACCAGCAGAAAAGGAGACTGAGGTGGCAGGAGAAAGGGAAGAGTTCTTTAAAAAGGTCTGATGTTAAGAAAACCAAGTTTCCAGTTTGTGATAAATGTGGTAAAGGGCATGTTGGGGAATGTCTTCTGAATTCTGTAAAGTGCTACCGTTGTGGTAAGATGGAACATAAGGCTCGTGATTGCACTGAAAAAGATCAGGGTGATGGTAAGACCAAATTTTATTTACAGTTAGTAAAAGTTTTTAAGTGCAATGAGATGGGTCACTATGAAAACGAGTGTCCGACAAAGAGCTCAAGTGATGGGATGCAGTTAGACTACAAGCAGAAAGGGGTGGTGAAATCTTTTGCAACTACTTCAGCCGATCTCGATCCATCAAATGAAGTTGTATCAGGTACATTGTTTGTTTTTTCGGATTATGCCAGTGTGTTGTTTGATTCGGGGTCTACAAATTCTTTCATCTCTGAAAACTTTTCTAGTAAAATGGGAATATCATCTCAAGAAATGACTCCTGAACTTTTGGTAAAAACACCTGGGAGAATTGTTTAGGCAAAAAGAATTTATAAGAATCTTCTTATCCATATCTGTGGAAAGAACCTACTTGAAAACCTAATTGTTTTAACTCTAGTAGAGTTTGATGTTATCCTGGGTATGGATTGGCTTTCTATTTACCATACTAAGATTGAATATAGAGCCAAAGAAGTTTCTTTTCAAAAAGAAATTCAGTTTGTGTACAAGAATGAAACCTTTCTGTTGTTAATGTATCAAGAGGCCGAGAAACTTGTAAAAGATGGAAATGAATGTTACCTTTCACATATTGTTAAAAATAAGGGAACTATTCAGATTAATGATGTACCGGTGGTAAATGAGTGTCCCGATGTTTTTCCTGATGAGTTTCATGGGATAATACCTGATCGGGAAGTTGAATTTACTGTTGAATTTGTTCCTGATGCTAAGCCAATTTCAAAACCCCCTTATCGAATGGCTCAAACTGTACTTTTAGAGTTGAAGGAGAAATTTGAAGATTTATTAGAGAAAGGTTTCATTCGACCTAGCACATCACCATGGGGTGCTTCTGTTTAATTTGTTAAAAAGATAGATGGTTCAATGAGACTTTGCATTGATTATAGAGCCTTGAATAACATCACTGTTAAGAACAGATATCCTTTTCCTCATATCAATGATTTGTTTGATCAGCTCAAGGAAGCTCATAATTTTTCAAAGATAGACCTGAGATCGGGGTACCATCAGTTGATGATAAAGGAAGAAGATATTCCAAAGACTGTGTTTCGTATAAGTTATGGCCATTATGAATTTGTAGTAATGCCTTTTGGGATAACCAATGCACCTGCTGTATTCATGTACTTAATGAATAAAATTTTCCATGAGTTCTTGGATAAGTTTTTGGTTGTTCTCATTGATGATATTTTGGTGTTTTCTAAAAGTAAAGAGGAGCATTAAATACATTTAAGGTTTATTTTGAAAACCTTAAAAGAAAACAAACTGTATGGAAAATTCAGTAGTGTGAGTTTTGGTTGCAACAAATTTCTTTCCTTGGTCGCATTGTCTCAAAAGATGGCATAACTGTTGATCCTGCAAAAACAAAGGTTGTGGAAGAATGTCCAAGACCCACAAATGTAACTGAGATTCGTAGCTTCCGTGGTTTGGCAGGCTATTACCGAAGGTTTGTTAGAAATTTTTCCCAGTTATTTAGTCCAATGACTAAGCTAACTCAGAAGGGTGTTAAGTATATCTGGACAAAATAATGTGATGATTGTTTTCAGGAATTGAAAGGAAGATTGGTGAATGCTCAAGTTTTGGAAGTACCTTACCGGAATGGTGAATTTGTTATCGACAGCGATGCTTCATTGAACGGACTTGGTTGTGTCCCAATGTAGAATGATTAGGTAATTGCTTATGCTTCATGACAGTTGAAAACTCATGAGGTAAATTATCCTACAAATGATTTGGAATTAGCTGCTTTTGTTTTCGCTTCAAAAATTTGGAGGCACCATTTGTATGGAGTAAAGTGTGAAATATATACTGATCACAAAATTTTAATGTATATGTTCACTCAGAAAAAATTAAACATGAGATAGAGGAGATAGCTAGAATTAATCAAGGATTATGATTGTAGAATTCATTACCATCCAAGAAAAGAAAATAATGTGGATGATGCTTTGAGTTTAAAAAGTAATGCTTCATTAACATTGTTGCGTTTGGAACATGATCCTTTGGTTAAGGATTTGATGAACTTTGGAATAGAGTTTGTTGGTGCAGGATGTCCTTCTGTTTTGTTTCAAGTATCAGTGAAATCTTATCTATCAGATTCAATTAATAGAGAACATAAGCAAGATAGTGAGTTTCAGAAAATGGTAGATCTTGTTCATAAGGGTAAGTTTCCTGAATTCAACATTGATAATGATTATGTTTTGAGATTTGGGAAGAGATTGTGTGTGACATGTGATTCACAGTTGAAGAGATATTTGTTATGTAGAGCTCATAGTTCTCCTTTTTCAGTCCATCCTAGAAGTACTAAGATGTATAGAGATCATCGGGAATATTACTGGTGGGACGGAATGAAAAGAGATATTGCTGATTTTATTTTGAAGTGATTGACATGTCAACAGGTAAATGAAAAGTGGCAATTACCAAAAGGGATGCTTCAGCCATTACCAGTACCAGAGTGGAAATGGGAGAATATATCCATGGACTATGTTGTGGGATTGCCGAAGACACCTCGAGGTAATAATGCAATCTGGGTTATTATTGATCTCTTGACTAAATCTGCTCATTTCCTTGCTATACGGGATAATTTTTCCCTAGATCAACTTTCCCATTTGTATCTTAAAGATATTGTCAGGTTACATGGAGTTCCTCTATCCATTGTATCTGATCGTGATCCAAGGTTCACTTCTATCTTTTGGAAAGGCCTTCAGAAGCCTTTGGGTACTGAATTAAATTTTAGTACATCTTTTCATCCTCAGTGAAATGGGCAGTCAGAACGAACAATTCAGACTTTGGATGAAATGCTACGTTCTTGCTCTATGGATTATCAGGGAAGTGGGGACCAATATCTTTATTTGGATGAGTTTTCTTATAATAAAAGTTTTCATTCCAGTATACAGATGGCACCATTTGAGGCGTTATATGGGAAGCGGTGTCGAACTCTAGCTTTCTGGGATGAAGTGGGTGAAAGGAAGCTGATGGGACCAGAATTGGTAGAAGATATGGCAGAAAAAGTTCAGTTGATTCAGAAACACATGAGAACAGCTCAGAGTAGGTAGAAGAGTTATGCGGATAACCGAAGGAAGGATCTATATTTTGAGGTAGGTGATCATATTTTTTTCAAAGTCTCACCATGGAAAAGTGTGATGCGATTTGGTAAGAAATGAAAGCTGAGTCCAAGGTTCATTGAACCATATGAAATTCTGGAGAAATTTGGATCAGTTTCATACCGAGTGGCTTTACCTCCGAGTTTATCTCAGGTACACAATGTTTTTCATGTTTCAATGTTAAGGAAGTACATGCCAGATCCATCTCATATTTTGAGTCCAGAGGTAGTTCAGCTGGAAGAGAACCTATCTTATGAGGAACAACCGGTCTAGATTCTTGACCATATGGATAATGTTTTGAGAAATAAGGTGATTTATTAGGTAATGATTTTGTGGAAAAACCACATGATTGAAGAGGAAACATGGGAATCTGAAAATGCAATGAGAGCTAAATACCCCCACTTATTCGATAAGTAAATAAATTACAGGGACACAATTTTCTAATGGGGGAAGGATGTAACATCCCAAGTAAGTAATGAACAATAGATATTTTTATCTATGTCTATTTATGGATTAGATAGTGTTTTATCGGCTTAAAATGAGAATAAATCCATACTTAAGCACAGAATGCACTAATATTCTTAATGATTGTTTTACTACCTTTTGATGGAAAACCATTTTTAAATAAAACTTTTGACAATTTTATAAACTCTATTTTTAAAAATAAATTTATTATTTATGATTGGGACATTGAAATTTACATTGGATAAATTTTTGGTATTTTTCTGACAATGTTCATTTTTTTAATGAATAGTGAAAAATACTGCATTTTACATCAAAACTATTTTTTCATCTAATTTAATTGTATGGTTAGATTATCTTTTTAATTGGTATTAAAGTTTAAGATGAATATATTTTTACCATTTAATCCAATGGTGGTCATTAGGATTAATTTCAGTTTGGAATTGGGCATAAACTAATTCCAAACATTTCATAGATATTGTTTCAAAAAAACCCACAATTTTTTTCGACAACGGGAATTATTTTTAAATAAATTATTGCAATTTCTGTGTTTGTAATATGGTAAAATGGATTACATATTTGGAATCATAAGGTCCATATTATTTAATCAATACTCTTTTGTTTTTGGACATTATGAATAGCAACTACGATAATTATCATTAATTATCTTCATTGATGAGTAATCGGGTAGTTAAGGATAATAAAATAAAATCATAATAATAAAAAATGACACCAAAATGTGTCCTAATTCTAATGGATGTCTCTTGGACGACCATGGGATGCCTTGTTCCAAAATTTAGGACCCCATGGAATCGCTTTTGTGTGGAAGTGACTTTTTATCTTTTTATTTTTAAAGAATGTTAAATATAACAAAGAATGTATCACCTGAGAAAATAATTTTTAATTTTGTCTAAATAAATGATCTTTTGGACTATAAATAGTCATTGGAAAGATAAAAATATTTCCTGCATCATAGTATTTTTTTATAATTTTTATACATTAGATAATGTAAATTATTTATGACATCATGATGGTGCAGCGATTACCTCATTAATAAACGATTTAAATAAAATGAAAAGATAATGTAAAATAGAAGATATACACATGTCAAAGACCTATTGGATGAGTATATTTAGAACCCTTATCACCTTATCCTTGAAATACATCAATTTGATACTTTTAAAATCCGAAACTCATTTGAAAATAATGTAACCTTTTATAACTTTCCAAGAGTGCCCCTCCTCTCCTCTTATAAAAGGCCCCCACCTCTACCTCCTTACCCACACCTCTCAAGCCATAGGCTCGGCCAAACCCTGCCCATTTTGTCTCTACACATCCCTCTATTACTCCTTGAAGCCTCACTTTGGGCAGAAGTCTTCCCAAGGAAGCCTTTGAGCTCAAATCAAAGAGAGTTACCCATTTTAAAGGTAGTGGTTTCTCTTGTGTTCTAATGTTTTATTTTGCTTATCCAACCCTCTAAACTCTTTTTATTCATTTCTTTTGAAACAAATAAAGTATATTAAATATACTAGGATGATTTTATAAGAATAATTAGAGCTACACATACACACACCTACATCTAATGGTCAAAGAACATACTGTTTCTGTGGATGGCGAATTTCTACCTCATGAAACGATGATTGTTCTACACAAATATAATACCTTCAAAGGTGGCCATTTATATGTCACTATATTTATATATGATATATAATATTTTTATGTTTTACTTAAGCATCTATTTTTATCATTAATGGCATACCTTTATGGTTTCCATTATGGGTAAACACGATATCTTCATTTTAGGAAGTGCGGACTACCGCCCCCTAAAAGTGATTTGATTCGTTAATACCATATGTGGTACGTATAAAGGATATATTGAATGCTATTATGTATGATAAAATAATGGAATTATAATACTATTATGTATAATTATTTTTTAATTCCATTAAATATGAAATAGAAATGGAAGTAGCGTTGATGCGTACGTACGGCTTACCATCTCCATGAACGGTGCATCTCATTTCTTACCTCTAAATGTTATGTAATATTATAAATGAATGTATATAATGGATATATATGATATATATGATATATAAATCTGTAGTATAACTCTGGATATAAAGGATACATGAACAACATGTAATTATAAAGAGCATATTTTTGACTCATGTACCAATGATCGTTAAAACGACCGTTATTAACTTAAATAATTACATAGTGTTAATGACATGGTAATAAGTTATATAAAAGGAATAATGAACTTGAAAAAGGTTCTTAAAAAAGTAGAAATTAAGTCAAGTTTATTATTCAGGACATTAAAGAACGATCGTGTCAAGTCGGACCCAAGGTATAGGACTTCGTCTCAATCTCCTTTCATTGAGGCATATGTTATTTTATACACAACCTTCTCTTATACGGTGTATAAACCCCTTTGACTTTTTCGTTTATCCAAAAGGAATATTTTTTATACGAATAATTTTACTAAATGACAAAAGGGAATGTTTTTGTCATACGTATGCGGCGACACTGACTTCTCTGCTACCGTGACCATTATTTGAGTTTTGGCTTCCTCTAAAATCCATACCTTTTTTTAAAATGAAAAATAAATACCTTGTTTTACTTTTCTTTTATTTTGGTATTGAAAATTTTTTTCATAATGTTTTTATATCAATGTGTTGTATCTATATCTTTTGATTGAAATTTGGAAATGTTATGTTTCCTTTATGCATGTTTTATGTGATACGATCATGTTATGGTTCTTGGGAATTATTATGAAGATGGGTGGTTCTGTGATAAACTAAGGGCGGGTGAGCCCGATATATCTCTCCAATGCATTGGGTAACGTGAAGGAGTTAAACTTTGAGGTTTCTCCGAAGAGATTTAGGGAATATACTATGATGGGTATTCCAAACGTAACGAAGAGGGTTACTCCCTATGAACAAATGTTATGAATGCCTCAAGTTACCTTTATGTATTATGATTTCTATGATTTATTCATGATTTGATGAGGTATGTTAAAGTGCTTATGTTTTATGGGTAAAGTATGATTTCATTCTTATGTATATATTTACTAATGTTTCCTTTCCATATTTTTACATCCCTTACTGAGCTTTTTATGCTAATCCCAAGTTTTTTTGAAAAGTTTTTCATAGGTCAAGGGAAAGGTACATGATATGATGATAGTGTCAATGATGTGTCAAGATAGAATCCATGTTTTATTTTAAATATGTTTCCGTTGATGGGAAAAATGAATATTATCTTTTATGTAACCACTTTGTTTAAATGTGGAATGTAATGCATGTTTTATGATCTAATTCTATAAAACTCTAACCCTGAAAAGATCCTCAACGTGTATTCTTGAAATAACTCAAGATTAAGTAATGTTTAAGTCTGGGGCCTTATAATTATACATGTTTAATTGAAACGATCATGTTACCATGATTTCCCTTTGATCATTTACTTTATCTATAGGCAATGGGATTATGAATTACATTTATATTTCTCCTTATATCCCTTCCCTTTTCCCATCCTCTTACTCATAGTATGTATAAAAGCTTTCTCACATATCTTTATAATCCTAGTAATGCATAATAATATGATTTGGGAAATAATTTTCAATTATGTTAATATTATAATTCAGAAAAATAATTTAGAAGAAATAAAGGTGTGAAATAATTTTGTGATAGTGAAAAGTTCAATGAGTAAAATACATAATTTAATTTTTAGACACTGAATATTACAAATGATCATAACTGTTGGAGGTCTAGCGGGTGTATTCAATCATGTTTTATACATAAAGAGTGCCTTATAAATATCAATCCATTCTTGTATGACTCTCCCAAAGGAAGTTCCTTGGTGATGTTATATAATTATATATGAATATGAATTCTCACTTAACATCTATATTTTAATATAGATGGATGATAAAATATATCAATTGAAATATTATTCATCATCTATGAATTTTTTGTTGATAGAGAGCTAGATCCCTCACACCACCATGACATATTGATCAGGTACTAGGGAATCTATTATGTGCATCTTCTATTCATAACAAAGTACAATGATAATGTTCCTAAATCACTCCAAAAATTTATAGAAAGTGAGGATGATAACATTCTCTATTAATGATTTTAGTGATATCAAATAATTACATAGTTATCAAAAATTTGTTTATTCAAAATTAAGTACACTATATTTATTATCATAAAAATGTAATCTAGGGATTTGGAATCAAAAACCATGATCCAATGGAAATATATTATATTAAACACAAAAAATTATAGGTCTATGATGTACTTTTCTAACAACCCAATATCATAATAGATGAATTAAAAAAATATCTTCAAGCAAAAATTACCTAATGTATCTTTTGAAATATTTGGAATCTCATCCCATCATGAATCAAAATAAGCATGATGATTGAAAACTATACATTAATAATATTTTAAACCTCTAACAATGAGAAGCTCATTGTAGCCAAAAAAATATCATAGGGTATAGAAACTACCCATGACACTTATGAGATGATCATTAGACAATAACAAAACATAACAATAAATGTACCCTTTCTAATCCTTTTTCTAATAACAATAATATACATTGAATGAATAAAATATACAGACCCAATATGGCATAAGAAAATATTTCACATCAAAATCCCTACTAGAATGCATAAAACTCAATTATTATATCATCAAATCAATCTCAAAATCATAATGCTAAATCATGTTTCCATAAATAATGATCAAATATATTTTAGAGACACACATACTACCGTATTACTGACATTCCCGCATAAGATCAATGGAATCAATATTTGTATTCCATATTACATTTTGACTAATTATATAAGAAATATGATCCCATGTTTGATGATATGTATCAAATATTATAAATCAATATTTATTATATTAAAAACTACTTGTTTCCTATTCATCAAACCAATGATATAAATCATCTACGTGATCAACTCGTAGATCAAAAATACCCATTATTTTCTCATATATATCCAGAATTAATAAATTATAAAATTATATTTCTATAGAACTAAAATACCATATGACCATCTTCTTTTTGAAATTTGAAAAATTATTTCATAACATTTATTTTTTGGTAGAAAATAGAAAGAAGCACTTAAACCCATTATTTGATTCTAATCATTTTTTACAATAGAGTGATAATATTTATCCCCAATTCCATTATAGTTATACTAAATAATATTATATGAATCCTCATATTTTCAATTCAGATCATATTTATTCTATAAATGGGAGGAATATTTTTTTCCGATCACCATAATGTTCAACATTATGAATATCATCGAGTAAGTCTTTTGTTAAATCCCCTTCAATTATTTTGGGAGTGCACTTTTCTTTACCTCCGAAGGATTATATGGATTTACCCTACTATATCATTTAAAAAAATTATCTCTATATTTGATGGAATAGAATTTGAAACCCCTCATTCATTTTCCTATCCAATTATTTTTTTGTCCTATGAACAACATGAGTTCTATGAATCTTATATCCATTCAATTTGTAAATCATAATTCACATACTACCAATAGCATCCTTATATCCTCCAATGTGAATAAAATAACATATACTATAATTATTACTTCACCATATATAACCAAAATTCTGAATAGTTTAACATAAATCACAAAAATGGCTACTATATTATGATCCAAATTTAAATTAATTTTTAAATTAAAACTGAATAATTTTTTTTAATGGAAAGTGTAAAAGATAAATAATCAGACACTAAAATACAAGAAATAAATCTATATATGTCCCTTCCAGCTTCCCTATCCATTCATATTAGATAAAAAATGGATGCGTCAAAATCAATTAGAATAATAGGATTTTAGAAAAACCTATTTAGTCTGAATATTTTGATAGAATCCATTGGAATAGAGTTACACTATTCCAAGAAATTAAATGATGCATTGAATTATTTAATGAAAATAATACCTAGTTTTTGATGAACTATGATTTTTTACCGTTCTATAATCTTCTAGTGTTTATTTAGAAATATAATATGTATGAATCCCTTCCAATTGAATTTCATCTTCAAGTTAAAAAATCCAACACCATCGATATTCTCATCGATAAGCTATCAAATGACCAATGATTCAAACCATTCGGAATGAACACTAATGTAATAATATATTGTTTGAAAATTTAATTTCCTTATGTAGTAATATCTTTATCCGCAACCGAATGTGAGATATTATGCTTCTTGAAAACAAAATCGGTAGAATCATCAATCACCAACGAAAATTATCTACTATTAAATATATAGGGTCTCAAATTTCCTCATCACATACCACAAAGTAACATCATTTCTAGTGACATATATTTCACCTGAATTCTAATTTATTAATTCATTCAATTTTTTTGGATAATTAACAAGTTAATGTTAGAGTTTTTATTAGGTTTGGACTAATGCATATTTTTTTGGAACCATTCTAAATTATTTAATTGAATCTTTTTTCTGATGTAATCTACTCCTGAGGGATTTATTATCTATTAATTCTCATTTTTCTTATTTTATCATTACATGAATTTTTAATATTATCTTAATCTATTATTGTTATTTAACCACAAGTTAAGGAAATATTTTTCTAATTATTCCATCCATTTAGTTTATTATAAATTAATATTTTTTTCTTATTATTTTTATCACATTTACATTTATATAAACAAGCATCATTCAAAAATATTTCATTATAATTTTAAAATATAAAAAATAACCACACTTCATTATAATATATCCAGTGGTTGATTTATCAATTGGTTGATAAATAATCCTATAATATTTAGGTTAATATACTTTGATATAGAAATTTATTGAGTTATAATATACCAATGTTGTCTATTATATCATCATGGTAAGTTTCAAAACATTATTGGTTCTGAATTGGATCCTCTTCTTGAATATCATTCGATTACATGTTTTATAATCACACATAGAAAATGGGAATCATTTTTTTCGGATAAACCAAGTCAGCCATGGATATGTAGGTCATATTTAATAAATATTAGTGGGATGTCTTCGCAACCCTCATATTTAATTTATGAAGCATTTTTATAAATTAAAAAAATGTGACAATATTAAATTAAAATAAAACATAAATTAGACAACAGTTCGACAGTATCATGATCTCTCACATATATGTAACGACATGACATTCATACACTATATATTTATTTTCAAATTGATCTATTAACTATGATGAATAACTATAGAATTTATTATTAATCCTTTTATTAATTAATTATTTTATTATCTTAATTATTGATCAATGATGTATTATAATTACATGAAATTATTATCTATTATAATTATAACTATATGTAATGAAGTAATTATATTAAAAATTCTTCAAGTATAGGCTATTTACTAAATGAACACACAATGTGGACCTATTTGAACTAAGTTTTGTATATGACAATTAATTCCTTTATTAAGTACACGGTGTATGTAATGGCCAAACACATCATGTTTTTCCAATAAAAATGTATATATTAATTCAATATTTAATATTATTTATATCATGATCCCATGATGTGTACATCAGTGAAATATTAAACATTTGGGTTTAATTATTTAATTAATTTTATGTTAATATAACTAATTTATGTTGTGTATCGGGTGGATTTGAATAAAATCCAAATATTTTGGTTTTAATTATATAAAATTTAAAAATTGTTATATGTTGTGTATTTAATTTTTTGGATATTCATGAAACATTACTAGGTACTCAATGTTTAACTTATATAGGATAGTACCATGTTTCAGGATGTATATTCTACCAATATATCCTATAATGAAATCTTTTCTGTGTAATTCAGTTGGTAATAAACTTTTGGAATGTTAAATATGTATCATTTCCATTTACCACAAGAAAAAATGTTCATGTGGACTTAATAAACCTATTTATATATTACATGCCTCATAACCCATCAAGATATATGCCACCTAGGATGTCAAAATATTGTGTAATTACACAATATGTAATTAATCACATCAAAACCCACTATGATTAGCTTAACTGTAATGCTGTGTGGTTGAATATTACAACTCATTGAGTAATTATAATAGAATCGATGTAATAATGTAATAAATCAAGTATCTAAAGAACAACTATGTGGTTTTTAAATATATTTTTTTCTTCTATATATATTTTCCTTTGTCATTTCAATTCATGTGAACTTATTTTCACAATTTTATATATTAATAATTAAAAATAACATTAAAATCAAAAATATGGATCATTATAATCATCAATAAATTAAATAATTATAAACTTGAATGTGGTCAGTTTGATACCAGTTGAAAGATCTCAGTGAAGAAGAATCTGGTTGGCTTCATGCTAAAAAAAGGATTTTCTAGCTGAAATGGATATTAAATAATAGGATGATTTGTAATATTCTTATTAAATTATATAATAGAAGAAAATAGTTGAATGGAATCTAAAAACCCCAAAAGGATCTTGTCATGTTAAATTTATAAATAATATAATAACAATAATTACCATATACAAGATATTATTTAATTGAAGATGCTATCAATCATTCTTGTCAAAATATATTTATTATATCATTGGGAAAATAACATCCCTTGTAAAATATATATAAAAATTATGCATACATTCTCTTCAATATTATATCATCACTGATGGATTTTTGGTTACTAGAATAGTGGTACTGATCATCTGGTATCATTCTCATATGATAGAAACAAAATACTTTGCTATAGATTTTTTTCATTCATATTATATCTATTTTTATAGTAATTAATGTTGTGGAGAAATTTCCTTGGTCTTGAGAAATATATTAAGGACATAATTTGTTCTGATAAATATATAAAAACAAGATGTGTCATACACAACCCAATTGATTTCAACCATTCTGTAATATTATATAATAAAGTATATATATAGGTTTAAAATTGATAACTTCCCAAATTAACATAATCAAATAATAATGATTATATATTACACATTATAGTAATAATAATAATAATAAAAATTTATATTTATTTCATCAAATGCACCATATTGTAAAAATTTATAATCATTTTAATTAGTTGCATAATTATATTTTATTTAAAAAAATTATAATTATATAATTTCAATTACTAAAGACTTAATAATAAATAAAATTTATCTGACAAATAAATCATCATTAAATTCAAATTGAAGAGAATATATGTTCATTATTTTTACATTTCACATAAATATGGTGAAAAAATTTTAAATCAAGAAATTTTGTATTAAATTTGTATATCATCCTTGGGATGAAATTTATTCCAACTAAGATAAAAGGATATACATAAGTGTGACCCATTAGTCTTCTTACCTAGTTTTTTTATGAAGGCTTTCCTAATGTACAATATCATCATTTAAAAGTATGTAATTTCAACCCAAGAGGAAGATGTTAGTGTCCTGGAGATAAAAAATATGAACCCTCCAAATGTAATATAATCCCTTTGTCTGTATATCTCATCATCCATGTTTCATACTCATGTCATTAACCTATTTTCTCTACATTAATTTCATTAGATACCTTAAATGAACCAATAAATCACCTTTTCCTCTAAATATTAGTGTGTTCTATTCAAATTGTCATTTTGAGATAAAAACATCAAGTCAGCTAAAGAAAAATTTATTTACGGAATTATTCAATAACATCATATCACTCGTGATAAACAAATCATATCCTGGTTCTCTATGATAAAAGGTTTTCATGGTATTGGTAAATATCCCAATTTAAACAACATGGGATTTGAATTAATAATAATATAAAATCTAAGGACCAATACCCATGTTTTTAGATAGAAATTTCCAATGATAGGATAAGATGTATAGTACCAACATAATATTATTACTTCATAATATTACATATTGAGGATTACCAGGTGGTAACTTTGTGAGATGAATCCTATTCCAACTATAATAGTCAAGAAAATGATTTTCAAAAAAATTATATCCCCCTTTATTGAATTTTATCCTTACATTTGGACACAATTTTATGAATATAACCGCAGTACTTCAAGGTTTATATTAATATTTGGAATTTTCATTACCATTTTATTATGAAAGATATAATAGGGAATTATAATATAAATTTATTTAGATGAACTTCAAATATATGAGAATATATTTATTATTATTCAGAAAATTGAAATTTCTGGAACCTAATATACAATGTTGTTCATTCTAATAATGCAAAATCAATACTAAGGGAATGAATGGTATTAGTTTGTATTACAATGTTAAATCATATTAGAGCTTATTATGATTTTAATATTAGTATTGGGATGGATAAATAAATGATCAAAATTCAACATCATCTAGTTAATTCAATCATATAAATTTTTATATTTCATGGCCTTTAAAGAAGAAATATTACTTCTTATTTATCATTAATGAATCTAATTAAATTTTAGATTCTCTGGATTATACAAAATTAATTTAGTTGAATAAATATTTGGTTTAAATTTATGTTATGATTATATAATGACTTTTTATAATGATTGATAACTCAATGGTTTTAAAATTTATCAAAAATACTATCCATCACTCATGAATATGTATATAGTGATAAAACATAACTTAATTGAGTACAATTTTTAAAAATATATAATGACGTTACTTTTTCTATCTATATAAATTCATGTTAAATACATTATTGTGAAGGATATACCCATGGAATAATTAATGATACATCAGTTATATCCTAGTTTTAAACTATATAAATTCCCATTAATTTAAGTATAAGTGACCCCCACACCCCCTAGGGTTCTTTAAATTTTTTGTTTATATATTTCTTTTATCCACAAAATGATTTTAATGGTTTTTATGGTATCTACAATGGATTAGTATTTTTAGGATGAAAATCAATCATGTCATCAAAAAATATTGAATATTAGGGTCATTGAAAATTTACAAAAACGTATTTTATAGTTTAGATGAAATGACAATAGTGAAAATATATCTAAAGGTATAATCATTTTTGATGATTTAAATTTTCATATATATAGATGGAGGTTTATCCAATATGGAATATGCAGATTAACGTTTTCTCTAAGGGGTTATTAAGGAAGAGTGAATGATATTTTATTTTGTAGGAATCCATTAGTGGTTGAGGTAATTAGGATTCTTAATGAATAAGGGATAATTACATTATTTTTTTGGAAATGGATTATCAACTATATTCAATAAAAAAATTCATGGATGATATATATGAAAGTGATGTGATAGGGATTCTAGAAATAAGTATTGTCAAGAGTATTTTTTAATCATTAGTGGGGAAATGGTTCACAATGTAGATATTATCAGGTTTTGTTAATAGAAAATCAAAAATATTAATGATGGTGTATATGATAAACCTTTCCTTAAAATTTTCTCTCTCACTTTTATAATCACTCATCATATTTTAGAGGAAATAGTTTGTAAACCATTGAAAACATTATCTAATAATGAAGGACAATGATTAAGAATTTATGACTAATGATGTATTTTTAATGGAATATGTGAAGAAAAATTTAAAAAACACAAAGGGGGTATTTCAAAATATTTATATATGATTCATTATATATATATTGAAAAATAATTATAGAAATTTTATAAAAAACCTAGGAAATAATTGGGAATTTATATTATAATCATAAGATAGGTAAGACATATTTCTATGGTTCTATATATGGAATGGAAGAAATCATTAAATAATGATTTCAATATATCCCTCAAGAAATTATCCATTCTATAAATAGGACGAATTGGTTATCTAATGAATCTCTTTTTAATAGCATATAAATATACTTCCATAAATTATGTCAACCACACCATAAAATACATATGATTGATTAATTTTAAGATAGTGAATGATTCATAGGTAAAGATCGATCTAAATTTTTTCTTGACCCAAAACCCTACCCAAAAAGTAAGGATCCTTAAGAAATCTCAACGTATACGCGTTATACATTTAGTAGTCCATATGACACCATATCTAGAATAAAATGGGGTTAAATAACTAAAAGCTATTACAACTCTCTGTACACATAAATTGGGGAAAAATTACTTTCATGCTTACCAGTACATGTAACTACTAAGAGAAGATAAAAAGACCAAAGGGGGAAGTTATCCATCAATACTCCCATCGATATTTTGTAAAAAAACCCACAAGGTTCTGAAGGCCCATGTTGATAGAAACCCTTATAAACAAGGTGGATTAGAATATCTAAACCCAAAATGGGAATGATATAATATAGCTCACAACCACACCAAGGGAGTATCCTTTTCTCAGAATTTATTGTAGCTGATGTCACTCATATTACTGGCTTCCACCGCTATGATTGGAAATCCCATAAGCACACAACAATTTAAAGAGATACATTAATTTATTCTATTTACATAGTTTTGCATAAAATTAATTAATTCAAAAACCATTAATTATTCATTAAAATTGAAATCGTTATATTTTCATCAAAACAAATATACACGCCCTCAAAGAATAAGAAAAATTAGTATAAAATTTATCATAATGATAAACATAACATTACATCAGATCGAGATCCAACCCTGTGGGATAAAAATTATTCATTTGGTAATATAATTGATTTACATATTACCCTGTACTCTTGGAAGACACCCTAATATTCCAATAAGGGAAAGAAATCAAGCACATCATGTTACCTAAAAAATTAGGGAAAGGAATTTAAACAAATAATAAACATGGGTGTGATCTAAAAAATAGATTCATACAATAATATATCTTTAATACCAAATAGTATGCCAAAAAACAACCCATTCTGTCATCTCTAGGGTCATCTGCAACCTCCACATACATTCCATGATGCATCCTTCCATCATAATCATCAATTTATTCAGCATGAAATGGGACTTTATACCCCACATACCAAAACAACCCTCCAAGATTTGCCATCCCTAGATCATATCACATTCTAGCCTCCTAACCCCATATATAATAATATCCCTCTAGGATGACTCATTATTGGATCATGCCACATCATAAGATGCATGAAACCGACACCGGAAATGGGATCTTGTCCCGAAATCAAGGCATCAAACAATTAAACACAATGATCTCTCAGGGATCAAAATATTAAGGAACAAAAACTCTACATTAATGAAGTAAACTCATACCCCATAATAGAATTAACATTTATCACACAACTAGTTCTTATTACATAATTAATTAATTGATTCGTTATCACTATTCCAAACTATAGGAAACCTAAGCAGCAAGCTATCACAATGATATCAAAAAAATTATATTAAATTATTTTAATTTGTGTTTAATTCTTATATCAAAATGAATGAACATGATTCAGGTACAATAAAAAATTAAATTTAATCATTAACTCTTTTATCAATTTGATTATCATCAAATTGCAACAACAATTGGATTCATTAAATGTGCCTCTTTAATTCGAGTAGTGAATTAGTTATCTACTAATTAATGATTTATGTTCATAACTAATTTCCATCAATAAAAACATTATAATCCACAAAAGTCATATATATCACACTATCTATCAAATAAAGAGGCATAACATTATCATTGTATTAAACATCAACACAGTTCTTCAATCGATACAATTTTTTATTCACGTGAAAATAATTATTAAGTTAATTTAATTATGATTCATGGTCATAAATCATGATTTATCATTGATTTAATGTAAATTAATAATGAAAAAAATGATTCCTCTACCTTCAAATGGTGTCAATGTTCTTCACATGAGGACAAACCAACACTAGGGATCTTGATCACCTCTTCCGCAAAAAATTCGTCACCATGAGGATGCTGTGGCAATATTCAACCAACCAAAAACCCAGAAGAATATATTAGAAACATGTATATCATGTTACATTACATGGAAAAGAAAAAGGATAGGGAATATATTGATCAAACCATACTAAGGAAGGTAGAACATACCTTTTATTGAAGGAAGATCACTACAGATCGAATATGGGAAGCTTGGAATCATTCCCTAACAAGGGAATACAAAAAATTTGAATATAGGGATACCAAGTAACCAAGAATGATAGGTAGATCCTATATATATATATAGGTTTATGAATAAATAGAGAAGATGAAATCACATAAAATATGACTATAGTGGGGAATAACATGATTTATAATCCCATTTCAAGTCCTGTAATCCACTAGGTTTGGTTTCAATCTAATAATGTTTTTTTCATTGTTTTTAATGATTTTTAAACATCGATATATTACAAATATTAAAACCCTAATGTATGTTATTTAATAGTTGATGACGTGAAATCCCCCCTACATTCAACTCTTACTAGATGAACTCCCCCAGACATCTTCTGAGAAATCTCCAAGAACCTTGGTCATCAAAAAGGAAAAATTGGCTGATCCACATTGATATAGACCCTTTAATTAAATACCCATCATACTTTCATCTTCCTTAAGAATCAAAAACCAACCGATAGAGGAAAATGAAAGGTAGTCATTTCAATAACTGCCATGTGAGATACCAACAAACTTTATCACCACTATAAGAGCTAACCACCCCCATCAAAGAACAAGGGGCTCGAAATTGTGAGTTTGGAAAAAACTCATAAATTCTTTTCCAACTATATTAGAATTATAGGCTTATCTAATTTTAGGAAGCCAAAAACAAAAATCATGTGGAATACCCTCTCTGTCTTCGCCTCCCATGAAAAGAGAGTAACACATATCAAGTTACAAGAGATAGAAAGAGAGAGAGAGTCATATAATAAACCTTAAAATGTATACAACCACATAAAAAATTTAATTACCGTTAAAAATATATTAATCAAACTACATGGGTTATTGAGTGTCTTTTTGTGACTCATGTTCCCAGGTACATTCCTCCCCACCAATTTACTTCCACAATACACGAACCATGGGGATACCATGATTGTGCAACACCTTCAACATGGGGTCCTATATCTCTACATATCACTCCTCGAAGGTTTCATAATAATCATAATAAATCTTACCCCAATTGATGATAAGAGAGTCAACATAATTATGATGATGAAGCTGTTACCCTTGAAAAACATCATGTATCTAACTCATCTATGAGGGATGAACTACCTAATATGATCTGACTTAAACATGAGACAACCAATAAAAAGTTCCAAGAATCCAAGGAGAAATATTAATATCATAACAAAACCGTTGCTACCCATGATGGAGAGGCACCTTCAGGGAAACATGTTTCCCAAAATCAAGTTATAGAGGTATCATCCTTTGATCAAAATAAGATTTATATTGATCATGCAATGATTTAATCAAATCATAAATCTCATGAACCATATTTTTTGTATTCTGTACTAATTTTGATATAACAGGTGATGATTCTCTTTTCCTAGTCCAAAATAATGGAGAGCATAATGGCTTTCCATAATAGGATTCAAATGGTTTCATACTGATGATGGAGTAAAAACTATTGTTGTATGCAAACAATACCATGGGTAGATGACTGATCCAAAAATAGCTAAAATGTTGGAAAAAAGAGTGAAAAAAGTATTCAAGAGTCTCTATGGTCTACTATGTCTAAATGTTCAATTGTAGATGAAAAGTTATGTTGGGGAATATGATAACAAAATTCATGCTGGATACAACCCTATATCCTAGAGGTAAAATTAGGATCTTTATTTGAAATCATTTTCATTAAGACACCATGGATTCTCACCACCTCTCTATATACTATCTCAAAAAAACATCTACTAACTTCGACTCATTCATCACAATAAAATGGGTTCATTTACTCAAAAGATTCACTAAACCCATATAGATTCATATACTGCCTCGTATCAAGGTAAAAAAGTAACAATGTCCATTGAAATTTCCTCCCACTTCCACGAATGATTATTCGATAATTGGATCAATCACTAATAACATATTGTTTCATAATCACTATCTGGTAGACTAAACATTATGAAACAAAAACTTAAATAGAATTCTTCAACCCCGGACACCAAAACTATCCTATTAATACTCAATCAATCCTTTTCAATCTAGGACGTAGCTCTAATTAACAACTATGCAACTCTCTAAGAACCATCTCATGCATCACCAAATGAATAAATAGACCTCCATTGAATAACACCCAATATTGTTCAATCTTTGACCAACTATTAGTGGCCTCAACACAAAAACTCAGTCTCTCGGGACATCGACCTCATCATGATGCAACTAGTACTCTTCAAACTGTTGCACCGGAGACGAGTACGACGTCATCTGAAAAAGAAAAAAAATTCCTCGACATATGCCATATCATTATACAACACTCCATTTTATTACATAAGCTTCCATGAATCACCTAATTCATTAATTTCATCACTATGTGAATTTCTTCTCAGTTCATCTGCTACAAAATTTCCATTTCCAAGTTTATTTGAAATCCTGATGTCATATTAATATAATAACTCTGTCCACTGATGCTAGAACATGTTTAGGTCATTTTGGGAGAAAACATACGTCAGTGTTTTATTATCGATGAATACCAAAAAATTCCCCCAAATGGTGGAATATCTCCACGGCATTAGGGAAAACAGAACCACCACCGACTTTATATCATTGATAGATTAGTTATGATAATAGGGATTCAACTGTCAAGACCCATGATAAATGATCAATCTCTTTTGAATTATAAAATAGCCCAATCCTAAATGTGAAGAATAAAAAAAACATTAATCTAGGATCCTTCAGCTAGAAGATAATGAACTGTATAACTGAACAACATATTATTTAGATACAAACTACCTATATTGCATTGATAAGTACACAAGAACCCCATGATCATTCTAGTAAATGATTCCAGAGGAGTCACAACATGGGAGAAATCAACTACGAACCTCCTATAATCACATTAAAGACCGTGGGAATGTGGAACCCATGCCACTGGATTAGGGGATCCTAAACACAAAATTTCATATATCATTGATTCTTTCAAATATACTTCTATTGGGGATACAAAATTCCCTTTGAACCAGCTGCCTTGAGCCCAAAAATCACACTTTATAAACAAACCAAACTATTACTCATGATGAAGAACACCCAAAATGGAATGCATATGCTAAGAATGATCCTCCTTAGACTCGGAGAAAACATGGATGGCATTGACAAAAACCACAATGAACATATCTTGGATAATGAATTACATATCATTCATCATCCCCACGAACACAACTATTGAATATGTTCAACTGAATAGAATTAAAACGAACTTGTAATTCCCTTGACGATAATGGATATAAGTCATCGTGATATCCTCATCTTTCACACACATATGATGATATCCCGAACAAAGATCAATCATTTAGAACATATTTACACCATGTAGTTCATCGAATAGATCATAAATCCATGGTAGAAGATAGTGTTTCATCACTATAACTTTCTTCCATCAATGATAAACAATACCCAACCGCAAACGATCATCATTATTATTTATGAACAAAACTGGTGCACCCCAAGGTGACACAATCAGCCAAACAAAACCACACTACAAAATACAATCTATCATAATACATAGCTCCCACAACTCAAAATCTTCTATCCTATCTGGTGACATTTATATAGGAGACATTCTTGGCTCTAACTCATCCAAAACATGTTATCACATTAAGGGAGTAATGCTTGAACCTCCTTAGGAAAGACATCATGTTACTCTTCTATGATAATGGGAATCATTTATTCCCAAACCCCTGATGAACTCAACATTTTCTCATCCATCAATGATGAAAAGTAAAAAACAGTTCTCTAACCAATCTAAGGGTCTCGGTTGCCAACAAGCATTTCTGGATCTCCATCACCATAAAAAACACAACCTAACTCATGAAGCAATCCATGATAGCCTATAAAGAATTCAAAAAATTTATAATGAGGATGATGTCATTGGGTTTTATGCGTAAACATTAGAAATATCTCCAATATAGAGGATTCATAAGCACTATCTCACAATATCTACATATATAAAACAAGTCATATCAACCTCCAATCGGTGTGGTCAACGCCAAGGGAAATAGACATCTATCTACCTCATGTTCAAAAGAAATTTTGTGGGTAGGTGATATAGAGGAGTTTGTTTCTATATGATCAAACTAGGTGTGAAACAAATTGGAAACATGAACAGGGTACATCAAATGATATCTAGATGACCTAGTGTCGGTAAAAATAAAAAATAAAGCTAAACGCAACCTGAACCGTAACCTATATGCTATGATGATGACTACCTCCATGTTTTTGATATTCCCTATAGGAGTGTGGACCATCACTGGGAGTCCTCAGCCTACACTATCCACTCCATTCTGATCTCAAATTTGTGAAACCGGCTTATAATACCTATGATAGAAATGCCTATATGGGGGAATGTAATGTGGATAAAATGTAATATATTTAGCGATCATAATTTTTGGAAACTCTCTCAAAATATTACCTCATACTCCATAAAAAACATTCCTATGATCCCTTGGCTTAGTCTTGAGAGCCGCTACCCCGAGTGTAATGAGAAATTGATTCTAGGACCAAATCCTAGCTTCTTGAAAGATCCTCTTTTGTTAAAAATGTGAACCCATCACCACAACTCTAATTTTTTTAAAATCTTAATGACCCCTATATAGTGATGATCTGGTTCTAGATAACATTATCTTGATGACCTCTAATCTCACCAACACCTCAAGATATGTCTTCAGGATACATATTGTGACCAGGTACATGAACTCTGTATACACTGAATCTCAAAATTCATCTACATGTCCTCCTCATCTTACAATAGGTTTGATTCATATCACTGATGGTTGTTGAAATGGATCTCGATCTCTTACTCATCGAAGCTCCCCTGTTAATGATTATGTACCAACTTACAATAGACCACCTTCACGATTGGAGAATGAAACTCAAATCTTAAATGGTCTGAAATCACCTCCCATGAGACTGTTTATTTAATGTGATCTCTAGGTAAGGAGAATCACCACTACCTCTTTACCCTAGAATTAAACATCCTATCTCATGATACCCAGTTCTCCATCTGAGCATAGATTGAACTAAAGGACATCTCTACCTCCTCCAACTAGTCTTATATTACATCACATGAAATGAAACCCTAATACCTATATAATATATAGTGCTTAATATCTTGTAGTTTCCTCCTCCATGTGTAGAAAACATAAACCATTACTCTATGGAATTATACTAGAATAACAATTTTGAACATATTATCCACAAAACTAACAAGGACATCGACCTAGAGCCATTCCCCTAGAAGAAAAAAATTGTTAGATCTCAGAAACCTATAATATAGAATACCTTAACAATAATTAATTTTTTACTTTAATTCATTTAATGATAAAATATTTAAATTTATACCCATTTAAACACATGTACAAAGTGTAATGATGTTTGATCTTCTATTTGGTCTCTAATATGTAACTCGTATTACCTCATTTTGTAGTTATTGTTTGCATAATGGCCCTTGAATCAGATCATTGGGGGATATAAATACCCATCTCTAATCTATTCTCCCATGTTTATAGAGCTTTCTACACATAACTATCATTGTTAACCTTCTAAACCATGCAACTTCACTTGTTCGTAACTCCAAAATCTATTATATCCGTCAACTAGAACTCTGATACAAATCTATCACTATGTGATTCCCATAATATGTACACATCCTAGGCCAAAAATGGGATAACAGAGAAATTGACTCCAAAGTACTACCTCCAGTAGGCCCCAGGTGTGCAACTAGCATATAGGGTATGTTATAAACACATATGGGAGGAATTACCCTATTGGAGAACACAAGTGAATGAGAGATATAAGAAAAACACAAAACAACTCTTGATCTTACTAAAATATAAAATAAAATCGATACTGTACAAATGTAATGTCAGGTGAAAAATACTATAGTTAAATGGGAAAACTGAAATTACCAGAAGAAAAGTAATGAAGAAAGAAACCACGAAGCCCAAAAAGATCCCAAAAAACCCCCAATGTAGTAGTAATTAACATGATATGCACCCTATTTCAAATTAACCTGATAATTCATTATACATATATATGGTGAGTATAATAATAATGATAGTAATATCCTCTCTGGAGCCTCTCATGAAATAGAATTCAAATCATGATCAATAATTATGAAGTGTAGGTGAAATAGATTCATACTCTAAATAGGTATATTATGTTCCCAACGACACCATTGATACTCTCACCAAGTATCTCATACATTATAATGTAATATAATAAAGAATATCATGGTTACCCTAGTACATCTTCTCCACTAGATTGAGCTCTAACTTAAAATCTCATGTTGTGAGCATAACTTTCAAAAACTTCCACCCCATATACATCTAGGAGAAGGGCACCAACATGCACATCGGGCTACACACCACCACTTCCACATAACCAAAAAAAACCAGGTAGTTTTTGGGTTCCACCACATCCCACATTACATATATCATAGATCAGGAATTTTGACTCAAGCAATAATAGCACGTACATTGAGTAATGATCATAAATCCGTCCCAACATATTCCTGTCATATCTATTGTAGTCTATAAGAAAATATATAATGAATACATTTGTGTGAAATAAACACTAAGCATTACATCCACCAACCATATATATATGTAAAAATAACCATTGTGAAAACTCGCACATGTAACTACCATTAGAATATAGTGTTTCCAAAGGGGGAGTTAACCATCCACCCTCCCCCCCCCCACCCAGGATGCTGGGAACACCCACACCTTTGTATTAGAATCCATAGGGTGGCAGTCTCCATTACCAAAATGGTGGAGTATCATATAGAAACACAAAAAATAATGATATAATATTTCTCATAACCACACTATGGGAATAAAATTGTCTCATACTCAATTACACATAACATCTCATAGACTAACAACTGTCACTACTAAGAAAAGATATCCTATAACAAGAAAACTATTTAAGGATCTTGATTAATTTTTTCATATTCATCAGTTTCAATTTTAATTAATAAATTTATTAAACATTTTTTAACCATTATCATTTTCCACAAAATGTTATATTAGCATCATGAATAAGATAATTTTTTATATGAAAGAGAAAATAATCTCCATGGTATCTCATTAGTATAACCATAGAATTGGATCCCAACAAGCTCCAACCCCATGATATGAACATTATTCACATATTAGCATCATTAAATTCTATATTAATAGGTTCCTTATGAATGGGTCCTAATTTTTCAAACAATACATGAATCCTTGAACATAAATCTTCCTTAAGAAGTTTGGAATGGAAGGTTGATAAACTAGACACATATACATTAACCAAAAAAACAAACTAAAACAAGAATCCAACTATCATATTAATAGATATGCCTGGATTGAAAATGTTTTGTAATCTTTGATGTCATATACAACACCCACATGCACTTACTGATGCATACTACCATTCCATGAGTAAACTACTACCACAACAACTAGGCCCTTCCACCCCATATAACACAACATCTCTCCATGCTCACCCATCCTATGTTCACAACACATCTGAGAATGCCCTCCCAATATACCACAATATCATTCTAGTCTCAACCATCATATACTCACTTCACATCACTAGAATTAGGAAACAATCATAGCGACACGACTCATGGCACTAATGCAGGGAATTTGTCTGTTACTCAGAATGAGATCTCAAGGATCCAAAGCATAAGGCACTTAGCTTTAATATTATAGGGGGAATCTGAAACCCTACAAATGAATTACCTTTTCTCATACAACCTTATCATATTCCCTTGTAAATTAACTAATTCATTATCATAGGTTATGACTACATGTATCCTAGAAAGCATGTTATCCTAGGCTGGCACAAAATAAGGAAAAAATTAATTTAACCACACTTTAATAATTTTTTTTAAAGAATCATCATTCTTTAGGTTCATTAACCAATTCCATTTTATCATACACCCTCGCTTCAATTTGAATATCATCAAATTGCTACAATAAAAACTAGATTCATTTATCATGCATATTTAAATTCATTTAAAAATTTTTATATCAATTAATTCTGGTATTGGGTTCTTTAAAAATATGCATCATGAGAAAAGGATAATCCACTAAAGGAATAGATATCATAATATTTAAAAAAACCCAGATTAGAATCACTATCATATTACAAAGAAGAATCATCATTAAGTGATTTTTTAAAATTCATTAATCAAGTTCAAATAATTATTAGTTAAAATTTATTATGATTAAATATTTTAAATCATAGATAGCTCTAAAAAATTACACATAAATAAATATAAAAGAAATGATTCCCCTACCGCAAAAGGATTTCAACATCCTTCACATAAGAATTAACCAACTCTATAGATCCCGATCACCACTCCTGCAAGAACTACATCCACCATGAGGAGGACTTAACACAACCACACAAAAAACAACAAATATGAATCTACTATAAACATGGAGATAATGAATCATCATATATAATGGATGAATATGAGGAATATGATAAAATAATCCACAAGAACAGAGGATGAGCATACCTTGGCTCGATGGGAGACAACTATAGATCAAAATTGGGATGCTAGGAATCAATCCCCGATGATGGAATCCCCAAAATATCAAAGTGGGGGCTTCCATGTTTTCGGGATTGATTGAGATATCTTATTTATCCATAGTGGTGTGAATAATATGAGAAAAAAATGGTCCTTACTTTTCTATAGTGGGGAATTACATGATGTGTAATCCTCACGGTTTGTTTTCCACCATAAAATGCATCACCGATTCATTTTTTATTTATTTTTATTCACTAATATATTAAACATCGTGAATTTTTTTTTATGTTGTGTAGCTTTTCATGATGTGAAATCCCAAACTTCTTCCTGATCTTAGTAGCTGAAATCCTATAATCATCCTCTGAGCCTTTTCTGAGCACCTTCATCTTCAAAAACATAAAAACAGTAAATCCACATGGATCTATGCCCTTAAAATTTTTTTATATGAATTATGTAATTCTATATAAAGATTATTGTTAAATATTAAACTATAATATAATTATTTTATAGTGAAGGAGTTATTTTTCACTATAAAATTAAATCCATATTAATTATGTGCTTCCTAGAAAGAGTGAATTACAACATATTGGTATAATTTAATTATGTTGTCTTAAATGTAGATATAGTACACATGATTTTATATTCTGATAATAGAAAATATGTTTTTAATATGGATAAAAAATGTCATGATGGTGGATATTATGTTGTGATGTTGTCATGTATGAATAATATAATTATTTTTCAATGTTTCTATCATTGTAAGACTTTTAATAAATGAAAATTGAAATATATTGATATTATTTTTGAATATTTTTATAGCTCATATTTTTATCACAATTAAAAATAATTTATAATATTTATCAAATGAAACAATTTGACTTTCCAGGTATGGAATATATAATATTTTTTATAAATAAAATAGAATGAACCTGGAAGATGGTTTTCATGAAATGAAATTCTAAAATCAATTGATCTCAAAAAAGGGAAATGGAAAGATGCATCCAAAGAGTGATATATTAGAAATTTATAGCTATTGATCATGATATTATTGTAATAAAATATTACTAACCCAGTTTGGGTGTAATCCACATTCATTTATAAATAATGCTCATTGCGTCAATTACAGGAAATGTTTATTTTTTAGATAAAATATATCATTTAATTTTCAATATTAGTGACGTATGTAAACCTATAGTGTAAGTGAGACCAATAATGATTTGAGACATGTTGTGATTCTCATAGATTTTATTATATTGAAAATAAATCATTTTATGTTTCACTGATCTATTTCAATATAGGTCAAAAATGTTTAATGCATTATGTAACTATTTTCCTTACTAATTTTATATTTATATCATTTTAGAAAAGGAATTTATTTGTATCACAGCAAAAAAAAATCATTTATAATTAATTTATAAAATAAACATAAAATAATGCCACCCCCACACATAGTAGGGTGACAACATTATGTGGGGCCAGTAATCACTATGAGATGATTTTAGAGAAATAATAATAATTAAATATTTTTATGTTGACGGATTATTACACATCAATGTTTGGTGGATATATTGAATAATATTCTAAGAGAAAAATTTTATATTGATCCACCACCATAAAAATTAAAGACGGGTTTTCTTTAAATTGACCATAGTAAAACCCAATTAATTAATAGGATTATTAAAATCATAATATATTATTGGACTAACCCACCAAGAATTAACATATTATTTTCCAAAGAAGTATTAATAGATAAATCCAGTTCCAACAAAAATCTGTAAATATAGTATTATTTTAGGGACATAAATCTATTTAGAATATCAAACTTCATAATCATGTATATTATTTTTTTATATCTATTACAAAATGGTCACATTGTATTTATATAATACCATTCAGTATCAAAAAATATGATCATTTAAACCCATCTATAATATGTTTTCTGTGTACTATACAAACCTATATTTAATGAAAATTCAACATGAATCCAAAATAAATAAATTAATCATGTAGATATAAATTAATGTGATTTCTAGTATAAAAAATTGAAAAATTAATTATATTATAATAATGAATTCTACCTCACACATTATTGTTTCCAAATTTTTTATTTACCATTTTTTGATTATTTATCCTTATCAAAGGCCCTTGATCATACGAGGATATCGATTCCCCTCCCATTGAGGCCCCTTTACACTACAATGATGAGTATAAATGGTCGTATGCTTTCAATAATCCATGGATTAGGTCTTCCTGCATTACTCTTATATGGAGGATTTTTTATAATAGACTACCAATTGATGAGGTTCTACAAATGTTTTGATTACATAATTTTTCAAAGTATTGTTTTTGCCACCAGCATAAAAAAGAAATGGAACATTTATTTCTCATTGGTGCAACATAGTCAGCTACATGGATGGAGGTTTTCTGTGATTTTGATCAAGATGGGATGATATTTTTGCGACTTCTGGCCCTTCTGCACTACGGTTCAGTTATCCATATTTCAGCTCAGGTTCATGCCCTCCTTTCTGTAGTTGTATCATTTGTGTTACATGCAATATGGAGGAATAGAAATTCTTCTTTTCATATTTTAAATGAATACTAATCGCATCTGGTCATGTGGAAGGTTTTTGGAACTATATGGAAATTGTCTAGGGTATATTTGGGTGACTGCTACGACATCATTCAAGACAATATGATTCTGAAAAATCTGTGTCTTCATGGTGGAGGCTGTGTGAGCATGGGAGCCACCTCAGAGTGTGATGAAGGTGCAGAGGATCCTTGGATTAGCAGGATATTACCGATGATTCATTCATGATTTCTCTGGGATATCATCACCGATGACAGACCTGACCAGGAAGGGGAAACCCTTCATATCGATGGAGAAGTGCCAGCAGGCATTCGAGTAGTTGAGACAGAGTTTGACGAGCACCCCAGTCTTGAGGTTTCCATAAGAGGGTGTCAAGTACCTAGTTTTCCTTGACGCATGAGGGACTGGGCTGGGCTGTGTCTTGATGCAGAGGTAAGTAGTGATTGATTATGGTTTGTACCAGCTTAGGACACATGAGTAGAACTATGCGACCCATGATCTCAAGATGGTAGTGGTTGTCTTTGCATTGAAGATGCAACGACACTACCTCATGGGCGAGCAATATATCATCTAATCTGACAAAAAATTCCTCAATTATATCTTCTCACAAAATGATATGAATCTGAGGTAGATAATTTGTTGAGAGTTTCTCCAGGATTATGATTTGGAGATCATATATACTCTTGGAAATGGGAACAAGGTGAAGGATGCTCTTAACCGAGGTTCGAGCTCAGGGTTGTTGATTGAGGCAACACTGCAGTGATCCGCGCTACAGTTATTCATCTTGGATGGAGAGGATACCACTTACCTACAGTCGATGGTTGCCACCCCTCTAATCTTACAGCTCGTTAGGGAGGAACATCTTGGGGATGTCGACTGTGTGTCTTTATGTGCTCAGTTATCCTCCCTCATGGATATTCAAAAGTTGGGGAGCATGTAATTATTTTCATAGGATGAATTGTTGTACCAGTGGTGTTGCAGGATAAGGTCCTAAGAGAGTTTCATATATCCCCCTTGGCAGTGCATTTAAGAGCAGAAATGATTTTCCAGAATCTTCGACGACAATTTTGGTGGTCAGGTATGAATAAGGCAGTAATGGAGTTCATTTCTCGATGCTTTACGTGCCAGCAGGTGAAGGCTGAGCACTAGGTTTAAGTGGGATTAGCTCACCCAGGGACAATCCAGAGTGGATGTGGGATGGAATATCGATGGACATCGTGACAGGATTACCACGAACGTCCAAGGGACATGATTCCATCTGGGTGATCGTTGATGGACTCACCATGTCGGCCCACATCCTAGTTCTCATGGATCAGAGTTTCATAGAGAGCATGGGATGCCTCTACGTATAGGAGATAGTTAGTATTCATGGAGTACCCATGATAATAGTCTCATACCGAGATTCCCGTTACACATCCCATATGTGGAAGGGATTATAGTAGGCTTCTGGGACTCAACTATGCTTGAGCACAATGTTTCATCCCGAGACAGATGGTCAGACAGAGAAGACTATTCATGTTCTGGAAGATAGGTTGCGGTCCTGTATCTTGGACTTTGGTTACAGTTTTTAGGGCCACCTACCATAGGTGGAGTTCACATTCAACAATAGCTACCACTCCACCATTGGTATGGAACCATTTGAGACCCTGTATGGGAGACCCTTCCGGTCACCACATGGCTAGACTGACCCCGGAGAGTCAGCACTCATGGGTCCAGAGTTGGTCTGAGATACCACCAGGAATGTTCATATCATCATGGAGTAGCTGAAGACTGCACAGATCTAGCAGAAGTCTTATGCTGACAGACGATGAAGACCTCTGGAGTTCGAAGAGGGATACCACATCTTTCATCGGGTCTCACCTCAATGAGGGTTATAGAGATTTGGCTGAGGCAGTAAGCTATCTTCGAGGTTCATTGGACCTATCCAAATACATTGTAGAGTTGGAGAGGTGGTGTAATTCCAAGCTCTTCTTCCACATTTGAATCGATTATAGGATTTCTTCCACGTGTCGCAGCCGAGGAGGTACGTGCATGACCCATCACACTTCATCGACTAGGGCGAGATGGATATCAATGATGGAGAAACCTTTACTGAGTACCCAATGGAGATCGAGGATCGGCAAGGGAGGATCCTTCGTGGTTGATCGATTCCATCGGTGCACGTCTGGTGGCATCACGAGAATCTTCAGGAGAGCATGTGGGAGCAGGAGGCCCAGATTCATTCCCAGTTCCCACATATTTTTGAGTAGCATTTGATTTCGCATTTCGGGGACGTAAAGACCCAAGGTTGGGAGAATGTAATGTCTCGTATTTTTCTATGTATTATTTTTTAATATTATATGTGATTATTACTAGACAAGGTGTAGAGACGACACCTCAGTCCAAGGCCTGGTGAGCTCAGAATAATGGTTTGAAACTTTTTAAGTTAAGTGATTCAGCACTCGCGCGCAGTTGTGGAAGTTTCCAAACGGATGCTCGGATTAAAAATATTAGGGCACCATTGCGTCTGGGACGATGAAATTACCCATGAATGAGTATATCCTCGAGCGACACAGGTTGAGTGAAAATGTTAATTTTCAGAAGTTTTTAGTAATAATTGAAATAAAATAAATTTGAAATGTTTATTTTATTTTAATGGAAACATCGACTGTAGAACAACTACAGTGTAACTGTTTCAATATTATTTGTCACATCATAATTAATATGAAATAGAAACGCTAACTCATTAATGCAGTAGCGTAACAAAACATTGAATCATGTTTCCATTTTTAACAGGTTAAGTGATTGCTGGTCATTGAAAAATTTTTGAGAGGAAGGTATGGAGAAATTCTTGGAGCCTTGTTGGAAACTCTCGGTGAAAAATGACGATGAAACAATGTTGTAAAGTGTTGCACCAATGAAGTTGATGGATCTTGATGATGACGAAAGTGCAACACGATGATCGTTCCTCAACTGTTTTGAGGTAGGAGTTTGTTATTTGAATTATTTTCCATGTTTTTTATTTTAAATGACAAATGCGGATCAACAACGAACAAGTTGATCTGTAAATTAGTTCATTCTTGCATGAGGGTATTATCAGGGTGATTCGGGGAATTTCTCTATGATTATTCTGTTGTTTGATTATCCCTCATTTAAGCCTACTAATAGGAGCAGATAAATGCTAGGACGAACGGTAGAATAGGTTCATTCCTCATGTTGTTTTAATGGGTCTTTTTTCCATCTTTCTTCTCACACATTCTTCACGTTCTTCACGGGGCGATAAACAACAGATCATTGTGCGTCCGTTTTTCGAAACAATGAACCCAAATTAGAGATTCGACACCACAACGACCTCGCAGAGGTGTAACGATGATGGTGAATGATGAATCATCTCATATCAGAAGAGGCTGTTCTTCGAGTGTTCTTCACGCGGGAAGATCAGATCATGTTTTCGGAGCCAATCGGAGGCCTAAAAACACCAGAAGAACCATCGTGTTGTTAGGGCGACCAAAATATGAAGGTTTTGGGGAAATCGGACAACTGGATCGACGATCGGGGCAGCACAGGAGGCGTGGAGGCGAAGAGCGTCATTTTTGGAAATTTCCAGAATACATGTTCTGTACTTTTGGAGAACATATTGTGTAGTGCTAGAATCAGTGGTTAGGGTTTTGGGGGTCATAGAGGAATCACAAGACATGTGACCTTGGTCAGACGACATATTACACCATCCATGAAGCTCGGCGTGTACTTTAGAAAGTACACAGACTTGGGTTGGACTACACATCTTCTAGCGACATTGTGTGTACAGCATGGAAGAGGTGGATATGCGAAACTCGATGTGTATATATGGGATATAGGGAAATGGGTTGGAGTACACGACCGTGTAATCCATCACACAGCCAGGCGAGGCCAGTAACACTAGACACCCCATGTACCGATTACAAGGGTTGGAGTACACATGTTGATGAATGTGTACGAGGAAATGGAAAGCGTACACGGAGCCAACCACAGTTAATCAGACAGGGTGTTTACACTATACTACACACTGTGTAGTATGATTTCTACATCACCAACCTTATGACATGGACCATTGTACACAGGCAGTACCTGGGGTCAGACAACACAGCGTGTAACTTTTCTACATGCTGTATACCTTTTGGAAAATGGCATGGCCCTCTTATTCAATTTATCTTGGACATATTTCATTTGGGTTAGTGCCCATACTTCTCGTTCCCCTAAAGGTCATGCATCGTTTTCTTCTACATGATTATGATCCCTTTAACATGATGTTCTATGATAAAGTCGCCATCCCTCCAAGAGGCCTAGGGCGATATCCTCTACCCATTCCTGACCCTAGGTAGAGTTCGGCATCGACGTGACCAACTCTACCGAGCATTGATCGTCTACCAAGATGGTGTATCACATAGCTGGTGAAACCAGATGAGTCGAAGTATCCGCCATGGCCCTGACAGTGATCCTAATATGTGTATCGTGATCTTTCCCACTCAGGAGTGTGTCTCCCAAAATTATTGCTTCTATCTATCGTGATCCTTCCCACTCAAGAGTGTGTCTCCCATAATGAGTCTATATTCCACTAGTGGAATTTCCCGACAAACAATATTTCTCGGATGGACGCCATCAGAGCTACCAGACTCGTGGAGTGTGTTCTCCCGGAACGAGTGCTTCATGTCATCTTTGAACAGAATCCCTAGCTGGGGGTATGCGGTTGTGTGACTTGTCTCTAGTCTACAGGTCTGGATTTTTAGTATATCTGGTTTGCGCTATATGTTTTGTAGAAATATAATATGCATAAATGACTGTACCTTTAGTTTGTATATTGCTTTGTGGTTTTCGAGGTCCTCTACTGAGTATTATTATACTCATCCCAGTACATGATTTTCCAACACGTGTCTTGTCTTATGCAGATGAGCAACCATTTGATAGAGTCAAGGGTGGACCAGGATAGGACCGAGCTCTCTGAGTTCCCTACAGGCCGAGGCGTTCCTACAGGTTTGAGCAGTAGTCCTAGCACCGTTTGTGTTGACAGGTTGGGCTTTGCAGTTTTCAGACTTTTGTTTTGGTGGGCTTTTTTTCTAGCCCAGTTTACTTTCAGTACATTACCTTTTTCCGTACTCTGTTGGTTGGGTTTAGTTGTATACATGCATTTTTTTGTTCCTTTTGTTTTTAAATTTCAGCATTTGTGGGATTGGAGATGTGCACGCGTGTACATGTACTTAGGAAATGCCTCCCATGTTTAGTAATATGCCTACTCAGTGCTAGTCACGTGCCCATGGCCTATTGGAGGCGGGCTGGGGGAGTCACGGTGCGGGCCCCACTGGGATGGGTTGTGACAGTTGAGGTGTTATACATACCAACCTTCCCCCATTGGATTAATATTAAAAATGATGGTTCCTCTAAAGGGAATACTAGACCTTCTGGTTATGGCGTGGTCTTTAAGTCACATAATGACTCTGTTAAATGATTATTCTTTGGTTCTTGTGTCATATTTAGCCGGATATGGATGGATTATTCACGGTATCTCATTTGTGAAATTGAAAGGCTTGAATAATATCTGGTTGGAATGTGATTCTTCTACTATTTTACAGGCCATCAGAAATAGTGAAATGTATATCTCTTGGCGGCTTGCAGTAGAGTGGGTTCAATACATAGAGATTCTTTCAGCTATCACCTCCACCATCACACATGTTTATTGAGAGGAAAACATGGTGATGGATGGTTTGGTGAGTATTTGGTTTGGTGCACCTTTCACCTGGTCTGATACACTTCCCATGTCCATAATCCATTTTTATGAGGCTGATTGTAATAAGGTACCATGTTTTCATCTCTTCTACATTTCAAATTTTTATGATTATCTACCTAGACTTTTGGTTTTCCTTGATCTTATACATGGTATGTTGTTCCATTATTCATCATCCCATATAATCTTTCCTAATATTACCTTAAATTAATATAAATAAATTACAATATTTATTGATTTGGTGGTGTTAGACCCAATAATATCAAATTCCAATTGCAATAGTTTTAAAAATATTTAAACTGAACCTTATCATAAGATAAGTGTGAATTTAAATCTATTGGTGTTCCTTGAAAATATTTCCTCTTCCACTTTTTTCTATTTATTAGATTTCATATCCTTCTATGATATAGAATAATTGTTTTTACTTTAAACGTTCCTATAATATCTACTCCCACTATTTACATCACATTAACAAGATTAAATTATATTGATATATTAATTGATAAAATCATGGACAACATTATAGGTTACATACACATACTAAGCATTATATTCTTAAATATCTCATTATTCCCCCACTTTGGTGTATATGTAACTGTGTCACCTAAATTCAACTTATACCAAATCATATATAAACTAACATTATGAAAATCCAAACACACTTTTTTATTTTGAAAAAATAAATTCCCTATGAAAATACTAACCACAAATGATCTTTAAAAAAATCATCCAATCAACAAACCTATAAATTATATCTTTAAAAACCATATCATTCCATCTGAAAGTTATCCCACCCCCCTAAATAAGATTTATATTACACCATTTTAGCATCATTAATATATAAAATCATGAATATCTTATTGATATTCTTAGAAAAATTCTAAGCTATAAATTGTAACATCACCTATAAATAATTGTTTACTATAATTTTCAATATCTAATAAACAATTGTACTCCAATTTTATATCAACATTATCATATTGATCAATATGATAGTTTGAGAAGACAAGAATACTTATATATAGTCATACATAATAAATTTTCATTTCTCAATATCCTCTCCCTAAGGAACTCTATAAGGATTTATTATTCAATTCTATATAAATTTATTGAATTTAAGTTACACAATTTCGTAAATGATCATTTTCAGAAACATTTATTCCATTCATCATCTAAATGGGATTATATCAGTTTTCCATTGATAACCTTGATTTTTAATAATTTTTCATGTTATATTTATGCTTTTTTGGGATAAAATTCCATTAAACACACAAACACAAACACACACACCACACACAGGTTAAAAAGGAATGTCACTACACCCCCATGTGATAACTCACCCATAAAGCCTTATTTATTCAGTACTTACCCCAATGTATAACTGGATATGAATCCCATTACATTATCAATGGCTAGATAACTAACCTGAATGCCTAGTGATACATGCCTCCATCATACTGTTGTTGTCACCATGCATGTGTCTAGCCAACATCACCACCTTCCTGTAGAAAACCACTTTTAAAAATAATAATATTTCTAGCAGTCTTAATTTAGATTCCTTCCATTATTAGAATAATGTTTATTGTTAAAATCAATTATTGATTAACATGAAACATATAATTTTTTTATATATGTTCATCATCTGGATATCAGAAACATATAAATTCATCACAAACACTGTTCACCATTTTTTTTCTACATCACTATTTTGATACCTTTTGAGTTTTGACCATCCAATTATATATGCCCGACTAACTTCAATTTACTCAATATAAAACCAGGAGCTAATTTCTTTTTGTAACAGGAAAAAACATAAACGTTAATTTTTTAAATTTATTTATATATGTTTATGGCCTCAAGTATTTTTCAGTAATCCCATGAGACCGAGAACAATATTAGTGAAATAAAATAAAATAAATTTGGAATTTTTTCCATTATATAACGTTAACCACAAAAGGAAAATTCATGAAGTTATCAAAATGATATAAAAAAATAATTTAATGAATAAAAGCAAAAAACAAGTTTGACAAAACTAAAGATAGTTAAATCGTTCATCTCTCAATTTGGATATATCATTCGAAATAAATTTTTTTTCAAAACCAAACAAACATTTCATGTTATAATATCTCTGTAATTAATAAATGACTCTCTAGTTATTATGTAGGAGTCTTTTAGTACAATAAATCAAGGCCATAAATGTCTTCATTTATACAAAACAACACATATAAGGGTTGGTTTTTACCCCCTTAATATTTGCCCTATGAATTTGGTAAATATCTATTTGTGAAAAAATTAACTAGGTTGTATCTTAATATAAAATAATGAATCAAAACTATTTTATTTAAAATATTATTTTATCAATTCATTTTAAATCCATTATATCTGGTATTTAATTTCAAAATATATAATTCATGAAAATATCTACTAACATTAAATTTTGATAAAAGGGTATAAAAATTACTTTCTACCAGATAACATCCTATTAGAAATGTAATTATTTTATCTAATTAAATAAAACACCGTTATTTTTTAAAATTTTAGTACTCTCTTTATTCTCTTGAGAATCAATAATAAGTAATTTATATCTATATTTATATTATAGTAATGAAATTAATTAGTGAAACAAAAAATTAGCTGAAATGTTTTTATTAAAAAATTCATCATCCACTAATATTGCCAACCCTAAAACCTACACATTTATAGCTGATTCTTGATCCATTATTTTCATTATGTTTAAAATAAAAAAGATAAATATTATAATTTATTAAAAGTCATGTTTTTTAATTTAGAAACATTAATTTGAAAAAAAATTAAAGATCATAATGTTGGAATTATAATTTGTTTATTAAAAAAATGATTTATGCTTCAATATAAGCAATATTTTGAATCATGACAGGATCATCATTGCTTATATTCTTCTGAATACTTTCAAATTATTTATGTTACATTAATATTCTTTAACATGGTATTTACATTCATGGTCTAATCAATTTAACTTTATTTAGTCTTTAGTCATTATGATATATATATATATATGTATTAAATGAAATTAAAATAATTATAAGAATATATATATTCATTATTTAATATATTTAGTGATATTTTGAATTTTATAATAGTTGAATAATGCATAATATGATCCTATTATCATTATATTTATGGTTTTATGTGATTAAACATCACCAAAACAATATATTATTTGTTACTTACAAGGGAATGGTATGTGTACATAATACCATGTCATGATAGTCAATAGAGATACTATAATATATGAACATCATTATATTGAATAAATTATTGGTAATTTGGATAAAAGAGAGATATTGTATGATCAAAGGAAAACAATACTAATAAATAAATTCTCTCTCAAGAATAACTTCTTATATAAATAACATCGACCTCTTTTTTTATTTTATGATCATTTCACCACTAAAATTTTATTAAATTTAAGGATATTAGAATATAATTCTAAATAATACAATAGTGGGAATATGTAATTTAAAAACCATAATTCTTTATCATTTCAATCAATATTCATTAATTATATGTTATAAATTGAATGTTTCTATAGTTACTATTTATTAAATTATAATATAATATAGAAATAAATATAATATGGATCATTTTGAAAATATATCCTTAAAATATCATTTTTTTGGATTGCTTCAATGGTTAAGAACATATAGATTAACTCTTTTATAATTTCTGATTCAATTTATGTTCAATTTTAGTGTCCTAATTTCATTTTAATTTCCATTATGATGTATAATAGTATTGGGTGTATTCATTTCTGCAATCTTGAATGATATTTTATATAAGTTGTACCATAATGAATTTTTTATCTAGTTCTCACAACCACAGATCGGTGAAAGGGTAGAATTAACATTTTTTAGTGCTATGAAAATCAAGATGATAAATGAGGCCCCTTTATTAGCACAATCTAAAAGCAAAAGAAAATATACCCTTTATCAGTGGTAAAAAAAATCATGGATAAAGGTGTCCAATTTATCTATTCATTTTATCACAGATAATGGTTTTTAATAAAAACATATTTCAAGTTTATATAAAATTATTATATTTATATTCAAAAATATTGTTTATTTTTACTCATTAAATAAAAAATTCATGTTCATAATCAAAACATTTTTTAATAAGTCAAATATATATATAATCCTTTAAAACATTACACTTATATAATCATTTATAATTTAACACCCCAATCTTCGACATTACATTTCCCTTTTAATAATTCAATACCTTGTGTCGTACGCAACTTCGAGATTCTAACACACCGCGACTAATCAAAATAGTCGTTATGAATAATAATATCCACTTTTGGAAATTTTATAAATTTTATCTTTAAAAATGGAATTCTTTTTAGGATTAATAATATCAAAATTAGCTTTGGGTGAATTTTTTGGTATTTTTTTGAAAACATTCAATTTTCGATGAGTACTAAGAAAACACTGCATTATTGTTTTAAACAGACTTTTTATTTAAATAATTTGTTATTTTATTTTCATTTATATTATGTAAAAATAGATAAATAATACCTATATATGTTAAATTTAATTACTTAGAGTCATTTTATAATATATTTAAATAAATAAAAATTTATCGATCTTTTTACCGTCTTTTACCCACCTATTTAGATCATTTGACAATTTTGAATAAAAGATAATTTTACCACTTTTATGAGATTAATTTCAATACTCTGTGAGGAATGGTTAATATCAGTAAGTAAAATTTGGTTCAATGAGATGAAAATATTTTTTGGGGAATAGTATCTTTTTCATTTTATTTACCACGGTTAAAAGTAAAAAGGGAAATTAAGGGTAAAATTGATATTTTTATTACCTGATCACATGTACTAATAATATCAAATAAGTTTAATTCTACCAAAAAAACTGTGGGAATAAAATATGATCCTTTAGGTTCACTTGGATGTGATTAGTACATTAATTATTTTTTAAATTTAATGAAAAGTTAAAAGAGGTAAATTCAATTTTTAATAACTAAACAATTTTTAATATAGGGATATACATAATATAAATTATACTATAAATATAAATTATAAAGATAAAAATATTTCATACATAATTAAATTTTATTTATAATTTTTAGACATTATAAATTTAAATTTCTTTATGAGAAAATACTGATGTCGTAGTTACCTTATTAATGAAAGATTAATATAATTGATTATATAAATATCCAAATAAATCTAATTTGAATATTTTGGGGGAATTACACAAATTTTCTAGGTTTATATGAAATTTTATGGTTTATGAAATGATATTTTTTCGAAGTAATGATGATGTTATGAATTTAACAAAAAAAATCCCAAATTTTGTCAAAATTGATATAAAATAATTTGTAAAACAAATATTATATTATTAATTGGTATTCTATTCCTAAAAAGCTATGGTTTTTCAAAAGGGAATAAATAATATTATATATTTAATAAATGAACAAATTTAGGTTCTCTTGACTGTTTATTGTATGTTAAATAACCCTATAATATAAGAATACAAATAGACAAGTTAATGTCAAACTATTTAACTAAGAAATATTTATAAAAGATAAAGTTAATATGATGTACTAAAACTATATAAAAACTATTTTTGAGAGGTTCTAGACCCATTACCAACTTATAATTTAAATAATTCATTTTCAAGCCATTAAAAACCTAAAATTATTTTTTTTATAAAATAATATTACAAGCTTTTCCTAAAGTGACCCTGACCTCTCTTATAAAAGGGACCTCCCATTCTCTCAAATTCAACCTTAAAAGCCATTTTTCTCTGCCAAACCCAGCCCAAATATCCTCACCACTATCCTAAATTAATCCTAAATGCCTTTCATTAGTCATAATTCCGCCTTAAGGAGCCCTTTTGATCAAATCAAAAGGAAGAACCTGAAGAAGAGGTAAGTATTTCATCACCTCTTTCATGTTTTTTATTCTTCCACATATTATTTAGTTTTTGTTTACATTATAAAATAATAAATCCAATATTTTCTATTTAATTTTATGTTATTAGAAAATTTTTACAAAAATATTTATTATTCTATCCATCTTTTGAATGACATGTCAAAATACGTACGTACGTATGACTTACCGTCTCCACATCATGGTGTAGTTGTTATTCATTACATTATTATTTGGATGGGTATAATAATGATGTATAATTGATTTAAATAATAAATATATCCTGAAGAATATTCTCTATATATGATATACCATCCAAATATATATGATTTTAATATAAAAACAATGATATTGTCACTCATACGTACGTACCGATTATCATCTACACGAACGCGATGAGATTTAATCCCCGTCGTAATCTTTTGAGAATAATTTTCATTTCTTGATTAAAAATAATATTTATGAAACTTAATATCATTATGGATATTAATCAAATACATATTATCCATAACAAACATTACTTATATAACCAAGTATATAATGGAAAATGAATCAGTTAACACTCTAAATGACGGTAATACTGAAATATTATTAACAATGAAATATTCAAAGACCATATATTATATCATATTAATTTATGTGGTTCATGTATAATTTAATAACAATTATTTCACTATTATACATGAGGTTAACGTACCCTCCACCATGGACAAGTACAAGATAAGGGTTAATTGTACAATCTCTTTATTATCTGAGGTTGTCTTTACGTAAGTATCTACTAGGACCACTTTATCATCTACATCCATGTTTTAGAAAAATGTATTTCTAAACATTTTTACTATTTAATAGACAATGGGTTAAATTTATTTACACCTTTATTTGAACTTATATGTTTTGAAAGGAAACTTTTAGTCATTTTCCAAATAAGGTAATTTACATCCTTTTTGACATAATTATGTTAAAAATGTTTTTTTTCTTACTTATACGGCGTGTGTGGTTATTCTCTGCCAATATAACAGCATCAAATATTCCCTTAGAAGCTTATAAAAATATTTTTAAAATAAATTTTTTCTTTTATAATTATGTAACCTTAAATGATTTCAAAAAAATTAAAGAGATTTTTGTCTCAAATAGTTTTTATTTCATCTATGTGAACATGTTTTGATGGATTTTATACTTCTTTGAAGTCATTTAATTATGAAATGAATCTTACATATTGTATTGGAGGTTTTGTGATATTTTTGACTATGTATGTGTTATTTTTATACCATTAATTGATTATATTTAAATTATTGAAATTTCGTATGCTAGTTTTAATACGAATGTTTATGTTAAATTTTAACCAATTCATATGAAGAATTTATTGGTCTTAATAAGCGATGGGTGGAGCCCGCTACAGATCATTGATGCATCAGTTGGTCTCATGAGGAAACTAGACATGGAATTGGATGAGGCCTTTCCGAATTTGATATATGGTTTTGGCTAAGGCCTTAATCATTTTTTGACATTTTGGCCAAGGCCTTGACAAAAATTTTTAAAATGTATGACATTATACATTCCCTCATTATGAAAATAATATTGATGGTTCATGTGGTCAGTCTACTAGAAGAATAGACATTATTATGTTTTATTATATAATTATTTACTCATCCCATATTTCTTCCATAAAAGTGTTCATGTTTATAATTTGTAAAAACATTTATTTTTAATTATTCACCATGTATAATATTTATGATATCTTCCTCCCTATTTCTCACCCTTGTTGAGCATTTGAGGTCACCCCTTTCTTACGTTTCATTTTCCCAGGATATGAAGAAGTTAGTTATTAGTGACTTTCATGGATAATCTAAGAGGCTTGGATGTTTATAATGGAATAAATTATTATTATATTTCTTTTCATGTTGTAAATATGAACTTATGTATGAATATAGTTTCCAATAATACAAAACTGATCAGTATTTCGAGACATGATTTCCTTGTGAACATGCCAATGTTACGTAAAAGTGCACTGACTCTGGGTAACTAGAGTTAGGGAGTTACAGTTGGCATAGAGGATGTTTAGAAAAAACCTTGAAAACTAGATTTAGATAATCTTTTATTAAATAATATAGCTCTAAGATAGAATTTTAGGATTAGTATAGAACAACTTCCTAGAAATTTGTTACTGTAGAGTTTTTTTTTGAGTTTTACACGAAATACATCACTGTATGGATATAAGCTGGTAGAGGTGGCAGTAGCACAGATGTACCTAGGGGTAAAACTAGAAGACACTACTTTGAGCTAGACTCGAACGGGAACAGGTGCACGACAACGGGCCTTTCTTCACTCTTGGTTACGACACACACAAGGGATATGTTTAAGATAATTCACATTTTCATTACAAACCATTATGAACGATATATGAGTATATACCTCTTCCATGAAAACATTTTTATGATTATGTATTATATATATAAACTATACAACAATGTTAATTGTTTTACAAGTTTGGGATTGTGTATTAGGATTCAGAAACTAATGAAGTGTATTCCATTGTTTAGAAATGTTGACTAGGGGAAGGAGCGAAAACTGTATCAATGTACGTAATCCCTATAGTGATTTCCCTACATCTCAATATAATTATAATGGAGTAGGTGATACAACTGGTGCTAATCAACTTATCAATATACAGAGACAACTCACTTAGGATAGGAATAATAACCTTACCCGTATGGAGCTCCCGAATTTTCAATGCACAGGAACAATGTTATACCGATTTATGAGGCAAAATCTACCAACATTCTATGGGAATAAATATTCAATTGTAGCTAAGCATTGGATAATTTACTTAGAGAAAATAATTCATTCTTTGGGGTGTAGCGAAAAAGAAAATGTTGTCATGTCAATTTATCACCTCACTGAAGATGCAGATCAATTGTAGTCAATAAATCAAAACACAAAGTAAGATGATAAAGTATCAAGTATGATATTGAGGGGGTTTGAAGATATTTTCTTAAAAAATACATCCCTCTCAACTATCTAGTGGATGTGGAAAGGAAATTTTTGAGTTTGAGTCCAATAGAGGATGCAAATGTCGCAACGTTTGAGGCTAATTTTACAAGGTTATAAAGGTATGTGACACATTATATACTTAACCCAAAGAGTAATATTGATTGATTCATTGATGGGTTAAACCCATTTCTCTGTCAAGAATTATTCTCACAATCCTTCTCATTGTATGAAAATATTGTCTCATGCGCTATCAAGACAGAAAAGGAATTATCTAACTATTATGACATTAAAGTAAAGCAGGAGAAGAAGAGAATGGTGGAGCAAGAGACAAATAATGGAAATAATGGGAAGAAGGGAAAAGTTGAATATCTATAATGAATTAAATTTGGAAAAAAAACTCCTGGTTACATGCCTGAAGGGAATGAGAGTCTGTTACAAGTGTGGTGAAAAAGGCCACCAAACTCGTGATTGTAAAGGAAAGAAAGACATTACCAATTTTCTATGCTAAAATTGCTGGGATATGGGACATTATGAAAATGAATGTCATAAGTGTCAAAGAAACATACCTTAGAAAAGGAAAAGGGATCAAGATCAATCTTATGTGATCACTACTGCTGAGGTTGAATCTCTGAAAGACATGGTGGCATGTAATTTAATGGTTTCCTCATGTTTAGCCAATGCTTTATTTGATTCTGGATCATCTAATTGTTTCATATCTTCCATGTTTGAAAAGAAAATTAGATATTACCAATATGATTTAACATGGATGTTGTTAGTCAAAACTTCTAAGGGAAGTATCATTGTAATAATGTTTTGTGAATCATTTCCCATTATGAAATATAAATGTTCTTTATCTGTTGATCTCATCATCATTCCCATGATTGAATTTGGTATAATCCTTAGAATGGAATGGCTTTAAGACCATGATGTGAAAATTTATTGTAAGAACAAGGAATACACAATTTTCAATTATAATAAGGACTACCTTATCATTAGAGAAAAAATGTCCCCAACTAAATCTTATCTAGATCCACCCCCAGTAGCTCAACTAAATTCAATTATTGGGTTGGAAGAAAATGAAATAACTGTGGGTGAGGAAAAGAATGTTCAAATAGGTGACATACCTATTGTGCAAGAATATGTTAATGTGTTCCAAAATGATTTACCTGGGCGTACTCCACATGAGAAATTGAGTTTTCCATTTATTTAATTCTTGGTTCAAGGACCATATCAATGACCTCATATAGAATGCCCAGTGTGGAATTAGTGGATCTAAAGAAAACAATAGAGGAATTGAGTAATAAGGGATTTCTTCACCCTAGTTTTTCTACATGGGGGTACCTTTTATTTATTTAGGACAAAGATAGATCTAGGAGGTTCTGCATTGACTAAAGGGAGATCAATGTTATAACAATAAGGAACAAGTATCCCCTAGATCGCATTGATGATTTATTTGACCAACTTCATGAAGCTCAGTATTTTTTAATGATTGACCTTCAATCTAGATATCATCATTTGTGAGTGAAATAAGAACACATTCTGAAAACAACATTTCGAAGCATGTACTGGAATTATGTTTTTACAGTAATGCCTTTTGAGCTGACTAATGCAACCTCTATTTTCATAGATCTAATGAAACAAGTATTCAAGGAATATATTGATGACTTTTTTGGAGTATTAATTGATGATATCCAGTTAAAATTCATATGTGTTGATGATTATGAAAATCATTTACGCACCATTCTAAAAACCCTCAGATGAAATACATTATACGGGAAGTTTATAAAGTGTGAATTTTGGATTCAGGAGATTTCTTTTCATGGAAATATTGTCTCTATGGATGGAGTCCATGTTGACCCTTCTAAGACAAAGGCAATCAAGGAATGGCCAACAATGACAAGTATAATTGAGGTACGTATTTTTATTGGTTTAGCTGGTTATTATCAACATTTAATCCATAATTTATCTAATTGGATAACCCATTAACTATTCTCGCATATAAAGGGGTTAAATTTGTTTGGAAAAAAGAGCGTGAAGAATGTTTTGAAGAACTAAAGAGAATATTAGTCAATTATCCTTTCATGACTCTACCATCAGGGAACGATGGGTTTGTTATTTATAGTGATTCTTCGAAGAATGGGATTGGTTGTGTCCTTATGTAGAATGATATAGTTATTTCCTATGCATCATGACATCTAAAAATTCATGAGAAAAACTATCATACTCACAATCATGAGTAATCAGTTGTAATTTTTGCTATGAAAATATGGGGACACTATCTCTATGGTGAAAAAAGTGAGATTTATACTGATCACAAGAGTTTCAAGTATATTTTCTCACAAAAAGAACTCAACATGAGGAAAAGCCAATGACTTGAACTACTCAAGGTTTATGATTTCCCAATAAACTACCACCTGGGGAAAGAGAATAAGGTGGTAGATTGTTTGAGTAGAAAGGACCATGGGTATTTCAACAAGATGAGTATTAAAGGGGATGATATTTTCATGGATCTAGTGAATAAGGCTTTGGGAATAATCATGGATGGAGAAACATCAATACTTTTCAAATGGTTCACAAAACATCTTTACTAAAATGGATAGAAAGTTCTCAGGCTGATGATAAAGAGTTTCAAAAGAAGATTAAAGCTATGATTGCTGGGATATTATGTGACTTCCTATATGAAGATGGGATTTTCAAATTTGGTATGAAGAATTGTGTTCCTGGTATAAAAGATCTAAAAAGAAAATTTTTAGATGATTCTCATAGCTCAATTTTCCCAATACACTATAGTACCACCAAGATGTATAGAGATTTGAAGGAAAATTTTGGCGGGATAACATGAAGAGGGAGATTGATGATTTTTATCAAGATGTATGGTTTGTCACAAGTGAAATATGGAAGGCAATAGCCTAGAGGAGTCATGAAACCTCTTCTTGTACCTGAGTGGAAATGAGATAATATAATGATGGACTTTGTCAGGGGGCTACCAAGGACTCCTAGAAAAAATGATGCAATATGGGTCATTGTTGATCTACTTACAAAGTCAGCACATTTTCTTGCTATAAGAGAATATTTACCACTTTAATTCCTATGAAGACTATATATTAATGAAATTGTAAGACTTCATGGAGTACCCTTATCGAATGTTTCTGATCGTGATCCCCACTGTACATTAAGATTATGGATAAGTCTTTAGAAAGACCTAGATACTGAACTTTGTTTGAGCACTGCCTACCACCCTAAAACTGATGGACCAATCGAATGGACTATTCAAACCATAGAAGACATGTTGAGATCTTTCTAACATGACTTTCAAGGTATGTAGGATCAATATTTACCTCTGGTAGAATTTTCCTATAATAATAGCTTTGAATCAAGTATTCTGATGGCAATATATAATGCATTATATGGAAAGAGATGTATCACACCAACTTGTTGGGACGATTCTAGTGAATGAAAACTCGTAGGCCCAGAACATGTTGAGGAAAAAATGGAAAAGGTGAAGGTTATCCAAACACAAATCAAAGTAGCCCAATGTTTGCAAAAGAGCTATTCTGATAACCGAAAGATGGATTTTGAATTTAAAGTAGAAGACCATGTTGTCTTTATTTTATCTCCATGGAAGTGTGTTATATGTCTTAGAAATAAGGGTCAATTGAGTCTCAAGTACATCGGAAATTTCTAAATTCTAGAATGAATTGGAGTTTTAGCTTATCGTTAGGCAATGCCTCTATATCTCCCCAATGATTATTATGTGTTCCATGTATCACTATTGAGAAATTACATGCCTGACCCAACGCATGTAGTCACATATGAGAAAATTGGATTAGAACCTAATATGTCTTATTGTGAAGAGCCAATCATAATTCCTGATACAAGAGAACATGTGTTGAGAATCCGAAAGACTCTTCTAGTAAAAGTTCTATGGATAAAACATAAGATGGAAGAGGCGATGTGGGAACTTGGGGAACTTATGATGAAGAACCACACAAATCTTTTAATGCAGTAATATTTTTAAATTTTATAGGATGAAATTATTTTAATTAGGGGAGAATGTAACACCCCAAGCATCCACAATACGTTTCCCTTTGAATAATACAACTGCTTGTGTTGTACGCATCTTCAAGATTCTAACACACCACGACCAATCAAACAAGCCATTATGAATAGTAATACATACTTTATGAAATTGTATAAAATTTATCATTCAATATGGACTTTATTATGGGATTTTTAATATCGAAATTAGCTTGGGGTGATTTTTTTAGTATTTTTCTGAAAACATTCAATATTTGATGAATAGTGAAAAAACACCTCATTATTGGTTTAAACGGACTTTTTATTTAAATAATTAGTTATTTTATTTTAATTTTATTTAGGTCAAAATAGATACATAATACCTATATATGTTCTACTTAATCCATCAGAGTCATTTTATAATAAGTTTAGATATATAACAATTTATCGAACTTTTTACCATCTTTTACCAACCTCCTAGGATAATTTGCAAATTTGCATAAAACATTATTTTAATGATTCTGTGAGTTTAATTTCAAAAATCCAAGAGACATGGTTGATATCAGTAAGTAAAATGTGGTTCAATAAGATGAAAATAATTTTTGTTCAATAGTAACATTTTACTTTAATTGACCATTGTTAAAATTAAATAGGGTAATTAAGGGTAAAAATGATATTATTATTACCTTATCAATGTCCTAATTCTATTGGATAAGTTTATTTCGACCAAAAAAACCTTAGGAAAAAAATATGATCCTTTAGGTCCACTTGAATAAGATTTTTACATTTTTTTTATTTTATTTAAAGAAGAGTTAAAAGAGTTAAATTCAATGTTTAATAATTAATGAATTTTAATATAGGGATATTTATAATATTAATTTGGCTGCAAATATTCATTAAAAAGATAAAAATATTTCCTACATAATGGTATTTTTTTTATAAATTTATAAATTAAATAAATAAATTTTTTTATGACACAATGATGATGTAGTAATTACTTTATTAATGAATGATTAGAATAATGGATATTAAAAAATATCCATATAAATCTAATTTTAGACTTTTAATGATTTACACTAATTTTCTAGGTTAATATGATCTTTTAGGGTTGATTAAATGAAATTTCTAAATGTAATAATGCTATTATGATTTTAACAAAAACAAAATACCATATAGTGTCAAAATTGACATAAAAGTGTTTTTAAAACAAATATTATATTATTAATTGGTATTATATTCAAAAAAAATATGATCTGAAAAATGGCTTAAATAATATTTTATATGTTATTAATCCACCTCTTGAGGTTCTCTTAGAAGATTATTTTCATTTTATTAACCATATAATATAAAAATACATAGAGACAAGGTAATTGTCAAACTATTTAATTAAGAGTTAAATATAAAGGATAAGTATAATATGATGACCTAGACCTATCTAAAACCTATTGGTTGAGAGTTTTTAGACTCGTCCCCACATTAGATTTTATATAATTCATTTTGGAGGCATTAGAGAACGAAAATTATTTTATTATGAAATAATATTTTAAGTTTTTCTTAAAGTGAACCTGATCTATCTTATAAAATGTCACCTTCCATTCACTCAAATTAAAACATTCAAATCCATTTGGCTCAGCCATCAACTACAAAAATATCCTCTCTAATGTCCTCCATTCATCCTACAATCCTTTATTTAATCAGAAATCCATCCTATGGATCCATTTTGATCAAATAAAAAGGAAGAACCCGAAGAATAAGTAAATATTATATCACCTCTTTCATGTTTTTTTTCTTCCACGACTACATTCCTTGTTATATATATTATAAAATAATAAATTCAATATCATCTATGTACTGTGATGTTATTATAAATATTTTACAACCATATTCATTATTATATCTATCCTTTGAATGACATTTTACCATATGTGTGTACGTACGGCTTACCGTCTCCTCGTCGGGGTGTAGTTGTTATTCAATACACTATTATTTGGATGGGTATAATAATTATCTATAATTTATTTAAATAATAAATATAACATAATAATGATTCTTTATATATTATATATCATTCAATTAAATATTATTATAATATCAAAACAATGGTATTGTCGCTTGTGCATACATACGGATTATCGTCTCCACGAACGAGATGAGATTCATTCCCCATCGTAATCATTCAAGAATAATTTTCATTTGATGATTACAAATAATATTTAAAAACTTAATATAATTATCTATATTAATCATATACATCCTATCCATAATTAAAATTTCTTACAAACCATGTATATAACGGAAAAATAATCAATTAACACTCGTAATGAGTATAATACAGAAATATTATTAGCAAAGAAATATTACAAGACTATATATGTTATCATATTTCTATATGTGGTTCTTGTATAATTTAATAACAATTATTTATCTATTATACATGAGGTTAACAAACCCTTGACCAAATAATAGTACATGGTATGTGTTACTTCTACAATCTCTTTTTTATGCTAAGTTGTTTTTACGTAAATATCTACTAGTACCTCTTTATCATCCATGTCCATGTTTCTTAAAAATGTGTTTTAAAATATTTTTACTATTTAATAGAAAATGTGTTAAAGTAATTTATACCATTATTTTAACTTATATGTTCTGAAAGAAATCTTTCAGTCGTTTTCCAAACAAGCAACTTATCGACCTTTTGGGCAAAATTAAGGTAAGAATGTGTTTTTTTACTTATACGGCAGGTGCAGTTATTCTCCACCATTATAACATCGTCATAGCTTACCTTAAAGGATTATAATAATATTTTCAAAATAAATGTATTCTCTTATAATTATGTATCTTTAATTGATTTTAAAATAAATAAGAGACATTTCTCTCAAATAGTATTGATTTCAAATTTTTCAACATCCTTTGATGGATTTTATATTTGTTTGAAGTGATTCATTATGATACAAACTTCATATATAGTATTGAAGGTTTTGTGATTTTTTTTGACTTCTGATTTGTTATTTTTATACCATTCATGGTTTATGGTTAATGTATTGACATTTCGTATTCTAGTCATAATAAGAATTTTTATGTTATATTTCAACCTTTTCATATGAGGAATGTATTGGACTTAGTAAGTGACGAGTGGAGCCCGCTATATCTCCTCGATGCATCAAAAGGTCTCATGAGACAACTAGATGTATAATTTGTTGAGGCCATTCCCAATTTGATATTTGGTTTTGTCCGGGGCCTTAAGCATTTTTAGACTTCTTGGCCGAGGCCTTGAAAAAATGTTTCAGAATGTCCGGCATTATACATTCCCTCATTATTAAAACAATATTGAAGGTAATGTGATCATTCCTCTAGTAGAATTCCCATGATTATGTTTTATTATGGCATTATTTACTCATCTCATATTCCTACCATAAAAGTGTTCATGTGTATTATTGGTAATGAAATGTGTTTTCCATGATTAACTATGCTTAATATTTATGTTATCTTTCGCTATATTGCTTACCCTTACTAAGCATTTGTGCTCACCCCTTTCTTATGTTTCATTTTCTGAGGATATGAAGAAGTTAGTTATGAGTGACTTGAAGGAAAAATCTATCGGTCTTGGATGATTATAATGAAATAAATTAATGTTGTATTTCTTTTCATGTTGTAAAGTTGAAATTCAGTATGAATCTTTTTCCGATAATACTTAACTAATCGGTCTTTCGGGACATGATTTCCTTGTAATCAGGGAAATGTTATGTAATAATGCACCGACTCTGGGTAAATGGGGTCAGGGTGTTACATAAAAAATTATTTATAAGAATATAATTAAATGATTATATATTTAAATAATTATAATCTTATAATAAAATATTTTAAATAATAAATATATACATTTTATTCACAAATAAATTTTTTTAATTATAACTTTATATTTATGTCTAAATTATATATTTATATTTATATAATTATAACAGTATAATTATTGTTATATAATTATAATAATGTATTTACAATTATATATTTAAAATTATATATTGTAATTAAATATTTATAATTATAGTCATAAATATATATTTGTCTCAAATGAATTTTTTCAATAAATATATTTATGCATGGCTATAATTGTGGTTCATATGTTATGTATTCATCAAGAATGTTCATTTATACATTAAAACCATATTATTATTTATATTTTCTATATTTGTGATGACTTTTTTTTCATGAACTATACATTGCAATGTATATAATTCATTCATGTAATAACCATGAGTCTATTATGTTCCCATAACTACATATAAAACTAAAATAAATATATTAAAATATAATATCTATTTGTTATATTTATAATAATTAGTTTTTAAATAAATCGAAATACATTTTATATATAATTATTTATAATTATAATTATATATATATATATAATTACAAAATTAAAATAGGTACACCTAATATAATTTAATAAACAATTATATATCAATATATTTTAAATTGTAGACAAATATTTATAAATATATTTATTTAAACATATAATTAAATATATATATATAATTAGAAAATTATAATAAATATATTTATTATATATGTTAAAAAAATTATAATTATAATAAATATATTCTATATAAATATAAATATATATATTTATAATTATCCTATAAATAAATAAATAAATATATATATATTTATTATAATATATTTTTTTATAAATTAATATATATTCATTAAATAGTTATAAAAATATAAAAATATGTATTTATTTAGAAAATAATGAAATTACAAAAAACATTATTTTTTATACTTATAAGGTCATAAATATACACAAATAAATAAATACAATAATGAATATATAATGATATATATAAATCAATGAAAAATATTTATAATTATATTTATAAATAGAAAGAAATATTTATAATTATAGTTAGAGAAAAATATAGATATATTTAAATAATTAATAAATTATAATAAATATATTTACTATATATATTAAAAAATTATATATGTTAAAAATATATATTTATTATTTTATAATTATTTAAATTAATATATATTTATTTATAATTATAATAATAAATTAATAAATTTATATTACAACATTATAATGAAAAAATATTTATTTATTTCACGTTTTAATTATATGTAATTTTTTATTTATTTAAATATATATAAACTTATAAATAATTTATTTATTATTATTATAATGTTAAAAATATATATTCTTAAATAAATATATTTTAATAAATATTCAAATATCGATAAATAAATACTAATATTTATAATGAAAATAATAAAAATATATGGATATACGTAGATAATTATACAATTATAAAAAATTTATTAATTATATATATTAATAATAATATTGAAGTTGGGGCCTTATCCGAGTGGTGAAGGATTATTGTAATCCTACAACACTCCCAGGTTCATATCTGAGTGGGAGTATATTTTTTCTAAGAGGTAGTGATGTAGACATAGCGCATGACACAAACAAGAAGCGGCGTTGATATGAAATAGGGCTGGTAATGCATGCATGACACGAAATTGGGCCTTTGGGAAATTTAATGGGCTTCATTCCCACTGGTTCTTCGGGTCATGGATTGAATAAATAAGGCATGATGGGTCAAATATCCCTTTAGAGGGATATGGGCAGCCTTTTTTGGAATTTATGTGTGGCCTGTGCTTATTTAATGTAATTCTTCCCACGAACAATATATATGTATACATTGTTAATAAATACTGTTATTATAATTTTATATAATTAATTTATATAATTTAACAATTAAGGTGGTGACATAAACATGATGTAGGCAGGCAGTGACACATGAAAGACACAAGAAAACAATGACGAATGAAAGATGTAGGAATGAAAATGCTTTGAGCCTTTGGGTCATGTAATGGTATTCATTCCCACTATGTCTTTGTGGAATTTATTGAATAAATTATCCTTTATAGTGGGCAAACATATAAGGGGTTATGGCATGCCATTATGGCCTATGTGTGTGACCTGTGTGTTTAATGTAACAATGCCCCCAATAACCAAAAATATATTATATATATATATATATATATATAAATAAACATTTACTTATAATTATAATAATAATAAAATAAAAATAAATTTATATATATATAATTTTATAAATATATATAACTATATATCTATATATAATTATATAATTAATTAATTAACATTATATCTTTATTAGTGCTGATAAAGGAGTATTTTATTAGTGCATCTTAATTTCTCACTGATTAAACATCCCTTTAGGAAACATATTTAATTAGGGCTCATAAAATAATTTCTTGATTTTATATATGAACAATAAAAGTCGATTTCATCCCTCCCATACCTTATGCATCACATAATACAACCACTAATGTTGTTGTACCCCTCCTCAACCACCATGAACCCCAATTAAACATATGTGAACTCCTCCTCTGAAAACCACAACCTCTACTGTGAAACCCCACATACATTGTGATCCCAACATCCTCCATGAACTCCACCATCACTATGAACCACACCTCCACCATGAACCCATCCTCCACTATGAATCCCACATCCACAATAAAACCTCGTCCTCTTTTGTCACTGAATACCTCCTCTCCCACTCTGAACTCCACATCTGCTTCAATTGTCGACACCACCACCAACTTCGCTCCCAACCAATCTGATGCCATCAAACCATATTGTTATCACTAAAACCCCACCATGCTATTATATCCTCCAACTTACCTTAAGTATATGTAGAGTTTCATTACAATTATTATTGTCAGGCCATTCATTTTTTATGTTTATTTGGTGAATTAGTCATTTGTTATCAAATCTAACCAAATTCCCAATTTATCTTATGATCTCTGGTTATAGCCTATGTAATGGTTCAACCCAAACCCATCTAACCATATTTTTTTCTCTCATATAATATAAATGATTTTATATTGAACATGTTTTTCTCAATAATGACGACTTACATTATGTATAATATTATTTTATTATTTATTTAGAATGATTGAGTTGAATGAAGATAATAAACATAAGATTCCAAAGAGTTGAATCATATTACATTGAAATACGAAGAGGATTATCCAAACCTAGGGATTCATCATTTGTTATGGAATTTGATATGGAATTTAATAATATATATAATTCTCTAGAACATTTATTTTTTATATAAGGATTCATAATCCTTCCACACACCCAACAGATCATGTATCCTAGTATCCTCTCATGGATTCATTTTGGCCTCCAAATACATGGAGTGAATCGTTTAGAGCCCTACATACCACCACCTAATCCACGACATGTGGTAGAGTCTCACTCAACACCATGTTTCAAGTAATGTTTTTGGGGAATAGATCTCTTATATCCAGTACAAGGTATCATTCTCGAATATATTTTTGGTTCCTATCAAAAATGAATATTTTTTGTGGTCATAAGTGGGAACCTTGATAGTGTAACTTGAATTTCAATGCATTCATGGAACAATTAATGTTTATGAAGTGTACTATATATAATTTCTACTATATGAAAATGTATTATAATGTGTCTTTTTCTGTTTTATTCATTTTGTGGATGAATATATCTTAGTTTGAATGATGATGTAAAGGCTAGAATAGCTGACAATTGATTCATCTAGAAGATCCAAAATGAAGGACATGGGTTCTAGAAAGTGGATAGTAGGGATAAATATTGAATGAGCCATGACATATTTTTCTTTTTTACTAACATGGTTGGAGTATATGTTGATGGTGTTGAAAATATTTTGAAGGAGAGATTTAAAACCTATTATAACATCCATAGATGGAAAATAATACATTCCAAGGAGGAGACACCTAATATTGATGATGATTTGTAGTTAGAAAAGAATTTTTTATATGAATTTTTTACATCATCCCTGAAGTAAATCATGGTGTGTATACAACCTGGCATCATTTATAAGGCAGTTATGTTTAAAATATTAATGGTAAAGATAGGGAAGGAATATTAGAAGGTAGTTAATTATGTTTTTAATAGCATGATGGTGTAGTGGATCTATAACTCTATTTCAAAATTGATAATATTTTAATGGATTTTTTTAATTTTAACATTAGATGATATAAAGACTCATTTTAGGTAATTACTGACCAAGAGTAATTAATTATAATCACATATTTGATGTTTTAAAAATTATTCATATGTTAATTTTATTTCAAACCAGGATTTTGAATGATTTGAAAGTGTTATGAATGTCATAAATTGTTTTATTATTTGTAAAGTGGTGAGTTAAAACTTTTGAGATATATTTAAATACACCTTTTCATCCTCTTTTAATGTTTATAACAATTTTGTATTTATTTTGAAAAATATTGAAATTAATGAATCAAATCGGATGGATATGAATAACAAATGAAAGGATTCCAATCATAAGAAAAAATTCTGTGAGGATGGAGTGAAAGAGTTCATCACGTTTGCAGATGATCATGAATATTACCCTTTAAAAATCCTTTCTCTATGTTTATACTATTTTTATTAAAGAATAATTGGTTTAGAAGAGTTTAAATAAAATTCGAGCTACCAAATAATATATCAATGTTATAAATTTCGGAGTACACAGTGAAAAAATGTATCTATTAGATGGGATATAACTGGGTTTATGGATAGTCTCATATGATTACAAGTGTGTACAGCAAATAAGGCCATATCAATGATGTTAATTCATTTTTTAGTGATTTAGATAGGTGTATTGAGAAAATTAGAAGAACTATTGAAAATACACATCGTGATTGCCAAAAATTGTTTGAGATGTTAATGAGTTGTGAAATAACTCCATTGTTTGCTGGTTACACTTAATATACCACATAGTCAATCATACTAAAGCTGTATAATTTGTAAGTAGGAAACTGATGGAGTGACACCAGTTTTACATAACTGCATTCTCTGATGAATGGCATGATCCAAGAAGATAGTGGGATCCCAAACAGAATATGTCGTTCAAAATAAATTACACTTGATGGAACATTATAATTTTTCCATAGTTTATGGTTCTATATAGATGTTATGTGATTGAAGGTTAATTTATTTGGATCATAAATACATTAAATAAATATGGGAATTTAAGTCACATAATAGACTATCCTCAGTGGAAGAAAATTTATCTTGAGTATCCTGAATTTGAAAACGAGTTAAAAAACCTTTGCCACACTATATATATATATGTGGTCAATGCTTTTGGTTTTCAAAGAAACCCTCATAGTATATGTTTAGTTATGTTGTTCAATTATAACATTCCACAATTTTTATTCATGTAGTGAAAAGATATAATGTTATTTATGCTTATATCAATAACAAAACAATTGGGTTGTAATATTGGTTATTATATGGCTGCATTGATCCATGATATGAAATTATTACTGGATTCAGTTGTAATGTTTTATGATGAATACAAATATGATGATTCCACATTGGGATTCATGTTAAATGAGATGATAAAAAAAATTATTAATTATGGAATGTTGTTAAGATATTTCATTAAATGAATTCAACGGTGTCCCATTTGTATATAAGGTACACAATAAATTAGGTCAAATCATTCATCAAAACCCATGTTTCTTAGATGACATACATTTCTATCCCAATGAAAAAATCAATGATCTTGGATGATATAATTCGAAGGATTTTTATACAAATTTACAACACCATATCTACTAAAAGGTTTCAACTATCTTATAATGTAAAATATGACAAAACTGCATTTGGTAAACCATTTTTGAAAAACCTTATGTAAATCAGTTGGAAAAAGAAATTATTTATTTTTTTGAATTACCATACTAATTTTTTTTGAATTTAATACATTTTATAGATGTTGTTAATTTTTTTTGAAAAAATTACGTGATATTTTCACTTACATGTTAATAAATTCACCTAGGAAAAAAATTTATAGAAATATTTCTATGTTGGACATGGTTGTCATGGGAATATGGTAAGACATTTCATGTAAAAAATTATCCTATATTCCCCCAATTGTTTAAATTATTTCAAGGTGGGAGGGATATCAGTTTTACAACATCTTGAATGATGTAAAAGATCTATCGGTTTATTCATCTCATATCAAGAATATCGTTTCAATGACTGATAAAAAGTTAAAGGGTCTAAAATCAGCTGACTATATTGTTTTGATGCACAATATAATGTCAATAACTTTAGTTTGAAATTTTTCCATGAATTCCAATAATACATTAATCAAGATCTGTTTCTTATTCAAAACTATATGTTTTAAGGATATAAACCCGACACATTTTATTACCATGGATGGATAAGTTGTTATCATATTATGTGAATGGAATATTATCTTCCCATAAACATTCATTTTTATGATAGTTCATTTTATGGTTAACTTGGTGAAATAGATTCGAAAATGTGGACCTATACAGCGTCGATAGATATTCCCCATTAAATGGTATATAATTATTTTGAGAAAGTATTTCCAAAATAGAAGGTTCCTAGAGGGTTGTATTGTAGTGAAATATATTTTTGAGGAAGCCATTGAATTATATATTGAATAGTAGTTTGATGTGGAAATAATTAATCTACCAAAAATATCATCACATTGGGTGGATTGCTGGAGAAAGAATTTATGGAAGATTTGTTGTCATACTCAATAATACAGATTGGGACTATGTCTACCTTTATGTTTTCTATAATTGTTTTCAGAGTGACAAATATATTGTAACTCAAAAAGAAATTCATAGGCATTTAAATCAATCAATGGATTAAATATGGATATCAGATACACATAATACACCATTTATATGATGGTTCCAGGTCCATGTTGTCATGGAGTCAGATGCAAATGTCAATTCAATTTCAGAGCAACTTCATGGCTGGTTGGAAGAAAATTATTTTTGAATTATCTTACAATGGTTCTGTAATTAATAGTCATATGTTCTATAAAAATGAACATAATGAATACATTACCATTAAAAATAGTTGGAAGAAATATGTGGTTGATGTGATTAATGTTTCTGTTATTATTGTATTATCTAATTAATGGGAATATGTCATACATTGGAATCAAAACAATATGGGAGTTGGATTATTCCACATTCCATGTTCCTGTTATTCAATGCAAGTAGGTTGATAATAAAAGCAATTTAAAAATAGATGAATCGGGATTGATGAATGTTGATTTCAGTAATGAAGTGTACAAATATGGATCATTTATAATTGTATCATAGGATGAAAAATTGTTTTATGTTACACATCATGGAAACTGACGTTGGATAATTGATAAATTATCAAATAAATTCACTTAAGGGATAGATGAAAATTCAGGTGGTGTTTAACCTTTCATTAGGACTTTAGAATAATTTTATAGTGGTCACATTTTATAAATAATTTTTTATGTTATAGGAGCCACAATAAAGTGATTCAGATAGTGGATAGAGGGGTAAAATCACTTCTGCCTAAAAATAGAGTTCAATTATCATGTTATATATATTTTTTGTAATACATATCATGTTACCACCGATTATTATCTTTTATCTTCTATTTATATGTATTGTAAAATAAATATTAAACATCTTAGGAAAATAATGACTTTTACACATCCTGGTGCTCCCAATTTTATGCCATAATAGGACTCTTAACCTATATATTCTTGTATTGTAGAGGGAAAATGACATAATGCATATGTTGGAGCTCTTAATCCTAAGGAAAAACATGTTTCTCAACCTATTGATGCTCCCATTAAAAAGGTATGAAGACCATAATCACTTTCCGATGCTACGGATCAAGAAAAATATATTGAGGATGTTGAATTCTATGGAATGGTAGGCCATGAGTGATTGACAACGTAGAAAAAAGAAGACCATCATGTTTTGCTGGTGTCTGAAAAAATTCTTTATGGATAAAATCAATGGTATCCAATATGAGGTCTGATAGAATGTGTGAGGCTTGCCTGTAAACCCCAAAAATGCCTTGATCTATAGCTAAATTGAAATTGTCACTCTGTGATCTGTGCTGATTGATGCATATTTGGGGAACCGTGTGGTGCTCATGATTAATAAACTAATACAAGAAGAGATTATAATAATATTATGATGTTGTTTCTTTAATTTACTCAAATATTAAATAATGAAACAGTTAATAACTCCTCATTATCCCCAGTAAAGTGAATTCACTATAGTTTAATTCAACGAGAAATATTTTTAATAATTGATGGAAGGATTAATAGAGTCTTGAAAATTTTTAATGAATCATCATCTTACAGATGATGGATGGACAACAAATTTACACCCACAACTTATCAATGCACAAATGATACCCCAAGAAGCATGGGATGAAATTATTAGACATCATAAATCATTGACTTTTTTGTATATTGTTGATAGTTGTATATTGTTTGATGTTATGTGTATTTATAAATTAGATTGATATAAATTTATTTATGAAAAAAAAATTGAGGGATGAAAATAATGAACAAGTAGAAAAACCAACATACCCCTACATTAATGAATGGATGGGTACACTTCACTTGATAAAAATTTGTAAATAATTTAATTTTACCATAATAATTTTATGTGACATAAAAAAACACCATAATTATGTTCCTCTCTTTATTTTCAATTTGATGAATCCAAATCCAAAGCCACGTATATCCCATGCTATGTGCTATGAATAGAGTCTAGTGTAAATTAATATCATATACAAATAAATTAAAATATGAAAATATTGTGGGAAACATATGCTAGTATGATAAAATAATTTTTCATTAAAATAAAATTACATAAAAATGATTACTTATCTTAATATATTTTATATCTGACAATGTCAAAAGAATCAACAACCACTATACTAGATGAACACATTGTATCTGTGGCCTTGAAGAGGCTAGAACAGTATGGTCACCAAAGAGTTTCTGTTTTTGGGGTGACACCCTAAAAATATTTTAAGGAATATATAAGAGAATAAAGATAACGAAATGAAATAGTTGGGTGAAATTCAAGATATACATAATGAACATGTCCAATGACTGAGAGATATACTAGAAACATTTCATGGGGGAATAAATGAGATGAAACAACCCCAGAACAACCATAGAATAAAGATCCCACCCCATCCCCGACAACATTTAGGTGAGTTATTCCCATCCACGAGATGTCTTATTAGTGTTAAAAAAATTTAATATTTGTTTCAATGAAATGTGAATTAGACCAAAACTGATAACTTTCATGTCCTGATATTCTATATGTTGAGAATGAAATTGATTAAAAATTTTCAATACCCACATATCAGATGAGGGATACAACATTTGACATACAAAATGACATAATACACAATAGACCACATCCAAAAGGTCATTTGAGAGTACCAATTAGCATATCCTATGAGCCGAGTACAAAGCCACATGTTCGAATTGAAGAAGAATATATTAATATGGTTATAAAAGCTGTTTGAACATTCATCTCATGGCTATCACACATTGAAAAAAATATGTTTACAATGAGGTATATATGTCCAATTTATTTTTAAAGCTAAACCATTAACAATTTATGAAAAATTTCTATATTGATGAATGTTTTTAATGGATGAAAAAGGGAATGGGTTTAATTTAAATATTAAATGTAAACTATCTAATGGATCTACCAACGGATCAAAAAGATCTACCAAACACACATTTACCCTCTCATTTCTATATCTGAATTTACTAGTAGTGAGGGTTCATGTGGATACAGTTTTAATAGATGGTAGTAATCACATAGTTGATTTTGAATAAAATATCTACATTGAGGTAATTAGATACATCACTAGTTTTGAGGATGTAAATGAAATCCTATACCATGATTGGCTAGGAAACACATTTGTAAATGTATACATGTTGTGATTTTTCATGAATTGAATTTCAAAAATATGTTATACTATATTAATTATGACTATGTATATTTCATATTTTTTATATGGTGTACATATGAAAAAAAAATTATGATTTCCAATGAAAAAGATTTAGACTCATTAGTCCCCGCATTACCTCCCTAGAACATAATCAATACATTCTAAATGGATGAAATAGTGGATGTCATTGTCATATAAAATGAAAGAAAGTAGTCATAAAATAGAATCTTATTATAACAATTTTGGTGGGGTAATACACTACAATTTAATCATATAAATTATATTTTCATTTCATTCATTACTTATTCTTTTTCTATTTTTAGGGATCATTGGGGGAACATTTCAGTCAATTTGCATACTCCAATGATTTATTTACTGGATTTGATGCATGGATATCAAACAAATATTCCACACATGAAGGGGTTACACAATTTTAAATACAATAGATTAAATGATTTAGAACATAACATCATTTTATATAATTTATATTATCTTTTAATGATGGTTCTATTAACACATGGAGTTTGTTCAATATTTTGAAAAATAAGAAATGATGTAGGGGCCATGAATGAGGACCATGAAATGTTGTATAACTGGAAATGTACTAGGGTATATACAATAATATTTCACTAACAAAAAACAAATAAAAAATATATATTGCCATCAATTTTTCGGTAGTGTTTAAAACAAAACAAAAAAGAATATATTTTCTTATTATGTATGTAAATGTATTAGAGAGATCATATTCCATGAACAAACTACCATCATGAAATAGGTATTTTCAATGGTAATTACAATTTCATTTTAATTTTTTATTAATTAATTTTTTATTTTATTTTATAGTAAACTATTATTGTTAAATAGTATTCATAAGAAAATATATATTTTCTTATAATTGAATGGGAAACATACCTAATGAAGAATGTACAAAAAAATCATGAAGTTGGGACATCCATAGAAGTAGTGTATCATTTCAAATGTACGTTTAATTTAATTATTTTTGGTATTACTCACATATGAATTGTTTTCTAATATATATATATTCGTTTGTTTTAGTTGTGGTTGTTTAGCACATGAGCCTCATCCCATTTAGTGAAGACTCGACAAGTGCATCCAAGAGACCGGAGTCCAAAACAACACGAAGACATATTTTTGGACTACTATAGAAGTAATATAGTAGTAATATAGCAGGAACTGTAGTATCACTATAGCAGGTACTGTAGCATTTACTATTCTGTACTGTTGTAGCTGGCACAATTCATTCGTTTGGGATTTTGGTCCACCTGTTTGGGCCTCAGGTCCTTTATGGCCATCATGCCACCCATTTTCTTCAGGCTAGTAATTATTTTTGCACACCTAAAAGTCATTTGTCCACCTCAAGTATTTCAGACACTACAAAATAAATAGATTTTTCCAACATTGGTATATTTGTTGGTAAAAGTGCATTATCTGTGGGTAAAACATTTTACCAAAAAAAATTATCATGTCACTAAACTGTTGGTAAATTCTCTATCTCTAAATGTTATTGTGAAAGATAAAATAATTTTGTTACAATTATAATAATACCAACAGATAATATATATGTTGGTCAAAATGATTAGAAACATATTTTTGTGACAAATTTATCTGTTGGAAAAATTATAATCAAATTTCATAACCAATATCAATAATTAATATTTGTTTTTTTATTTTAATATTTATTTCTAAAAATTAGTATTTCATTTATTATATGTTTTAATTATCCTACCGAAGGAAATTTTCAGTCTTATTCAAGAATAGAAAAATATTAATCATATTAATAATGACATTTATTACAAAATGTATCAATACATACACAAGTTGATTGATGCCTAAAATGGTCATAAAAAACAGAAAAACCCAAGATCCATATATGTTGCTGCTGCCATTGAAACCCCACCACACCCCCTTAACATGAAAAAAAGACTGTCTCGTGACATCAATCACCCAAAACCCTACCAAAGACCTTTCATCACCCCAAATTAGCAAATTTTAATCAAAAAATCAAGTTATCTCTAGTACCAGTGAGAACCTTATGTGGCTGCTATGTCACACCCTTCAGCTCCAAGATCTTCACCAAACACAACCAAAGAACATACCAAAAAATTAGTGAAAAATATTAGAATGAATGGAAAAAACTAGAAATAGTTGAAAATAAAAAAAACATGATATTCATAGAGTGGAATATTTTCATTCATCATCTCCGTTGACATCTCAACAAATAAAATCATCTCAGTACAATTGAGGAACCGATGTTATGCCATATCCTTCAGCTGTAATATCCAAACCACACATCCAAAGAGAATAACGACAAATATGTGAAAAATATATGCATGAATTGAAACTGGAATAAAAATGAATGAATGTATAAAAATGAAAGTATAAAATAACATTCATTTGTGTTTATCTTCCTTTTCAATGTCAACAATGGTAGTACCTGCAAAAAAAAATAATCATTCCAAGACAACATTGTATTTATTAAAAATGCAGACTTAGAATTAGTTTTGAAATAATAACTCACATCGTACCCATGGTACACATGATATTAGATTCTTCTAGTCAAGGGGCCTAATATTATCAATAACCCGGCTTACCAAAACCATCTTCAAGAACAAGACACGAAATTTGTAAACATCTAATTTGATAGTCAACTGGTTAGTCCATGCTAAATCATGAGCACAATTTTTCATAGGTCCCCATCATAATTGTAGAAACATGGGTCTTATCTGTAGTTGGACTAGTCTTGGAAAGACTAAAATCAGGGAGCTTTGGATTGAATTTATCATTCAGAAATGTGTTCAATGAAATTAAATTATATTATATTACTTGTGAGTAAATTAGTTCTTGTAAATTTATAATATGAGTATTATGAAACATTGATGATTGATGAATTGTACAATGATCTTGAAAACATGGCATTCACATGCCATGATGTACATTCATGTGAAAAATTGTACAGAAATGAACATAATTGTAGAGGCCATGTGTTCATGCCATGATTACTTGATCACATTTACGATACATAATTCAACACATAGCCATTATTAACATGAAAATATATACAAGACTTTACAGGCCATGGATATGTGATAGGACATGTGTCATGGGTAATATACCATGAGGTACAATATTGTACAGGCGATGTGTTCAATTTTTTAAGAAGTTGACACATGGCTTGAACATCAACCTGGAAGATTTCAACTCAAGCATGCATGCATAATTCATTGTGCTGCCTGCAATACAATATCACCATTACACAAACATGGGTCATATCAATTTTTTTATGTAATCTGACACACAACGTAGTTACCCAAGTTATGCTCAATGGAATTTATTGAACATGATAAATGTTACAATACATGAACAAAGGTTTATCAATATTACACCATTTTTAATTGAGGGAGATACATGAAAAAATATGAAAAAAATTAAAAGAAGCACATGTTAACTTATCCAATAATGAAAATGTGTCCTCTAGGAGAGACATAAATTGGGTTGTGTGAAGTACTCGAGAGAGACATGATGAGTCTTCAAATAAGCACACCAGCAGAGAAGAATCCCATTATTGATATCTTACTATCCTTGCACATCTCATCCCTGCAAGGAAAAGTGCAGGATCTCCCACAAGTTAGAGGTAAAACCTTATAATAGTTGAAAACAAGTAGCAATTCTGTGAAGAAAGATCCCCATATTATGAGTTAGCATGAGACCCTAACCCATTCAAGAGAGTCCAAGATTAATCAATTGATTAAACATTCATTGTTTGACCAACCAAGGTCTATATACAAATCATGGTGCCTAAATAAAAAAACAGCAGTCTCCCAAGAGAACATTAAGCTTTTCATTTCCAAGATGAAATCATCTAGACTATGAAAACTCAGAATTCATCATGAGTTGATCCAGAAACAAAAAGGTCCAGATTGAAAAGGGGTTATTAAAATTCCATAAAATCAGTACCCAGAAAACATGAAACAAATCCATTATCTCCCATGGAACCCGCAACACTAGTAGAGGTAAGCATAGGTGAATGAAAAACCAGAAAATAGGCTGAAAGAAACCACATACATTATATAGGTTATAATTGAATTCATATTGAATATAAATTTCATCAACTACTAGAATGTATTCATATTGAATATAAATTTCATATTGGATCTATATATTATACATAAGATATCATGGTATTAAAAAATATACATCATAATGTACATAAAAAAGGAAAAATGAATTCATATTATAAAAAAGCATATGGATTGAAACTAATGAGGACGGTGAAAAAGATGATATATTTTAGAAGAGTCAATCTGTTCACTTGATCAAAGAAATTTAGATGTGATTCTTTGTAGCTACAACAATGTAACACTCATGAAATGAACACTACTCAAAAATACCATAAAATTAACGAATTTAATCAAATGTACTTGGTTTAAACACACCCTAATAAGAAGTCCAACATTACTTCCAAATTCCTCACACAACGACCAACAAGTACTCCATTAATATGTTGATGAAAAGTCTGTATCATAAAATTTCTCAACAACAAATAAAAAGTAATTTGACAAATTTAATTAATGTGGAAACTAAAACTAATGGTTAACCATTAACAAAGTAAATATTAACTACATATTAACAAAGAAACAAAAATACAAATATCACATTAAATAATTTATTTTAAATAAAAAATAAATTTTAATTCATGAACATGAAATAATACCAATTTATAATCACATAAAAATAAATTTTTTATGTTTAAAATATAAGGAAAATTCATTTTAGATATAATCTTTTGTTTATAGTTTATCTATTAAATCGTTGACCACAAGCCATGCATTGTAAAAATTATTATAAGTACAAACTCTCAATATAAAATTCAATGGAATAATAGTTGGTTAATATAATAAAATGAATAGAATGAATTTAAACACCACATGAAATAGGGGTTGCATCTTAAACCAATCATTACCATCAATTTATCAATATATTACATCATGTATTGATAAGTTTCATTTGATTGAGAAATTGATGATAATATAATGGAAATAAGAGGAGGTTTACAAAACAAACTTATTTAAAGGAGGGAAAATATAGCCCTGCCAAACAACTCATCTGTGTTCTGCAAGCATGAACACCACCCATCAACAACCATTGAAAACTTAGAACACAATACACACCAACATATATTTGAACATTCTAATCTAAAATCAACCCAAACCCATATAACAATCAACTAGAATCATTCTAAAGAACCAGTATGAAAATCCAAGCATGGACATGAACCCACCGAGTATTCGACGACCAATCATCATATATGAATTCATAAAATGGAATGAGAATCATTAATTAGTCAACAAAAAATGAAACATTGAGGAATTACACACACCAAATCAATGAATAAAATTAAACCAAACCCAAAAATGGTTAAGCATTATTCATAAAATGGCCAAGAATTATCCACATCCTGAATATTCCATGGACAGTGGAGGAGGGAGTTGAACGTCTAAGGTTCCTCCAGGTTATCGTGCGTGATATAGACAGTAGGTGGAGACGCAGTGGTCGGGTTCGGAAAAGGTTGTGGAACACAGTGGTCTTTGATTTAGGGATGGTGGGTGGGATTCTCGGTGGAGGCTGTGGAGGATGGCGGTGCCTAGTGGATGGGTTGTCTGGTGATCTACAAGGTAGAAATTCCTAGACATTGGTTGATCTTCACAACGCGCGACAGAGTCTTCTCCCCAATGAAATAATGGGGAAAAAATATTTATCATATAATAAATTTTTATATAATTTATATGTAATAAATTTTTATAAAATTTATATATACTTTTAATAAAAAATTATATTATATACATATAATAAAATTATATATAAGTGATTTTTTTTATTTTTTTACTACATTAAATCTTCCAAAAGATAATCATTTATCATCATAAATATATGATTTTTTTCAAATATTTATAATTTATTATGTATCAATGAAAACATATGATTATATGATTTTATTAAAATATTTATAATTTAAAACATTTATAGAAAATAATATATATATATATATATATATTCGTTTTTTGGTAAAATATAATATGTTTTTGGGTAATTTATGGAAACTTATTTTTATATTGTAAAAAAATGGTGGTAATAACAATTAATAATAATAGAATCACTTGTTGGTAAAAAAATGTTGGTATTGATATTATAAAGTAATATATTTAATTATTGATAAAATATTTGTTGGTGTTAAATGATAAATGTCAATAGATATAACTATTGGTAAAAGCATGGGTTGGTACTTCAAATCCTTACCAATAAAATTTAATATCTGTTGGAATTGCTCATTTTTACCAATAGATATATTATCTGTCAATAAATTTTTGTTGGTATAAGCCTTTTTTTAGTGATACCACCAAAAGGTTTTCATGACACCTGAAATTGAGCTTAAATTACTGTACATACACTACATGGAGTAGACACCATATGAGGATTCAGTGCAGGTTCATTTGCTAGAGCAGAAAATAAGCTGATTTTTTAGAATGAGAGGGTATGACATTGACATCAAGACCAACCATTTCATGCTTAAGATGCCTAGAAAATAATTCCTTGTGAAGGAAATGAAAAAAAAATCATGATGAATAAGTTGGTGAGGAGAACTTCCATGTGGTTGTAATCCGAATATTTCCTTAAGACAAACAGGTCATGTAATTTCTAAGCCTACTTTCCATTTAAGGATTCCCCCCATCCCATGAATTGGGGGTTATCAAAAAACATAGAAGGCCTTTGGGATATTCGGTTTTGAGTTTGGGAGGTTTTTTTTGAATATTTTAATTCTTATGAGAGATAGGGAAACTTGTTTTCATCTTAAGTAATGAAAACAAATAAATGGTTCAAAAATGTGTAACATCCAACAGAAAAACTAAACATCTACTATTTATTTGGGTAAATTTTTATTAACTTTATCTATAAATTTAATGTAAATTAAATAATCAAATTTGTATTACAATTATTTATCTTTTTCATAGATAATTTCAAATTCCATTTCTTCTCTTTTTAGAGCTTCCAACACTGTATAGAGATGATGATGTTTTCAAAAAACCATTCTCGTTGAAAGCCAGATGACTGATGGAATCTCATCTGACCATTGTGGAGATTTCTTGTGATATAAAGGGTACATGATATTCCTCTAATCTCCCAGCCTTCAACGATGATATAGTTTTTTACAATAATATCAACGATTAAATATTGCGGGTTGATTCTTCAATAAATAAAGGTATTGGAAATCATGATAAAATTGTTATTTAAATGTAATTTAGATACTTTTCAATGTGTAGAATTCATCCACACCTCAATTTGACAGACGTTGTGATAGGTATGACTCCACACACTACCTTTAATTTTAATTTGACATAAATGTTAGTGAAGAGGGTGACTGACATAATCAAAAATGAGAAGAACTATTCAGATTGTATTGATACATTAATATAATGGTCCATATGTCATTGGCGACATGTATGAATTACCCAAACCTCAATATAATACATGATGTGTCTGGTAAAACTCAAAGGGTCTTTTTTTATTTAAAACAGACATTAATTTTAGTAAAAATGACATGAAACATAATGAAAACTTTGAAAAAACATTCAGATTGTTCTGATAATTTATTTAAATGATCTACAAGTAATTTTTGTTGTGTAGGAATCAACCTCACCTCAATATGATGCATGGTGTGACCTATATGAATATAATTGATTCTTTTACTTTAAAGTTTACATTAAATAAATTTAAATTGAACAGTTGACATAATGATAACTACGAAAATGCATTTGGGTTTTTTTAGTGCTTTAGAAAATGATCCATGAGTCATTTTTGATATATAAGAGTCAATCATACCTCAATATGACAGACATCATGAAATCTAAAACTCCATGTGTATATAATTATTTAAATTTCATATAAATTTAAGAAAAAAGATTAAGTGGCATACTAAAAACTATGTAATTGAATTTCAATTGTATTGATACTTGAGAACAATGATCCCCAGGTCATTTGTGATATATTGGAATGAAACAAACCTCAATACAATGCACGATGTCACGAATATGACTAAAAAAGTATATTTTTATTTAAAATTGACTATAATTTTTGAAAAAAGAACATGTGACATATTGAAATCCAAGATAACTCATTACGATTGGTTTGTTAATTTGGGACATTGATCCATGAGTCATTTGTGATGTGTATGAGTCAATAGCACCCCAATATGATGGACAATTTGACCAATATGACTCCATGTGTGTATATTTATTTAAAATTTACATTAAATTATCTATAAAAAAACATTTGACATAGTGAAAAATCAATAAAACCCATTAAAAAAATTTATATTCAGCAGAAAATTGATACTTGACTCATTTGTTATGTCTAGGTATTAAATCTACCTACATCTGATTCACGGTGTGACCAATATGACTAAAAGTGTATGTTATTTGTTTTAAATTTTCTTATTTGTTCAAAACATGTCACTAACTAAAATCAAAGATAATGAACTAGGATTATCTTGAAAATTTTGGAATGTGCTTCAAATGACATTTTTTATGTTTATAAATAAGTCTCACATCATACTGACAAAAGGTGCGCCTGTTAGGACTCAAAATTCATGTTTCCCATTTAAATGACATTTCAATCTAAAAAACTCAATTGGAATAATAAAAACAATAAAAATGGGTTATTATTGTATCGAGACATTAGGAAAATGATTTATTAAAAAGTTTGGCTAGGATGGAAGCATTTTAACCTCAAGATGATGCATTGTGTGACCGGTATAACTCCAAATTCCTCTTTTTATTTGAAATTGACATTATTTATTGTAAAAATAATAAGTGAAATACAATTAATAGAGTAAAAATATAAAATGTATTAATAATTTATGAAAATGAAATATGATTCATTACTATTGTATAATAGTCAACCAAACCTCAATATGATGCATTGTGTCACATGTATGACTCAAGTTCTGTCTTTTTATTTAGAATTGACATTAATTCATGTAAAAAATATGTGTCCAACTAAAACTGATAAAACACATTTGTATTTTTTTTATAATTTATGAAAATGATCCACTAGTCATTTTTGAATCATAGGAATAAATGACACCTCAATAAACAACATTATGTGATAGGTATGATTAAATGTATATGTTATCATTTTAAAATTTATATTTTATTTCAAAACATTTCACTCATTGAAAAACCTGAAATCACACTCCAATTGTATTGATAATTTTGGAATGAGAATCATAATTTATTTTTTATGTGTATAATGTATTCTAACATCAAATTTTTGCATGATTTGACCATACAATTTGAAATGAAATTTCAGTAAAAAACACAACTGGCATACTAAAAACTTAGAAAACACTTTCAGATTTTTCTGATACATTAGGAATATAATCCACCAGCAATTTTTGATAGATAAGAAGTATCTACACCTAAATCAGATGCAAGTTGTTATATGTAGAACAAAAAATGTATCATTTTTTAAAATTAAAATTAGTTTAAGTAAAATATCAAGTCATATAATAAATATAGAGTAAACCAATTAAGATTGTTTTGATATTTTAGAAAAACAATCTATAACTCATTTGTGACGTTTGGGAGTAAACCCCACCTCAATACTACACTCAGTGTGACCGGTATGACTCTAAATGTGTATATTTTATTATAAATTATAATTTTATAGTTGTATTCTTTTATATGAAGGTTTACTTTATTTCATTATAGTGTTACTAACATTATACTTTTATTCTTATATATTTGGAATATATTTTTTAGTTTGAGATGATTTGTTCATGAACTGATATCATTGGTCGACATTTTTAACGGGGTATCTTGGGAAACTAAAGATGAATCATTAATGTATTTAAACCATTGATTTATAATTATTAATTTAATAATATATAACATTTCATGAAACGTATATAGAATATTTTTTATGGATATATAATGAGAAAACATTTTTGTATTCTTGATTTCAATTAAATGATTATAGTCATGTTTTAATTTAAAAGTTATTTTAGGGTGTGATGTTATATTAAAAGTACATTGCTACCAAATAGGACTTTGTCAATGTTAGAAAGAGCTATAATAAATGGTGACCTTTACCAATTATTTTTTAATCCCAACTAATTACCACTTTATCATTCATTACTCCACAATGATAATGGTTACTCCCCCTATCATAATTGTGATTAAAATTTCTTCTTTAGAGCTATTTAATGATTGGTTGTGTGATGATATCGGTATTATGTATAGTAGTGTCTTTTTTTATTTGTTGTGAGGTGTCAATCATTAACCATTCTACATTACATATCAAATGAGTCAAATCTTATAATTCCAACTATATCACCATGACGATTGTATAGATTTAATCATGATCTCTATGTCTCCAACTTGTTAACAAATAATATTATAGGACACCAAAACATTTCTGACCAAAATATCACACTTTTATAAGAATACACAGAAACACACAAATGAAAAGATAGTAATAAAATTTTAATCATGCAATTTTTTTTACAATAATTGATTTTTTTAATAAATTAGTCATAAGTGAATAATATAACATGATTCATATTCTCTAATAAATCCCAAATAATCAAATAATTTCAATATTATAAATGATAAAAAAAAATATCCAATATCCATGTAATTAATAATGTTTCATATATATAAAAACTTTTTTCTAAATTTTAGATATATGTTTAAATATTAAATACTTTCAAAGAAACTTGCCATTCCTTATAAATGCAATTGTCCCTAAATAACAATTAACATATTATGAAACATAAAAATAATTTTACAAATATTGGGCATGTGATATATCCATTTCACTTTTCCTTTATAGTATTGACATGCATCCTTTGGAACATTGTATAATTTTTGTGGGACAAATTTTTCTCAATATAATGATAAATAATATGTTTTTATGGAAAAATTTTATAGTGAGTGGAAAAATACCTCTTCCATTTTACAAATTATAATGAAAAATATTATCAAATTCCTAATTGATTCATAAAAAATAACTTCTAAATTAAATATAAATTCTTCAAAGAATATAAATAAATATGATAACATAAATAAAAATTGTACTCTATATTCAGTAATGTTTTGAAAAATTATTATTTTATTTCATATATTTACTCAATATCTAATTATTCTTTTATAAAAAAGTAAAATGTCACCAATGAATAATATGGAGACAACTAAAGCAAGAGAATATTTCAAGAATTATATATATATATAATAATAATATTCATATATCAACCAAAAACTCACTCTAAAATATCAGATCAAGGAATAAATAATTTACAAATGAGTCATATAATTTCTATTATCCACCACTGTTCATGAATTCTACTATATTAATTACTCATTATTAATGCTCCTTTCATCCTTTAATATATCCCTTTGAAAAATTAATCATGTATATTCTAATTTCACCATAATTAATATATATTATACATCCACCATTATAATATTTTATCGGGAAGAAAAATTCATTATCTCTTAATAATGAAGTCAATGGGTTATCACTATGAACCAAAATCTATACCTTCCACATATTCCAATATCATTGAATCTAATAGTACTCCAATAATTTATTTATTTCTAATTTTAGAAAAAATAATTTTGAAGTCTTCTGTCAACAATGATACACCGAATTAATTAACATGATTTACTTCTCTGTGCCAAATAAAAATTTGACACCAATAATCGAAGAAATTAAAAACGAATATTGATAAAATATGAATACTTATTAATAATGATATACCTAAAATAGGTAATTAAATAAGTTAAGATCGTAATCCATATTTTCAAACATGTAAAATAGATATTTTTCGCAGAATGAGGTTCGATTGGATACCATAATTGTTTATAATCATGTATGAAATTATATTTTTATCTATGGTCCATTAATATATATAAAAACCCAATCATATATATACCTTTTCAAGATTATTAATGAATATATTAATTTTATATCTATAAAATAGTGATATGGGTTAAGAAAGTACAGAATTTTTATACTTAACAATAATAAAAAAATGAATTTAATAAATATAATATTTTTTCTATTAATTCCTAAAATAAATGAATAAAATATATTTCAATAATATATATAATTAGTTATATTGAATCATAAGTATTAATTATATAATTAATATTTTATGAAACAATTTAAATGTGACATTTGTGAATAATGTATTGACATTATAGACAATCTATCTTGAGTGGTTTTAAAAAGGTTATTTATCAACGGTGAGAGGGACAATGGTATTTTTAGGATTAATGATTTATGTGACTGACAAATAGAGAGAATGGTTTTTGTTTTTTACATAAAAAATATTTTTTAAATGAAAATATAAAATTATGATTTGGTACACTTAAATACCCAAAAACCCAATTATCGACAAATTATAATATTTTTAAATCTACCTTGAAAATCATTTTTAAAAAATAAAAATTGGTATATATATTTTAAATATAATTTTTTAAATTTTCAATTCTTACTCTACTTTTAAAATTTCAATAAATTACCATTTTATTGGAACCATAATCACAAAAATAACATAGTTGAAGCTAATTAATAATTTTAAATTGTGAAATCATATATTCACAAACATTAAGACCGACCTACCATCACTCTTCTAGAGAACACTAACTAATATTACCTAAAATATTATAAATAGTTTTCTTCAATATAATTATAAATTAATTATAAAATTTATATATGGATATAATAGAAAACGAAGGAAAAGTATAAAAGGGACTAAAATAAACTATCATAACTAGAGGTCTTTCTTTTTTTTGGATAGTCAGATATTAGGTACCCACTAATATGGTTGGTTGACATTTAAATTCCAAAAAGTATTGGAAATTAATAACCTATTAATCACGGATATCTAAATCATGAACTCCAAAATGAGGAATTTATTTTTATAGGAAAAAAATATATTTCTAAAATGATTCATTGTGTCATTTAAAAGTATTTAATAGTTTTCAAAAGGTAATTGATCATAAATATTTCAAAATAAATACATAGATAACAATTTGATTGACTTTTAATCAAACATTTCACAAAAAATGATAAAGGTTTTTAAATAAATACTATATAGAATATGATAATATATTTAATGTAATATTCAATGACTATTACGTAGGAAGAAAATACATTAAATTTGTAATATATATTTTTTTTATATAAACAATATTATAAAAAATAGTAACATTGTACATGAGACTCTAGAATTTTGGGAAATAAATAATCAACATCATTAATATCGAAATAATTATCACGATTTTGTATTAATAAATTAATGAATCTGTGAAAAAAATATAATTTTACAAAACAAATCAAATCAATATTTGTGACGTATAATCTTGAATTTCATTCAAAACAAATCATGAATTAATTGTGATACATAATTCATGATAAAGGATTTTATTCCTAAGATATCAAAGCCATATACATTATATGAATTATAAAATTCTTCTAAAAAATAGTTCTATAAGGTATTAAGGTGAGATATATATATATATATTAGTGGAAATTAGTTATGTATTCTGACTTAGTCAAATACTGAAATCAAATTCCTCAATCTAGCTTATACCAACAAAACATATGAAAAATTAAAACCTAGATGAATAACATGTGATTAATGTACAATATGATACAACTTATTTTATGATAGAAGATATAAAATAACTGTATTATTAATTAATTATGTTGGTCAAATATATATCTCTCACTTCATGAAAAAATCACATCAAAATACATTGATGAATTCAAAAATAGTTATGAAGAATATTTGTCACTAGTAATGCCTCATTTCTATGATTACATTTTTCAAATAATATTATTAAACAATACTAATAAATTGAATTATATGTAATTAAAATACTACAAAATAAATTCTATTATACAAAATCATACTCATGTAAAATTTGGAAAGTAATGGAAAACCAAAATATTGAGGATAATTAATAAAATATACATCATATGACCATATTTGACCATAATCTATGACATATTATAAAACTTTATTTCCAAAAAAATGATTTAACTATAAATAGTGAAATAATCGAATTAAATACTATATATAGTCAATAAACATGTGATGCGTAATCAAAATATATGACATAAAAAGTTATATCCTTGTCAAAATAAATATCAATCAAAGATAACACAGGGGCTGGATCATGAACATACATCAATTACATATTATATCATTGTAACATTTTTTTAATATCCACATTTCATTATTATTTACTTTTATCCAAATCATTAAATACATTTCATTAAATCATTTTAGGGGTTTGTGATAACTTTTTATCATCATCAGCTAATTCACAATCACATACACACATTTTCTATTTTTTTGATTCAGAATAACAATGTATAATCTATATAGTAGGTTCAAAATTCCATTATAGATAGTCACAATAATTTCATTACTTTCTAAAAATATTATATTTCATATTATATAATTCAATGTTAGTCCAATTAAGTAATTAAAAAAATAAATACATCACTATATCATTCCATTTTAAACTACCAATTACAACAACACTTATGTAATAATAATATTTACATTAATATTTTTATGAAAGATTATCATTTGAGGGTTATTTGTTTTAAATTACTTTATTCAACCCATAATATTAGGAAAAAAATAAAAAAATCATTTTACGACTAATATTATTTATTTATCATCTATTATTATTACTCTAATGGAATGATATTATTTTATCTCCTCCTATAAAGTATATTATTCTAAACTCATATAACCTGATTTTTATGATGTCATGGTAATTTTTCTTATTATTTATAGAGATAATGATAAATACATCGTATATTAATTATGTTTCTATTCCACCATATACAAGTATAGATAATATTATACCATAATTAATATATTACACCACCCATAATCATTTATCCATGTATTAATTCTCCTTACATCTGTAGACTGATCGTTAATATTTGCATATGATTGACCATAGTATATTTATATTGTTTTGATATATATTGATTCATTATATTTCGGTGATCACAAATTATATCAAGTTTTTACAAAAAATATACAACACCATAAATTCTTTCATTCCAATAAAAATTTATTTTTATGTTAGAGAATTTATAGATAGAAACATATGTGGTTATATTTAACCCATATGTAAAAAAATTTATCCACATAAGAACAAATATTAAAATTTTAATCATTATTTTGATACTTGTTTTGTGGTTTATGTGATTACTAAAAAATGAAATCTATTATATTTATATATTTAATGTCTCATTATTTTTATATAATGGATGAGTTTTTACACCTTTATAATATAATGTTATTCATTGTATTTTTATTATAAAATGATTCATGATCTTATATAAATTTTGGCCCCCTAAAGACAACATAACCATTCACATACCATTGGATCATGATGAGAAGAAAATATGAGTGAGAACATAATATCTAATAAAGGGGTAAAATTTTCAATGAAAATTGTATAATTTATAATAATTAAATAATAAAATTAATTAAATTAGTAGTTAATCAACAATAAATGTTGAAAAAATGAATCAAAGGAGTGATAATAAATAATTCTAATAATATATTCATATTTTAATGGTCCCACCATTTTCCACGACCTGTCCCCCTGACCCCGTGCTGTGACTACCCCATGCCAGCCTTCCATAGGCCAGGGGCTGGAGAATAGCACCAAAAGGCGAATTCCATAAAACAATATGTCATTGCCTTTAATCCGATATAAATGCACTATATGAGAACACAATAGGAAGAAATTGTGAAGTAAAATGATATAGAAATGGGAGTGTTGAATGTAAAAGGGACCTGAATACAAACCCAACTGAAAGTACGAGTACAAATGAAAAGTTAAAATACAACAAAAAGGAACAATAAAAATAAATAATGAAAGGAAAATACTAAGTCGTCCTCTAAGGATCCTAGCTGAAGGATAGTTACTGATCGCCTCCTCTGCACTCCATGCCCACCTATATCCTTAGTGTACCGCCTAGTCCGGGCTCTCTCAACCCTCAGCTCAACTGCCCATCAATTACAAAATACACAACAATGAGCCTTTGTATCATATTCAGTGGTGAGTACTACGGTATTCCGTAGGGACCCATGGACCCCCGATGGTCTCTCAAAATTATCTAAGGAAAACCAAAACGCATGATATTAATCATGAAGCATAAAGAAATAGGCACAGCTCAATTATAGTCTCAAAAAAATCTTGGTATACAACTCAGAGAAATAGGATTATGATTCTGACCCTCACAGGATCGCTATAAATGTTGATAGCTAGCCACATAATATATAGGCCTGGGAACAAGTGACATTCCCAGTCACAACGTCGAACACCTCAACTACTTGAGAACTCCTCCTCAAATATGTACAGTGGGCCTGCTTCATCACACATTGGATCTTTCCACTATCCTTGTACTGCTGAGGTACTCCTCTGATTGAGTATCGTGGGTCTGTCACAACGTCACATAGGGGTGCTCCCCAAAGGGGTCTACCACGTCAAACAGAGGTGCACCCCTCGTGGCCTGCTGATGTACTTATAATATTGATTATCATGGTTATGCCACATCACACAAAGTTTCTCCCCAACATGGGTCTTCCATTTCACATTGGGGAACTCCCCATTGGGACTTTGATTCACTTCGAGCCGAAACTATCAGCAGTGGTGAAGTCTCATCCAGTCACAGGGTTCAGTACGTAGCGCGCTTTAGAGAACCGCTCCAAAAACCATCGTTCATATCAAAACCAACATTAAGTCTCATGAATAGGTAACACAATGATCATTTGTGTCATAGGGGAACCAATGCATAGATGGTACGTTAATTGGATGCATGGTGTATATGTTATCAGCATTTCGGTGCTGAGGGCTCGGTAGGATTCTGGTCCGATCCAACCCAGTTGTACACCAATATTCTCAAAAACACTCATGGAGTAAGAAAAAAGTACTATATCACTCCAAGGATCCCAATTCCACAGATGGTTCATCTAACATACATCTGGTTTAGAAGGTAGCGCCAATTTTGTGAAACTGGTCATTATATTGTCCGGGTCTGGTCTGCCTCGGTTGGACTGGCCTAACCATGTTCATCATGGGATGACCCATATAAATCTGAGTAGACCCAGCCTAACTCATATCTATCCCAACCTGGGACATCCCAAACCTCTAGTCTCAGCCCGATCTGGCTGGGCCGTAGGTCATGTCGTTGGGCTGTTGGGCGGTGGGTCATTCCTCTGGGCTGACCCAACAGTTCCACCAGTCTGGAGGCATGTCCGGATATAGATAATATGGCACAGATCCTTGTCAGTGGGTCAAACCATGGGGGATTACCCAAAAAATATCCATGTGGCACAATAGGTCTTTCATGTTGCGACCGACATGAAACAACATTGTCCTCAGGAATGCTGCTAGCGAGCGCCCCCTCCACCAGCTTCTGATCGATCTGGAAGACCCTGCTCCCACCATGACCAATTTAGGCCATGTCCCTACTACTGTAGAGGGTTCGCCCCACCTTTTTCAAATTTCGTCGTTGTAGAGACCCAAAGCATGATATAAATGGACATTACATTACCTTTACGAAATACATAATACATAACAAAAACATACACACACGGACCATAATAGTATAGTGTCTTTGGAAACTCGGAATATAATCTTCTATTCATGGTGAAAGATCATCAACATCTCACATAAATATCTTCCCCTTTTTTATTTCTTACCTAAAACCTTTATTTATATCCTGGGGAAAAGAAAACATAAAAAGGGTTAGCTCAAATTCTCAGTAAGGGTAATGATGGAGAAAATAAAACAAACCATATATATTTGCACATAAAAACATCAACATAATGTTTAAACATCAAAATCTTGTTCAATGACATAAAACATTGTAGTATGTCAGGCATAGATCATAAAGAAACATTTATAATGATAAAATAGCATGGAAATAAAACATGTAATTGTGGAAAACCATTAATCACATGATATGATTTCCATAGTAGCAAAGGAATTTCTACCAAGACCATCTTAGTAGACAAAGTCCCTTTCTGAATCGAGTTCACTCCTCGTTCCAGTCCTATATTGCTGAACCTGATTAAATTACCATTCCAACCATGTCTATCTCATGAGATATAAATATTTACCAAATTCATTAGAGGGAGATATAGCTCCCACCCATCTCATAATATAATCATTCTTTTTTGTTCCACAAAATCATGAATCATACATCATAGCAAAACCCATGTAATAGAATGGGATTCTTAAACATCATACCATTATAACATAATAAAAAAATCTTATACAATTTAATCATAAGAAGAATAAATCCATGTAAATAATCGAGACATTATACTCGAAACATAAACATATTAAATAACATCATTTTAGATGGAAAATAGTTTTGATAAAACACTTGAAATGAATTCTTGAGAAATATATCATTTTTTCTTCAAAATCATTTTCTTTTCACAAAATGCCATGTAATTTTAAAAGAAAAGGGTATTGTTGAAAATAATCATGCAATCTTGTAGAGGAAGCATATTTAAAAGGAGGCGTTATGAAACTGTAAAAATCTGTTCACGCCGTATAAGTTAAAAATAACATTCTCCTCATACTTTTGTCGGAAAAGTCAAAAAGTACCTTATATGTTAACCAAAAGAAACTATTCCATTTATACATTGTGTTAACAAGTCAATAAAGGTTAAAAATGAATTTAAAATTTCATGGAACAATAGTAAACATTTTATGAAAACATTTTTATAAAACATGGTCATGGATGATAAACATAACCCCAGTAAATACTTACGTATAAGAAATATTGGATAAAAAATGAGATTGAACATTTATCCCTTACCTTAGGTCTGATATGCTTCGTACGTATCCAAAACTCATGTATAATGATTTAAATAATATCATTTACTTATTAAAGATTCATATTCATTTTTATAATATTATATATGGTTCACTTATGACTTTATATTACCCATTCTTTTATAAATTCAATGTTAAAGCAGCGTTTTGGGTAAAATTGTTTTATTTATCGTACGTGTTTGGACTTGTTGTTCATGATATTATCAATACTTATATCTTGATTTACTTAATTAAAGAATTTAAATCATGATTTATATATCATATATATATTCAGTACATATATATATATGAATATATATAATAGATAGATAAATGAAATGAAATACACCGTTCATGGAGACGGTAGTCCGTACGTACGCATGAATGCTGTTTTTCATTTCTTTATTGAATAGAATGAAATTAATTAGATGAAATACATATATATATAAAAATTTACAGTAGAATTATTATGTAATATATATCATTATTACTTATTATATGAACATTATAATCATTCTTGAATTGTTAACATGGAAAATGAATCTCATCGCGTCGTGGAGACGGTAATCCGCACGTACGCACGAGCGATGATATCATTCCCATATTTATAGAATGGAATTTTAGGGGATGATATAATATAATAGAATAAGTATTATGTTATAATAAACATATATAGTAATTCTTTACACCATTATACACATTCATGTAAGGTGGTGGTGGAAAAACAGATTACACCACAACGTGGAGACAGTATTCCGTACGCACGCACACGCCGTGATTTCATTTCCGTATTGTGGATAGAAGATGAAATTGGGTTGTTTCATATTTATAATAACTTTTCAGTATATGAGTAATGCTTATGTTATTAATTTATGATGAAACATATAAAGAAGATTAAGTAGAAGAAGAAATAAAATGGAATGAATCGGAAAAGGATATTACCCCTTCATTGATGCGCCTCAACTTAACCTCCTCTTATGGCACTAGGGTAGGTCTTCTAAGGAGACCAGAACCTCTATAATGTTTATAGGGAATATTATAACAGGAAATGTTCATGGTTTGGCCGAGATTCAAGGGTCAAAACGGTGTGAAGTGAATAGGGAAGGGGTGCCCTTTTTATAAGGGAGGAGAGGAGCATATTAGGAAAACATAAAATATTATTTTATAATAAAGTCATATTAGGTTTTTAATAGCTACAAATTGATTTACTTCAAATTTAAGGTTGGTATGGGTCTAAAGCCTCTCATCCAATAGGTTTTATACAAGATTAGGTTACTATTTTATCCTTATCATTTAGATTTAACTCTATGTTAAATAATATAACTTTTACCGTGTCTTTTTGTTTTCTTACACTATATGGTTAATAAACATAATATAACAAGAAAAAATAACTCCAAGTGGTTAATTATTAATATATATATCTTTATCTAAGTCATTTGGATGAACCATATATTTTTAGGAATAAAATAACAATTAATAATATAATATTTTTAAAAAAACTATTTTATGTCAATTTTGACACTATTTGGTACATTATTTTTTCTAAAAATCATAACAGCATGATTAGTTCGAAAAAAGTTAATTAAATTAATATTAACATGACATATTAACCTTTAAAATTAGTTCAATTCATAAAAAGTCAAAAATTACATTTATTTAGGGATTTATAACATCAATTATGTTAATATTTTATTAATAAGGTAATTACTGCATCATCATTGTGTCATAAATAAATTAAAATAATTAATGTCTAAAAATTATAAATAAAATACCATTATTTGGGAAATATATATGGATTTATAATAAATATTTACAGTTGAATTTATCTTATTTATAACCATATATTAAAAATGTTTTAGTTATTAAACATTGATTTTAATTATTTTAATTATTCTTTAAATAAAATAATAATAAATGTCCTAATCTAATCCAAGTGGACCTAAAGGGTAATTTGTAATCCTAATGTTGTTTTAGGTCTAATTAAACATATCCAAAAGAATTAGGACATGTGTTACGGTAATAATAATATCATTTTTCCCTTAATTACCCTATTTAGTTTTAACCGTGGAAAATAAAAGTAAAAACATACTATTCACCAAAAATTATTTTTATCTTATTGAACCACATATTACTCATTGATATTAACCGTATTTCCTGGATTTTTGAAATTCCACTCACATAAGCGGTAACATTATGTTTTATGTAAACTTTCAAACTCTCTAAGGAGGTGGGTAAAAGACGGTGAAAAGTTCAATAATATTTTTATATGTCTAAAATTATTATAAAATGACTCCAATAAATTAAATTGAACATATATAGGTATTATATATCAATTTTTACCTAAAATAAATTTAAATATAATAAATAATTATTTATATAAAAAGCCGGTTTTTAAATAGTAAACCAGTGTTCTAACTATTCATCAAAAATTGAAAGTTTTCAGAAAAATACGAAAAATTCACCCTAGGCTAATTTCGATATTATGAATCTAAAAATGAGGTCCATTTTGAAATATAAAATTTTTCAAATTTCAAAAATTGGATATTAATATTCATAACAGCATGTTCATATTAATATTATAATAATATCTCATTTAGTTAAACATGGTATTGCGTACTACACACGCTATCGAAGAAGGTCTTGATTGTGTGTAATGAAAGCCAAGTCATGGATGTTTCTAGTGAAAGCTCTGTTTAGTGTTGCGTATAACATAATCAAAACTTCTTTCTTTTATACATTAAACCAAATCTATACTTAATGTTGTGTTGAATAATTTCCAAAAAACGAACATGCAATTGTGTATAACATGAGCCATGTATAGTGTTGCGTATACTGCAAGCTAATACGGTATTGCTTATAATTCAAGATAATCTTGGTGTAGTGTATAATAGAATACATCAAAGAAATTAAAAGTAATGTATCTCATAAAATCTTGGGGTGTTCTATTCTACCCCCCTTAAAATGAATTTCTCCATCGAAATTCGTCAGGGTTATAAATGGTTTATTACTTGAGAGTTTCTTTCATAGAAACCAACATCGTAAAAAGGAATACTAAAAAATACTTTTAAAAATTAACGTTAGAAACATGATGGATAACCAAAGTAACTCATCACTTGTATTCCCACATAGGAGATCATACGAGAAAATATTGATATGGAAGAGAAATCTAAACATCATGTTCTGATGGAGAGTGGTAGAGAACAGGGCTATGAAAAATCCAACATTCACAAAGCCATAAAATTGTGATGATTTAAGGAAAAATCCGATACATCAGATATGAGGGCACTAGGACAAAATTTTTGGTTTTCAAGATCATTTCCCTAATGTTGAATTTTTTTTTGAATTAAATGAAATAATTACTTGATTTTGGTACAATGTAACTATTTTTGTGCCTTTAACAATTTCCACTTCATCTCTTAAAGAAATGAAGTTGAATTTTTCTTCCGTGAAGTGTTAGTAGATCATGTGATTGAATGATAGGTCATTCCATCTGTCTCAAACATTAGGTTAGCAAAAGTTATCAAATATACATAATTCAATCTATAGTGAGATTAATCTTAAATGATTCCAAAAATGGACTTTTACTTCATCTATACTACTTAATAAAACTAGTTTCTACTAAACAGGGACTTCCTGTAGGCCATTGGTAGACGATAAAGGCATATCTCACTTCGGTTGTCGGTTCGATTCTCACAAACTTTTCCGACACGACGGGTTGTCACCCTTCCTATAGGTTGTCCTTTTTCTAAAACTACATTATTATAAAATTCCATAAATAATATTGAAAAAAGTTCTAGCCTTAAACAATACTGACTTATGTCCAAAATAATCCATTCTAATCATTAGGATTATCAAAAATACTTATGTCCATGCTCATATTATAAAAAAACAATTATTAGAAATGTCATCTACCGAGCATGTGAATACCATCATTTATTATACGATATATCTTGTTGGTCACATTATAGACATTTGAATACCTTAATCATGTATTCTCTTGAAAAATGAATACCCATTGAACCTTAGTGAAAACATGAATGCTGTCAAAATTTAACACTTTCCACATACCAAAATCCCTAAATTTCTATACACTCAAACCATAATATAACGTTGTCCTTATATCAATCATGAGCTCATTTCATTTTTTTCTTTATCCCTTCATTATGTGCTTGTTATCTTCTTTCCAAAAATATTTCAATCACTTTTCATGGATACTTGTAAAATATAATTATTGAAAACCAGAATTAACCAACACATAGATATTCCAATATTTCATGAAAGTACCACAAAAACATTATTTTTGAATGACAATACATAAACATTTCAAACCATCCTTTTCAATGATTTTCATGGAATACTTAATTCCTTGATTTAGATGTAACCTCTTAGTTCCGAGCATTGAGTTCAGTAATGATCGTGTTCTCCACAAATAAGACATAGAACTCCATGACAGTCTGTCACTCTGTAACCCTTTTCCCCACACAGATAACAACTTCCCCTCCATTTGAGGTATTCCTCAAGGTTCTTCTTCCCTTATTTATAAATCTGAATCTTCATTTCCTTATGCTCCTCACCATGCAAATATGCATAAAATTCCATCTTCCTCTTATTTTATGACTTAGGAATACAACTAAAGTTCACCTTGTTAATAATATATTGAGATGACTGATTTGACACAATCACAATATCTTTCTCTCTAGGAATTACACAATTTCTTTGATCATGGTCACCTATTTGTCCCTCATATTCAATGTTAAAACAATTCGTTCTAGGTCCCTCCATTGACTAAAACCAAAAACCAATGTGTAAGTAATAGTTAAAATATCGAGGAACCACATAATCATAAAAAGTCACTTATGGGATGTCTAACTTATCACATATTCTTTAATCCATGACACCTTAGGTTCACCCTAGGTTATTCATGATTGTAAGAATAATTATAGTACTGTAACATGTAGTTATACTAAATCATAGGGACATCCCTAGATATACCCTAAAAATATCTCTAGGAATATCACTAATGTTTTCGCATCCTAGTTTCCAAATGTTAACTAAAACTTTCCTCTAATACCAACTGTAGAAACACAAATCTTGACGTACATGGACATTACATTACTTTTTCAGAATACATAATAGTTAACAAAAAACCGACACACAAGGACCGTAATAGTTTAGTGTCTTTGGAAACTCGGAATATAATCTTCTATTCATGGTGAAAGATCTTCAACATCTCCCATATTGATCTTCCCCTTTTATTTTATTACCTAATACCTTTCTTTATATCCTGGGAAAAAGAAAACATAAAAAGGGTGAGCTCAAATGCTCAATATGGGTAATCATGGGGAAAATAAAACAATCCATATACATTTGAACATAAAAACATGAAAATAATGTTTAAACATCAAAATCATGAGAAATGACATAAAATATGGTAGTACGTAAGGCATAGATCATAAAGAAACATTAATAAAGATAAAATATCATGGAAATAAAACATGTAATTGTGGAAAACCATTAAGCACATGATATGATTTCCATAGTATCCAAGTCATTATTGCCAAGACAATCTTAGTGGACAAAGTCCCTTTCTAAATTGAGCTTACTCCTCGTTCTAGTCCTATATTACTAATCCAAATTAACTTACCATTCCATCAATGTGTATCTCATGAGATATACATCTTTACACAATTCATTGGAGGGAGATAAATGTCCCACCCATCTCATAATGAAATCATTCTTTTGTGTGCCACAAAATTCAGGAATCATACATCATAGCTAACCCATGTAATAGAATGGGATTCTTAAAAATCGTACCATCATAATATAATCCATAAATAAACCGAAACAGTATTATCATAAGAAGAATAAAACCATATTAATAATGGAGAGATTATACATGAAACATAAACATATTAAATAATGTCATTTTAGATGGAAAATAATTTTGATAAAACACTTGTAATGAATTCTTGTGGAAAATATCCTTTCTTCTTCAAAATCATTTTCTTTTCACAAAATGACTTGAAATTTTAAAAGAAAAGGGTTTTTTTTGAAAATAATCATGATATATTGTGGAGGAAGCTTCTTGAAAATGAGGCGTTATGAAACTGTAAAAATTTGTTCACACTGTAAAAGATAAAAATAACATTCTCCTCGTACTTTTGTCGGACAAGTCGAAAAGTAACTTATATGGTAACCATAGGAAAGATTCCATTTATACAATGTGATAAAAAGTCAAAAAAGGGTAAAATTGAATTTAAACATTCATGGAACTATAGTAAACATTTTAGGAAAACGTTTTTAGAAATCATGGTCATGGATGATAAACGTAACCCCAGTAAATACTTACATATAAGCAATCTCGGATAAAAATGAGATTGAAAATTTATCCCTTACCTTAGGTCTGATATGCTTCATACGTCTCCAAACATCCTATATAATGATTTAAATAATTTCATTGAATTTTTACAGAATCATATTCATTGTTATGATATCAAACATGGTTCACTTATGACTTTATATTACCCATTCATTAATAAATTCCATGTCAAAGAAGCGTTTTGTGTAAAATCGTTTTATTTATCATATGTGTTTGGACTTGTTGTTCTTGATATTATTATTACTTATATCTTGATTTAATTACTTCCAGAATGTAAATCATGATTTATATATCATATATATATATATTCAGTACATATATATAAATATATAATAGATAGATAAATGAAATGAAATACACCGTTCTTGGAGATGGTAGGTCGTATGTACGCATGAACGTTATTTTTCGCTTCCTTATTGAATTAAATGGAATTAAGTAGATGAAATAAATATATATATACATAAATCTAGTATAATTATTATTTCATATATTTCCTGATTAAATATTATATATACTTTATAATCATTCTTGAATTATTAACATGGAAAATGAATCTCAACGCGTCGTGGAGACGGTAATCCGTACATACGCACGAGTGATGATATCATTTCCATATTTGTTGAATGAAATTGTAGGGGATGATATAATATCTTATAATCAGTATGATTTTATAATAAACATATATAGTTATTCTTTACACCAATATACACATCCAAGTAAGGTGGTGGTGGAAAAATAGATTACACTATGGCGTGGAGATGGTATTCCATACGTACGCACGCGCGGTGATTTTATTTCCGTAGGATGTATAGAATATGAAATTAGGTTGTTTCATATTTATAATAACATTTAAGTATATTAGTTATACTGATGTTATTAATTTTTGTTGAAACTGATAAAGAAGAATAAGTATAAAAATAAATAAATTGGAAAGACTCGTTAACGGATATTACCTCTTCATTGATGCACCTCTTCTTAACCTCCTCTTAATGTAGTAGGGCTTGGTCTTTTGAGGAGACCAGAGCCTCTATAATGTTTCTCAAGAATATGATAATGGAAATGGGCAGGTTTTTTCTGAGCTTCAAGGCTCAAAAGGGTGTGAAGAGAAGAGGGAAGTGGTTCCCTTTTTATATGGGAGGAGAGGGGCACCTTAGGAAAACTTAAAATATTATTTTATAATAAAGACATATTAGGTTTTTAATAGATCGAAATTGATTTATTTAGAATCTAATGTGGTGATGGGTCAAAATCCTCTCAAAAAATAGGTTTCAGACACGTTTAGGTTACTATTTCATCCATATCATTTAGATTTACCTCTAGGTTAATTAATTTAACTTTTACCGTGTCTTTTTGTTTTCTTAGACTCTATGGTTAATAAACATTCTATAAAAATCTAGACGAATCCCAATTGGTTCATTAATAATATATATATCCTTATCTAAGTTGTTTGGTCGACCCTTAGACTTTTCGGAATAAAATAACAATTAATAATATAATATTTGTTTTAAAAACTATTATATGTAAATTTTGACACTATTTGGTACTTGATTTTTTTTCAAATCATAACAGCATGATTAGTTATAAAAAATTTAATAAAATCAATAATAACATGAAATATTAACCTATAAAATTATTGGTATTAATAAAAAGTCTAAAATTACATTTATTTATGGATTTATAACATCAATTATATTAATATTTGATTACTAATGTAATTACTGCATCATCATTGTGTCATAAATATAATAAATTATTAAATCTCTAAAAATTATGAATAAAATACCATTACGTAGGAAATAATTTTATCTTTCCCATTAATATTTATAGTGTAATTTAGCTTACGTATAACCCTATATGAAAAATGTTTTAGTTATTAAACATTGATTTTAACTATTTTAATTATTTTTTTAATAACATAATAATAAATGTTCTAATCTAATCCAAGTGGACCTAAAGGGTAATATTTTATTCCTAAGGTTGTTTTTTGTCTAATTAAATTTATCCAATATAATTAGGACATGTGTTAGGGTAATAATAATATCATTTTTACCCTTAATTACACTATTTACTTTTAACCGTGGTAAATAAAAGAAAAAAAGTTACTATTCACCAAAATTTATTTTTAACTTATTGAACCACATTTTACTCCTTTATATTAAATTTTTCTCTTGGATTTTCGAAATTCCACTCATAGAAGCGGTAAAATTATGTTTTATGAAAATTTTCAAACTCTCCTAGTAGGTGGGTAAAAGACGGTGAAAAGTTCAATAAAATTTTTATACCTCTAAAATTAATATTAAATGACTCCAATTAATTACATTGAACCTATATAGGTATTATGAATCAATTTTGACCTCAAATATATTTAAATAAAATAAATAATTATTTATTTAAAAAGTTGGTTTTTAAATAGTAACCCAGTGTTTTCACTATTCATAAAAAATTGAATGTTTTCCGAAAAATACCAAAAATTCACCCTTGGATAATTTCGATATTATGAATCTAAAAATGAAGTCCATTTTGAATTATTAAATTTATAAAATTTCAAAAAGTGGTTATTCCTATTCATAATGGTTAGTTCATAATAATATTATCATAATATCTCGTTTAGTTAAACTTAGTATTGCGTACTACACACGCTATCGAATAAGGTATGGATTGCGTTTAATGCAATCCAAGTCAGGGCTGCGTGTAGTGAAAGCTCTGTTTAGTGTTGCATATAACATAATCAAAACTTTTTTCATTTATACATTAAACAAAATCTATACTTAATGTTCTGTAGAATAATTTCCACAAAACGAACTTGAAATTGTGTATAACACGAGCCAAGAATAGTGTTGCGTATACTGCAAGCTAATACGGTGTTTGGTATAGTACAAGCTAATCTTGGTGTAGTGTATAATAGAAGACATCAAAGAAATTAAAAGTAATATATCTCATAAAATTTTTGGTGTTACAGTCGTAGCTGGCTGACCTTTCTAGTAGAGCACGAAGACGCGCCACACCGTCACTCGTGACCAACTGGTGCACTGGACACCTTCATTCAGACATCATGGCTGATGAGATGTGTCCTCCTTTGTTCATTGGCAGTGCCCAACGACACACTTCACCTACACCGGAGCCGGCCGGTGCAGGCCGCTCTTATGCTCGCCGCGACTTTGTGTTGCGACCTCCTCTTGCGGCGTGTGTCGACGCGCTTTCCCAAACGTAGCCGGTCAGTATTGTCATGCTGTCAATGTTCCATAGAAGTGAACATTTAGTAAAATAGTGAAGGGTTCAGGTCTGTTTCATTAGGCCCACGACCTTCACATTAGCTCGCATCCATGAGGGGGGTTAGGGGTTTAATAATCAATTGAATTAAACAATAACCACAAAACCCACAAGTTTACCATGCTACAACAACCCACAAGAACAAATTAAACATGGATTAACATGTTAGTTGGTTGGTCCGTGTTTTTTGAATTATTCAATATCGAGGAAGATGAAATCATTCAAAAAGTTTTAATGAATAAAACACTTACGCCATAACCCATTGGAGAGCGTCTGTGGCTTGAAGGTTGGTAGGTTTTTTTTCGTTCCCGGAATTGAATTCCAATGACACCACTCATACTCCATCCTTTGGTTTGTGGTTCAGTGTCTTATGTCACCTCCCGCTAGGTTTTGCTCCGTCCTCTAAGGTTTTGGCGTCACAGTGATCCTTCAGCACTTTGTTTCTTGGGAAGCAATGCAGATACCCCTCCCCAAGATCTATATATATATATATGAGAGGGGGAGGGTATGTAAAAACATTGGAATTAAATGGGGAAAAACATTTTGGATACTTTATAATTCTACAATGATGTTTTTACATATGGTTTGTAGGTCAATCCATTTGTTTTCTTGATACATCACTGGCCCCACCCATTTTCTTGTTCATTGGAGGATATTAAATAAATTAATAAAATTATTTTATTTCATTTCATCAAAAAATTCCCAAAATGTAACATTTTTTCCGGACCATCTGCAGTCAAAGTAAAGACTCCCATAAGTGAATTTCATTGCTATATATTCGACAGAACCCTTAGTTTTTTAATGTGATCAATGATTCAATAGTTTTAAAATTCCATTCACACATTTACTGAACGTACCTGAAAAAAAATTAGAAATTCAATCCGGGCACTCTGGGCCTGAGAATAACTCGCCGTCAGTTTTCATAGACTCCTAATAATTCAATATATTTAAAAAATTACATGGAAAATCCGAGTCTTTATATTTTCCCGACCTTAGGTCTTTTCATCCCCGAAATCCGCAACATTGACTAAGCAAACAAATGGGGGTACTGAGTAAGAATCTGAGCCTCTTTCTCCGAAGTACTTTCCTAGTTGTTCTCATATTACTAGTGAACTCCCACCAGAGGTATCCACCACCAATGAAGGACCCGCACTTGTCTATCCTCAATCTCCATGGGAGCCGTCTTAAATTTCACACCATCATCTAAGTCCATATCGCCATGGTCGAGGATGTGATATTGGTTGTGCAATATCTCCTCAGCTGGGATATGTGGAAGATGTCGTGCTTGTTCTCCATCTATGGTGGAAGTGCCAAGTGGTAGGCTACCAATCCTATCATCCAATGTAACAAAAAAGGCCCGATAATCCTTGGTGTTAACATTCCACCTTGACCAAATATCTGTAGTCCCCGTCGAGGAGAGATTCGAAAGAAAACATGGTCCCCCTCCTAGAACTCTAGAAGACTCTATATGAAGTTGACATATCACTTCTGTCTACTTTGTGCAGTCTTCATCTACTCCTTGATGGTCTGCACCTTCTCAGTGGTAGCTCGTACCAACTCAGGACCCATAAGTGTTGACTCCCTTGGGTATATCCATCATGTAGATGATATGCTAGGTCGACCGTATAGGTCCTCGAATGGTGCCATACCAATGTTGGAGTGATAACTATTGTTTTATGTGAACTCCACCAAGGGAAAGTGATCCTTCCAACTGCCTCCAAAATCTAGGATGCATGCATGTATCATGTCCTCAAGCATCTGAATAGTATGCTCCATCTGACCATCCATATGAGGATGAAAGGCGATGCTCAAATGAAGCTGAGTCATTAATGCCTCTAGTAATTCGTTCCACTACCAAGATTTAAAACATGTGTCATAGTCAGAGACAATCATCAAAGGCACCCAATGGAGTCGCACAATCTCTGGAATGTAGTGGCGTCGTAATCCCTCTATTGATCCCTACTCTTGGATAGGTAGGATGTGGGTCGACTTGGTGAGTCAGTCAACGATCACCAAAATGGAGTAATGTCCCCTATATGTATGTATAATCATTATCACAAAGAAATTGGAGATCTAATCTCACTTCCACTCTGGCCCCTCTAGTGGTTGAGCTAAGCCTACTAGAACCTGACGCTCAGTCTTCACTTGCTAAAAAGGGAGGCATTGCGAAACAAACTATGCCACTTATTTCTTCATCCCCTGCCAACTGTGCTAACACCGGAGGTCCGAGTACATCTTCACCAGAACAAGATGTACTTTTAAAGGGGACATATATATCTCCCTCAACACCTCCTCTTATAGTGCCACTAGTACCATCTTATGTTCCCTAAAGAGGATGATGTAGTCCCCACCTTTAGAAACCCATCAGGTGCATGCATTGAGGTTACCTGAGAACGTTGAGTCTCATAGTCAGGGTCCCAAGCTGCATATCCCAAAATCACTGAATGAGTGGGAGAGTGACTATAATATACTGGTGTTATGCTGATCTATCTTTATCCATGAATGATATTTGAAATGTGGCAAGCTACTATGTCAGCTCACTCTGCAACTGCAGACCAAACCTCCAGATTATTGCAACTACTACCACGTTCTTCCTCCCGTGAGTATATACTATCACAATGTCAAAGTCCTGGAGGAACTCTATCCATCTCCACTATCTTACGTTCGGGTCCCTTTGAGAGAAGATATACCTGAGACTATTGTGATCAAAGTAGAGTGTAAAATGTTCTACAATCTAGTAATGTCGCCATATCTCTACGTTGAAGTTCATTACTGCTAACTCCAGATCAGGGGTAGCGTAGTTCTGCTCATATTGTTTCAGATTTCATGATCCTTATGTGATCAATGCTCTCTTGTGTATTAGGACCCAACCAAGTATGGTCCTCGATGTGTCATAATATACTACATAGCCAACAACCTTTTCTGGTAGGCACATGATGGGGGCACTCGTCAGTCGCTACCTCAGATCCTAGAAACTCTACTGGAATCTCTCCATTCATACGAATGGATTACCCTATTTCATCAATGTTGACAAGTGTGCTAAAACTCAGAAAAATTTAGGCACCAATATTAGGTAGTATCTGGCCAACCCTAGGACACTCTGCAACACCATCACACTCTTGGGTGGCTCCCAATCAAGTAGAGCCTCTGTCATCGATGGATCTATTGCAACTCCAGCCTTTGAGATAACATGTCCCTGAATGTGGACCTCTCATATCATGAACTGGAACATTGAGAGCCTACCATAATGTAGGTTATCTCAGATTATATCCAAAACTATTTGTAGATGATAGGTATATTCATCCTCTGTTTCTCATTACAACAAGATTCCATCGATGAACACCACCATGATGCAATAAAGGTATTGCTGAAAGATCATTTTATTGAGTCCCATGAACACAGTTGTGCCTTTTATCATGATAAAATTCATAACCAAGAACTCCTAATGTCCATACCAACAAATAATGGTCTTATTTTACACATTCTCATCTCATATCCTGATCTGATGACAGCCTGATCTTAGGTCCATCTTTGATAACCAACGAGCTCCCATCAGCTAATCAAAAAGAGCATCAATATTTAGAAGTGGATACTTAATATTAACAGACACTTGGTTTAGTCCCTGATAGTCCCCACAAAGTCTAAAACACCTATCTGCCTTCTTGGAAAACAAAATCAAGGCTACCCATGGACAAACACTGGGTCTTATGAACCCATTTTCATGAAATTCATCCAACTATACACGTAAAAATCGAAGCTCCACAGGAGCCATCCGATATGTTGGCATAGATATTGGTGTTTTCCTGGGGTACAAGTCATTGTAAATGTTAATCTCTATGCATGGAGGTAGTCCCAGAATATCATCAGTAATGACATCGGCATACTGGTCCACCAACATCGGATATCTCAAACTCTCGACATCAACTGCTCTGAGGGTAAGGATAGCCAACTGATGAGTAATTGGTTTCACCCTCCACTAGGTAAGTCCATCCTATGCTGCAAAGGTTCCCTTATCACTAGTTATGGAAAATTGGTCCCATCGGTGCGGACACACTGCAATGGTTACATTATATAGTCAATCTGAGTGTGGAATGTAAATAACCAGTCCCTTAGAATGATGTTGTTGTAAGGCCTCGATGTCACTACTAGGAGATCCTAGCCAAATCCCTCACCTCATAGAGTAAGCTCACACTGCTGGAACAAGTTTGTAATCATCAAATATCCTTTCTTAGGAGCCTCTATTCACAAGGATCGAGCCAACGACTCTAGAGGAATCTTTGAGCTCCGAACGAGGGTTATGAAAATAACGGAGTGACCTGAACCTGTGTCTATAAGTACTAAATCTAAGATAGATTAGACATAGATCGTACCTATAATTATCTTCTTAGCACCTGGTCGCATGCCTTAGCAACCTAGAGCTGAGCACATCCCTGTCCTCTTGCTCCATGTGGTCGGGGTGGACCACCTAGCAGTGGTGGCAGTAGAACCTTGAAATTTCGTCCACCACCTATTGCACGACCATATCCTCTGCCATTACTACATGCTTCCTACTGACCACCTTTCTCGAACCTCTGCCTCTCCCTCAGTGGTCCCTCGACCATATGCTAGTCAACCTTATGGACGGTTGGGAAATCGCGAGCCATGTGACTCTGCCACCAACACGTGTAGCATTGCTTGTCCCTTTCCTGACCTCCTCAACCTCATAAGAACCGCACCTCCGACCCTGCGTCCCGAGGCCACCCACCAAAAGATCTATTTCATATAGACCTATGTGTCATCTACCTACTACCATTCATAGATAAATCTTCCATGTTTCGCTCAGTTGTGGGTCTCGCTGTCTGTACCTACTCAACTAGGATGCTCTCCACCAAAAATGTGTGCTCTAGCACCCCCAGCCTGAGTCAGTATGTTGAGCGATACCATCGATGCTCTGATCGCCTGTAAGAGGCCCTCCTCAATTTTCTGAGACCTGAAGAAAGGATCTTGTACCACGTTAGTGGTGTAGCAGGAGGGATTATTAAACCTCACCGATTATAGGGCCACTGTCGTGCTGCCTTGTTGTAAGTGCAACAACTCTTATATAAGCACAGTGCGTATGTTCGTTGGGACAAAATATTCCCAGAAAAGGCCCTAAATGTCCACCCGGTTAAAGGTTGCCTCACCATTTATCTAGAGCATCAGGCTCTACCATATCCCTAATTCTTCCTGAAAAATAATGGATTCTAAGATCACCATAAAATCAGCTGGTGTCCCAACTAAGAGAAAAAATCTGGCCACAGCCTCCATCCAATCCACAGCCACCAGCGGGTCCGTCTCACCTCGACACCTCAGGGGCCACTGAATCTGGAACTCATGTAACACAATCAGTTGGTGTGTACCTTCTACTTCTTCGGTTGGGGGAAACAGTTTTCCAATGGGTAATGGTGCTAGTGGTACACCACCTAAAGGTGCTAACACCGTAAGAGGGACTTGCACCGGGGCCTCATTGCTCAGTGGGCCGTCATCTCGTACTCACTCTAAAATCCGGGATGATTGTATATGTGGAATCATTATAAAAGAAGGAAGGTGTTCCAATTTCAATAAGTTATACATAGTGAGATGACTAAAGAGATCAAAAAAACATTTCAAAACACACACAATCAGTGTTTTCGTACGTTGAGTTGGAAATTCGAATTTAGTGTCCTGGTGTATGGATACGTCGGCCACTGCACAAAAACAGGATAATAAAAACAGAAAACCACAATCATATCCCTTACCACAATTTTCACACCAAAAATATTAGATTCCTAGTTCTTCGGTAAAACCAAACTCATCTAATACAACTTTCCCATAACCCGCCCACTGGGGCCCGTGTTGTGACTACCCCAAGATTGCCTTCCAAAGGCCAGGGGCTGGCGACTAGCACAAAAATTTGTATTCCCAAAAAACGGGAAGGTATTAAATTTAAACCAATACAAATACATGGTATGAGAACACAACAAGAAGAAAATGTGAATTAAACTACTGTAGAAAAAGGAGTGCTGAAAGTAAAAGGGGCCAGAATACAAGTCCAGTTGAATGTACGAGTACAACTGAGAAGTATAAATACAACTGAAAGGATCAATACAAGTGAATAAGGGAAAATAGATATTGGGTTTTCCTCAGAAGATCTTACCTGATGGGTAGGTACAAATCACCTCCTTAGCAATCCATTCCCGCTGGTCTCCTCCGCAAACCACCAAGTCTTGGCTCTCGAAAACCTCAGCCCAACTTCTCATTATCTATACATGACAGAAAAATTTGTAGGCATAGAATGTGTAGGGGTGAATATAATGATACTCAGTACAGACATTGAGACCCCCGAAGGTGTTTCATAATTCCAGAAGGAAAAAAAGCATGATGTCAATCGTGAAGAACAAAGAAAAAAACACCTCTCAATTAGGGACTCAGATCAATCCAAGTATACAACTTAGAGAAACATGGTAATGATGTTTACCCACACAGGATAACTATGATTGCTGATAGCCAACCAAAGATTCTATAGGTATAGGAACAAGTTACATTCCTAGTCACAACGTCGAACACCTCGGTTGCTGGAGAACTTCTCCTCTAACGAGTACAGTGGGCCTTCCGCGTTACTCAGAGGCACTTCCCACTAACCATGGACACCTGCGGTATTCCTCCTATTGAGTATTGTGGGTCTATCATGTCACACATAGGCGATACCCACTGTAGTTCTTTCGTGTCACAAAAAGGAGTTCCCCCTCATGGCCTACTAGGGTACATCACCTGTCGTTTATTGTGGGTCTTCCATGACCCACCGAGGCGCTCCCCACCATGGGTCTACCACATCACAAAGATTCGCACCCCACTGGGTCATCGAGTCACTCAGAGTCGAAACAGTCACCAGTCGTGAAGTCTGAGAAAGTTGCATTGTTTCGTACGTAGTACATTTCTAAGAATCTCTCCCCAAGCCATCAGTCATATTTAAAGCAGTATGAAGTCTCAAAAATAAATAACATGATGATTTTTTGTGTCACATGGGTTATAATTCCATAGAAGACACATCAATTAGACACCAAATTTGTGCATTATTAGCATTTTAGTGTCATGGGCCCAGTTGGATTCACGTGCGATCCAACCAAGCTATACACCAAGTTTCTCCAAAAATACCATTGAGTAAGTAAAAAGCACTATCACGCTCCATGGATCCCAATGCCATAAAGGGTTCATAAAATTTTCATTCGTTATAAAAGTTAGGGCTTGTTTTGTGTATCTGGTCGATACTTGGTCTGGCTTCAGTCTGCCTCGTTTAAACCAACCTGAACTAGTTCTAAATGGCCCTACCTGAATTTACTTGGGTTGAACCGGCCCGACACAGGTCCAACCCAACATGGGTCAACTTAGCCCACTAGGCCCGGTCTGACCTGACTATGCCACGGGTCAGGCTGCTGGGCTGTGGGTCGGCCCTCTGGGCAGTTGGTCTCTCCATTGGGCCGAACCGGTGGTGCCACCCACCTGGAAGAGCGGGGTGACATGGAATCTAGGATGCGATGCATCTGGGTAGGGATAACGTGGCATGAAGCCACGTCACTGGGTCAACCTATGTGGGTTTATCCAACGCAGGGCTACAAGGAACTGCAGGTCCTTTGTGCCGAGGACGATGGCCCCAACTTTGTTGCTGGACAAACCACTTATGCTCACCACATCCACAGGCCGCCGGTCGATCCAGCAAACCCTACCCCCTTGCATCCAACGTAGGTTGCGGCCCTGCTGCCTCATGGGCGCACCCCCGGGGGCGGGCCCCAACCCTTCCGGTTCGGTCGCAGCCAGCCAGCGTGGTGGTCCACCCCTCCAGTGGCATGCAACGTCGGGCTGAACCATCCCCCATGGTTAGATGGTGTGACGCCCGCCTTCCTTTGGTCACCATTGACTCCTTTGTTCATCGGCAACACACAAAGACACTTTGCGCCTCTTCCTTGGCCTACCGGTGCCGACCGCTTCGATGACCGCCACAACATTGTGTCGTGGTCTCTTCTTGCGGTGTGCGTCAACATGCTATCCCCAATGTATCCAGTCAGTATCACCATGCTGTTGGTATTCCATGGAGTTGAAAAATTAGCAATGTAGCGGAGGGTTCATACTGACTTCGTTTGGCCGTGTCATCTGCGTTAGCATGAAAAAATGAGATGGATTAACGGTTTAATAATAAATTGAATTAAAAAATATTCAAAAACCCCACAAGGTTAACCCCCAAAAACTTCTCATAAGAAAGAACAAATCGAGGACCAACCTGTTAGCCGGTTGGTCCGCTTTCATCATATTATTCAAGAATAGGGAAAAGGTAATCATTAAAGAAGTGTGAACAAATAAACCCCCTACCACATAACTAGTTGTAGAGTGTCCGTGACTTGATGGTGGGTTGGTGTTCTTCATTCCCGTAATCGTTTCGCAATGACGCCACTTGCATGTCATCCATCGGTTCGTGGATCGGTGTCGTCCATCACCTCACAGTAGGCTTGGATGCATCTTCTAAGCGTCTGACATGCCGGTGCCCATTTAACACTTCATTTCTTGGTGAATATTTGCTGATACCCCTCCCCAACCTCCATATATATAGAATAGGGGGAGGGTAAGTAATGATGTTGAATTTTAATGGGGATCATCAATTATGAAGCTTCTTAATTCCCCTACGACATAATTACAAAAGGTTGGTAGGTCAAGCCATTTATTGGCTTGACACATCACTGGACCCACCACTTTTCAAGTCCATTGGATGATATGAAGTAAAATAATAAAATTATTTCATTTCATTTGTTATAAAAAGTCTCAAAACGTAACATTTTTTCTAGACCTCATGCAGTCAAAGTAATGCATCCCTTAAGAGAATCGCAGCACTGTGGATTGAATGGTACCCTAAGATTTTTAATCCATGCAAGGGCTTAGAAGTTAGAAAATGATTCTCATGAGTTTACAGAATGTACACGAAAAAAAGTTCAGAAATACATTCCGCACACCCCAAGTGTCATAATCATGCACCGTTAATTTTCACAGATTTGTAATAATTCCATATAATTAAAAAATAACCTGGAAAATCTGAGTCTTCACACTATTACACATTACTATAGTTGTAAATTATACTTTAATAATCTCATCTAAAAATTAATTTACTCATGGAGTTGTTAACGGTTGATATTTATTGAATTTTTTTAGAATCATTGGATGTAGTTAAGATGATTTTTTGAAATGATAAAAATGAATTTGAGTCAGTAAAAAGGTGGATGGTATGACATTAAAGTTGTTTTTATGATAGTTGGTTTTGTATGATAATTATTGACCATGAAATTGACTTTGAATTAGAAACTTCTCACATGGGATAACATTTAAGAATTTTGAAAATAATTTATAATTTTTAGCTATATATCATATTTTTATAAAATAAAAAACAAATTTCCCTTGTATGTATGAACCTTTTTAATGTATAGATTATTTCAGTTGCATGGGTGAATCCTAGACAAGTTATATTATGATGAAACCATGAAAATCAATTATCCAACCCATTATAAATTTCTTATCAAATATGGTATTTTCGTTTTCCATAGTTCTAATAATTTTTTATCATATGAATTTTGAACCATGGTTCTGGATTTTTGGAAATTTATTAATGGTAATTCATCTATTTTTCAATTTAGAGTCTACATAATATTATATTTTCATTTATGAAAATTATATTTCAATATCATATTGTATGAACTCTCATTCATCTTTTTCCATTGAGAATAAATATTTTTTATAATGCACATATAATGATTTTATGTATTATATAATCATTTGATAAAAATCATGATTTTAATATTTTTAAATTCTAATGAATTTAATGAAAAAATACATAATATGAACATTAAATGTTAGAGCATTGTATTTAATGTAGAATTCATGATTTTTCATTTGAGACATCTATAATGGTGATATCATTTCCATTATTTTTTTAATTTTATAATTAATTTATTAAGAAATTTGAATACTGGTTTTTCTAATGTATATAATTATAAAATTAAAATCTATAATTATATTATGATATTGTTATTATTTTATGATTTATAATAGTCACTCATAATAGATTATGCAATGAATCATGTTATTGTTTTCAAATTTGGATGCTCATATTACTAATTATATATGATTGGAATTGTAGATATTTTCTTTATTTTAGATTAATGAATTATATTATTTTGATATAAAAATAGAGAAAAAAAGAGGAATGAAACACCTATAATTTCACAACGTTATTAATAAGGGTATTATTCATCTCTTGTAATTGGCAATGGACACTCTAAATTCATTTTTTTAATGATAATTCGAATAACATTAATGATATGACATGCATCTTTATATTTATAAAATTTCTATATGTTTTGAGAATATTTATAATACCATAGTAAATTTTTCAATATTAATGAAAATTGAAATTTGTGGCATCATATAGTATGACTCAATTGATAAAATAATATAAAATTTAAATCTTTAATAAAAATACTAGAATTATTTTAATTTTATAATTATGGAAATAATGAAATTTTTTATCAATCAAATATGGATATAAAAACATATATATGTAAATATATTTTAAAAAATTATTAGAAAATAAAGCGATTTTCTTATAGAGCAAGGAGTCTAAAATTTAGAAACTAAATGATCTCGTTATTTTAGAATTAGTTTATAGGTAAATATAGTCTGAGTATGTGTATTTATGATTATGTAATAATACATTTCTTTTCTAAGAGAGAATAATTCACTTAAATATCTCGGGGCCCATGAAGAAATATCACAGTTATTATTTGAATATGGAAAAAATATTAAATTATTTCTTTCTCATTTTGGTTATAAATATATAATTTATTCATGTTAAAATACTCAATTATATGTAACACTAGATAATAATAGTGTGATTCCATTGTAATTCTATAATTTTGTGTATTGTTGTGTATACTGTATTGAATTCAAGGTTGGGGGAATAACATGAATTTGAAAATTGGATCATTACAATGAAGGTTTTGAACCATTAAAAAATCACTATTCTTATTGTTATTTTTATATATATATACACAAGATATATTGATAATACAATTTTATGTGTATTGAATATTAACATATTTTAGAGGTTGAATTAATTTGGTTGAAATTTTCAAAAAAAAATCTCCACCGATTCATCCCCCCATTCTATGGAAACCAATTCTTTCGTAGGAACTCAAATTTTTACCAACACAATGTACATATATAAGATTCAGTGAAATGATAGAAATGGATAATCTAAATTCAGTAAATTTACATAGTGTTCATATATTAGTTTATAATCTATTATATCTTGGTGAATAAAATGTTTTGATATATTCTCTCAATTTTCTAGATGATTGAGATAGTTCAATTGCATTTTTCACCCATTGAATAAATGGATCCATTGAACCTTGGTGATTAATAAAACATGAGTTTTTATTATTAGATATATTCCTTTTGAAAATAATCAAATTAAAAAAATGGAATATTATCCATCCAATGAAATATAAGAATGGTTTATATAAACATTTATGAAAATTTGAAATTGATGGAGGTAAAATTATATATTTTGATTAGAATATACGAAGATGTCAAGATGAATGCTAAAGAGAACAATAATGACCTTGTATTTTTCAAGTGAGCTATAATTAAAATTGAGACATTAATAATTTCATAAAACCATTATTTTACTGGGACATGTTTCATAGGTTTCTGGATGGTTTCAAATGGTTTGGAGGTATTTTAAGGGGATCATATATTGAAAATGGTTGGTCCAAGGAATGAAAGATTCCAAGGAAAACCATCCAAATAGAAAAAATTTCTTAGTTGGTGTAAAAAATTGGAAACACCATGTTTCCTCAATAATTAAAAAATATAAAATTATTAAGTTTCTAACACACCAGTTTTTGCATGGTCTGAAATTTTTTTGGGGTTTACAAGAAGAGGAAAAATTCATCTCATGGTTGGAAAATAGTTTGTTCAAACATCCCAAATCCCAGAACGTGTTGATAGATTGGGACATTATTTGAAAACCATGGTAACCAAAACATTTGTATAGGAAATTAATGAGTAAAAAATCATCCTTAATTCCAATTACATTATGTTTTTACCTTTTCTTCTTTCTATAAGAATCCTTCACTAACATAGAAACTTGTCTTATTTTCCCTTAAGTTTCCCTCTTCTATAATGTCATATTATGTACAATCTAATTGAATAAATGATATGGAATTGAATTATGTGTTAAAAAACAATCTGTTATATGGTTTTCATCTTTACCTACCTATTTTACTATTTCATGAATCATATATCTTCAATTATAATACCCAATATAGGGATTAAAATCCAATGTAATGTTGAATTCATAGATCCAATCAATAAATGTGGTGGATTCGACATGTCAATGTAATACCCTATGATTGGAGTTAAACCACTCATCAATAGAGGTTGTTTATAAGTAATTTTCTAATAATATATCATATTAAAAATAAATATTTATTGAATATCATGATAGATATATTTTTCATTTAGGTATTAATTGTGGGAAAATGTTTATTTTAATTTCATGATTTCATATTATAGAATTGAAAATACATATATGATATTTTTTCTAATCTATAGTGGATAAAATAAATTTAAAATATCTACTTTAAAAAAATTATGAACTATGTCTATAGGAAGTCTCTGTGACGAATGTTATTCTAAACCCATCATTAATGACATGAATGTCAGGACCCGTCCCCAAGGTCATGTATCGTGACTACCCCATTCCCACCTCCTATAGGCCAGGGGCAGGTGAGTAGCACCAAAGGCGTAAATCACTAAACTGTAAAGGCTTTTGATTTATAAACAGAAACATATACAACATATTATGCAATTGGAAGTAAAACACGAAGTAAGACAGTATACAAAAGAGTGTGCCAGATGTAAAGTGGCTGGAAATTCAAGCCCAACAGTGAATTACAAAACAACTAAAAAGCTTGTACAGCTGAAGAAAAGAAGTAAAGCAGCTACTTGGCCGTCACCCGGAATTCCCACTTGAAGGGTGGGTACTAATGGCCTTTTCAGCACCCCAACTCCGTATGTACACTCTGTGTACATATCACTGAGTGGTTCACCTCCAGGTCCCGTCCAATTCTGCTACTCTCTATCCCGATCAGCGTTGTCCATCATCTGCATCAAACACAATGAGGTGCGGGCTTAGCCCATGTAGGGGTGAGTATAACGATACTCAGTAAAGAACCCAATACCCTCAAGATCTCACAAAATCCAAAAATTATAACCACAAAGTACAGAATCAACAAATAAACCTTTCTTAGGTATATTTCCATACATATACCAAAGTTGTTTAGTAACGCATCTCAATCATGAGGAAAACATGAATGAAATTGACTCAACTGAAATTAGTATTTTAGTGATGTATAGAAGTACATATGATTATTCGTGAAGATAGATCATATTATTTTGTCAATATGCACTACTTTAGACTATACGGAGTCTGACCTACACTGGATCGATTGGTACTAACACCTGAAATGACCCACATAGGATCTGACCCACAAAGATTCGGTATGCACTGACCCACATAGGATTGCTGATCACTGACCCACATAGGATCGGTATGCGCTGACCCATATAGGATCGATGAGTGCTGACATCCGTATCATCTTTCTCCAACATCCGCTTCACTAACAGCCACTCGATTCCTCGATCCTGGTGCGCTTGAGTTCCATAAAATCTTATCTGGAGATATTGGTTGTATTTTGACCACCACTAAACTCCAAGAATTAGTATCCCAAAGGACCCCCATGTCTTAAGGGTACCAATGTGACAGACGGTGCATCAATCGGTCGCACGGTCCTTGAGTTATTGGCATTTCTGTTCTAGGGGCCCGGTTGGGTTTTTTGTCCAAAAAACCCGACTAATCTGAATTTCATCCAAACCTCAAGTGGGGTTCGCCAAAAATAGTGTCTCACTCTAAGATTTCTGTCACCGCAAATGGTTCATCGACCAGTCACCTATAGCCCGAGATATTGGCAAAAAGGTGTAAATTGGCCATAACGCGTCTGGGTCCGTTCTGACCCGGTCCGAGGGTCTGACCCGGTCCGAGAAAGTGGCCTGGCTCGAGGGGGAGGCCCGACCTGAGGGGCGGCCCAGCCGAGGTTGGTCCAGTCGATGGTGGCCTGTCCTGAGGGCGTCCCTTCTGAGGGCGGCCTGACTGAAGGCAGCCAGGTGGCCTACCCTAGCCGCGCCCAGGGGGGAGGTGCGCGCTCCCTGGCACCCAAATAGTTGAACCATTCAGGTGTATATGAAATCCGAACATGGTGGCACCGACCCAGCACACGCGGGACCCGATGGGGTGCCACACCTCCTGGCTGGCCCGAGCGGCCAGCCGCTGCATGCCACCAGCGGGGTGCCTCGGCGTCGCGCCCCTCCACCACTGCCCGCCCTGGCTGTGGCTTCCCAGCTCCGCCACAGCCCGCCCTGTCTAGGGCCCTCTGCTGGCCTCCACGTGGGGCAACAGCGACACGTGCATCCGCCATGGCCCGCCGTGGCCACTTCTCTCCTTCCGTGTGGCTTGGCGATGCCACGCCCTCTTGGCGACCCGACGGCCTTGCGCCGTGGGTTCCTTCGTGCCCAGCCTGATGTCAGCCTCCATTTCTTTAAATCCTCCATCAACATAATGAGAAGAACAACAAGGGTGGAGTGTTGGACCATGTTTGTGCGGTCTGAGCGCTCCTCGTTAAGGTGATACCAATCGACAACAATAATCACAATAAAATGACGAAGATGATAAGGTTAAAACACAAAAATAATTCAACTCAAATCCCCCTACCTCGTATAACGATTTTTGATGGTGGAAGGAGAGGAAAAGTGGACGTCGATTCGTCGACGTTAGGAAGCATTTAGGGAAGAAGCTTCATTGGCATTCTTCGTTGTCTGCTCCTTCTCTTTTGGATCGGTTGAAGATCGATGTAGAAGTTCATCCTTCATCCATGGTGTGTGGCGTTCTACATTGGAGGATGAATTTCTCCCACTCAAAGCTTCACCAAAAGATTTGCATGCCGAAAAATAATAGACAATCTATTATTTTAATGGTTGGCAAGAATTCAAATGAATTCAAAAAGGGAGCCAATTAATAAATAAATTCAATTCATTAATTGTGAGGGTTGGAACAAAAATTAATGGGGGAAGGTGGAGAGTTGACATACCACGTAAATGAGGAGTTTAATGGGGGGGGGGTTTAAAGCTCATGTGGGCCACACAAAAGATATCCTCCAAAGGATGGTTATGTGTGGGAGGGCCCCACCAACAAAACCTCCCATGGGAGGTTGGGGTGTCGTGGACCCCACCTACAACCTCCCCTTGGATTATTATGCTGCATCAAATAAAAAAAAGTAACATATTACTTTATTTTATTTAATTTATAATCCCCCAAAACTAACTTCCATTCTCGTCAGAACGCAACTGCGGTGAAGGGCTCACTAAGCAATCACCGATGCTGCGAGTTCAACAGTGCCCTCAGATTTCAATTCCAAGCACCGGTTCAAATTATAAAAAATCCCGATCATACATTTATTGAACGTACCCAAACAAATCTTCAAAATTTGATTCCAGACACACTGGGCCCCATAATCAAGTGTCATTAGAAACTTCAGACTCGTAAAAAATCCCAAGAATTTAAGAAAAAAAATTCCATGGAATTTATGGGTCTTTACTAGAATATTATAATGAAACTTAATAATTCCGTTATCTAGATAAATTATAACGTGATATATGAATATTGTACATATGAGATAGTTATCTTGAGTTCCCCAAAGTGATTTGGTCTTCAATTCATTGATAAATATTATTGTATATAAATAACAAGTATATTGTTGGATGATCCATTTTTACGAACTACAAATTTTCAAGTCTGTTATATTGATTATTCATCCTTAAATCAGGTTATTTTTAATCCATGATTGATTTATCTTATTTCCTTGCATTTATAGATGGATAAAAAAAATTATAGGAGAATAAAATGGTGATGTATTTGAGAACAATTTTAGAAAATAATACATATTCTCAAGGAACAATATGAAACTAGAAACAATATATCAAGGGTTGGGACATGTGTGAGGAATACAATTTTAGAAACCACGCAACCTAACCAATTAAATATATAATTATTCCCTAGTGGATAGAAGTATAGTTAGTGTACATCTTGGAAAAAACATTCCCAACCCGTGTGGGTGCCCAAGAAGTGGAAGAAAGAATCACACAATTACAACCTAGTGTGTCAAATTATACCATTAAAATTTTCATCTTTCCTATCATACAAAAATGGGGTTCATAGTTAACATATTTTTTAACTAACCTTGTGACCAAACTATGCATGTGTGATATAATTAACCAAAAAACACGTTAGTGACTATTTATGAACTATTTTAACCCATTCTTCACTATATTGGAATCCCTCTATAACCATGAGACCCCTCTAGCCTTCATCAATGATTCCTTCTCTTCTAATTATTTATTATGATTATTATAAGTGATATGATGATTTTGACTTGAGTTGTATGTTTAAGAACCATCTGTTATTCAATTTTATTATTTGAAAACATTGTTTTTATTGAGTTGAATCATTTATATATATTTTTTCACATTGACGAATATATGTCTGTGGTAACTAATGATAAATTTATTGAATATTTATAGAATTGTGATGGATTTGGTATGACCACAATATCCTATTTTAGTATAGTTGGATTTCCCAAGAATGGTGAACTTTTTAATTATGTTTACATTGATTGATAATACAGATATTCCATTCATCATGAATTCATTCTACGATCTCTTTTCTATTGATAACATTATTTTTGGATCAATGTTTATTTAATATACAATAAGATATATTCAATAATTTAAATGTAATTCATGATTTTTATCCAATTAATATTTCTTACCATAAATAAACTTTCTTTTATTCAATATATCTCATAATTATTTCTATTGACGAACTAAATTAGGGTTTTTATTATGGAACCAACTTTTACGACATCTAATCTTCTTGATTTTTTTCATATATATTTATTGATTAAAATGATCATTATATATGAATCATTTGCATCCAAGATTTTTATTTATGGGTTTGAAACATGATTTGATATTAAATCAATTGAAAAATAGTGGATCACATAATCAAAATTATTATTTTTTGTTGATATCTACTATAAGTCTATCAAACACACATGTTTCCATAGCACGATTTTTGCTATGGATTTTATTGTTTACGATGCTTCATAATTATCAAAATTTTGTGTTTAAATATAATGTACGAATCATTTATGATGATTAAATCCATGAGTATTCTTATATATATTGTTTCATTTTAATTCTTTAATCACATGTTTATGTATATTAATGCTTATTAACATGAATCAATGTTATTCTCTGTCCTGTACGATCTACCCTATTATATGCATTTTCTTACATGGGTGGTTTTTCATTAGTACAAAAAAATGTAGAATTTGGTGGAGGGGGCACTCATGAACTACATCGATGATGTCGATTGACCTAAACATAAGGAGGGTGGATGGAGATACCTGATGAACATCATGTCACATATTCACTTGATGCCTTGTTTATGCCAAGAAATATTTCAAATAGAGGCCTTGTGACTGATGAGTATTATTCACACTGTATTTCTATTGGATTTTGAGTAATATAACCAATCAGTTTTTGAGGATGTTTACTAAGGTTTCCACTTGATTATTTTAGGATATCGATGAAAATTCCCATATTCCTTATGGATATTTCTTGTAAATTTTATGCATATTATTTGTTCTTATATCATGGATTGAATGATGGTATAGGTAGGGATCATAATTTCTTTATTTTCACATGGGATCCTGGTATATGATTTATTACTCTTTTTGTTCATTTATTTTATTATGAAATACACTTGTTATAGATGTGGAAATTTTATTTCCATGCATTGGTTGAGTCCTACTGAATTTTATTACTCACACTATACATGATAATCTATATAAATATATAGAAATCATATTCTGGGATTTGTGAATGGGAAATGTTCTAGAAGATGATATCTATGTTTTGAAATAATGAGCCTCTAGCGATATTTTGATAGTATATAGAATATTTCCAAAGGGTTTTACCTATTATTCTTCATGTAATTATTACTCAGGATTGGATTCCAAAACATGGATATAGTATTTATTATTTGTAAAATATATGTTCCATACATTATTATATTATGTGTTACGATCTTCCTCCATTATTAATTATTGTTTTCTTCCCCACGTATTTTTTCCTTGAGGATGAACAGAAGAGTCCACCCATAACTTCATATATTGTTTAAAATTCATAACAACTTCATCTCATATTGTTTAAAATATTACATGTGTAAGGTTGCAGATTTTCAAAGACTAAGGTTGAATATTCATGGGACTACCTTATCTAGAACATTCCATTCTTCTTGGGAACCAAGGACCCTCAGGATGATAATCAGTAAATTTATTTCATTCAAAGTATATTTACTCATGTTGAGACTCAATATTATATAATCTTACATCTATTAAAGGTTCAAAATAAATTTTAGATGATTGAAAATGTCTTGGAGGAGGATCAGAATGTTTGTATTTTCCATCCTTTTAGTTATCAAATTAATTTACATCCTATTTTTTTGTTAGCGTATCTTATATTATAATGACTTTGAAAAATTAAGATATGAAATTGAGTTGTGATAAATAAAGCATCTATATTATGGATTCATCAACCCCCATGGCTAGAGTTCCATAGTTATTTAATTATAGGATGATCATACATTTTCATAAGGTCTACAAATTAATTGAAATATATTATCAACAAAATGGAAATATGAGGAATCTATAGTAATTAATAATATGGTATGAGAAGTGATTTTCCCATAGGGTATTGAGGCAAACTCATTTATGGAACTACGATCAGGTCGAGGTTATTAACAATAGACTCATATGGTGATTTCTAATGTGAGGGACAAACCATTGGGGAAGAGTTGGAGAGCTAATTTAATTAAAGTATATATTCTGGATCAGACAATAATGAATAGTGTTGGGGGGAATTTTTATATTTTAGGTATATTCTTGATCACTTACATGATGTCAACTACTATGTTTGATATGGATTCATTAAATTCCATTGTATATGCTCAATTTGTTGCTCGAATTCACCTACTAGTAAATATTTATTTCTATTTTATTTAACTTGATATGTCATGCAGAATGAATTTGGATCATATTCAACAATTCCTAGTGTGTCCTATATTAATATTTTATTATGATATTCATTGGGACATTATGATTCTAGTGATAATGAGTTCTGATGTGATCCTTAATAGAAGAATCTCTATTGTATTTTTATCTTATTTTGGATCAAATAAATTAATTTTTTTTGGATGAAATTACATGTATTTCCATTAATATATGTTTTTTTATTGAGATATAACATATTCTAGGTGTGTGTTACAGTTCCATAAACCCTTTTCGAATAGCACCGAATGAGTTGTAGGAGATCGAGGTTTTCTCAAGGACATGGAACATAAGGGTTAGGTAATTCATTTACATCACTATGGGGTGAACATATTTTTCTATAAAAGAAAGTGGATGGTATTCATTAATAGGTACAATAAAAAAAATTCTAAATCATGTTTTGTTAATAATAGTAATCACTTACCAAGAATGGATGATCTCGTTGACCAGTTGTTGGGATATTGGTGGTTTTCTAATATTGAGCTATAATTGAGAAATTAATAGTTTCATGTTAGAGAAAATTATATAGTAAACCTATAAATATATTGTACGTAAGAGATATGAATTTTTGTGACAATTTATTTTATTATGATAAATGATTAAAATGTGTTTTTGGCTCTCATGAACATGGTATTCCATCCATAAAATTTCTAGAATATGATTGTGTTCATCGATGATATACTCGATTAATCATTGACCATATAGTATCATCATTGACACCTAAAGATATTCGTAATCACACTTCATGTGAAATATCATTGAGTAAAAATATGTATATTTCACATGTCAATTCAATATGAAAAATTCTTGGGGCATGATGTTTTTGTTGTTGGAATTTTACTGGACAAGGAGAAAGAGGTAGTGGTGGTGTCATATATATCCCCCAAAATTGTATTTGTGAGAATAATAAATCTACTTTCATCATAGAATTATCATTGTTTTATCTATGAATTCACAAATTGATCAGCACCAATGACTGTGTTGAAGAAGAATGTGGTGATGTTTATGATTTTAGAATACTTTGTGGAGTCTATTAGAGAGAAAAACATTTCATTGATTATATGTGTAGAGTGGATTATTAATTATCATTGTAATATAAATGTCATATATTGTGAAGCATCATGAATTAACACAGCGACATTGTTAATCCAGAGTGGACATTTAGTAGCTTATGTGTCACATCATCTTTAACCTTATGAATATATTTATACAATATATTATTTTGAACATTTAGACATTATTGGTAATCATGGGCCATATGATACCCTATTATATCTTCCCACAAAAATATCATCATTTGATATGGAGGCTCTGGTTATAAAACATCCAACATTATACATTTTAATTAACAATAAACCATGTAAATGTTTCATCATGGTAAATATTCATATATATAAGAGGAATTTAAGAGATTATATTGTTTATTAGACATTAGAGATGAAACAAGGTATGATGAATTAATTGAATGATATGTGGATAGATTCTATCAAATATCATGGATAGATTGTATGTGTTCAATAATTGATATCTTTTTTATTAATAGACTATATGATGCATCATTAAGAGAGAAACATAGATAGTGTTTTGATACATAAAAAACATACTGGTGTTGACCTAATAAATTGGAATCCATTGATGATCTTTAATTTGATCCTAGTTAGTTGTAGAGTTAGAGTCCATTATTATATTAGGGAAGAGATATTGATATACTAATATCAAATTAATTTGATGGTGCATTTTAGAGAGAAAATGATGTACCATGAAAGAATTTGGATGTTGTGGTGTCCATGGATAAAGATGGTGTTTTTTGTATTCATTTACATATGCATTACCTTCTAGTGTATAATGGAATTAAACATAGAGAATTTTTATTTGTTCTAGACCCTTCATGTATTAATATTGAAGTGGTAGGAAACCATATTGGACATTGATATGTAGTTACTGTAATGCCCCGACCCTATTTACCCATAGTCGGTGCATTATTACATAACATTTCCATGATCACAAGAATGATCAAATCTCGAAAAGAAGATTAGTTTAGTAGCCTTGGAAACACTACATATATTCATAAAGTTTTACATTACATCCTAAAAAGGAAAACGAAAACAACATAGTCTTCATAGTCCACACTCTTATCCCCTCATACTATCCCTGTAGTTCATTCATAATTTACTTTTTCACATCCTGTGAAAAATAAAACATAGAAAAGGGGTGATCTCAAATGCCCACTAAGGATAACAATATAGCAGAATATTTCATAAATAAGAATAAACATTTAAGGCAATGTATAACTAAAACAAAAGCCTTTTAAACTTGAACTTCAACATAGTATGGAAAAAATAAAATGAAATAATTCCATTTATGTATTCACATGGATATTCTAATAATCGAATAATCACTTGCAATATCAATAACCACTTTCATTATGATGGAATGCATAATAAAAGACTGTCATAACCACATAGCCAAGGCCTTGTTCCAAGACTAAAAATATGATTTTTCCAAGGCCTTGTGCCAAGACACTAGTTTGTCTCATGAGACCTACCGATGCATCGAGGATCTATAGCGGGCTCCACCCATCACATATTAATTCCAATGCATTCCCATTTGAAAAGGTTTAAACATAACATAAACATTCATATTAAAACTAGCATATGAAATGTAAATACTTCATCCATAAAACACAAATGGTATAAAAATAACACATCCACAGTCAAACATATCACAAAAACTTCAGTACAGTATATAAGTTTTGTATCAAAATAAATCAACTTTAAATAATATTAAAATCAATCAAAGGATGTTGACATAGATGAAATAAAAAATCATTCTATAGAAATATCTATTTCTATTTTGAAATCATTTAAGAGTCATATATCTAAAAAATAAAACATTTTATTTGAAAATATTCTTATAATCTTGTAAGGGAATCTTCAATGATTTTATAAATGCAGAAAATAGCTTCACTCGCCATATAAGATAAAAAAACATTCTTACCTTAATTCTGTCGAAAAGGTAAAAAAGCACCTTGTTTGGAAAATGAAAAAAAATTACTTTATAAACCACTTATAAAAGTCAACAAGGGTATAAATGACTTTAACCTATATTTTAGTTAATAGTAATTTTTTTGAAATACATTATTAAGAAACATGGATGTGGATGATAAAGAAATCCCAGTAGATTATTACGTATAAACAGCCTTAGGTAATGAAGAGATTGCGAAATAAACCCTTACCTTGTATTTCTCCTTGGTTGGGGGTAGGTTAACCTCCTGTATAATGGTGAAATAATTTTTATTAAATTATACAAGAATTTTATACATTATTATGTAATCATATATGATCTTTTAACATTGCTTTGTTAATAATATCTTAGTATTATAGTTGTTTCAGGTGTTAACTTAATCATTTTATTTTATATGTTTTGTTACGTAAGCCATGTTTTTCATGGATAGGTTGTATCTTATTCATATCCAGAATGATATCAACTCCTTAAAAATTATTTTTAAATCATCAAATGATAATTATACTTGAATGGATACGATGGAGAATGAATCTCCTCGCGTTCATGGAGACGGTAGTCTGTACGTACGCACGTGCGACAATATCATTCTTTTGATGTTATAACAATATATAATTGGATGTTATATCATATATAAAGAATAATTATCATGATATATTTATTATTTACATGAATTAAAAATCATTATTATACCCGTCCAAATAATAATATATGGAATAACAATTACACCACGACGTGGAGACGGTAAGACGTACGTACGCACGTATGGTGACATGTCATTCAAAGGATGAATAAAATAATGAATATGGTTGTACCATATTTATAATAATATTACAGTATATAGGAGATACTGGATTCATTATTTTAGAGTGGGAAAAACAAAGAAAGGAGAATTTGAAGAAGAAATGATTTTAAAAAAGGGTGGTGAAAACATTACCTCTTCTTCGGGTTCATCTTTTTGATTTGATCAAAAGGGATCCTTAGGATGGATTTCTGATCCATACAAGGCCTCAAGGTTGTAGTGAGGGAAGTTGAGAGAGTATTTGGAGAGGGGTTTTCCGAACCAAATGGATTTGAAGGTTTGAATTAATTAGAAGGGAGAGTGCCCTTTTATAAGAGGGGTGAGGGGCATCTTTGGAAAAGCTAGAAATATTATTTTATAATAAATTCATATTCGGTTTCTAATGGCTCCAAAGTAGATTATGTAAAGTTTAAGGTGGGGATGGATCGCAAAATACTCAACCAATCGAATTTATATAGGTTTGGGTAATTATATTATCCTTATCTTTTAGATTTAACTCTTAGTTAATTAGTTTGACACTTACCATGTCACACTGTATTTTTATATTATATAGGGAATAAACATATTTTATACCATAAAGAGACCCCCAAGTGGTCTATAAATGATAAAACTATCATGATATAAGTTTTTTGGCCGAACCTTAGATTTTTAGGAATTGAATATCAATTAATAATATAATATTTGTTTTAAAAACTCTTTTATGTCAATTGTGACACTATTAGGAAAATTGATTTTTGTGAAAATCATAACAGATAATTACTTCGAAAAAAGTTAATTAAATCATTCCTAACATGTCATATTAACCTACAAAATTAGAGTAATTCATAAAAAGTCTCATATTATATTTTTTTTGGTATTTATAATATCATTTATTTTAATTTTTCACTTTTATGGTAATTACTACATCATCATTGTGTCATAAATAAATTGAAATAATTAATGTCTAAAAATTATAAATAAAATATCATTATGTATTAAATCTTTTTATACTTCTAATTAATATTTATAATCGAATTTATCTTATGTGTATCACTATATTAAAAATGTTTTAGTAAATAAACATTGATTTTAACTCTTTTAACTCTTCTTTGAATTAAATAATAATAAATATCATAATCTAATAAAAGTGGACCTAAATGATAATATTTTATTCCTAAGATTGTTTTTGGTCGAGGTACAGTTTCCTAACATAATTATGACACGTATTAGGGTAATATTAATATCATTATTTCCCTTAATTACCCTATTTACTTTTAGCCGTGGTAAATAAAAGTAAAAAGTAACTATTTACCAAAATTTATTTTCATCTCATTGAACCACATTTTACTCCTTGATATTAACCGTGTCTCTCAAATTTTAAAAATTCCACTCATAGAAGCTGTAAAATTATGTTTTATGAAAAATTCAGTTTTTAACTACAACTTAGTGGTTTCACTATTCATAAAAAAAATGAAGTTTTCCAGAAAAATACCAAAAAATCACCCTAGGATAATTTCGATAATCCGAATCCAAAAATGAAGTCCATTTAGAAAAATAAAATTTATAAATTTCAAAAAGTGGGTATTAATATTCATAACACCTAGTTTGATTGGTTGTGGTGTGTTAGAACTCGATGTTGCATTCAACACATGCTATTGCATTATTCAAAGAGAAGCGTACCGTAGAAGCTTGGGGTGTTACATTCTCCCCTCCTTCAAATAATTTCATCCGTGAAATTTCTAGAATACTACCGCATGAAAAGACTCGGTTGTTTCTTCATCACAAGTTCCTCGGGTTCCCACGTTGCCTCTTCCATCTTATGGTTTCTCCATAAGACTTTTACCAGACAAGTCGTCCGGTTTCTCAGTGCTTGTTCTCTCGTATCAAGAATCCTGATGGGCTCTTCACAATAAGACAGATCGGGTTCCAGTTATAATTCCTCATAGGTGAATACATGCATTGGGTCATGCATGTATTTCCTCAATAGTGATACGTGGAACACATCGTGAACTTTGGAGAGATTTGGCGGCATTGCCAAACGGTAAGCTACACCCTCAATTCATTCTAGAATTTCGAAAGGTCCGATGTACCTAGGACTCAATTTACCTTTCTTACCAAAACTTATGACTCCCTTCCATGGAGATACCTTCATGAAAACATGATCACCAACTTGAAATTCCAAATCCTTCCTTCGATTATCGGCATAGCTCTTATGCCTACTTGGAGATGCTTTGATATGGTTTTGGATTACCTTCACCTTTTCCATCGTTTCCTCCACCAGTTATATGCCTACAAGTTTTCCTTCACCAACGTCATCCCAACAGGTTGGTGTGAGACATCTCTTTTCGTATAACTATCTATATGGTGCCATATGAATACTCGAATGGAAGCTATTATTATAGGAAAATTCTAACATAGGTAAATATTGATCCCAAATACCCTGAAAGTCATGTGATCAAGATCTCAACATGTCTTCTATGGTTTGAATAGTTCGTTCTGATTGTCCATTTTTTGAGGGTGGTAGGCAGTGCTCAAATAAAGCTCAGTATCCAAGGATTTTTGAAAACTCTTCTGGAATCTTGAAGTAAAATGGGGATCACGATCAGAAACAATCGATAGGGGTAATCCATAAATTCTCACCACTTCATTAATATATAGTCTTGCTAGACGTTCCAGTGGTAGATCTTCTCTTATAGCAAAAAAATGTGTTGACGTGGTAAGACTATCAATAATAACCCATATCACATCGTTCCTTCTGGGTGTCTTTGGTAGTCCCATGACAAAGTCCATCGTGATATTGTCCCATTTTCACTCCGGTATGGGAAGAGGTTTCATGACTCCTCTAGGCTGTTGCCTTCCAAATTTCACTTGTTGAAAATTCATACATCTTAATAAAAAATCAGCAGTCTCTCTCTTAATGTTGTCCCACCAAAAATGTTCCTTCAAATCTCTATACATTTTGGTGCTCCCATGGTGTATAGAGAAATTGGAAATTTGAGCATCATCCAGTAATTCCCTTTTTAGATTCGGTATATCGGGAACACAAATCCTCTTCTCGAATATCAAAATTCCTTCTTCATAAACAAAGTCTTTCAATATCCCATCATTCACAGCTTTAATCTTCTTTTGAAATTCTTCATCATCGATCTAAGAACTCTTAATCCTTTATAGTAAAGATGGTTTGGAAACCATTTGAAAAAGAATTGATGTTTCACCTTCCCTAGTTATTCCCATGTCCATCTTCACTAGATCCGTGAAAATTGGATCCCTTTCAATTCTGATATTGTTCAAAACTCCATGATCTTTTCTGCTCAATGCATCTGCCACCTTGTTTTCCTTCCCCAGGTGGTAGTGTATCATGCAATCATAATCCTTGAGTAATTCAAGCCATCTCCTTTGCCTCATGTTGAGTTCTTTTTGTGAGAAAATATATTTCAAACTATTGTGATCAGTATAAATCTCACATTTTTCACCATAGAGGTAGTGCCTATATATCATCAAAGAAAAGATCAAAGCTGCTAACTCGAGATCATGAGTAGTATAGTTTTGTTCATGAATTTTCAACTGTCGTGATGCATAGGCAATAACTCTATATTTCTGCATAAGGACACAACCATGTCCTTTCTTCTATGAATCACTATAAATAACGAACCCATCATTCCCCGATGGTAGTGTCAATATAGGAGTATTGAATAATCTTCTCTTCAGTTATTCATAACATTCTTCACACTCTTTTGTCCAAAAAAATTTAACCCCTTTACGTGGGAGCTTTGTAAATGGGTTATCCAACCTGGGGAAACTCTGGACGAAATGTCGATAATAACTTGTTAAACCAATAAAACTAATTACCTCAATTATTCTCATTGGTGTCAGCCATTCTTGGATTGCCTTGGTCTTAGAAGGATCAACCGAGATTCCATCTTTAGAGACAATATGGCCAAGAAAAGAAATCTCTTGAAACCAGAATTCACACTTGCTAAACTTCCCATATAATGCATGACTTCTCACACTAGGATTGGATACATATTCTAAGGGTCCAGCATCTCAGTGCCCATTTTACACTTCATTTCTTGGTGAAGATGTGCTGATACACCTCCCCAACCTCTCTATATATATAATAAGGGGATGTTAAGTAATGATGTTGGATTTTAATGGGGATCATCAATTAAGAAGCTTTTTAATTCCCCAACGACATAATTACAAAAGGATGCCATGTCAAGCCATTTATTGGCTTGACACATCACTGGAACCACCACTTTTCAAGTCCATTGGATGATATGAAATAAAATAATAAAATTATATCATTTCATTTCTTATAAAAAGTCTCAAAACGTAAAATTTTCTCTAGACCTCCTACGGTCAAAGTAAATCATCCCTAAAGAGAATCTCAGCACTGTGGATTGAATGGTAACCAAAGATTTTTAATCCATGCAATGGCATAGAAGTTAGAAAATAAACCTCATGAGTTTACTGAATGTACACGAAAAAAAGTTCAGAAATTCATTTCGTGCACTCCATGTGTCATAATCATGCACCGTTAATTTTCACAGATTTGTAATAATTCCATATAATTAAAAAAATAACATGGATATTCTGATTCATCACACCATTACACATTACTATAGTTGTAAATTATACTTTCATAATCTCATAAAAAAATTAATTTACTCATGGAGTTGTTAATGTTTTATATTTATTGAATTTTTTTAGAATCATTGGATGTAGTTAAGATGATTTTTTGAAATGATAAAAATGAATTTGAGTCAGTAAAAAGGGGAATGGTATGACATTAAAGTTGTTTTTATGATAGTTGGTTTTGTTCAAGAATTATTGACCATGAAATTGAATTTGAATTAGAAACTTCTCACATGGGATAACATTTAAGAATTTTGAAAATAATTTATAATTTTTTTATCTATATATCATATTTTTATAAAATAAAAAACAAATTTCCATTGTTTGTATGAACCTCTTCAATGTATAGATTATTTTAGTTCCATGGGTGAATCCTGGACAAGTTATATTATAATGAAACCATGTAATTCAATTATCCAAAACATTTTAAATTTCTTATCAAATATGGTATTTTAGTTTTTTGCATATTTCTAATAATTTTTGATCATATGAATTTTTAACCATGGTTGTGGATTTTTGGAAATGTATTAATGGTAATACATCTATTTTTCAATGTAGAGTCTACATAATATTATATTTTAATTTATTAAAATTATATTTCAAAATCATATTTTAAGAACTCTCATTCATCTTTTTCCATTGAGAATAAATATTTTTTATTATGCACATATAATGATTTCATGTATTATATAATCATTTGAGAAAAATTATGATTTTAATATTTTTAAATTCTGATGAATTTAATGAAAACATACATAATATGAACATTAAATGTTAGGGTATTATATTTAATGTAGAATTCGTTATTTTTTTGAGACATCTATAATGGTGATATTATTTCCAATATTTTTTTAATTTCATGATTAATTTACTATGAAATTTGAATATTGGTTTCTATAATGTATATAATTACAAAATTAAAATCTAGAATTATATTATGTTCTTGTTATTATTTTATGATTTATAATAGTCACTCATAATAGATTATGCAATGATTCATGTTGTTGTTTTCAAATTTGTATGCTCATATTACTAATTATATATGATTGGAATCGTAGATATTTTCTTTATTTTAGATTAATTAAGCAAATTATTTTGATATAAAAATCGATAAAAAAGAGGAATGAAACACCTATAATTTCTCAACATTATTAATAAGGGTATTATTCATCAGTTGTAATCGGTGATGAACACACCAAATTCATTTTTTAATTATAATTCTAATGAGATTAATGATATAACATGCATCTTTATATTTATAAAATTTCAGTATGTTTTGAGAATATTTATAATACCACAGTAAATGTTTGTAATATTAAAGAAAAATGAAATTTGTGGCATTATATAGTATGACTAAATTGATAAAATAATATAAAATTGAAATCTTTAAGAAAAAATACTAGAATTATTTTAATTTTTTAATTATAGAAATCATGAAATTTTATGTCTATCCAAAATGAATATAAAATCATATATATGTAAATATATTAAAAATATTATTAGAAAAATAATTATATTTAATGATATAGCAAGGAGTCTAAATTTTTGAAACTAAATGATCTCCCTACTTTAGAAATAGTATCTAGGTAAATATAATCTAAGTATGTGTATTTATGAGTAGGTAATAATATCTTTCTTTTCTAAGAGAGAATAATTCACTTAAATATCTCAGGGGCCCATGATGGAATATCACAGTTATTTTTTTAAAAAGGAAACACATATTATACTATATCTTTCTCATTTTGGTTTTAAATCAATAATTTAGTCGTGAGAAAATACTCAATTATGTGTAACACTAGATAATAATAGCATAATTCCATTGTAATTCTATAATGTTTTGTATAGTTGTGTATATTGTATTGAATTCAAGGTTGGGGGAATAACAATAATTTTAAAATTGTATCATTCCAATGAAGGTGTCAAACCATGTAAAAAATCACTATTATTATTTTTATTTTGATATATATATACACAAGATATATTAATAATACAATTTTATCTCTATTGAATATTAACATATTTTAGAGGTTAAATTAATTTGGTTTAAATTTTCGAAAAACATAATCTCCACTAATTCATTCCCCCATTCTATGGAAACCAATCCTTTTGTGGGAACTCAAATTTTTACCAACACAATGTACATATATAAGATTCATCGAAATGATAGAAATGGATAATCTAAATTCAGTAAATTTCTAGGGTGTGCATATATTAGTTTATAATTTATTATATCTTGAATAATAAAATGTTTTGATATATTCTATCAATTTTCTAGATGATTGGGATAGTTCAATTGAATTTTCCACCCATTGAAGAAATGGATCCATTTAACCTTGGTGATAAATAAAACATGAGTTTTTATTATTAGATATAGTCCTTGTGAAAATAATTAAATTAATAAAAATTGAATATTATCCATCCAATGAAATCTAATAATGGTTTATATAAACATTTATGAAAATTTGAAATCAATGGAGGTAAAATTATAGATTTTGATTAGAATATATGATGATGTCAAGATGACTGCTGAAGAGAACTATAATGACCTTGTATTTTTTAAAGGAGCTATAAGTAAAATTGAGACATTAATAATTTCATAAAACCATGATTTTATTGGGACATGTTTCATAGGTTTTTGGATGGTTTCAAATCCTTTGGAGGTATTTCAAGGGGATAATATATTGAAAATGGTTGGTCCAAGGAATGAAAGATTCCAAGGAAAACCATCCAAATAGAAAAAATGTCTTAGTTGGGGTAAAAAATTGGAAACACCAAGTTTAATCAACAATTAAAAAATATAAAATTATTAAGTTTCTAACACACCAGTTTTTTCTTGTTCTGAAAAATAGTTTGGGTTCCCAAGAAGAGGAAAAATTCATCTCATGGTTGGAATATAGATTGTTCAAACATCTTAAATCCCAAAACGTGCTGAAAGATTGGGACATTATTTGAATACCCTGGTAACCAAAACATTTTTATTGGAAATTAATGAGTAAAAACTCATCCTTAATGGCCAATTACATTATGTTTTTACCTTTTCTTCTTTCTATAATAATCCTTAACCAACATAGAAACTCGTCTTATTTTCCCATAAGCTTCCCTCTTCTATAATGTCATACTATGGACAATCTAATTGAATCAATGATATGGAATTGAGGTATGTGTTACAAAACAATCAGTTATCTGTTTTTCATCTTTACCTACCTATTTTACTATTTCATGAATCATTATCTTCAATTATAATACCCAATCTAGGCATTAAAATCCAATGTAATGCTGAATTCATAGATCCAATTAATAAATGTGGTGGATTCAACATTTCAATGAAATACCATATGATTGGAGTTAAACCACCCATCAATATAGGTTGTTTATAAGTAATTTTCTAATGATATATCATATTAAAAATAAATATTTATTGAATATCATGATAGATATATTTTTCATTTAGGGTTAAATTGTGGAAAAATGTTTATTGTAATTTTATGATTTCATATTCTATAATTGAAAATAAATATATGATATTATTTCTAATCTATAGTGGATAAAATAAATTTAAAAGATTTACTTTAAAAAAATTATGAACTAAGTCTATAGGAAGACTCTGTGACGAATGTTATTCTAAAACCACCATTAATGACATAAAATGTCGGGACCGGTCCCCCAGGTCCCGTATCGTGACTACCCCATTCCCACCTCCCATAGGCCAGGGGAAGGTGAGTAGCACCAAAGGCATAAATCACTAAACTGTAATGGATTTGGATTTATAAACAGAAACAGATAGAACATAGTATGCAATTAGAAGTAAAACACTAAGTAAGATAGTATACAAAAGGTTGTTCTAGATGTAAAGTGGCTGGAAATTCAAGCCCAACAGTAAATTACAATTCAACTAAACAGCCAGTACAGCTGAAGAAAAGAAGTAAAGAAGCCACTTGGTCGTCCCCCGGAATTCCCACTTAAAGGGTGGGTACTGATGGCCTTTTCAGCACCCCAACTCCGTATGTCTGCTCTTTGTATGTCTCCCTGAGTGGTTCACCTCTGAGTACCATCCAATTCTGCTACTCTCTATCCCGATCAATGTTGTCCATCATCTACAACAAACACAATGAGGTGCGAGCATAGCCCATGCAGGGGTGAGTATAAAAATACTCAGTAAAGACCCCAAGACCCTCAAGGTCTCACAAAAGCCAAAAATGATAACCACAATTTACGGAATAAACAAATAATCCTTTCTTAGGTATATGCCCCTACATATACCTAAGTTATTTAGTAACCCATCTCAATCAGTAGGAAAACATGAAAGAATTTGAGTCAACTGAAACTAGGATTTTAGTGAAGTATATAAGTACAGATGATTATTTGTGAAGCTAGATCATATTATTCTGTCAATATGCACTACTTTAGACTATATGGGGTCTGACCTACACAGGATCGATTGGTACTAACACCCACAATGACCCATACAGGATCTGACCCACAAAGGATCGGTATGAACTATCCCACATAGTATTTCTAATCACTTACCCACACAGGATCTGACCCACACAAGATCGGTATGCGCTGACCGACATAGGATCGCTGAGTGTTGACATCCGTATGAACTTTCTCCAACATCCGCCTCACTAACAGCCACTGGATTCCTAGCTCCTCGTGCGCTTGAGTTCCATAAAATCTGATCTAGAGATATTGGTTGTACTTCTACCACCACTAAACTCCAAAAATTAGTATCCCAAAGGACCTCCATGTCTTAAGGGTTCCAACGTGATAGACGGTGTGTCAATCGGACACACGATCCTTGAGTTATTACCATTTCTGTTCTAGGGGCCCTATTGGGTTTTAGGTCCAAAAAACCCGACTATATCTGAATTGCGTCCAAACCTCAAGTGGGGTATGCCAAAAATAGCTTCTCACTCTAATATTTCTGTCACCGGAAATTGTTCATCGATCGGTCACCTATATCCCAAGATATTAGCAAAAAGCTGTAAATTGGCCATAACGCGTCTGGGTCCGTTTTGACCCGTTCCGAGGGTCTGACCCGATCCGAGAAAGCGGTCCGGCTAGAGGGGGATGCCCGGCCTGAGGGGAGTCCCAGCCGAGGGAGGCCCAGTCCAAGCACACTGTCCTGAGGGTTGCCCTTCTGAGGGTGGCCTGACCAAAGGCGGTCTACCCTAGCCGTGCCCAGGGGGGATGCGCGTGCCCCCTGGTACCCGAATAGTTGAAACATTCAGGTGGATCTAAAATCAGAACATGGTGGCACCGACCTAGCACACGTGGGACCCGATGGGGTGCCGCACCTCCTGGCTGGCCCGAGCAGCCAGCCGCTCCATGCCACCATTGGGGCGCCTCGGCACCGCACCCCTCCACTGTTGCACGCCCTGGCTACGGCTTCCCAGCTCCGCTATAGCCCGCCCTATCCATGACCCTCTACTGGCCTCCACGTGGCGCGACAGCGACACTTTCATCCGCCACGGCTCATCGTGGCCACAAATCTCCTTCCGTGTGGCTTGGCGATGCCACACCCTCTTGACAACCTGACGGCCTTGCGTCGCTGGTTCCTTCATGCCAGGCCTGATGTTAGCCGCCATTTCTCCACCTCTACCATCAACATAAGGAGATCAACAAAAAGGGTGGAGGGTTGGACCATGTTTTTGCGGTCTAATACCTCCTCATTAAGATGATATAAATCGAAAACAATAATATCAATAACACAACAAAGATCAGAGGGTTAAAACAGATACAAAATTCAACTCAAATCCCCCTACCTATTATGACGATCGTTTACAGTGGAAGGAGAGGAAAAGTGGAAGTCGATTCGTCGACGTCAGGAAGCATCTAGGGAAGAAGATAAATTGGCGTTGTTCGCTGTCGACTCCTTCTCTTTTGGGGAAGAATCTTCATTGGAGAAGTTAAAGAAGGTATTAAAATAACATTTTTAGGCATGGTTCACATGCCAAAATAAATCTCCTTAGGGTTCTCTAGTGGTATTTGTGAAGAATAATGATGGATTAATGTAGAAATGTACTAATTATTGGGAAATCAATATATCACTATTACGAATAATTATCCACTTATATGTATTGATAAATTTGTTTACCATTTTTGAGGATATCAGTACTACTCATAGGGGGATCTTTATTTTGGATATGACTAGATAAAGGTGAAAATTGACGATATTTAGAAGAAAACCTTTTCTATATTTTGGGCACTATGATTTTTAGGTGATGCCCTTAGACTTATTAATTATTGTGAAATCTTTATGGACTTCAAGAATTGAATATTTAGAAATTAACTTGGAAAATTTTTGGTGGTATTTATCAATAATATTCTTATGTACACAAATAGCATAATAGAAAATGAAGATCATATAAATCTTGTTTTGTAGACATTGATGATGGATATGTTGTATATGAAGTTTATTAATTATGACTTTTGGATGAATCTTGTAACAATTTTGGTACATGTGATCATATGTGAGGAAATATATGTACACCATTAAAAGGGAAATTGGAGATTGTTCTTGACCCTCTAGTTTCATTGAAATCGGTAGTTTTATTGTTTTCTTAGTGTTCTATCTAGGTTTTTTGAGAAAATTATCAAAATATTATAGCCTAATAAATAAGATAACATTGATTTGTTTAAATTATGTCTAGATAGATGAATTCGAGGAAACCATCATTGAGCTAAAGTGAAATATGATTACTTCACATATATTAATATTACCAAAAATGTATGAAATATATTGATATAAAGTGATAATTTATTGAAAATATTGTGTTTTGTACTTAGGAAAAATGATAATGTGAAATCCAACACCTCCCAACAGTTGAATATTTATGAGAATAACTACCTAAATCATGATCTGGAGTTATCCACATAATATTTTTCCATTAAAATATGTTGAAATTATCTATGTGGTGGAATGTTTTACAAATATACTAATAAAAAGATCCAAAAGAATATATTCTAAAAAAGGAACTCAACATGAGTAATAGTATGTGGTTATAGTTAATCAAAGACTATTATTTATCTATTCAGAATCATTATAGTAATGAGAACAAGGTAGTTGATGCTCTAATATGAAAATAACATGTTACTCTATTCATGCTGTAGATTGATAGAGACCCCATTTTCCTAGACATGCAATAGATCAATTGGGAAATAAAAATGAAATGTAATACATCCAACCTTTCCCAAATGATTTCCTAAAAATCTATCTAAGAGAATATTTAAGTGGCACAAATGGTAAGATTCATTGTTACAAAAGAAGATGAATATAATAATGCAATGGAAGCAGCTATAGTTCCATATCATTGATGATGGTGTGATTTATTTTTGAACAAGGATTTGTGTTCCATAATTACATTAGATATAGATAGGGTTATTTGATATTGCTTAAATATAAACTTTGTCCATTCGTCCTCAGCGTAACAAGATGTGTCGTGATCTACGAGAACACTTTTTGTGGGAAACATGAAGAATGATATTGTTGAGTATATCTCAAGGACCAGTATATGTAAACAAGTTAATTCAGAGTGAAAAAAGTCTAAAGGGATGATACAACCATTTCCTATAACCATGTTTTAATGAAAGAGTAGAAACATGGAATTCTTCACGGATCTGACAAAGACATCCAAAAGAAAAAATGAAATATGTGTTGTGGTAAAATGACTCACCAAGACTCACCACATTATTTCTACATGGTATAATTTCTCACTTGAACAACATTCTTGATATATGTGAAAGTAGTGGTGAGGTTTCATGTGGTACAACTTTAGTGATAACTAATCATGATCCAAGGTCCACATGTAATTTCTGGGGAATTCTCTAATATTCCATTTTTAATAAATTGATTCTCATCCTAGCCTATCACCCCCAACCTGATGGGATATTTTTAAGGAGTATTCAGACTGTCAATGACAGACCAAGACCCTACTAAACATAATTCAATGGCAGATGGGATCTGAATATACAATTACTAGATTTCTCATTCCACAATATCATCAAGTTGATTATTCAGATGGCACAATATGAAGCACTGTATGGAAAGCGATATAGATCTCCAACCTATTAGGATGAATATGCAGAAAAAAGGTTAATGGAAATGATTTGGAGAAATAAAGGATATAGAAGTTTCAATCCATCATGAAGCATATCAATGCTGGTCATATTCAGCAAAAGAGTTATGTTGAAAAATGTTGTGAAGGGACATAGAGTTCAATGTTGGAGATAACATCTCCCTTGATATATCACCATGAAAAATAGTAATGAGGTTTGGAAGGAAAGGTAATCATATCATCGGTACATTGGCCCCTTTATGATCCTTGATCAAATAGAATAAGCGGCCTATCAGCTTGGACACCCACTAAATACGGGTAAAATTCATGTTTTGTTCTATGTATCTATCTTGACTACGTAAATAGTAGACCCATATCATATTTCTAACTCATAGGTGGTAAAACTAGATGATGATATCTCATACAAGTAGTTTTTAGTAAATAATATATACCATATAGATAATTTTATATGAAAAGAGACTACCCATGTCTTCAAAGTGTTGTGGAAGAACCAAAAGTATGATTAAATAACATGGGAACTAGTGGATGTGATGAAGGAGAAGTACCACCACCTATTTATTTATAATGAAAATTTAAATGTGTAATTTTAATAGGGGGAATAATTTAATGACCCAAACATTTATCAATGGAAATTTAAAAATTGTTATATTTATTCCATATAGTATAAATAACATAAAATTTTATAGGTTACACAATACTAAATTATAAATGAAAAATTAATGAATTATTAGACTTTTTTATAAATTAAGGAAACTATATAACAGAATAGTCACAGAAAATTTAGAAAAATAACATTTCTCTTTGGAATAGTAATACATCTAATAGAACATTGACTATGCCTATAATATTATAAATAAAAATTTTGAATCTAATGAATGAAAATATGATATAAGTAATTAATTATTTTAAAAAATGATAAACTAAGTGTTTATATGTTTATATGTCAAGAATATTTCATTTATAATTAATAATTAATTTAATAATTTAGGATGAAAATTTTTATTCACAAAATGTATTAAAAAATTCATATTTCATTGTCTTATTATTATAATATATTTTTTTGTGACCTTAATTAATTTAAAATGTTGTAGAAAATATATTTTATATTTTGAGAAGATATTTTTTGCGTAAATGTTGATTTCAATTAAGAATAAAATGTCTCGTATTTAGAAAATTATTTTAAAAAATGTATTTCATTTTTTTATTATACACATTAGAATATCATTAGTGTGATTTTTTGGAATTTTTTTTATACTTGAATTGTTTGAATAGTAAAATATGTTAATTTATGATGAAATCAAAGTACATGAATTATTGAGTAATGGATAATATAAGGTTGTGATAAGGAAAAAATATCAAAATCTAAATAAATATATTAATATATTTTGGTATAATGATCAAAAATTTCATTATCTTGAACCAAATAATAATCTAATCAATATAATAATGAGAAAACACCCCTATCCTCCACTATAAATACCACCCCCAACCACAAATTTTCCCCACACATCTCATAATTAATGAAATATATAACTTCTTTTCTAGTATCTTCACAAGACCCTACCACAGACCTTGGATTCCTTCGTCTCAACAAATCACCAAATCCTTTTACCTACGGATGTTCTCATGGAGGATAGATTTAAGCAGTGATATCCTCTACCATTTTATTTGAATTTCTTTTAATTTATTATACCATTTTTATTCTCTACTAACATACACTATAAAAATTTTGATGAAAAAAAAATATTTTATATACTGGAATTATATAATGTAAATGTATGATCTATCATCAAACTACTTTATCAATCTCATTTATATAAAATACGAAATCAACCCCTAAGATGTGTCAATTTACCGATATCATGGTTGATGCCTTTTCATTATCCATAAACAACTTCAAATATATTCATAAAGACAATATAATAGTTATTAAATAAATTAAAATATATTTTATATTCAATTTTTATGTTTTGAAATGAATATTTTCATAAAATTAAATTATAATACAAAACAAGTTTGTTGTGATCAGAAACCGCCAAAATTAACCCAAAATATTGTCATTAACTTTTATTATAATGATTTATCCTCGTGAAATTTATTCAATTTGTTTATATAACCATATAATAATAGTTTTGTTTATTAATAACATAAATTTTCAATTTTGGTGAAATATTCCCATTCTTCATAAACATTCATTCTAATATTCAAGTAATCATATCAGGAAAACCACAAAATGAAACCTATCGAACAATGAAATTGAACAATATAACTAATCTAAAAGACCAAAAATGAACATTATTAAACTATAATGAATAAAATTAATTTATAAAAGGTTATTAATTTTTTAATAATTGAAGTTAAATTTATTTCCCTTGAAACTAATGAGAATAGAGTGTTCGGACAATGGTTAAGGGGCTTCATGAACATAACTCTCTTCCTTTGGGTTTTCTCTCCTTCACACCAATTTCAATACGGATATTCAATTAATACTAAAGAAATATTAATTATTTATACTCATATTATATATAATGGGATATACTTGTTACCCATATAGTTTTATGACAACATTAATGATTTTTCAAATGTAAATCTTCTATCTAGAAACACTCCTTTTACTTCTCATTAGATTCTATCATCTTCACTAAAAATTGATTATTATTATTCCATGTATGTAATTCCCAAATTTTTTGGGAAAGATAATTCTTATTAATGAATTTTTTTTAAATGAATACTTTTTCATTTCATGGGTTATTTTATTTCCATGATTAATACGTTTTATATGGAATTAAATGATAATTTAAATGTTATGATCTAATGGGTTTGCCCAGAATTATATAGTGCATGTGAATGATTTGATGTTATGGGTGTTCTTGGACATTACATCACTCCAATTCAATTGGTAATGTGATGTATGTCATTATATAATGTGAAGTATGTTTGGTAGTCGACCACTGAGACATGATGTATTATTTTTAGGCATTTTCACATTCCATGATTTTATCCAATATCATCTCTACTGGTTATGACGATGATATTAGGATAATTGTATCACAACCCATCCTTAGGGCATGTGTCATGACTACCCCAATACCGCCTTCCAAAGGCCAGGGGCTGGAGACTAGCACCAAAGGCGTAAATCCCCAATCTGGGAAGGAATTGACTTTATAAACTGAAACACACACAACATAGTAAGCAACTGGATGTAAAACACTATGTAAAAACTGTTTACAGAAAAAGTGAAGGAAATTAAAAGGGTCCATAAATACAAGCACAACAATAAAGTACAAGGAAAGGAAAAAACGTACAACTAAAAAGTCAAATAGTTGGAATGTGTCTAGAAGGTCGTAGATCGTACACCACGGATCTTACCTAAAGGGTAGGTACAGATAGCCTACTCAGTGCTCTAGATCTGTATGTATCCTCCAGGTAATGACTCGTCATGAGGTCGACATTTGGGTACCGTCTAGTCCTCATGCACTCCGTCTCGGTCAGTGTTGTCTGTCGTCTGCATCAAACACAACGAGGTGCGGGCATAGCCCGTATAGGGATGAGTATAAAGATACTCAATAGGGTCCCCGAGACCCTCAAGGTCTCATAAAATCTAACAAGGATAAAATATAACTACGAAACAATGGATAAGCATTACTGTATATTCCCATACATATACCTAAGTTACCTAGTAACCTATCTCAATCATGAAGAAAACACAAAATCCATGACTCAACTCAAACCAATATTTTCATAATCGAAACTAATACTACTGGAGAACTCCTCCTCCATCGAGAATAGTGGGCCTATCGCGACACCAAGGCACTTCCCACTATCCTTGGACTACTGAGGTACTCCTCCTATCATGTATCGCGGGTCTGCTGCAAACTACCATTTGTTATTCCACTATGGTTCTGCCGCCAAATAAAAAGTGATTCCCCTTATAGCCTACAGTGGTACTCCTCCTATCGAGTATTGCGGTTCTCCAGCCAACTACTATGTGATCCTTTTCCATGTGTCTGCATCCAACTAGTAGGCACTCCACATTAGGCTAGTTGAATCGGTCAAGAAGTCATGAGTTCTGTCAGCTACTAGGTCTCTGCACTATGTCTACTCTTCACTAGAAGGATACACCCCCTGAGCTACTAGAAAACTCCATCTGTCACAAAGTCTTAGGTAGAAGTATCTCAATGGTCCATCTCGTCAATTGGATTTCAACAAAACAGACGACGCGTTATTCGGACGCCCGATCTGTTAGTCATTAGAATTTTCAATCAAGGGGCCTGATTAGTAATTAGGATCAAACCAAAATGACCGTACCGTAATAGTGTCCAAAAGTCAATTGGGGTATGCAAAAAAACCCCTCTCGCTCTATGATTTTTTCCGTCGTAGACAGTTCATCGATCGGACACTCGTCGCCCAAGATATGTGAAAAAATTTGTAAACATGCCATAGTGGGACCAGGTCCGGTCTCACCAAGTCGGACTTACCTACCTGTGGGGGGAGGCCCGACCCGAGGGAGGCCCGGCCTATGGTGGCCCGGCCTGAGGGTGGCCCGGCTCATGGCGGCCCGAACCAAGGCGGACCGGCTTGCCGGACTGCATGGTTGGGAGATGGACCGCCGTCCAAAGCTAGCGGTGGCTGCGGGGGGTGGTCAGCACTGCCCTCTCCCTATAACGGTCGGCGCATAGTGCTAGCCTGGTATCTGCGAGGCTCGACGGGTCTTGCATGTGGACTGCCTGTCGGCTGCCCGCTAAGCCGGCCACCCTCGTCCATCCGCCGCGACCATTGGCCGCAGGTCCTCTCCTGCACAGCACGTCGGTGTCATCCCATCTTCGTGCACTAAGGCCCGCGTGGGCGAGGCCCCCTTCCATCGGTATGGTGCGATGGCACCGCACCCCTCCAGCACTGCCATGGCCCACCTGGCTGCGGCCCAGTTATTTTCACATCCTGATAGCACCACACCCCTTTGGAGACATGGTGACCCTTGTGTCGTAGTTCCTCTCACATACGGCTAGTTTCTAGTCACTGCGTGTACCGCCTCTGTCATCATCAAACACGAACAAAAAAAGGGGAGGTTCGGGCCGTGTTCATGTAGTTTGAGACCTCCTCTTCATGGAGAACCATAATACAGAAATTTGAACGACAAAGAACGGAGGTTTTATACTCATATATAAATAAACTCAAATCCCCCCACCTTAATATTGTCGATGAACGTTGTCTATGTCACGGAAAGGGGACATCGTTCCTTCAACATCAGATGTGGAAGAGTGTGGAGAAGACGAGTCGAGATGACATCGCCCTTGTTCTTCATGGGCAGCGAGGCCTCCCTTTCTTTACCCGATTGAAGAAGGAAGAATATAGTGGCAGAAGAGATGTTCTTCATGTTTTTCATGGGGATAATGATGTTCTCCCAAGTTTCTATAATGCTCCACAAAAAATTATAGTTTCCAGCCATAATAATATAATTTATTTGTCTATTATTTTATTGTTGAAATGAATTCAAAAGAATTTATAATGTTCCAATGAATTAAAATAAATTCAATTAATTAATTGTGAGTGTTGGAATATAAATTAATTGGAGAATGAGGAGAGTTTTTATCCCACATAAATGAGGGGTTTAATGGGGGGGTGGTTTAATGTCAGTGTGGACCGCACCAAAGATATCCTACCAAGGAAGGTTGTGTGTGGGTGGGCCCCACCACCATATCCCATGGGAGGTTGGGTGTCATGGCCCCCACCTCCAACCTCCCCTTGGGGGATTAAACCACCAAAAATAAAAATAAAGTAACAACTTATTTTTATTTAATTTAATTTAAAAACCCCAAAATCTAACTTTCATTGTCGTCATAATGAAACTGCAGTGAAAGTCTCACTAACCAATCACTGATGTTGTGAGTTAAATGGTGCCTTCAGATTTCAATTCCATGAACTAGTTTAAATGATATAAAATCCAGCTCGTATATTTACTAAACGTACTCGAACAAACCATAAAAAAAATGATTTCGGGCACACCGGGCCTTGAAATCAAGTGCTTTCAGAAAATGAAGACTCATAAAATTCCCGTGTCTTTATGAAAAAATAATTCCACTTAAATTTCATGCCTTTACATTCTACAAAGCTTCGGGCTTTATGTCCCCATATGCTACAACTCACACTATGGGAACTAATGGGGGTACTGAGCACAAATCATAGCCTCCTGCTCCCATGTTCTCTCCTAGAGGTTCTTGTGCTGCCAGGGAATGTGCACCAGAGGTATCGACAATCCATGAAGGACCCGCTCCTGTCAATCCTCAATCTCCACTAGAACCCCTGGGAATGTCGCCACATCATTGATGTCCACCTCCCCGTGGTCAATGATGTGGTATGGGTTGTGCACGTACCTACTCAGCTAGGATATGCGGAAGAAGTCGTGCACCAGGTGTAACTAAGGTGGAAGAGCTAAATAGTAATCCACCTCTCCTACTCTGTTGATTACCAGGAATGGTCCAATGAACCTCATAGATAACTTGTCACCTCTGCTGAATTTCCATAGACCTCATCGAGGTGAGACCCATAGAAATATGTGGTCGCCATCCTCGAACTCTAGATGTCTCCGTCTCCTGTCAGCGTACGACATTTGCTTGCTTTGATCAGTCTTCATCTTCTCCTGGATGATCTGCACCTTCACCGTGGTAGCGCATACCATCTCTGGTCCCACTGGTGCTGAATACCCTCGGTCTGTCCAGCATAACTGTGATCTACAAGGTCACCCGTAAAAGGCCTCAAAAGGTGCCATACCTTTGGTGGAGTGATAGCTATTTTTGTAGGCAAAGTCCACCCAAGGCAATTGATCCACCCAGTTGTGACGGAAGTCAAGGAAAAAAGCACAGAGCATGTCCTCGAGGGTCTGAATGGTCCACTCGGTCTGACCATCTGTCTGAGGATGGAAGGTGGTGCTCAAACAGAGTCGTATCCCGAAAGATCCCTTCAACCCCTTCCATAGCTAGGAATTAAACTGTGCATCATGTTTGGAGACAATAGATGAAGTTACTCCATGTAAACTCATTATCTCCTACACATAGAGGCATCCCAAGCTCTCTACTGAACCCTGCTCCTTGATCAGTAGGAAGTTGGCCTACTTGGTGACTCGGTAAATGATCACCAATATCGAGTCATGACTCCTTGGTGTACATGGAAGACCCATCACAAAGTCCATGGATATACCATCCCACTTACACACTGGAACATCTAAAGGTTGAACCAAGACTACTGGAACCTAGTGCTCTGCCTTCACTTGCTGACAAGTGAGGCACCATGAGAAAACTCTGCTACCACCTTCTTCATATCTGGCCACCTGTACTATCGTCGAAGGCCAAGATACATCTTTTCCACTCCTAGATTTACTTCTATAGGGGAAGTGTGTAACTCCCTCACGACCTCCTATTGATGTGCAACTGCAAGGAATCAAGAATTATTCAAGAAACCAAACTATCATCTTGGTGAGTAGGGCAGGGTAGATGATTATATGTGATCTCAGATTCACATTATTGATATTCTCTATCGTAATGAGAATATTCTTCATTTGATTGATTTTACATAGATTTACCAAAAAATCTATGATATACATATCAATATTTTTTAGAGTTTCCTTGTCACACTTTCTCGGTACGATAAAACCATGGAACCATAACTCTAGGATCCGATTGTTGGTAGACAAGTGAGAAATCTATGCAGTCTTGACATCTGTATGTCCAAGATTTTGTATAGACTTTACATTTACAGAACTCCCTTTTACATATGGATGTTTGTGGGAACAAAATTATGCCCCTCATTCATAAGATAAACCTACCAGGCTTGCAGACTTGGTGTATGAAAGCTCATATGTTTTTCCATAACTCATGAAAGAAAATTTTTCTCTGCAATGTTCCTGGAAAAAACAAACTGATTCATAAAATTCTATGAGTAGATCCGGATCCACAACATCCTGAACTCCTATCTTTGATATGGATACACTCTCCCATCCATTAAGCTTATTGTTCTTGGAGACAATGGAGTAATAAATGTTAAAGAATTTTGGATGCATCGTCTTTCCCCTGTATATTTGCCACTTTGCAGTCAGCTTTACAGAAGACATATCTTGAGAGGGAACATCACCAGACATTCGGACGCGAGAACTTCTGAAAAGTTCGGAACCGGATTTTGAAGATGGGTAGGACTCGGACATGAAAAGGATTGAGAAATGATGTGGGAAAACCACCAAAGGTCCCCTTTTTATAGGTTTTGAAGCATCAGTTCATCTTCCCATTTCAATCTAATGGCTGAGAATTCTTCTGATCATATCTGACGGTTGAAATGATAGCCGCAAGGAAAATTTGGTAGGATACAATCTTTTGAGGTTTTTAAAAGGAAAAAATTTTGATTTAAGGAAACTAGAATCCAATAATTTTAAAAAACATAAGAAACCGGAAGCAAGTAATAGGTGATTATGAAATCTCAATAAATAAATCATACCTTTCATATTTCCAGGAAGATTATTCATATTGGGGAAAATTCTTCTTGAAGAACTTTAGATTCCAAAAAAATATTGACTATGGGGGAAAACACTAAAAAGAAATTAAGTAGAACAGTTTTCATTACGAAAATATTCATTACGAAAATGTTCATTATGAAAATCTTCATTATGAAAATCTTCATTACAAAAAATTTTGAAAACTTCATTACGATAAACATGAAAAACTTCATTACAAATAATCTTGAAAAACATCATTACAAAAGATTTGAAAAACATCATTATGAAAGGCATGAAAAAATTCATTATGAAAATTATGAAACACTTTATTACAAAAAATATGAAAAACATCATTACAAAAACATGAAAAACATCATTACAAAAAATATGGAAAAAATTCATTATGAAAAGAATGAAAAACTTAATTACGAAAATTTGAAAAATATCATTACAAAAAATATGAAAACCTTCATTAAAAAAAGCATGAGAATCTTCATTATGAAAAACATGAGAACCTTCATTATTAAAAGTATGAAAAACTACATAAAATATGTACCCCCCTAAGAAAAGGAGTTTATTATTGTAAGGATTTGGGTGAAACAGGAAGTTATTGAGCAGGATTAACTTACGTTTATCATTCCTAACTTATGTTTAATGTTTTCAAATCTATCATAGAGTAATGATTTTATGAAAATATCAAAAATTGGATCTTTTGTTCCGATAAATTGAAGAATGATATCTCCTTTTTTTGTGTGATTCCTAAGAATGTGATGTTTAATGTCTATGTGCTTTGCACGAGAGTGATGTGTAGGGTTTTTAATAAGGGAAATGGCACTAGTAGTATCACAAAAAATATGTGTTTTGGTAAAACTAATACCATAGTATGTGAGTGTGTGTTGTATCCACAACACTTGAGTACAATAATATCCAGCTGCTACATATTCATCTTCAGTAGCAGAAAGTTCTATAGAGTTTTGATTCTCTCGAGACCAGAAAACTAATGAATCTCCAAAGAAATGACAAGTTCAATATGTACTATATCTATCCATTATATATCCCCCAAATTCAGCATCAGAAAAACTTTTTAAAACACAATCATTTCCAGAAGAATAAAAGAGTCTTAAATCCATGGTTCCCTTTAAGTAGTGAAAAATTCTTTTCACTTTCATTATGTGAGATTCCTTAGGATTGGATTGATATCTGGCACATAAGAATATTGGAAACATTGAGTCTAGATAAATAGCTTTCAAGTAATGTATGCTTCCTATCATACCTCTAATGGTTGTTTGATCTACTGGTTTCCCAACTTCATCAAGATCAGGTCTGTTTGAGGTACCAATGGGAGTACTTATATTTTTAGTGTTGTCATATACATACTTTTTAAGAAGATATTTAATATACATATGTTGGGATATATTGATTCCTTATGGTTTTTGAGAGATTTCAAAACCATGGAAAAATGTTTTCTCAACCACTATACTCATTTCAAACTTTGATTTCATTAGATATGCAATGGAATCGATTAAGGATTGCTGAGTTGAACTAAATATAATGTCATAAACACAAATTTGAATAATCCAAACATTAATCTTATATTTATTTATAAAAAGGGTTGGATATGTATTTCCTTTAAAATAGAAATTTTGAATTAAAAAACTTGTAAGTCTATCATACCAATCTCGATGGTCTTGTTTAAGGCCATACAATGCTTTGTTAAGTCAAAAAAAATGATCAGGATGTTTTGTATCATCAAAAACAGGAGGTTTCTCAACAAAAAATTCCTCTTGAACATAACCATTATGGAAAGCACATTTCACATCAATTTGATAAAGGTTGAAATTGAAGAATGCTGTAAAGGAAAGTAAAATACGAATAGATTCAAGTCTATCTATGGGAGTATAGGTTTCTTCATAGTATATTCCTTATTGTTGATTTTAGCCTTTATCAACTAATATTGATTTATTTCGTATAATGATTCCATTTTCATCACACTTATTTATGAAGACCCATTTTACTCCAATAATAGATGTTTCTTTAGGTCTTTCAACCAAGGTCCAGACTTTAGTCCACTCGAATTAATTTAGCATATCTTGCATAGATTTAATCAAATAATCATCCCCTAAAGCTTCATCACTTCCATTTGGTTATAATTGGGAAAGAAATTCTACATGTTCTACATCATTCCATAAGAAAATTCTAGTCCATACATGTTGATTTACATCACCAATGTTACTATCACTGAGATGATTCTTTAGAAACAACTGATTTGGGTTTTATAAAACTTGTTCATAAACATAGGGTATAAAATATTATGGGGTAACTGTTCCAGAAGTATATTCTTAGACATTTTCTTTACTAAGAGGATATTCTAACAAAGCATGATAATCAGTTTTTGAAAACACATCTGACGATGTGGGTTGGGGTTATTTAAAAAGAAAAGGATCAGTTTCATCAAATTTAACATCTACTGTCTCTTCAACAGTACAAGTGTTTTTATTGAAAACATTATATGCCTTTGAAGTTGTGGAGTAGCCTAGGAAAATTCCATCATTAGATTTTGGTGTGAATTTTTATAGAAATTCATTAGTATTAAATATAAATACCATGCATCCAAAAACCTTTAAGTAGGAATGTATAGGTTTTCTACCATTCCATAACTCATAAAAAGTTTTTTTTAAGAAAAGGTCTAATCAAAACTCAATTAATAGTATAACAAGCAGTACTTATAGCTTTAGCCCAAATATATTTGGCTACAGAATACTCACTCAACCTTTTTCTTGTTATCTATTGAATAATTCTTTTTCTTCCTTCAATAACACAATTTTGTTGAGGTGTTCTAGGTGCTGAGAAGTTATGTGTAATGAATTTTCTAATAAAAAACGTTTCAAAATCAGAATTTTAAAATTATCCTCCATGATCACTATGAATAGTTTTCAATGGAAGGTTTTTCTCTTTTTTAACTTGGTCTCTAACAATTTTGAAATATGTGTAGGCTTCAGAATTTTTTGATATAAAATATACCCATGTAAATCTAGTGTAATAATGAACTAAGACTAATACATAATATTTGCCTCCAATGCTTCCTATTTTTTTAGGACTAAAAAGATCCATAAGAACCAACTGTAATGCATCAGTGGTTGAGACTTCACCAATTAATTTAAAACTTGATTTATGTTTCTTTCCATATAGAAAAAGGTCAACAACATTAGAATAATGATATCTAAGCTCCGGTAGATCCTTATCTAATCAATTCATAGAAAATTTTCATAAGTTCCTAAAGTTACAGTTACCTAACCATATATGACACAAACAAGAATGATCATCCATTGCACTAAGTCAAGGTAGATCTTGGCTTATAAGGTCTCTTATGTTTTTTTTATACATTCTCTTGCCTATGGGCATAAATAATGAACTCTTCCTTGGAATTATGTACCAAGAAAGTTTCATTCAAAAAATTAAAAAGGTAGCCTTCATCACATAACTGTCTTATGCTAAGGAGGTTATGCTTAAGAACTTTGAAAAATAAAACATTTGAAATCAATTTTTTTGGTAACGCCCCGACCCCAGCTACCCAGAGTCGGTGATTACATCGTAACATTGGCATGATCACAAAAGATCAAGTCTCGAAAGACCGATTAGTTTAGTAGCCATGGAAACACTAGATACATTCATAAGTCTTACATTACATCATAAAGTGAAAAATTAATAACAAATTCTTCATAGTACACACTCATATCCTCTTCGGACTATCCCTGCAGGTCATTCATAAAATACTTCTTCAAATCCTGGAAAATATTAAAACATTGAAAGGGTTGAGCTCAAATGCTCAGTAAGGATAACAATATTACGGAAGCTTTCATAAATAAACATTAACAATTAAGGCAATGTATAAATAAAACAAAAGCCTTTTAAACATTAAATTGAACATAATATGGTAAAAGTAAAATGAGATAATACCATTTCCTTATTTACATGGATATTCTACTGGTCGAATAATCACATGTAATATCAATAACCACTTTCATAATGAGGGAAGGTATAATGCCAGACATTCTGAAACATTTTGTCAAGGCCTCAGCCAAGATGTCAAAAATTATTAAGGCCTTGACCAAAACCATAAATCAAATTGGGAAAGGGCCTCGGCCAATTCCACTTCTAGTTGTCTCATGAGACCTACCGATGCATCGAGGAGCTATAGCGGGCTCCATCCGTCACTTATTAAGTCCAATACATTCCTCATATGAATAGGTTTAAACATATCATAAACCATAACATAATCGTATCACATAAAACATGCATAAAGGAAACATAAAATTTCCACATTTCAATCACAAGATATCAATACAACACATTGATATAATAAAAATGCTTTCAAAACCATTTTCAATACCAAAATAAAAGAATGTTAAATCTTTGTATTTATTTTTCATTAAAAAAAATGATGGCTGGTAGAGGAAGCCGAAACTCAAATACTGGTCACGGTGGCGGAGAAGTCGTTGTCGCCACATAAGTACGGAAAAGAAAAACATTCCCTTTTGTCATTTAGAAAAAACGCTTCATATAAAAAGATTCCTTTTTAATAAACGTAAAAGTCAAAGGGGTTTATACACCGTATAAAAGAAAGTTTTGTATAAAACCAAATATGCCTCAATGAAAGGGGATTGAGAAGAAGTCCTTAAAAAGATCATTTTTATTAAATAAATTACATCTATAATGTGTATTCGCTATAAGTACACGTAAATAATGTAAAAATACAAGATATGACATAATAATATGATGACATAATTTGAAAGTAGGAGATTAACCCAAAGAATAGAAGTTGGGTTAAGAAGTTCCCTTACCTTGCGTCCTGTCCTGACTCGACCGTTCTTTAACCTCCTGAATAATAAACTAGAGTTAATTCCTATTTACTTAAGAACATTTTTCATGTTAATTATTCCTTTTATATCCCTTATTACCATGTTATGAACATTATGTAAGTATTTAAGTTTATAACGGTCATTTTGTCGATCTTAGGTACTTAAGTCGAAAATAACATTCTTATAATTACAAGTTGTTTATGTGGTAGAATATCCATTATCTACAGAATTATATTCATGATTTAGATGTCATATATATCATATATATCCAGTATATAAATTCATTCATAATATTACGTAACATTTAGAGGTAAGAAATGAAATGCACCGTTCATGTAGACGGTAAGCCGTACGTACGCATGAACGCTACTTTCATTTCTATTTCATATTTAATGGAATGAAATCATAATTATATTAAGCTATAATATATTTCCAGTATAATATCATATATAATATCATTTACTCCATCCTTTATACATCCCACATATGGAATTAACGATTCACATCACTTTGAGGGGGCGGTAGTCCGCACTTCCTAAAATGAAATTATCGCGTTTACCCATAATGGAAATCATAAAGTATGCCATAAATGAGAAATACATAATCATAAGGAAAACATAAACATAATATATATATCATATATGAAAATAGTTTCATCAAAATGGCCACCATTATAGGTGTTAAAAGAATTTGAACAATCATCGTTTCGTGAGGCAGTATTTCACCACCCACAGAAAGAGTATGTTCTTTAACCATTAGACGAAGGTGTGTGTAAGTGTAAACCAAATCATTATCATAACAACATCCTAGTATATTTTAGATACTGGTTTTGTTACAAAAGAAAGTAATGAAAAGAGTTTAAGGGGTTGGAGAAGCAAAATAAAACAAAACAACATTAGATAAGACATTACCTTAAAAATTGGGTTACTCTTTTTGATTTGAGCCAAAGGCTTACTTGGGAAGAATTATGTCCAAAGTGAGGCTTCTAGGAGTAAGGGAGGGAAGTTGGGAGAGTATTTGGGCAGGGGTTGGCCCAGAAAAATGGATTGAAAGTGTGAATGAGGTGGTAGAGGTGGGGGCCTTTTATAAGAGGAGAGGAGGGGCACTCTTGGAAAGTACGGAAATGTTACATTATTATACAATGATTTTCGGATTCTAAAGGTCCCACAATTATATAATTAGTGGATAAGGTGATAATGGTTCGAAATATCCTCATTAAATAGGCTTTGGACAAGTGTAAGCCTTGGAGTTTTCATTATCTTCTAATTTTATTTAAATCGTTAAATAATGAGGTCATTGCTGCATCATCATGATGTCATAAATAATTTAATTTATTTAATGTCTAAAAATTTAAAAAAATACTATGATGTAGGAAATATTTTTAGCTTTCCAATGAATATTTATAGTAAAAAATATGACTTGTATAACCCCATGTAAAAATTGTTTTAGTAAAACATTTCATGGTTGTGTCATTTTTTACTTTATCATTAAATAAAAGGTATTTATGTCATTTTCCAACTAAAGTGGCTCCATGGGGTCCCAAAGTTGACCCATGGATTGTCATAGTCGGCCATGGCACATCCAATGAGGGTAGGACATGTGTCAATCTCATCTCATATTATTAAAACATTATTTTTACCTTAAACTACACTAATTACCTTTAATCGCGATTAAGAACTTAAAAGTTACTATTCACCAAAAATTATTTTAATCTCATTGAACCACATTTTACTTCTTAATGAAAACCATGTATGTCGGATTTTTGAAAATCAAATCATAGAAGTGGTAATATTTCATTTAAATGAAAAATCAGTTATTTAACTACCACTTAGTGGTTTCACTATTCATCAAAAATTGAAGTTTTTCAGAATAATGCCAAAATTTAACCCTAAGCTATAATTGATATTCCAAATTCAAAAATGATGACTATTTTAAAAAATTACAAACATATAAGTTTTATTAATTAATTTTATAAATAATTTCCGTTGTCACAACAAATAGCGTGTTTTTAAGAAACAATTTATATCAAAAGATTGGAAATTGTTTATGTCCAATTTCAAAGTTAAATTAATTCTAATGAACACCATTGGATAAAATGGTAAAAATATATTTTAATTATACTTTAAAACCACTAAATAGTATAACTTATCACTACAAATTATTTTTATTAAAAAAGTTGTTTTAAGTAATTTTCACTATTCATAAAAAAATTAGAAGTTCTCCGAAAAATACTAAAAACTCAACATAGGCTAATTTTGATATTCCGAATCCAGAAACGAAGACCATTTTGAAATATAAAATTTCTATAATTTTAAAAAGTGGTTATTACTATTCATAACGGCTACTTTGATTAGTCACGGTGTTTTAGAACTCGAAGTTGCGTACAATGCAAGCTATTGCATTATTGAATGAGAAGCATATCATGGAAGCTCGAGGTGTTACATTCTCCCCTTCAATAAATTACGTCCTTGCAATTTGAAATTTTTTCTTTGAAAATAAAAGGTTGAAAATTGAAAATACCATTGTGGAAAACCCACATCGGAAATACGGTTAATAAATATATAACATTAAAAGAAAGCAAGATAAGTACAAAGGTCACCCGAGATAGCCGATTCTAGGATTCTATGAAAATATGGATATGGAGGAGAAACAAACCATCAAGGTCTGATGGAGAGTTATAGAAAACAGGATTAGGAGAAAGTTTAACTACAAGAAAATCACAAACTTGTGATTGGTTAGACGAACATTGATTCCCCAGTAGGAAAAGTTAACCGACAACATTTTTGTTTTTAGTTAACTTTTATAAAGTTGAGGAATTTATTTAGGAGATTTTATAAGAACGTAAGGAAATATACATACTTGTCATGTAGACTTTCATTCTTTAATAAATTTTGACCACAAACCCATCTTTCACGGTAAAAGGTAATACAACTCAAAAATATTATATTTATCCTAATTGTATAAGGTTCCAAATGTTAACACATACCATTTAGATTAGTAAAATTATTTTGTAATAACCAGGGACTTCCTGTAGTCTAGTGGTAGGAAATAAAGGCATGTCGCACTATGGTTGTGGGTTCGATTCCCACAGCTTTGTTCGACTCGATGGGTTGTCACTCGGTCTGCATGTTGTCCTTTTTATAAATATCCAAAAATAACATTAACAATAGTATCCAATATAAAATATAATCCATTCCAACCTTTATAGTTATCCAAAATACTTCTGTCCAACTCACAATCTAGATTTTATGAGGAAGGTAAACATAATGAAGCTCCTTTTTTTCCTGTGTAACAACATGTGAACACCTTCATCATGTATTCTTTTAAAACACTACAACATACTGTATTACCATAAATCCTTATTGAATACATTCTTCATCCCTTATTCCTTATAGAAAACTAGATATAATCCTTCTATCAAAAAATGTATACAAATCATTAATCAGTTTCAAGGATGTTAAGAATATCCAACATAATTTATCCGAATCAATCATGTCTTCTTCCAAAATCACTATCTCGGTATCAGAACGATATTATGGTTTATCTTTCTCTCAACCATATATTTTCCAAAAATTTAACCTACTGTGGATTCACTTTTCTTGGTTCCACACAATCTCAAGTCCTAGATGAAATAGTACTACAGTACAATCCTTATATACTCCATAATTATTATAACCAGTACATCATTGATGCAACACTCAAATTACAAAATTCTTTAATAACAAAATAAAAACTCCAATCATTCCTCCTCATCTGTGGTAGTATCATAACTTGATTATTATCCAATAACGTCATTTGGGGCATACTCTGATGATTTGAACATTGGTTTGTGTAGTGTCCCCACTCCTTTCAGATGAAGCATTGTACATTTGAAACCTTTTTCTTACCCTTGCAGTCACACACTTGGTGTCCTTTTTCTCCACACATATAACAAACTCCCATTCCCTCAGGCAAATTCCACGGTGTTTCTTCCCACAGTTATCACATATTGGAAAATTATTCTTTTCCCTCATCCCTTTATCCATCATTCTATCTTCCATACTTTTCTTCTCTTTCATCCCTTCAAATCCATATGACTCAGAGAATTCTCTAATTATCTTATTAACACATGATACTATTTCTTCATATATTGATAACACATGCGAGAATATTTCCCTTCTAAATGTTGGCTTAATACCATGAAAGATATGATCCTTCTTACTTTTTGGATCATACGTATTGATGTAGTCCACATTCCTTCTACTGGGCGCCATTTCTATACAATGCCATAAACTAGATTAGTTTACGAATCAAAATACATAATTCCATACTTAAAAAATACTTAACATAAATTGAACTATTTATGGATATAATCCATAATAATAAAAAGGTTTTCTTTGAGAAGTATATATTCATTACTGTTCATAGTGGTTTGGAAAGAAAACGAGAATTATCCTAAGAATATCCCCCGGGAGTGTCGTATCCAAGAGTACAGCAAGGCCCGTTGTCGTGCACCAGTTCCTGTTCGAGTCTAGCTCAAAGAGGTGTTTTTGGGTTTTACCCCTAGGTACATCTGTGCCAGAGCCGCCTCTACCTGCTCGTATCCAGACAGGGATGTATTGCTCAGAAAACTTACAAAATCTCTACAATAACAAAATTCTAGGAAGTTCTTCTATACTAATCCTCAAAGTCTATCTTTGGGCTATGTGCTCTAATCAGAGTTTATCTAAATCTAGCTTCCAAGGATAGTACAAAACTGACTCTGATACCAACTGTAACGCCCCGACCCCAGCTACCCAGAGTCGGTGCATTAATTTGTAACATTGGCATGATCACAAAAGATCAAGTCTCGAAAGACCGATTAGTTTAGTAGCCTTGGAAACACTAGATACATTCATAAGTCTTACATTACATCATAAAGTGAAAAACTAATAACAAATTCTTCATAGTCCACACTCATATCCTCTTCTGACTATCCCTGCAGGTCATTCATAACATACTTCTTCACATCCTGTAAAATATTAAAACATTGAAAGGGGTGAGTTCAAATGCTCAGTAAGGATAACAATATTGCGGAAGCTTTCATAAATAAACATTAACAATTAAGGCAATGTATCAATAAAACAAAAGCCTTTTAAACATGAACTTCAACATAATATGGAAAAAGTAAAATGAGATAATGCCATTTACTTATTCACATGGATATTCTATTGGTCGAATAATGACATGTAATATCAATAACCACTTTCATAATGAGGGAATGTATAATGCCAGACATTCTGAAACATTTGGTCAAGGCCTCGGCCAAGACGTCTAAAATGATTAAGGCCTCGGCCAAAACCATAAATCAAATTGGGAAAGGGCCTCGGCCAATTCCACGTCTAGTGGTCTCATGAGACCTATCGATGCATCGAGGATCTATAGCGGGCTCCACCCATCACTTATTAAGTCCAATACATTCCTCATATGAATAGGTTTAAACATATCATAAACCATAACATAATCGTATCACATAAAACATGAATAAAGGAAACATAAAATTTACACATTTAAATCACAAGATATCAATACAACACCTTGATATAATAAAAACGCTTTCAAAACCATTTTCAATACCAAAATAAAAGAAAGTTAAAACTTTGTATTTATTTTTCATAAAAAAAATAATGGCTTGTTGATGAAGCCGAAACTCAAATAATGGTCACGGCGGCGGAGAAGTCGTTGTCACCGCATAAGTACGGAATGAAAAACATTCCCTTTTTTCATTTAGAAAAACGCTTCATATAAAAAGATTCCTTTTGAATAAACGTAAAAGTCAAAGGGGTTTATACCCCGTATAGAAGAAATTTTTGTATAAAACCAAATATGCCTCAATGAAAGGGGATTGAGACGAAGTCCTTAAAAAGATCATTTTTTTAAATAAAGTACATCTATAATGTGTATTCACTATAATTACACATAAATAATGTAAAAATACAAGATATGACATAATAATATGATGACATAATTTGAAAGTAGGAGATTAACCCAAAGAATAGAAGTTGGGTTAAGAAGTTCCCTTACCTTGCGTCCTGTCCTGACTCGACCGTTCTTTAACCTCCTGAATAATAAACTAGAGTTAATTCCTATTTACTTAAGAACCTTTTTCATGTTCATTATTCTTTTTATATCCCTTATTACCATGTTATGAACATTATGTAAGTATTTAAGTTTATAACGGTCATTTTGTCGATCTTAGGTACTTGAGTCAAAAATAACATTCTTATCATTACAAGTTGTTTATGTGGTAGAATATCCATTATCTCCAGAATTATATTCATGATTTAGATGTCATATATATCATATATATTCAGTATATACATTCATTCATAATATTACGTAACATTTAGAGGTAAGAAATGAAATGCACCGTTCATGGAGACGGTAAGCCGTACGTATGCATGAACGCTACTTTCATTTCTATTTCATATTTAATGGAATGAAATCATAATTATATAAAGGTATAATATAGATCCAGTATAATATCATATATAATATCATTTAATCCATCCTTTATACATCCCATATATGGCATTAACGATTCACATCACTTTGAGGGGGCGGTAGTCCGCACTTCCTAAAATGAAATTATCGCGTTTACCCATAATGGAAATCATAAAGTATGCCATAAATGAGAAATACAGAAGCATAAGGAAAACATAAACATAATATATATATCATATATGAAAATAGTATCATCAAAATGGCCACCATTATAGGTGTTAAAATAATTTGAACAATCATCGTTTCGTGAGGCAGTATTTCGCCACCCACAGAAACAGTATGTTCTTTAACCATTAGACAAAGGTGTGTGTAAGTGTAAACAAAATAATTATCATAACAACATCGTAGTATATTTTAGATACTGGTTTTGTTACAAAAGAAAGGAATGAAAACAGTTTAAGGGGTTGGAGAAGAAAAACAAAACAAAACAACATTAGAGAAGACATAACCTTAAAAAGCGGGTAACTCTTTTTGATTTGAGCCAAAGGATTCCTTGGAAAAATTCTTCCCAAAGTGAGGCTTCTATGAGTAAGGGAGGGATGTTGGGAGAGTATTTGGGAAGGGGTTGGCCGAGCCAAATGGATTGAAAGTGTGAATCATGTGGTAGAGGTGGGGGCCTTTTATAAGAGTAGAGGAGAGGCACTCTTGGAAAGTATGGAAATTTTACATTATTATACAATGCTTTTCGGATTCTAAAGGTCCCACACTTATATAATTCGTGGATAAGGTGATAAGGGTTCTAAATATCCTCATCCAATAGGCTTTGGACAAGTGTAAGCCTTGGATTTTGCATTATCTTCTCATTTTATTTAAATCATTAAATAATGAGGTCATCGCTGCATCATCATGATTTCATAAATAATTTAATTTATTTAATGTCTAAAAATTATATAAAAATACTATTATGTATGAAATCTTTTTATCTTTCCAATGAATATTTATTGTAAAAAATATGACTTGTATAACCACATGAAAAAATTGTTTTAGTAAAAAATTTCATGTTTGTGTCATTTTTTACTTTAACATTAAATAAAAGGTATTTATGTCATTTTCCAACTAATGTGGATCCATGAGGTCCCCAAGTTGACCCATGAATTTTCTTGGTCGGCCATGGCACATCCAATGAGGGTAGGACATGTGTCAAGCTCATCTCATATTATTAAAACATTATTTTTACCTTAAAGTACACTAATTACCTCTAATCACGATTAAGAACATAAAAGTTACTATTCACCAAAATTATTTTAATCTCATTGAACCACATTTTACTTCTTAATGACAACCATGTATGTAGGATTTTTGAAAATCAAATCACAGAAGTGGTAATATTTCATTTAAACGAAAAACCAGTTATTTAACTACCACTTAGTGGTTTCACTATTCATCAAAAATTGAAGTTTTTCAGAATAATGCCAAAATTTAACCCTAATCTATAATTGATATTCCGAATTCAAAAATGATGTATATTTTACAAAATTCCAAACATATAAGTTTCATTAATTAATTTTATAATTAATTCATGCTGTCACAACAAATAGCATGTTTTTAAGAAACAATTTATATCAAAAGATTGGCAATTGTTTATGTCCAATTTCAATGTTAAATTAATTCTAATGAACACCATTGGATAAAATGGTAAAAATATATTCTAATTATACTTTAAAACCACTCAATAGTATAACTTATCACTATAAATTATTTTGATTAAAAAAGTTGTTTTAAGTAATTTTCACTATTCATAAAAAAATTAGAAGTTCTCAGAAAAATACCAAAAATTCAACATAGGCTAATTTCGATATTCCGAATCCAAAAACGAAGTCCATTTTGAAATATAAAATTTCTATAATTTTAAAAAGTGGTTATTACTATTCATAACGGCCACTTTGATTAGTCACGGTGTTTTAGAACTCGAAGTTGCGTACAATTCAAGCTATTGCATTATTGAATGAGAAGCGTATCATAGAAGCTCGAGGTGTTACATTCTCCCCACCTTCAATAAATTGCGTCCTCGCAATTTGAAATTTTTTCTTTGAAAATAAAAGGTTGAAAATTGAAAATACCTTTGTGGAAAACCCACATCGGAAATAAGGTTAATAAATATATAACATTAAAAGAAAACAAGATAATTACAAAGGTCACCCGAGATAGCCCATTCTAGGATTCTATGAAAATATGGATATGGAGGAGAAACAAACCATCATGGTCTGATGGAGAGTTATAGAAAACAGGATTAGGAGAATGTTTAACTACAAGAAAATCACAAACTTTTGATTGGTTAGACGATCATTGATTCCCTAGTAGGAAAAGTTAACCGACAAAATTTTTGTTTTCAGTTAACTTTTATAAAGTTGAGGAATTTATTTAAGAGATTTTCTAAGAACGTAAGGGAATATACATACTTGTCATGTAGACTTTCATTCTTTAATAAATTTTTACCACAAACCCATCTTTCACGCTAAAAGGTAATACAACTCAAAAATATTATATTTTTCCTAATTGTATAAGGTTCCAAATGTTAACACATACCATTTAGATTAGTAAAATTATTTTGTAATAACTAGGGACTTCCTGTAGGCTGGTGGTAGGAAATAAAGGCCTGTCGCACTATGGTTGTGGGTTCGATTCCCACAGCTTTGTCCGACGTGATTGGTTGTCACTCGGTCTGCATGTTGTCCTTTTTATAAATATCCAAAAATAACCTTAACAATAGTATCCAATGTAAAATATAATCCATTCCAACCTTTATAGTTATCCAAAATACTTCTGTCCAACTCACAGTCCAAATTTTATGAGGAAGGTCAACATAATGAAGCTCCTTTTTTTCCTACGTAACAACATGTGAACACCTTCATCATGTATTCTTTTAAAACACTACAACATACTGTATTACCATAAATCCTTATTGAATACATTCATGATCCCTTATTCCTTATAGAAAACTAGATATACACCTACTATCCAAAAATGTATACAAATCATTAATCAGTTTCAAGGATGTTAAGAATATCCAACATAATTTATCCGAATCAATCATGTCTTATTCCAAAATCACTATCTCGGTATCAAAACGATATTATGGTTTATCTTTCTCTCAACCATTTATTTTCCAAAAATTTATCCTACTGTGGAGTCAATTTTCTTGGTTCCACACAATCTCAAGTCCTAGATGAAATAGTATTGCAGTACAATCCTTATATACTCCATAATTATTATAAACATCACATCATTGATGCAACACTCAAATTACAAAATTCTTTAATAATAAAATAAGAACTCTAATCATTCCTCCTCTTCTGTGGTAGTATCATAACTTGATTATTATCCAATAACATCATTTGGGGCATACTCTGATGATTTGAACATTGGTTTGCGTAGTGTCCCCACTCCTTGGAGAAGAAGCATTGAACATTTGAAACCTTTTTTCTTACCCTTGCAGTCACGCACTTGGTGTCCTTTTTCTCCACACTTATAACAAACTCCAATTCCCTTCAGGAAAATTCCAAGGTGTTTCTTCCCACAGTTATCACATATTGGAAAATTCTTCTTTTCCCTCATCCCTTTATCCATCATTCTCTCTTCCATCCTTTTCTTATCTTTCATCCCTTCAAATCCATAAGACTCAGATAATTCTCTACTTATCTTATTAACACATGATACTATTTCTTCATATGTTGATAACACATGGGAGAATATTTCCCTTCTAAATGTAGGCTTAATACCATGAAAGATATGATCCTTCTTACTCTTTGGATCATACGTATTGATGTAGTTCACATTCATTCTACTGGGCGCCATTTCTATACAATTCATTAAACTAGATTAGTTTACGAATCAAAATACATAATTCCATACTTAAAAAATACTTAACATAAATTGATTTATTTATGGATATAATCCATAATCATAAAAAGGTTTTTTTTTTGAGGAAGTATATACTCATAACCGTTCATAGTGGTTTGTAAAGAAAACAAGAATTATCCTATGCATATCCCCCGGGAGTGTCGTAACCAAGAGTACAGCAAGGCCCGTTGTCGTGCACCAGTTCCCGTTCGAGTCTAGCTCAAAGCGGTGTTTTCGGGTTTTACCCCTAGGTACATCTGTGCCAGAGCCGCCTCTACCTGCTCGTATCCAGACAGGGATGTATTGCTCGGAAAACTCACAAAATCTCTACAATAACAAAATTCTAGGAAGTTCTTATATACTAATCCTCAAAGTCTATCTTTGGGCTATGTGCTCTAATTAGAGTTTATCTAAATCTAGCTTCCAAGGATAGTACTAAACTGCCTCTGATACCAACTGTAACGCCCCGACGCCAGCTACCCAGAGTCGGTGCATTAATTCGTAACATTAGCATGATCACAAAAGATCAAGTCTCGAAAGACCGATTAGTTTAGTAACCTTGGAAACACTAAATACATTCATAAGTCTTACATTACATCATAAAGTGAAAAACTAATAACAAATTCTTCATAGTCCACACTCATATCCTCTTCTGACTATCCCTGAAGGTCATTCATAAAATACTTCTTCACATCCTGGAAAATATTAAAACATTGAAAGGGGGTGATCTCAAATGCTCAGTAAGGATAACAATATTGCAAAAGATTTCATAAATAAACATTAAAAATTAAGGCAATGTATAAATAAAACAAAAGCCTTTTAAACATGAACTTCAACATAATATGGAAAAAGTAAAATGAGATAATGCCATTTAATTATTCACATGGATATTCTACTGGTCGAATAATCACATTTAATATCAATAACCACATTCATAATGAGGGAATGTATAATGCCATACATTCTGAAACATTTTGTCAAGGCCTCGGCCAAGACGTCTAAAATGATAAAGGCCTCGGCCAAAACCATAAATCAAATTGGGAAAGGGCCTCGGACAATTCCACGTCTAGTTGTCTCATGAGACCTACCGATGCATCGAGGAGCTATAGCCGGCTCCACCCGTCACTTATTATGTCCAATACATTCCTCATATGAATAGGTTTAAACATATCATAAACCATAACATAATCGTATCACATAAAACATGCATAAAGGAAACATAAAATTTCCACATTTCAATCACATGATATCAATACAAAACATTGATATAATAAAAACCCTTTCAAAAACATTTTCAATACCAAAATAAAGGAAAGTTAAAACTTTGTATTTATTTTTCATTAAAAAAATGATGGCTTGTAGTGGAAGCCGAAACTCAAATAATGGTCATGGCGGCAGAGAAGTCGTTGTCACCGCATAAGTACGGAAAGAAAAACATTCCCTTTTGTCATTTAGAAAAACGCTTCATATAAAAAGATTCCTTTTGAATAAACATAAAAGTCAAAGGGGTTTATACACCGTATATAAGAAAGTTTTGTATAAAACCAAATATGCCTCAATGAAAGGGGATTGAGACGAAGTCATTAAAAAGATCATTTTTTTAAATAAAGTACATCTATAACGTGTATTCACTATAATTACACATAAATAATGTAAAAATACAAGATATGACATAATAATATGATGACATAATTTTAAAGTAGGAGATTAACCCAAAGAATAGATGTTGGGTTAAGAAGTTCCCTTACCTTGCGTCCTGTCCTGACTCGACCGTTCTTTAACCTCCTGAATAATAAACTAGAGTTAATTACTATTTACATAAGAACCTTTTTCATGTTCATTATTCCTTTTATATCCCTTATTACCATGTTATGAACATTATGTATGTATTTAAGTTTATAACGGTCATTTTGTTGATCTTAGGTACTTGAGTCAAAAATAACATTCTTATAATTACAAGTTGTTTATGTGGTAGAATATCCATTATCTCCAGAATTAAATTCATGATTTAGATGTCATATATATCATATATATCCAGTATATACATTCATTCGTAATATTACGTAACATTTAGAGGTAAGAAATGAAATGCACCGTTCATGGAGACGGTAAGCCGTACGTACGCATTAACGCTACTTTCATTTCTATTTCATATTTAATGGAATGAAATCATAATTATATAAAGGTATAATATAGTTCCAGTATAATATCATATATAATATCATTTACTCCATCCTTTATACATCCCACATATGGCATTAACGATTCACATCACTTTGAGGGGGCGGTAGTCCGCACTTCCTAAAATGAAATTATCGCGTTTACCCATAATGGAAATCAAATAGTATGCCATAAATGAGAAATACAGAAACATAAGGAAAACATAAACATAATATATATATCATATATGAAAATATTTTCATCAAAATGGCCACCATTATAGGTGTTAAAAGAATTTAAACAATCATCATTTCGTGAGGCAGTATTTCGCCACCCACAGAAACAGTATGTTCTTTAACCATTAGACGAAGGTGTGTGTAAGTTTTAACCAAATACATATCATAACAACATAATAGTATATTGTAGATACTGGGTTTGTTACAAAAGAAAGGAATGAAAAGAGTTTAAGGGGTTGGAGAATCAAAATAAAAAAAACAACATTTGAGAAGAAATTACATTAAAAATCGGGTAACTCTTTTTTATTTGAGCCAAAGGCTTCCTTGGGAAGAATTCTGCCCAAAGTGAGGCTTCTAGGAGTAAGGGAGGGAAGTTGGGAGAGTATTTGGGCAGGGTCTGGCCGATCCAAATTAATTGAAAGTGTGAATGAGGTGGTAGAGGTGGGGGCCTTTTATAAGAAGAGAGGAGGGGCACTCTTGGAAAGTAAGGAAATTTTACATTATTATACAATGCTTTTCGGATTCTAAAGGTCCCACACTTATATAATTCGTGGATAAGGTGATAATGGTTCGAAATCTCCTCATCCAATAGGCATTGGACAAGTGTAAGCCTTGGATTTTTCATTATCTTCTCATTTTATTTAAATCGTTAAATAATGAGGTCACCGCTGCATCATCATGATGTCATAAATAATTTAATTTATTTAATGTCTAAATATTATAAACAAAACTACTATGATGTAGGAAATCTTTTTAGATTTCCAATTACTATTTATAGTAAAAAATATGACTTGTATAACCCCATGTAAAAATTGTTTTAGTAAAACATTTCATGTTTGTGTCATTTTTTACATTAACATTAAATAAAAGGTATTTATGTCATTTTCCAACTAAAGTGGCTCCATGGGGTCCCCAAGTTGACCAATGGATTTTCTTGGTCGTCCATGGCACATCCAATGAGGGTAGGACATGTTTCAAGCTCATCTCATATTATTACAACATTATTTTTACCTTAAACTACACTAATTACCTGTAATCGTGATTAAGAACTTAAAAGTTACTACTCACCAAAAATTATTTTAATTTCATTGAACCACATTTTACTTCTTAATGAAAACCATGTATGTCATATTTTTGAAAATCAAATCACAGAAGTGGTAATATTTCATTTAAACGAAAAATCAGTTATTTAACTACCACTTAGTGGTTTCACTATTCGTCAAAAATTGATGTTTTTAAGAATAATGCCAAAATTTAACCCTAATCTATAATTGATATTCCGAATTAAAAAATGATGTCTATTTTACAAAATTCCAAACATATAATTTGCATTAATTAATTTTATAATTAATTCCCGCTGTCACAACAAACAGTGTGTTTTTAAGAAACAATTTATTTCAAAAGATTGGCAATTGTTTATATCCAATTTCAATGTTAAATTAATTCTAATGAACACCATTGGATAAAATTGTAAAAATATAATCTAATTATACTTTAAAACCACTCAATAGTATAACTTATCACTACAAATTATTTTTATTAATAAAATTTGTTTTAAGTAATTTTCACTATTCATAAAAAATTAGAAGTTCTCAGAAAAATACCAAAAATTAAACATAGGCTAATTTCGATATTCCAAATCCAAAAAAGAAGTCCATTTTGAAATCAATGTTTTTGGTAACGCCCCGACCCCAGCTACCCAGAGTCGGTGATTACTTCGTAACATTGGCATGATCACAAAAGATCAAGTCTCGAAAGACCGATTAGTTTAGTAGCCATGGAAACACTAGATACATTCATAAGTCTTACATTACATCATAAAGTGAAAAATTAATAACAAATTCTTCATAGTACACACTCATATCCTCTTCTGACTATCCCTGCAGGTCATTCATAAAATACTTCTTCAAATCCTGGAAAATATTAAAACATTGAAAGGGTTGAGCTCAAATGCTCAGTAAGGATAACAATATTGCGGAAGCTTTCATAAATAAACATTAACAATTAAGGCAATGTATAAATAAAACAAAAGCCTTTTAAACATTAAATTGAACATAATATGGTAAAAGTAAAATGAGATAATGCCATTTCCTTATTTACATGGATATTCTACTGGTCGAATAATCACATGTAATATCAATAACCACTTTCATAATGAGGGAATGTATAATGCCAGACATTCTGAAACATTTTTTCAAGGCCTCGGCCAAGATGTCAAAAATGATTAAGGCCTCGACCAAAACCATAAATCAAATTGGGAAAGGGCCTCGGCCAATTCCACGTCTAGTTGTCTCATGAGACCTACCGATGCATCGAGGAGCTATAGCGGGCTCCATCCGTCACTTATTAAGTCCAATACATTCCTCATATGAATAGATTTAAACATATCATAAACCATAACATAATCATATCACATAAAACATGCATAAAGGAAAAATAAAATTTCCACATTTCAATCACAAGATATCAATACAACACATTGATATAATAAAAATGCTTTCAAAACCATTTTCAATACCAAAATAAAAAAATGTTAAATCTTTGTATTTATTTTTCATTAAAAAAATGATGGCTGGTAGAGGAAGCCGAAACTCAAATACTGGTCACGGTGGCGGAGAAGTCGTTGTCGCCACATAAGTACGGAAAAGAAAAACATTCCCTTTTGTCATTTAGAAAAAACGCTTCATATAAAAAGATTCCTTTTGAATAAACGTAAAAGTCAAAGGGGTTTATACACCGTATAAAAGAAAGTTTTGTAGAAAACCAAATATGCCTCAATGAAAGGGGATTGAGAAGAAGTCCTTAAAAAGATCATTTTTATTAAATAAATTACATCTATAATGTGTATTCGCTATAAGTACACGTAAATAATGTAAAAATACAAGATATGACATAATAATATGATGACATAATTTGAAAGTAGGAGATTAACCCAAAGAATAGAAGTTGGGTTATGAAGTTCCCTTACCTTGCGTCCTGTCCTGACTCGACCGTTCTTTAACCTCCTGAATAATAAACTAGAGTTAATTCCTATTTACTTAAGAACATTTTTCAGGTTAATTATTCCTTTTATATCCCTTATTACCATGTTATGAACATTATGTAAGTATTTAAGTTTATAACGGACATTTTGTCGATCTTAGGTACTTAAGTCGAAAATAACATTCTTATAATTACAAGTTGTTTATGTGGTAGAATATCCATTATCTACAGAATTATATTCATTATTTAGATGTCATATATATCATATATATCCAGTATATAAATTCATTCATAATATTACGTAACATTTAGAGGTAAGAAATGAAATGCACCGTTCATGTAGACGGTAAGCCGTACGTACGCATGAACGCTACTTTCATTTCTATTTCATATTTAATGGAATGAAATCATAATTATATTAAGCTATAATATATTTCCAGTATAATATCATATATAATATCATTTACTCCATCCTTTATACATCCCACATATGGAATTAACGATTCACATCACTTTGAGGGGGCGGTAGTCCGCACTTCCTAAAATGAAATTATCGCGTTTACGCATAATGGAAATCATAAAGTATGCCATAAATGAGAAATACATAATCATAAGGAAAACATAAACATAATATATATATCATATATAAAAATAGTTTCATCAAAATGGCCACCATTATAGGTGTTAAAAGATTTTGAACAATCATCGTTTCGTGAGGCAGTATTTCACCACCCACAGAAAGAGTATGTTCTTTGACCATTAGACGAAGGTGTGTGTAAGTGTAAACCAAATCCTTATCATAACAACATCCTAGTATATTTTAGATACTGGTTTTGTTACAAAAGAAAGGAATGAAAAGAGTTTAAGGGGTTGGAGAAGCAAAATAAAACAAACATACATTAGATAAGACATTACCTTAAAAATTGGGCAACTCTTTTTGATTTGAGCCAAAGGCTTACTTGGGAAGAATTATGCCCAAAGTGAGGCTTATAAGAGTAAGGGAGGGAAGTTGGGAGAGTATTTGGGCAGGGGTTGGCCCAGCAAAATGGATTGAAAGTGTGAATGAGGTGGTAGAGGTGGGGGCCTTTTATAAGAGGAGAGGAGGGGCACTCTTGGAAAGTACGGAAATTTTACATTATTATACAATGATTTTCGGATTCTAAAGGTCCCACAATTATATAATTCGTGGATAAGGTGATAAGGGTTCGAAATATCCTCATTCAATAGGCTTTGGACAAGTGTAAGCCTTGGAGTTTTCATTATCTTCTAATTTTATTTAAATCATTAAATAATGAGGTCATTGCTGCATCATCATGATGTCATAAATAATTTAATTTATTTAATATCTAAAAATTTAAAAAAATACTATGATGTAGGAAATATTTTTAGATTTCCAATGAATATTTATAGTAAAAAATATGACCTGTATAACCCCATGTAAAAATTGTTTTAGTAAAACATTTCATGGTTGTGTCATTTTTTACTTTAACATTAAATAAAAGGTATTTATGTCATTTTCCAACTAAAGTGGCTCCATGGTGTCCCAAAGTTGACCCATGGATTGTCATAGTCGGCCATGGCACATCCAATGAGGGTAGGACATGTTTCAATCTCATCTCATATTATTAAAACATTATTTTTACCTTAAACTACACTAATTACCTTTAATCGCGATTAAGAACTTAAAAGTTACTATTCACCAAAAATTATTTTAATCTCATTGAACCACATTTTACTTCTTAATGAAAACCATTTATGTCGGATTTTTGAAAATCAAATCATAGAAGTGGTAATATTTCATTTAAATGAAAAATCAGTTATTTAACTACCACTTAGTGGTTTCACTATTCATCAAAAATTGAAGTTTTTCAGAATAATGCCAAAATTTAACCCTAAGCTATAATTGATATTCCAAATTCAAAAATGATGACTATTTTAAAAAATTACAAACATATAAGTTTTATTAATTAATTTTATAAATAATTTCTGTTGTCACAACAAATAGCGTGTTTTTAAGAAACAATTTATATCAAAAGATTGGAAATTGTTTATGTCCAATTTCAAAGTTAAATTAATTCTAATGAACACCATTGGATAAAATGGTAAAAATATATTTTAATTATACTTTAAAACCACTAAATAGTATAACTTATCACTACAAATTATTTTTATTAAAAAAGTTGTTTTAAGTAATTTTCACTATTCATAAAAAAATTAGAAGTTCTCCGAAAAATACTAAAAACTCAACATAGGCTAATTTTGATATTCCGAATCCAAAAACGAAGACCATTTTGAAATTTAAAATTTCTATAATTTTAAAAAGTGGTTATTACTATTCATAACGGCTACTTTGATTAGTCACGATGTTTTAGAACTCGAAGTTGCGTACAATGCAAGCTATTGCATTATTGAATGAGAAGCATATCATGGAAGCTCAAGGTGTTACATTCTCCCCTTCAATAAATTACGTCCTCGCAATTTGAAATTTTTTCTTTGAAAATAAAAGGTTGAAAATTGAAAATACCATTGTGGAAAACCCACATCGGAAATAAGGTTAATAAATATATAACATTAAAAGAAAGCAAGATAAGTACAAAGGTCACCCGAGATAGCCGATTCTAGGATTCTATGAAAATATGGATATGGAGGAGAAACAAACCATCAAGGTCTGATGGAGAGTTATAGAAAACAGGATTAGGAGAAAGTTTAACTACAAGAAAATCACAAACTTGTGATTGGTTAGACGAACATTGATTCCCCAGTAGGAAAAGTTAACCGACAACATTTTTGTTTTCAGTTAACTTTTATAAAGTCGAGGAATTTATTTAGGAGATTTTCTAAGAACGTAAGGAAATATACATACTTGTCATGTAGACTTTCATTCTTTAATAAATTTTTACCACAAACCCATCTTTCACACTAAAAGGTAATACAACTCAAAAATATTATATTTATCCTAATTGTATAAGGTTCCAAATGTTAACACATACCATTTAGATTAGTAAAATTATTTTGTAATAACCAGGGACTTCCTGTAGTCTAGTGGTAGGAAATAAAGGCATGTCGCACTATGGTTGTGGGTTCGATTCTCACAGCTTTGTTCGACTCGATGGGTTGTCACTCGGTCTGCATGTTGTCCTTTTTATAAATATCCAAAAATAACATTAACAATAGTATCCAATGTAAAATATAATCCATTCCAACCTTTATAGTTATCCAAAATACTTCTGTCCAACTCACAATCTAGATTTTATGAGGAAGGTAAACATAATGAAGCTCCTTTTTTTCCTGCGTAACAACATGTGAACACCTTCATCATGTATTCTTTTAAAACACTACAACATACTGTATTACCATAAATCCTTATTGAATACATTCTTGATCCCTTATTCCTTATAGAAAACTAGATATAATCCTTCTATCAAAAAATGTATACAAATCATTAATCAGTTTCAAGGATGTTAAGAATATCCAACATAATTTATCCGAATCAATCATGTCTTCTTCCAAAATCACTATCTCGGTATCAGAACGATATTATGGTTTATCTTTCTCTCAACCATATATTTTCCAAAAATTTAACCTACTGTGGAGTCACTTTTCTTGGTTCCACACAATCTCAAGTCCTAGATGAAATAGTACTACAGTACAATCCTTATATACTCCATAATTATTATAACCAGTACATCATTGATGCAACACTCAAATTACAAAATTCTTTAATAACAAAATAAAAACTCCAATCATTCCTCCTCATCTGTGGTAGTATCATAACTTGATTATTATCCAATAACGTCATTTGGGGCATACTATGATGATTTGAACATTGGTTTGTGTAGTGTCCCCACTCCTTTCAGATGAAGCATTGTACATTTGAAACCTTTTTCTTACCCTTGCAGTCACACACTTGGTGTCCTTTTTCTCCACACATATAACAAACTCCCATTCCCTCAGGCAAATTCCACGGTGTTTCTTCCCACAGTTATCACATATTGGAAAATTATTCTTTTCCCTCATCCCTTTATCCATCATTCTATCTTCCATACTTTTCTTCTCTTTCATCCCTTCAAATCCATATGACTCAGAGAATTCTCTAATTATCTTATTAACACATGATATTATTTCTTCATATATTGATAACACATGCGAGAATATTTCCCTTCTAAATGTTGGCTTAATACCATGAAAGATATGATCCTTCTTACTTTTTGGATCATACGTATTGATGTAGTCCACATTCCTTCTACTGGGCGCCATTTCTATACAATGCCATAAACTATATTAGTTTACGAATCAAAATACATAATTCCATACTTAAAAAATACTTAACATAAATTGAACTATTTATGGATATAATCCATAATCATAAAAAGGTTTTCTTTGAAAAGTATATATTCATTACTGTTCATAGTGGTTTGGAAAGAAAACGAGAATTATCCTAAGCATATCCCCCGGGAGTGTCGTATCCAAGAGTACAGCAAGGCCCGTTGTCGTGCACCAGTTCCTGTTCGAGTCTAGCTCAAAGAGGTGTTTTTGGGTTTTACCCCTAGGTACATCTGTGCCAGAGCCGCCTCTACCTGCTCGTATCCAGACAGGGATGTATTGCTCGGAAAACTTACAAAATCTCTACAATAACAAAATTCTAGGAAGTTCTTCTATACTAATCCTCAAAGTCTATCTTTGGGCTATGTGCTCTAATCAGAGTTTATCTAAATCTAGCTTCCAAGGATAGTACAAAACTGACTCTGATACCAACTGTAACGCCCCGACCCCAGCTACCCAGAGTCGGTGCATTAATTTGTAACATTGGCATGATCACAAAAGATCAAGTCTCGAAAGACCGATTAGTTTAGTAGCCTTGGAAACACTAGATACATTCATAAGTCTTACATTACATCATAAAGTGAAAAACTAATAACAAATTCTTCATAGTCCACACTCATATCCTCTTCTGACTATCCCTGCAGGTCATTCATAAAATACTTCTTCACATCCTGTAAAATATTAAAACATTGAAAGGGGTGAGTTCAAATGCTCAGTAAGGATAACAATATTGCGGAAGCTTTCATAAATAAACATTAACAATTAAGGCAATGTATTAATAAAACAAAAGCCTTTTAAACATGAACTTCAACATAATATGGAAAAAGTAAAATGAGATAATGCCATTTACTTATTCACATGGATATTCTATTGGTCGAATAATGACATGTAATATCAATAACCACTTTCATAATGAGGGAATGTATAATGCCAGACATTCTGAAACATTTGGTCAAGGCCTCGGCCAAGACGTCTAAAATGATTAAGGCCTCGGCCAAAACCATAAATCAAATTGGGAAAGGGCCTCGGCCAATTCCACGTCTAGTGGTCTCATGAGACCTATCGATGCATCGAGGATCTATAGCGGGCTCCACCCATCACTTATTAAGTCCAATACATTCCTCATATGAATAGTTTTAAACATATCATAAACCATAACATAATCGTATCACATAAAACATGAATAAAGGAAACATAAAATTTACACATTTAAATCACAAGATATCAATACAACACCTTGATATAATAAAAACGCTTTCAAAACCATTTTCAATACCAAAATAAAAGAAAGTTAAAACTTTGTATTTATTTTTCATAAAAAAATAATGGCTTGTTGATGAAGCCGAAACTCAAATAATGGTCACGGCGGCGGAGAAGTCATTGTCACCGCATAAGTACGGAAAGAAAAACATTCCCTTTTTTCATTTAGAAAAACGCTTCATATAAAAAGATTCCTTTTGAATAAACGTAAAAGTCAAAGGGGTTTATACCCCGTATAGAAGAAATTTTTGTATAAAACCAAATATGCCTCAATGAAAGGGGATTGAGACGAAGTCCTTAAAAAGATCATTTTTTTAAATAAAGTACATCTATAATGTGTATTCACTATAATTACACATAAATAATGTAAAAATACAAGATATGACATAATAATATGATGACATAATTTGAAAGTAGGAGATTAACCCAAAGAATAGAAGTTGGGTTAAGAAGTTCCCTTACCTTGCGTCCTGTCCTGACTCGACCGTTCTTTAACCTCCTGAATAATAAACTAGAGTTAATTCCTATTTACTTAAGAACCTTTTTCATGTTCATTATTCCTTTTATATCCCTTATTACCATGTTATGAACATTATGTAAGTATTTAAGTTTATAACGGTCATTTTGTCGATCTTAGGTACTTGAGTCAAAAATAACATTCTTATCATTACAAGTTGTTTATGTGGTAGAATATCCATTATCTCCAGAATTATATTCATGATTTAGATGTCATATATATCATATATATTCAGTATATACATTCATTCATAATATTACGTAACATTTAGAGGTAAGAAATGAAATGCACCGTTCATGGAGACGGTAAGCCGTACGTATGCATGAACGCTACTTTCATTTCTATTTCATATTTAATGGAATGAAATCATAATTATATAAAGGTATAATATAGATCCAGTATAATATCATATATAATATCATTTACTCTATCCTTTATACATCCCATATATGGCATTAACGATTCACATCACTTTGAGGGGGCGGTAGTCCGCACTTCCTAAAATGAAATTATCGCGTTTACCCATAATGGAAATCATAAAGTATGCCATAAATGAGAAATACAGAAGAATAAGGAAAACATAAACATAATATATATATCATATATGAAAATAGTATCATCAAAATGGCCACCATTATAGGTGTTAAAATAATTTGAACAATCATCGTTTCGTGAGGCAGTATTTCGCCACCCACAGAAACAGTATGTTCTTTAACCATTAGACAAAGGTGTGTGTAAGTGTAAACAAAATAATTATCATAACAACATCGTAGTATATTTTAGATACTGGTTTTGTTACAAAAGAAAGGAATGAAAAGAGTTTAATGGGTTGGAGAAGAAAAATAAAACAAAACAACATTAGAGAAGACATAACCTTAAAAAGCGGGTAACTCTTTTTGATTTGAGCCAAAGGCTTCCTTGGAAAAATTCTTCCCAAAGTGAGGCTTCTATGAGTAAGGGAGGGATGTTGGGAGAGTATTTGGGAAGGGGTTGGCTGAGCCAAATGGATTGAAAGTGTGAATCATGTGGTAGAGGTGGGGGCCTTTTATAAGAGTAGAGGAGAGGCACTCTTGGAAAGTAAGGAAATTTTACATTATTATACAATGCTTTTCGGATTCTAAAGGTCCCACATTTATATAATTCGTGTATCAGGTGATAAGGGTTCTAAATATCCTCATCCAATAGGCTTTGGACAAGTGTAAGCCTTGGATTTTGCATTATCTTCTCATTTTATTTAAATCATTAAATAATGAGGTCATCGCTGCATCATCATGATTTCATAAATAATTTAATTTATTTAATGTCTAAAAATTATAAAAAAATACTATTATGTATGAAATCTTTTTATCTTTCCAATGAATATTTATTGTAAAAAATATGACTTGTATAACCACATGAAAAACTTGTTTTAGTAAAAAATTTCATGTTTGTGTCATTTTTTACTTTAACATTAAATAAAAGGTATTTATGTCATTTTCCAACTAATGTGGCTCCATGGGGTCCCCAAGTTGACCCATGAATTTTCTTGGTCGGCCATGGCACATCCAATGAGGGTAGGACATGTGTCAAGCTCATCTCATATTATTAAAACATTATTTTTACCTTAAAGTACACTAATTACCTCTAATCACGATTAAGAACTTAAAAGTTACTATTCACCAAAATTATTTTAATCTCATTGAACCACATTTTACTTCTTAATGACAACCATGTATGTAGGATTTTTGAAAATCAAATCACAGAAGTGGTAATATTTCATTTAAACGAAAAACCAGTTATTTAACTACCACTTAGTGGTTTCACTATTCATCAAAAATTGAAGTTTTTCAGAATAATGCCAAAATTTAACCCTAATCTATAATTGATATTCCGAATTCAAAAATGATGTATATTTTACAAAATTCCAAACATATAAGTTTCATTAATTAATTTTATAATTAATTCATGCTGTCACAACAAATAGCATGTTTTTAAGAAACAATTTATATCAAAAGATTGGCAATTGTTTATGTCCAATTTCAATGTTAAATTAATTCTAATGAACACCATTGGATAAAATGGTAAAAATATATTCTAATTATACTTTAAAACCACTCAATAGTATAACTTATCACTATAAATTATTTTGATTAAAAAAGTTGTTTTAAGTAATTTTCACTATTCATAAAAAAATTAGAAGTTCTCAGAAAAATACCAAAAATTCAACATAGGCTAATTTCGATATTCCGAATCCAAAAACGAAGTCCATTTTGAAATATAAAATTTCTATAATTTTAAAAAGTGGTTATTACTATTCATAACGGCTACTTTGATTAGTCACGGTGTTTTAGAACTCGAAGTTGCGTACAATTCAAGCTATTGCATTATTGAATGAGAAGCGTATCATAGAAGCTCGAGGTGTTACATTCTCCCCTCCTTCAATAAAATGCGTCCTCGCAATTTGAAATTTTTTCTTTGAAAATAAAAGGTTGAAAATTGAAAATACCTTTGTGGAAAACCCACATCGGAAATAAGGTTAATAAATATATAACATTAAAAGAAAACAAGATAATTACAAAGGTCACCCGAGATAGCCCATTCTAGGATTCTATGAAAATATGGATATGGAGGAGAAACAAACCATCATGGTCTGATGGAGAGTCATAGAAAACAGGATTAGGAGAATGTTTAACTACAAGAAAATCACAAACTTTTGATTGGTTAGACGATCATTGATTCCCTAGTAGGAAAAGTTAACCGACAAAATTTTTGTTTTCAGTTAACTTTTATAAAGTTGAGGAATTTATTTAAGAGATTTTCTAAGAACGTAAGGGAATATACATACTTGTCATGTAGACTTTCATTCTTTAATAAATTTTTACCACAAACCCATCTTTCACGCTAAAAGGTAATACAACTCAAAAATATTATATTTTTCCTAATTGTATAAGGTTCCAAATGTTAACACATACCATTTAGATTAGTAAAATTATTTTGTAATAACCAGGGACTTCCTGTAGGCTGGTGGTAGGAAATAAAGGCCTGTCGCACTATGGTTGTGGGTTCGATTCCCACAGCTTTGTCCGACGCGATTGGTTGTCACTCGGTCTGCATGTTGTCCTTTTTATAAATATCCAAAAACAACCTTAACAATAGTATCCAATGTAAAATATAATCCATTCCAACCTTTATAGTTATCCAAAATACTTCTGTCCAACTCACAGTCCAAATTTTATGAGGAAGGTCAACATAATGAAGCTCCTTTTTTTCCTACGTAACAACATGTGAACACCTTCATCATGTATTCTTTTAAAACACTACAACATACTGTATTACCATAAATCCTTATTGAATACATTCATGATCCCTTATTCCTTATAGAAAAATAGATATACACCTACTATCCAAAAATGTATACAAATCATTAATCAGTTTCAAGGATGTTAAGAATATCCAACATAATTTATCCGAATCAATCATGTCTTATTCCAAAATCACTATCTCGGTATCAGAACGATATTATGGTTTATCTTTCTCTCAACCATTTATTTTCCAAAAACTTATCCTACTGTGGAGTCAATTTTCTTGGTTCCACACAATCTCAAGTCCTAGATGAAATAGTATTGCAGTACAATCCTTATATACTCCATAATTATTATAAACATCACATCATTGATGCAACACTCAAATTACAAAATTCTTTAATAATAAAATAAGAACTCTAATCATTCCTCCTCTTCTGTGGTAGTATCATAACTTGATTATTATCCAATAACATCATTTGGGGCATACTCTGATGATTTGAACATTGGTTTGCGTAGTGTCCCCACTCCTTGGAGAAGAAGCATTGAACATTTGAAACCTTTTTCTTACCCTTGCAGTCACGCACTTGGTGTCCTTTTTCTCCACACTTATAACAAACTCCAATTCCCTTCAGGAAAATTCCAAGGTGTTTCTTCCCACAGTTATCACATATTGGAAAATTCTTCTTTTCCCTCATCCCTTTATCCATCAATCTCTCTTCCATCATTTTCTTATCTTTCATCCCTTCAAATCCATAAGACTCAGATAATTCTCTACTTATCTTATTAACACATGATACTATTTCTTCATATGTTGATAACACATGGGAGAATATTTCCCTTCTAAATGTAGGCTTAATACCATGAAAGATATGATCCTTCTTACTCTTTGGATCATACGTATTGATGTAGTTCACATTCATTCTACTGGGCGCCATTTCTATACAATTCCATAAACTAGATTAGTTTACGAATCAAAATACATAATTCCATACTTAAAAAATACATAACATAAATTGATTTATTTATGGATATAATCCATAATCATAAAAATGTTTTTTTTTGAGGAAGTATATACTCATAACCGTTCATAGTGTTTTGTAAAGAAAACAAGAATTATCCTATGCATATCCCCCGGGAGTGTCGTAACCAAGAGTACAGCAAGGCCCGTTTTCGTGCACCAGTTCCCGTTCGAGTCTAGCTCAAAGCGGTGTTTTCGGGTTTTACCCCTAGGTACATTTGTGCCAGAGCCGCCCCTACCTGCTCGTATCCAGACAGGGATGTATTGCTCGGAAAACTCACAAAATCTCTACAATAACAAAATTCTAGGAAGTTCTTATATACTAATCCTCAAAGTCTATCTTTGGGCTATGTGCTCTAATTAGAGTTTATCTAAATCTAGCTTCCAAGGATAGTACTAAACTGCCTCTGATACCAACTGTAACGCCCCGACGCCAGCTACCCAGAGTCGGTTCATTACTTCGTAACATTAGCATGATCACAAAAGATCAAGTCTCGAAAGACCGATTAGTTTAGTAACCTTGGAAACACTAAATACATTCATAAGTCTTACATTACATCATAAAGTGAAAAACTAATAACAAATTCTTCATAGTCCACACTCATATCCTCTTCTGACTATCCCTGAAGGTCATTCATAAAATACTTCTTCACATCCTGGAAAATATTAAAACATTGAAAGGGGTGATCTCAAATGCTCAGTAAGGATAACAATATTGCAAAAGATTTCATAAATAAACATTAAAAATTAAGGCAATGTATAAATAAAACAAAAGCCTTTTAAACATGAACTTCAACATAATATGGAAAAAGTAAAATGAGATAATGCCATTTACTTATTCACATGGATATTCTACTGGTCGAATAATCACATGTAATATCAATAACCACATTCATAATGAGGGAATGTATAATGCCATACATTCTGAAACATTTTGTCAAGGCCTCGGCCAAGACGTCTAAAATGATAAAGGCCTCGGCCAAAACCATAAATCAAATTGGGAAAGGGCCTCGGACAATTCCACGTCTAGTTGTCTCATGAGACCTACCGATGCATCGAGGAGCTATAGCCGGCTCCACCCGTCACTTATTATGTCCAATACATTCCTCATATGAATAGGTTTAAACATATCATAAACCATAACATAATCGTATCACATAAAACATGCATAAAGGAAACATAAAATTTCCACATTTCAATCACATGATATCAATACAAAACATTGATATAATAAAAACCCTTTCAAAAACATTTTCAATACCAAAATAAAGGAAAGTTAAAACTTTGTATTTATTTTTCATTAAAAAAATGATGGCTTGTAGTGGAAGCCGAAACTCAAATAATGGTCATGGCGGCAGAGAAGTCGTTGTCACCGCATAAGTACGGAAAGAAAAACATTCCTTTTTGTCATTTAGAAAAACGCTTCATATAAAAAGATTCCTTTTGAATAAACATAAAAGTCAAAGGGGTTTATACACCGTATATAAGAAAGTTTTGTATAAAACCAAATATACCTCAATGAAAGGGGATTGAGACGAAGTCATTAAAAAGATCATTTTTTTAAATAAAGTACATCTATAACGTGTATTCACTATAATTACACATAAATAATGTAAAAATACAAGATATGACATAATAATATGATGACATAATTTTAAAGTAGGAGATTAACCCAAAGAATAGAAGTTGGGTTAAGAAGTTCCCTTACCTTGCATCCTGTCCTGACTCGACCGTTCTTTAACCTCCTGAATAATAAACTAGAGTTAATTACTATTTACATAAGAACCTTTTTCATGTTCATTATTCCTTTTATATCCCTTATTACCATGTTATGAACATTATGTATGTATTTAAGTTTATAACGGTCATTTTGTTGATCTTAGGTACTTGAGTCAAAAATAACATTCTTATAATTACAAGTTGTTTATGTGGTAGAATATCCATTATCTCCAGAATTAAATTCATGATTTAGATGTCATATATATCATATATATCCAGTATATACATTCATTCGTAATATTACGTAACATTTAGAGGTAAGAAATGAAATGCACCGTTCATGGAGACGGTAAGCCGTACGTACGCATGAACGCTACTTTCATTTCTATTTCATATTTAATGGAATGAAATCATAATTATATAAAGGTATAATATAGTTCCAGTATAATATCATATATAATATCATTTACTCCATCCTTTATACATCCCACATATGGCATTAACGATTCACATCACTTTGAGGGGGCGGTAGTCCGCACTTCCTAAAATGAAATTATCGCGTTTACCCATAATGGAAATCAAATAGTATGCCATAAATGAGAAATACAGAAACATAAGGAAAACATAAACATAATATATATATCATATATGAAAATATTTTCATCAAAATGGCCACCATTATAGGTGTTAAAAGAATTTAAACAATCATCATTTCGTGAGGCAGTATTTCGCCACCCACAGAAACAGTATGTTCTTTAACCATTAGACGAAGGTGTGTGTAAGTTTTAACCAAATACATATCATAACAACATAATAGTATATTGTAGATACTGGGTTTGTTACAAAAGAAAGGAATGAAAAGAGTTTAAGGGGTTGGAGAATCAAAATAAAAAAAAACAACATTTGAGAAGAAATTACATTAAAAATCGGGTAACTCTTTTTTATTTGAGCCAAAGGCTTCCTTGGGAAGAATTCTGCCCAAAGTGAGGCTTCTAGGAGTAAGGGAGGGATGTTGGGAGAGTATTTGGGCAGGGGCTGGCCGATCCAAATTAATTGAAAGTGTGAATGAGGTGGTAGAGGTGGGGGCCTTTTATAAGAAGAGAGGAGGGGCACTCTTGGAAAGTAAGGAAATTTTACATTATTATACAATGCTTTTCGGATTCTAAAGGTCCCACACTTATATAATTCGTGGATAAGGTGATAATGGTTCGAAATCTCCTCATCCAATAGGCTTTGGACAAGTGTAAGCCTTGGATTTTTCATTATCTTCTCATTTTATTTAAATCGTTAAATAATGAGGTCACCGCTGCATCATCATGATGTCATAAATAATTTAATTTATTTAATGTCTAAATATTATAAACAAAACTACTATGATGTAGGAAATCTTTTTAGATTTCCAATGACTATTTATAGTAAAAAATATGACTTGTATAACCCCATGTAAAAATTGTTTTAGTAAAACATTTCATGTTTGTGTCATTTTTTACATTAACATTAAATCAAAGGTATTTATGTCATTTTCCAACTAAAGTGGCTCCATGGGGTCCCCAAGTTGACCAATGGATTTTCTTGGTCGTCCATGGCACATCCAATGAGGGTAAGAAATGTTTCAAGCTCATCTCATATTATTACAACATTATTTTTACCTTAAACTACACTAATTACCTGTAATCGTGATTAAGAACTTAAAAGTTACTACTCACCAAAAATTATTTTAATTTCATTGAACCACATTTTACTTCTTAATGAAAACCATGTATGTCATATTTTTGAAAATCAAATCACAGAAGTGGTAACATTTCATTTAAACGAAAAATCAGTTATTTAACTACCACTTAGTGGTTTCACTATTCGTCAAAAATTGATGTTTTTAAGAATAATGCCAAAATTTAACCCTAATCTATAATTGATATTCCGAATTCAAAAATGATGTCTATTTTAAAAAATTCCAAACATTTAATTTGCATTAATTAATTTTATAATTAATTCCCGCTGTCACAACAAACAGTGTGTTTTTAAGAAACAATTTATTTCAAAAGATTGGCAATTGTTTATATCCAATTTCAATGTTAAATTAATTCTAATGAACACCATTGGATAAAATTGTAAAAATATAATCTAATTATACTTTAAAACCACTCAATAGTATAACTTATCACTACAAATTATTTTTATTAAAAAATTTGTTTTAAGTAATTTTCACTATTCATAAAAAAATTAGAAGTTCTCAGAAAAATACCAAAAATTAAACATAGGCTAATTTCGATATTCCGAATCCAAAAAAGAAGTCCATTTTGAAATCAATGTTTTTGGTAACGCCCCGACCCCAGCTACCCAGAGTCGGTGATTACTTCGTAACATTGGCATGATCACAAAAGATCAAGTCTCGAAAGACCGATTAGTTTAGTAGCCATGGAAACACTAGATACATTCATAAGTCTTACATTACATCATAAAGTGAAAAATTAATAACAAATTCTTCATAGTACACACTCATATCCTCTTCTGACTATCCCTGCAGGTCATTCATAAAATACTTCTTCAAATCCTGGAAAATATAAAAACATTGAAAGGGTTGAGCTCAAATGCTCAGTAAGGATAACAATACTGCAGAAGCTTTCATAAATAAACATTAACAATTAAGGCAATGTATAAATAAAACAAAAGCCTTTTAAACATTAAATTGAACATAATATGGTAAAAGTAAAATGAGATAATGCCATTTCCTTATTTACATGGATATTCTACTGGTCAAATAATCACATGTAATATCAATAACCACTTTCATGATGAGGGAATGTATAATGCCAGACATTCTGAAACATTTTTTCAAGGCCTCGGCCAAGATGTCAAAAATGATTAAGGCCTCGACCAAAACCATAAATCAAATTGGGAAAGGGCCTCGGCCAATTCCACGTCTAGTTGTCTCATGAGACCTACCGATGCATCGAGGAGCTATAGCGGGCTCCATCCGTCACTTATTAAGTCCAATACATTCCTCATATGAATAGATTTAAACATATCATAAACCATAACATAATCGTATCACATAAAACATGCATAAAGGAAACATAAAATTTCCACATTTCAATCACAAGATATCAATACAACACATTGATATAATAAAAATGCTTTCAAAACCATTTTCAATACCAAAATAAAAAAATGTTAAATCTTTGTATTTATTTTTCATTAAAAAAATGATGGCTGGTAGAGGAAGCCGAAACTCAAATACTGGTCACGGCGGCGGAGAAGTCGTTGTCGCCACATAATTACGGAAAAGAAAAACATTCCCTTTTGTCATTTAGAAAAAACACTTCATATAAAAAGATTCCTTTTGAATAAACGTAAAAGTCAAAGGGGTTTATACACCGTATAAAAGAAAGTTTTGTATAAAACCAAATATGCCTCAAAGAAAGGGGATTCAGAAGAAGTCCTTAAAAAGATCATTTTTATTAAATAAATTACATCTATAAATTGTATTCGCTATAAGTACACGTAAATAATGTAAAAATACAAGATATGACATAATAATATGATGACATAATTTGAAAGTAGGAGATTAACCCAAAGAATAGAAGTTGGGTTAAGAAGTTCCCTTACCTTGCGTCATGTCCTGACTCGACCGTTCTTTAACCTCCTGAATAATAAACTAGAGTTAATTCCTATTTACTTAAGAACATTTTTCATGTTAATTATTCCTTTTATATCCCTTATTACCATGTTATGAACATTATGTAAGTATTTAAGTTTATAACGGTCATTTTGTCGATCTTAGGTACTTAAGTCGAAAATAACATTCTTATAATTACAAGTTGTTTATGTGGTAGAATATCCATTATCTACAGAATTATATTCATGATTTAGATGTCATATATATCATATATATCCAGTATATAAATTCATTCATAATATTACGTAACATTTAGAGGTAAGAAATGAAATGCACCGTTCATGTAGACGGTAAGCCGTACGTACGCATGAACGCTACTTTCATTTCTATTTCATATTTAATGGAATGAAATCATAATTATATTAAGCTATAATATATTTCCAGTATAATATCATATATAATATCATTTACTCCATCCTTTATACATCCCACATATGGAATTAACGATTCACATCACTTTGAGGGGGCGGTAGTCCGCACTTCCTAAAATGAAATTATCGCGTTTACCCATAATGGAAATCATAAAGTATGCCATAAATGAGAAATACATAATCATAAGGAAAACATAAACATAATATATATATCATATATAAAAATAGTTTCATCAAAATGGCCACCATTATAGGTGTTAAAAGAATTTGAACAATCATCGTTTCGTGAGGCAGTATTTCACCACCCACAGAAAGAGTATGTTCTTTGACCATTAGACGAAGGTGTGTGTAAGTGTAAACCAAATCCTTATCATAACAACATCCTAGTATATTTTAGATACTGGTTTTGTTACAAAAGAAAGGAATGAAAAGAGTTTAATGGGTTGGAGAAGCAAAATAAAACAAACATACATTAGATAAGACATTACCTTAAAAATTGGGCAACTCTTTTTGATTTGAGCCAAAGGCTTACTTGGGAAGAATTATGCCCAAAGTGAGGCTTATAGGAGTAAGGGAGGGAAGTTGGGAGAGTATTTGGGCAGGGGTTGGCCCAGCAAAATGGATTGAAAGTGTGAATGAGGTGGTAGAGGTGGGGGCCTTTTATAAGAGGAGAGGAGGGGCACTCTTGGAAAGTACGGAAATTTTACATTATTATACAATGATTTTCGGATTCTAAAGGTCCCACAATTATATAATTCGTGGATAAGGTGATAAGGGTTCGAAATATCCTCATTCAATAGGCTTTGGACAAGTGTAAGCCTTGGAGTTTTCATTATCTTCTAATTTTATTTAAATCGTTAAATAATGAGGTCATTGCTGCATCATCATGATGTCATAAATAATTTAATTTATTTAATATCTAAAAATTTAAAAAAATACTATGATGTAGGAAATATTTTTAGATTTCCAATGAATATTTATAGTAAAAAATATGACTTGTATAACCCCATGTAAAAATTGTTTTAGTAAAACATTTCATGGTTGTGTCATTTTTTACTTTAACATTAAATAAAAGGTATTTATGTCATTTTCCAACTAAAGTGGCTCCATGGTGTCCCAAAGTTGACCCATGGATTGTCATAGTCGGCCATGGCACATCCAATGAGGGTAGTACATGTTTCAATCTCATCTCATATTATTAAAACATTATTTTTACCTTAAACTACACTAATTACCTTTAATCGCGATTAAGAACTTAAAAGTTACTATTCACCAAAAATTATTTTAATCTCATTGAACCACATTTTACTTCTTAATGAAAACCATGTATGTCGGATTTTTGAAAATCAAATCATAGAAGTGGTAATATTTCATTTAAATGAAAAATCAGTTATTTAACTACCACTTAGTGGTTTCACTATTCATCAAAAATTGAAGTTTTTCAGAATAATGCCAAAATTTAACCCTAAGCTATAATTGATATTCCAAATTCAAAAATGATGACTATTTTAAAAAATTACAAACATATAAGTTTTATTAATTAATTTTATAAATAATTTCTGTTGTCACAACAAATAGCGTGTTTTTAAGAAACAATTTATATCAAAAGATTGGAAATTGTTTATGTCCAATTTCAAAGTTAAATTAATTCTAATGAACACCATTGGATAAAATGGTAAAAATATATTTTAATTATACTTTAAAACCACTAAATAGTATAACTTATCACTACAAATTATTTTTATTAAAAAAGTTGTTTTAAGTAATTTTCACTATTCATAAAAAAATTAGAAGTTCTCCGAAAAATACTAAAAACTCAACATAGGCTAATTTTGATATTCCGAATCCAAAAACGAAGACCATTTTGAAATTTAAAATTTCTATAATTTTTAAAAGTGGTTATTACTATTCATAACGGCTACTTTGATTAGTCACGGTGTTTTAGAACTCGAAGTTGCGTACAATGCAAGCTATTGCATTATTGAATGAGAAGCATATCATGGAAGCTCAAGGTGTTACATTCTCCCCTTCAATAAATTACGTCCTCGCAATTTGAAATTTTTTCTTTGAAAATAAAAGGTTGAAAATTGAAAATACCATTGTGGAAAACCCACATCGGAAATAAGGTTAATAAATATATAACATTAAAAGAAAGCAAGATAAGTACAAAGGTCACCCGAGATAGCCGATTCTAGGATTCTATAAAAATATGGATATGGAGGAGAAGCAAACCATCAAGGTCTGATGGAGAGTTATAGAAAACAGGATTAGGAGAAAGTTTAACTACAAGAAAATCACAAACTTGTGATTGGTTAGACGAACATTGATTCCCCAGTAGGAAAAGTTAACCGACAACATTTTTGTTTTCAGTTAACTTTTATAAAGTTGAGGAATTTATTTAGGAGATTTTCTAAGAACATAAGGAAATATACATACTTGTCATGTAGACTTTCATTCTTTAATAAATTTTTACCACAAACCCATCTTTCACGCTAAAAGGTAATACAACTCAAAAATATTATATTTATCCTAATTGTATAAGGTTCCAAATGTTAACACATACCATTTAGATTAGTAAAATTATTTTGTAATAACCAGGGACTTCCTGTAGTCTAGTGGTAGGAAATAAAGGCATGTCGCACTATGGTTGTGGGTTCGATTCCCACAGCTTTGTTCGACTCGATGGGTTGTCACTCGGTCTGCATGTTGTCCTTTTTATAAATATCCAAAAATAACATTAACAATAGTATCCAATGTAAAATATAATCCATTCCAACCTTTATAGTTATCCAAAATACTTCTGTCCAACTCACAATCTAGATTTTATGAGGAAGGTAAACATAATGAAGCTCCTTTTTTTCCTGCGTAACAACATGTGAACACCTTCATCATGTATTCTTTTAAAACACTACAACATACTGTATTACCATAAATCCTTATTGAATACATTCTTGATCCCTTATTCCTTATAGAAAACTAGATATAATCCTTCTATCAAAAAATGTATACAAATCATTAATCAGTTTCAAGGATGTTAAGAATATCCAACATAATTTATCCGAATCAATCATGTCTTCTTCCAAAATCACTATCTCGGTATCAGAACGATATTATGGTTTATCTTTCTCTCAACCATATATTTTCCAAAAATTTAACCTACTATGGAGTCACTTTTCTTGGTTCCACACAATCTCAAGTCCTAGATGAAATAGTACTACAGTACAATCCTTATATACTCCATAATTATTATAACCAGTACATCATTGATGCAACACTCAAATTACAAAATTCTTTAATAACAAAATAAAAACTCCAATCATTCCTCCTCATCTGTGGTAGTATCATAACTTGATTATTATCCAATAACGTCATTTGGGGCATACTCTGATGATTTGAACATTGGTTTGTGTAGTGTCCCCACTCCTTTCAGATGAAGCATTGTACATTTGAAACCTTTTTCTTACCCTTGCAGTCACACACTTGGTGTCCTTTTTCTCCACACATATAACAAACTCCCATTCCCTCAGGCAAATTCCACGGTGTTTCTTCCCACAGTTATCACATATTGGAAAATTATTCTTTTCCCTCATCCCTTTATCCATCATTCTATCTTCCATACTTTTCTTCTCTTTCATCCCTTCAAATCCATATGACTCAGAGAATTCTCTAATTATCTTATTAACACATGATATTATTTCTTCATATATTGATAACACATGCGAGAATATTTCCCTTCTAAATGTTGGCTTAATACCATGAAAGATATGATCCTTCTTACTTTTTGGATCATACGTATTGATGTAGTCCACATTCCTTCTACTGGGCGCCATTTCTATACAATGCCATAAACTAGATTAGTTTACGAATCAAAATACATAATTCCATACTTAAAAAATACTTAACATAAATTGAACTATTTATGGATATAATCCATAATCATAAAAAGGTTTTCTTTGAAAAGTATATATTCATTACTGTTCATAGTGGTTTGGAAAGAAAACGAGAATTATCCTAAGCATATCCCCCGGGAGTGTCGTATCCAAGAGTACAGCAAGGCCCGTTGTCGTGCACCAGTTCCTGTTCGAGTCTAGCTCAAAGAGGTGTTTTTGGGTTTTACCCCTAGGTACATCTGTGCCAGAGCCGCCTCTACCTGCTCGTATCCAGACAGGGATGTATTGCTCGGAAAACTTACAAAATCTCTACAATAACAAAATTCTAGGAAGTTCTTCTATACTAATCCTCAAATTCTATCTTTGGGCTATGTGCTCTAATCAGAGTTTATCTAAATCTAGCTTCCAAGGATAGTACAAAAATGACTCTGATACCAACTGTAACGCCCCGACCCCAGCTACCCAGAGTCGGTGCATTAATTTGTAACATTGGCATGATCACAAAAGATCAAGTCTCGAAAGACCGATTAGTTTAGTAGCCTTGGAAACACTAGATACATTCATAAGTCTTACATTACATCATAAAGTGAAAAACTAATAACAAATTCTTCATAGTCCACACTCATATCCTCTTCTGACTATCCCTGCAGGTCATTCATAAAATACTTCTTCACATCCTGTAAAATATTAAAACATTGAAAGGGGTGAGTTCAAATGCTCAGTAAGGATAACAATATTGCGGAAGCTTTCATAAATAAACATTAACAATTAAGGCAATGTATCAATAAAACAAAAGCCTTTTAAACATGAACTTCAACATAATATGGAAAAAGTAAAATGAGATAATGCCATTTACTTATTCACATGGATATTCTATTGGTCGAATAATGACATGTAATATCAATAACCACTTTCATAATGAGGGAATGTATAATGCCAGACATTCTGAAACATTTGGTCAAGGCCTCGGCCAAGACGTCTAAAATGATTAAGGCCTCGGCCAAAACCATAAATCAAATTGGGAAAGGGCCTCGGCCAATTCCACGTCTAGTGGTCTCATGAGACCTATCGATGCATCGAGGATCTATAGCGGGCTCCACCCATCACTTATTAAGTCCAATACATTCCTCATATGAATAGGTTTAAACATATCATAAACCATAACATAATCGTATCACATAAAACATGAATAAAGGAAACATAAAATTTACACATTTAAATCACAAGATATCAATACAACACCTTGATATAATAAAAACGCTTTCAAAACCATTTTCAATACCAAAATAAAAGAATGTTAAAACTTTGTATTTATTTTTCATAAAAAAAATAATGGCTTGTTGATGAAGCCGAAACTCAAATAATGGTCACGGCGGCGGAGAAGTCGTTGTCACCGCATAAGTACGGAAAGAAAAACATTCCCTTTTTTCATTTAGAAAAACGCTTCATATAAAAAGATTCCTTTTGAATAAACGTAAAAGTCAAAGGGGTTTATACCCCGTATAGAAGAAATTTTTGTATAAAACCAAATATGCCTCAATGAAAGGGGATTGAGACGAAGTCCTTAAAAAGATCATTTTTTTAAATAAAGTACATCTATAATGTGTATTCACTATAATTACACATAAATAATGTAAAAATACAAGATATGACATAATAATATGATGACATAATTTGAAAGTAGGAGATTAACCCAAAGAATAGAAGTTGGGTTAAGAAGTTCCCTTACCTTGCGTCCTGTCCTGACTCGACCGTTCTTTAACCTCCTGAATAATAAACTAGAGTTAATTCCTATTTACTTAAGAACCTTTTTCATGTTCATTATTCCTTTTATATCCCTTATTACCATGTTATGAACATTATGTAAGTATTTAAGTTTATAACGGTCATTTTGTCGATCTTAGGTACTTGAGTCAAAAATAACATTCTTATCATTACAAGTTGTTTATGTGGTAGAATATCCATTATCTCCAGAATTATATTCATGATTTAGATGTCATATATATCATATATATTCAGTATATACATTCATTCATAATATTACGTAACATTTAGAGGTAAGAAATGAAATGCACCGTTCATGGAGACGGTAAGCCGTACGTATGCATGAACGCTACTTTCATTTCTATTTCATATTTAATGGAATGAAATCATAATTATATAAAGGTATAATATAGATCCAGTATAATATCATATATAATATCATTTACTCCATCCTTTATACATCCCATATATGGCATTAACGATTCACATCACTTTGAGGGGGCGGTAGTCCGCACTTCCTAAAATGAAATTATCGCGTTTACCCATAATGGAAATCATAAAGTATGCCATAAATGAGAAATACAGAAGCATAAGGAAAACATAAACATAATATATATATCATATATGAAAATAGTATCATCAAAATGGCCACCATTATAGGTGTTAAAATAATTTGAACAATCATCGTTTCGTGAGGCAGTATTTCGCCACCCACAGAAACAGTATGTTCTTTAACCATTAGACAAAGGTGTGTGTAAGTGTAAACAAAATAATTATCATAACAACATCGTAGTATATTTTAGATACTTGTTTTGTTACAAAAGAAAGGAATGAAAAGAGTTTAAGGGGTTGGAGAAGAAAAATAAAACAAAACAACATTAGAGAAGACATAACCTTAAAAAGCGGGTAACTCTTTTTGATTTGAGCCAAAGGCTTCCTTGGAAAAATTCTTCCCAAAGTGAGGATTCTATGAGTAAGGGAGGGATGTTGGGAGATTATTTGGGAAGGGGTTGGCCGAGCCAAATGGATTGAAAGTGTGAATCATGTGGTAGAGGTGGGGGCCTTTTATAAGAGTAGAGGAGAGGCACTCTTGGAAAGTAAGGAAATTTTACATTATTATACAATGCTTTTCGGATTCTAAAGGTCCCACACTTATATAATTCGTGGATAAGGTGATAAGGGTTCTAAATATCCTCATCCAATAGGCTTTGGACAAGTGTAAGCCTTGGATTTTGCATTATCTTCTCATTTTATTTAAATCATTAAATAATGAGGTCATCGCTGCATCATCATGATTTCATAAATAATTTAATTTATTTAATGTCGAAAAATTATAAAAAAATACTATTATGTATGAAATCTTTTTATCTTTCCAATGAATATTTATTGTAAAAAATATGACTTGTATAACCACATGAAAAAATTGTTTTAGTAAAAAATTTCATGTTTGTGTCATTTTTTACTTTAACATTAAATAAAAGGTATTTATGTCATTTTCCAACTAATGTGGCTCCATGGGGTCCCCAAGTTGACCCATGAATTTTCTTGGTCGGCCATGGCACATCCAATGAGGGTAGGACATGTGTCAAGCTCATCTCATATTATTAAAACATTATTTTTACCTTAAAGTACACTAATTACCTCTAATCACGATTAAGAACTTAAAAGTTACTATTCACCAAAATTATTTTAATCTCATTGAACCACATTTTACTTCTTAATGACAACCATGTATGTAGGATTTTTGAAAATCAAATCACAGAAGTGGTAATATTTCATTTAAACGAAAAACCAGTTATTTAACTACCACTTAGTGGTTTCACTATTCATCAAAAATTGAAGTTTTTCAGAATAATGCCAAAATTTAACCCTAATCTATAATTGATATTCCAAATTCAAAAATGATGTATATTTTAAAAAATTCCAAACATATAAGTTTCATTAATTAATTTTATAATTAATTCATGCTGTCACAACAAATAGCATGTTTTTAAGAAACAATTTATATCAAAAGATTGGCAATTGTTTATGTCCAATTTCAATGTTAAATTAATTCTAATGAACACCATTGGATAAAATGGTAAAAATATATTAAAATTATACTTTAAAACCACTCAATAGTATAACTTATCACTATAAATTATTTTGATTAAAAAAGTTGTTTTAAGTAATTTTCACTATTCATAAAAAAATTAGAAGTTCTCAGAAAAATACCAAAAATTCAACATAGGCTAATTTCGATATTCCGAATCCAAAAACGAAGTCCATTTTGAAATATAAAATTTCTATAATTTTAAAAAGTGGTTATTACTATTCATAACGGCTACTTTGATTAGTCACGGTGTTTTAGAACTCGATGTTGCGTACAATTCAAGCTATTGCATTATTGAATGAGAAGCGTATCATAGAAGCTCGAGGTGTTACATTCTCCCCTCCTTCAATAAATTGCGTCCTCGCAATTTGAAATTTTTTCTTTGAAAATAAAAGGTTGAAAATTGAAAATAACTTTGTGGAAAACCCACATCGGAAATAAGGTTAATAAATATATAACATTAAAAGAAAACAAGATAATTACAAAGGTCACCCGAGATAGCCCATTCTAGGATTCTATGAAAATATGGATATGGAGGAGAAACAAACCATCATGGTCTGATGGAGAGTTATAGAAAACAAAATTAGGAGAATGTTTAACTACAAGAAAATCACAAACTTTTGATTGGTTAGACGATCATTGATTCCCTAGTAGGAAAAGTTAACCGACAACATTTTTGTTTTCAGTTAACTTTTATAAAGTTGAGGAATTTATTTAAGAGATTTTCTAAGAATGTAAGGGAATATACATAATTGTCATGTAGACTTTGATTCTTTAATAAATTTTTACCACAAACCCATCTTTCACGCTAAAAGGTAATACAACTCAAAAATATTATATTTTTCCTAATTGTATAAGGTTCCAAATGTTAACACATACCATTTAGATTAGTAAAATTATTTTGTAATAACCAGGGACTTCCTGTAGGCTGGTGGTAGGAAATAAAGGCCTGTCGCACTATGGTTGTGGGTTCGATTCCCACAGCTTTGTCCGACGCGATGGGTTGTCACTCGGTCTGCATGTTGTCCTTTTTATAAATATCCAAAAATAACCTTAACAATAGTATCCAATGTAAAATATAATCCATTCCAACCTTTATAGTTATCCAAAATACTTCTGTCCAACTCACAGTCGAAATTTTATGAGGAAGGTCAACATAATGAAGCTCCTTTTTTTCCTACGTAACAACATGTGAACACCTTCATCATGTATTCTTTTAAAACACTACAACATACTGTATTACCATAAATCCTTATTTAATACATTCATGATCCCTTATTCCTTATAGAAAACTAGATATACTCCTACTATCCAAAAATGTATACAAATCATTAATCAGTTTCAAGGATGTTAAGAATATCCAACATAATTTATCCGAATCAATCATGTCTTATTCCAAAATCACTATCTCGGTATCAGAACGATATTATGGTTTAACTTTCTCTCAACCATTTATTTTCCAAAAATTTAACCTACTGTGGAGTCAATTTTCTTGGTTCCACACAATCTCAAGTCCTAGATGAAATAGTACTGCAGTACAATCCTTATATACTCCATAATTATTATAAACATCACATCATTGATGCAACACTCAAATTACAAAATTCTTTAATAATAAAATAAGAACTCTACTCATTCCTCCTCTTCTGTGGTAGTATCATAACTTGATACTTATCCAATAACATCATTTGGGGCATACTCTGATGATTTGAACATTGGTTTGCGTAGTGTCCCCACTCCTTGCAGAAGAAGCATTGAACATTTGAAACCTTTTTCTTACCCTTGCAGTCACGCACTTGGTGTCCTTTTTCTCCACACTTATAACAAACTCCAATTCCCTTCAGGAAAATTCCAAGGTGTTTCTTCCCACAGTTATCACATATTGGAAAATTCTTCTTTTCCCTCATCCCTTTATCCATCATTCTCTCTTCCATCCTTTTCTTATCTTTCATCCCTTCAAATCCATAAGACTCAGATAATTCTCTACTTATCTTATTAACACATGATACTATTTCTTCATATGTTGATAACACATGGGAGAATATTTCCCTTCTAAATGTAGGCTTAATACCATGAAAGATATGATCCTTCTTACTCTTTGGATCATACGTATTGATGTAGTTCACATTCATTCTACTGGGCGCCATTTATATAAAATTCCATAAACTAGATTAGTTTACGAATCAAAATACATAATTCCATACTTAAAAAATACTTAACATAAATTGATTTATTTATGGATATAATCCATAATCATAAAAAGGTTTTTTTTTGAGGAAGTATATACTCATAACTGTTCATAGTGGTTTGTAAATAAAACAAGAATTATCCTATGCATATCCCCCGGGAGTGTCGTAACCAAGAGTACAGCAAGGCCCGTTGTCGTGCACCAGTTCCCGTTCGAGTCTAGCTCAAAGCGGTGTTTTCGGGTTTTACCCCTAGGTACATCTGTGCCAGAGCCGCCTCTACCTGCTCGTATCCAGACAGGGATGTATTGCTCGGAAAACTCACAAAATCTCTACAATAACAAAATTCTAGGAAGTTCTTATATACTAATCCTCAAAGTCTATCTTTGGGCTATGTTGTCTAATTAGAGTTTATCTAAATCTAGCTTCCAAGGATAGTACTAAACTGCCTCTGATACCAACTGTAACGCCCTGACGCCAGCTACCCAGAGCCGGTGCATTACTTCGTAACATTAGCATGATCACAAAAGATCAAGTCTCGAAAGACCGATTAGTTTAGTAACCTTGGAAACACTAAAAACATTCATAAGTCTTACATTACATCATAAAGTGAAAAACTAATAACAAATTCTTCATAGTCCACACTCATATCCTCTTCTGACTATCCCTGAAGGTCATTCATAAAATACTTCTTCACATCCTGGAAAATATTAAAACATTGAAAGGGGTGATCTCAAATGCTCAGTAAGGATAACAATATTGCAAAAGATTTCATAAATAAACATTAAAAATTAAGGCAATGTATAAATAAAACAAAAGCCTTTTAAACATGAACTTCAACATAATATGGAAAAAGTAAAATGAGATAATGCCATTTACTTATTCACATGGATATTCTACTGGTCGAATAATCACATGTAATATCAATAACCACATTCATAATGAGGGAATGTATAATGCCATACATTCTGAAACATTTTGTCAAGGCCTCGGCCAAGACGTCTAAAATGATAAAGGCCTCGGCCAAAACCATAAATCAAATTGGGAAAGGGCCTCGGACAATTCCACGTCTAGTTGTCTCATGAGACCTACCGATGCATCGAGGAGCTATAGCCGGCTCCACCCGTCACTTATTATGTCCAATACATTCCTCATATGAATAGGTTTAAACATATCATAAACCATAACATAATCGTATCACATAAAACATGCATAAAGGAAACATAAAATTTCCACATTTCAATCACATGATATCAATACAAAACATTGATATAATAAAAACCCTTTCAAAAACATTTTCAATACCAAATTAAAGGAAAGTTAAAACTTTGTATTTATTTTTCATTAAAAAAATGATGGCTTGTAGTGGAAGCCGAAACTCAAATAATGGTCATGGCGGCAGAGAAGTCGTTGTCACCGCATAAGTACGGAAAGAAAAACATTCCCTTTTGTCATTTAGAAAAACGCTTCATATAAAAAGATTCCTTTTGAATAAACATAAAAGTCAAAGGGGTTTATACACCGTATATATGAAAGTTTTGTATAAAACCAAATATGCCTCAATGAAAGGGGATTGAGACGAAGTCATTAAAAAGATCATTTTTTTAAATAAAGTACATCTATAACGTGTATTCACTATAATTACACATAAATAATGTAAAAATACAAGATATGACATAATAATATGATGACATAATTTTAAAGTAGGAGATTAACCCAAAGAATAGAAGTTGGGTTAAGAAGTTCCCTTACCTTGCGTCCTGTCCTGACTCGACCGTTCTTTAACCTCCTGAATAATAAACTAGAATTAATTACTATTTACATAAGAACCTTTTTCATGTTCATTATTCCTTTTATATCCCTTATTACCATGTTATGAACATTATGTATGTATTTAAGTTTATAACGGTCATTTTGTTGATCTTAGGTACTTGAGTCAAAAATAACATTCTTATAATTACAAGTTGTTTATGTGGTAGAATATCCATTATCTCCAGAATTAAATTCATGATTTAGATGTCATATATATCATATATATCCAGTATATACATTCATTCGTAATATTACGTAACATTTAGAGGTAAGAAATGAAATGCACCGTTCATGGAGACGGTAAGCCGTACGTACGCATGAACGCTACTTTCATTTCTATTTCATATTTAATGGAATGAAATCATAATTATATAAAGGTATAATATAGTTCCAGTATAATATCATATATAATATCATTTACTCCATCCTTTATACATCCCACATATGTCATTAACGATTCACATCACTTTGAGGGGGCGGTAGTCCGCACTTCCTAAAATGAAATTATCGCGTTTACCCATAATGGAAATCAAATAGTATGCCATAAATGAGAAATACAGAAACATAAGGAAAAAATAAACATAATATATATATCATATATGAAAATATTTTCATCAAAATGGCCACCATTATAGGTGTTAAAAGAATTTAAACAATCATCATTTCGTGAGGCAGTATTTCGCCACCCACAGAAACAGTATGTTCTTTAACCATTAGACGAAGGTGTGTGTAAGTTTTAACCAAATACATATCATAACAACATAATAGTATATTGTAGATACTGGGTTTGTAACAAAAGAAAAGAATGAAAAGAGTTTAAGGGGTTGGAGAATGAAAATAAAAAAAAACAACATTAGAGAAGAAATTACATTAAAAATCGGGTAACTCTTTTTTATTTGAGCCAAAGGCTTCCTTGGGAAGAATTCTGCCCAAAGTGAGGCTTCTAGGAGTAAGGGAGGGAAGTTGGGAGAGTATTTGGGCAGGGGCTGGCCGATCCAAATTAATTGAAAGTGTGAATGAGGTGGTAGAGGTGGGGGCCTTTTATGAGAAGAGAGGAGGGGCACTCTTGGAAAGTAAGGAAATTTTACATTATTATACAATGCTTTTCGGATTCTAAAGGTCCCACACTTATATAATTCGTGGATAAGGTGATAATGGTTCGAAATCTCCTCATCCAATAGGCTTTGGACAAGTTTAAGCCTTGGATTTTTCATTATCTTCTCATTTTATTTAAATCGTTAAATAATGAGGTCATCGTTGCATCATCATGATGTCATAAATAATTTAATTTATTTAATGTCTAAATATTATAAACAAAACTACTATGATGTAGGAAATCTTTTTAGATTTCCAATGACTATTTATAGTAAAAAATATGACTTGTATAACCCCATGTAAAAATTGTTTTAGTAAAACATTTCATGTTTGTGTCATTTTTTACATTAACATTAAATAAAAGGTATTTATGTCATTTTCCAACTAAAGTGGCTCCATGGGGTCCCCAAGTTGACCCATGGATTTTCTTGGTCGTCCATGGCACATCCAATGAGGGTAGGACATGTTTCAAGCTCATCTCATATTATTAAAACATTATTTTTACCTTAAACTACACTAATTACATGTAATCGTGATTAAGAACTTAAAAGTTACTATTCACCAAAAATTATTTTAATCTCATTGAACCACATTTTACTTCTTAATGAAAACCATGTATGTCATATTTTTGAAAATCAAATCACAGAAGTGGTAATATTTCATTTAAACAAAAAATCAGTTATTTAACTACCACTTAGTGGTTTCACTATTCATCAAAAATTGAAGTTTTTAAGAATAATGCCAAAATTTAACCCTAATCTATAATTGATATTCCGAATTCAAAAATGATGTCTATTTTACAAAATTCCAAACATATAATTTGCATTAATTAATTTTATAATTAATTCCCGCTGTCACAACAAACAGTGTGTTTTTAAGAAACAATTTATATCAAAAGATTGGCAATTGTTTATATCCAATTTCAATGTTAAATTAATTCTAATGAACACCATTGGATAAAATTGTAAAAATATAATCTAATTATACTTTAAAACCACTAAATTGTATAACTTATCACTACAAATTATTTTTATTAAAAAATTTGTTTTAAGTAATTTTCACTATTCAAAAAAAATTAGAAGTTCTCAGAAAAATACCAAAAATTAAACATAGGCTAATTTCGATATTCCGAATCCAAAAAAGAAGTCCATTTTGAAATATAAAATTTCTATAATTTTAAAAAGTGGTTATTAATATTCATAACGGCTACTTGGATTCGTCACGGTGTTTTAGAACTCAAAGTTGCGTACAATGCAAGCTATTGCATTATTAAATGAGAAGCGTATCATGGAAGCTCGAGGTGTTAAATTTTTTCTAGAAGAAAGATGTTACCTATACCAATAATTTACCCCTGAGAATTATCTGTAAAAGTTACTTTTCCTACTTTCACTTTGATAATCCTTTCAAATTAGTTTTTTCACAAGTCATATGATGGAACACCCACTATTCATGTACCATGTATTGCAGTTGGTATCTTCTCTATTTTCCTGTAAATAAGAAAAAGTAAGGTTTTCGGAATCCAAACATGCTTGGATCTAGAATTATTAGTAAGAAAAATTTTAGGAACCCACATCTGTTTAGAAAAATATGCTTTTTGAAATCCTAAAGATTGGGTTTTGTTTAGAGAAAGAGTTTTTTCCTAATGTCCACCACACTTACACTTAGTGCAGAATGGAGAACATTGATGAAAAAATAATTTTTACTAAAAATCAGTTTAGAACTAGTATAACCAAAACCAGAACTGTTCCTTAGTGGTCAAATTTGTGAATACATTTTATCAAAATTTTCTTTACCTAAGTTAAATTTTGACAAACACTTATTCGAGGAAATGATTTCTGATTTGAGTTTGATAACCAAGTTATTATCTTCAAAAAAATTTGATTTGGAAATAGAGCTGGTCTCTAAAATATTTTTCCTAGAAATTAAATTTTCTAGATCTTTAGAATTTTTATTCCTCTCAGAATTTACTTCCTCAAGGTTTTTTAAAATAATTTCAAAATAAAAATTTTTCTTATCAAGATCTCTTGAAAGATCGAATATTTCCTTAGTAAAAATAGTATTTCTTTAATTTTCCTTATCATGTTTTTTCATGAGTTTAGAATTCTCAATCTTAAGGAGTTTGGAAAACCTAGAAACTTCTCCAAAGGAAGGTAAATTATTATCTTCATCTGAAGAGTATTATTCATCATAAGAGATATAATATTTACTATCATTAGAAATAAAATATATATTGGTCATAGATTCATCATTGTGTACCTTACCAATTAAACTATGATTGTCAATAGTTAGTCTGGCAATCAGTCCAAGATTCTTCTATTCAAAAGATTTATAATCCGAAGATTCATCTAAGGAGTCACCAAAATTGTCACTGCAGGTGTCATTATCGTTCAAGACATTCTTAGATTTATCCTTTTAATACATCATTTTTTTCTCTAAGAATATCTTTCCTTTCATTCATTTCTTTTATTAATAGGACAATCAGGTCTTGTATTCCCATCTCTATTTCATTCATAGCATGTAACTTATGAATCTTTCATATCTTTCCTTTCATTCTTCATGTATCTAGATTGAATTTTCCTTTATAAAGCTATCTTTTTCATCCTTCAAGCAAGATTTTCAAGCTCATTTTTTTTCGAATTCACTTCCACTAGATTCAGATTGGATAACAACTTTCTTAGATTTTGATCTAGTAACTCTCTCAGGAGTCATAGCTTTCAAATGATTAGAAGTTATAGTGAAAGTAACACTTCTATTCCCATTATTCTTCTTAACATTGTATTCATATCCTTAATTCTAGTCTCATGTTAAAGAAGAGTTCCAAATATCTCATCAAAATAAATATTAGTAACCTTTCTGTTCTCATCTCTAGTAGTCCTCTTGGATTCCCACTCATTAGGTATGATGTCTAAAATATTATCAATAAGAGCTTCATCATCTAATCCTTTCTCACCCATGGATTTTAAACTATTCAAAATAGTCATGAATCATTGTTGTAATTTACATATGGTTTATCCATAAGGAATGTTAAATCCATGGTATTCAGCTCTCAACATAGATCTTCTTGTCCCTATATCTTTAGAAGTACCAAAATGTGTAACTTAGTGTTTCTTCCATATATTGATTTCTTCTTCACAAGATGAAATTTGGAGATATATATTTCTAGTCATGGAGCAATGTAATATATTTTTTACCATATAATTCAGTTGATATTCAGGCTTTTCATGATTTTCAAAGGTAATAACTTATTTTTCAGGTATTTTATATCCTCCATTAAGAATAACAAAATTATCAAAACAATTATTGATAATGAATGTATTCATACGATATCTCCGATAATTGTAATTATTTCCATCAAAGATTGGTGGTCTTTTGGGATTGAGATTGTCTATGTAACCAAAATTAATTCCTTCTTTCTTAAAAAAATTCATTCTAAAAAAACATGTTAATAGAAAACGATTGTAAACAAGGAAAATATTCTTAAGAAAGGAAAATATATAACACAATTATCTATAAGAAAAAATAATAATCCAAACATTCTGAGTCTGAAAAACTGATTCTAAAAAATATTATTCCGAAAAAATAGATGAAGAAGAAGAATTCTCTTCTGAATCTAATCGTGAGATAAATTTAGAGGTAACCTGCTATGATACTAATTGTAGGATCTAATATGTAAATATGATCTGCTCAAATACAAGTGGGGGTGAATTTTATACATTTAAAAATTATTTTGGAACACTTAAAGATGGTTATTTTTAACAAGGTGAAATAAGGTAATTCACAAAACCTCTAGTTCTATTCACTTGCTTGAATCATGAAATATGATTCCAAGAAAACAGTTACGGAAAAGTGATTCTGGAAATAAAATATAATGAATGTTTACAATGATGAACATTCTACCTTAAAGTCTATAGAATACAAATAAATCAGTGTACAAGTATAAGTAAGTATAAGATAGTTATACATTCCTCAAAAATAAAAATGCAGCGGAAAACATTAAACAAAACAAGTAAGAAGAAGTAAATATTTTAACCCAAAGATAAGGGTATCCAATAACCTTGGATAAAGGTACCTTTATTTATACATTCATGAATTTCTATCTTACCAACAATAGGTTAATCCCTCAATATGAATATCAGAGTCTGTCTTACTATCCCCCCAAGCCCTCAACATCAAAGTAGTTGGCACCTCTGTCTTCCTCACCAAGGAAGCTCTCAACTTCAAGGTAGTTGTTACCTTTTTCTTCCTATCCCCGGAAGCCCTTGAATGTACTCAGCAACATTCAGAGCCGCACAAAGAAAATCAGAAAAAGATGTTCAGTATGCACAATGCAGTGAAAGTCTCACTCTCTAGAAATCACTTCCACAACATGTAATCTCTAGATTGTTAAACTTGTTGTGAGCTCTTTAAAATGATCACCAATTTATAGGCACAAATTCAACGGTCAGATCCCTCCTCCAATGGTTATATTTTCCCATGAATTTCAGAGGGACCTGTACATGATTCACTCAAAAATGGTTTGTGAGTAACTGAAAGAACGATTTCGTTTTATAACAAAACAAGTGTAAGAAAAATATTTTTACACAACTAAAATCCAATATTCGGAATGTAAGAAAATATAAATATTTGGAGTCTAACTAAAATTGAATTCCATGTCTATAATACAAAGATATTCAGATTATTTTTTCTAGGAATACGGAACCTGAACTCTATAGATTTCTGGAGTCTGAATTTCAAGAAAATTCATAATCTGGATTCTACGGAATTTTGAACCATAACTTACAAAGTTCGGAGTCAGAGTTCATGAGAATTCAGAGTCTAAAATAATAATATTTTGGATTCTATATTTAGTGAACTCATAGTCATAACTTGGAAAAGTTCTTAATCAGAATTCATATTCAGAATTCATAGTCAGGACTCTGAAGAGTTCATAACCAGAATTCAAAATTAGAGTTCAGATTCAAATCTCAGAAGAGTTAGTAACCATAATTCGTATTCAAAATTTGGAGTCTGGACTCAGAAGAGTTTGTAATCAGAATTCGTATTCAGAATTTGGAATCAAAACTGAGAATATTTCATAATCATAATTTTGAGAATTCGGTTTCTAAAACGGAATGCTTCTTATCTAGGTATTTATAGGATTCCATTGTTTTGGTTTCAAACCGAATTTTACACTTCGAAAAATTATGATATGAATAATGAAAACATGATAAAGATAAATTTCCCCGGGGAAGAAAATTTTCCTTATAGAAGTAAAACAAGGGGTAAAAAGGGATTTTTCTTAAGATAAGGTGCTTGTGATTTTCAAAACAAGAAGAAATATTAAAGTAACTAAGGTAACCTTGTTGAGATAACAGTCTCCCCATGTATGAAGGAATGGAAAAGTCATAAGGAAAACCTTATTGACTCAACAAATAATATAAGATGATATTTACTATTTAATAATATTATATACAATATATTACTAGGTAAGATTCATATGGTGTATTTTTATCATTAGTATTTTTGATAGTGATTACTTGATGGTTTGAATAGCTTATGATACTAGTTTCTGAAGATTCATTACATCATTAGTATTATTTAACTTTTTTTGTGCAACATTTTGATCTCATTTTTATATACCTTTCTATTTATTCTCAATATTCCATATTATTATTTTCAACAAATTCTCTACATTGTAATTTGTATTTTCCATTCCATTGAAGTCTTTTTTTTGTAATTTATATAATTTGTTCATCATAATATGATTTTACCTTATTGGGTTAGTTCTCATATCATAGGATGATTCTATTAATATAAATGAAGTCTATGTTATGATATGAAGATGCATAAAAAATACTTAGTGTTGGTTGGAGTAGGATACTCAATAGGGATGAATTTAGTAACTATAAAAATTTCTATTTAAAAGATTGTTTAAAAAGTTCCCCCAATTTAATATAAAACAGGATAGTTTACCAAGGTAATAAAATTATAAATTCTAGACTGTTCAAATGGTTTCTCAAAATATAGATTAATTATTAATCAAACAAAATGAGATATTGATACAAATTTTGAAACTACTATAATAAGGAAAAATATTTATAACTATTATCCCAGACTAAAAATCAATGAAAATTTAGTTTTCTGAAAAATGAATTAAAATAGAGAAATAATAAATTTAAAACACAATGAATATAAAAAAATAGGTTTTTTCTCAAGAGGAGTCATAGTCCACTACACGTGGTGATCACGCGCCAACATTAAATCTATATAAATAAATTTTTTTATCCACACCCTAGTTTGAGGTTAACACAATAGCACACATACTGTCTTGGACATAAGAAATATACCATAGTTTTTCATGGGAATATTAACAACCAGGTTACACATGACCTCTTCCATTATTATTCATGTGATTAAAAATATTAAAAATAAAATTGTTTTAGGATATCTATAATCCTTTAGATTAGTGTAGAATACAATTTCTGTTTTATGTACAGTAACACACACTTCACCAAATTTCATCTAAATATTACAAAAAATAGCAGAATATATTAATCACGGATTAGAGATGCACTGAGTGTTATTCAATCCATCTTTGGACACACTGATTTATTAGAGCCGATTCTCGTGTCCTCTTATGGAAATATACACAAAAAATATAGTGTCATGAAGCACTGTGTTCTCTCTTTTATGAGGGTGATATGTTATTCTCCATTATTTTTTTGGATGTTGTAGAGATTATGGAGCTTTTATGAACATTAGTTCACTGGTCCACAACAAGTATGAACAATGAATTCTTCTTGTTTTCGTACATTCTGTATAGTGTACGTGGTATGTCTATTCATATATTATTCTTTATTTGTGTCTACGCAAGCCTTCCCATAGGAATTTCATTCCTGTGAAGTTATTTATAAATATATTCTTGCATCCTAACAATGTTCATGTTTGATATAGACAAAGTACATCATTAATATGATATCCTCATTAAATATTTCTTCAAAAGGTATTTAAATTAATCAATTTCATTAAAACAAACAAAATATGACCGTTATAAATAATTTTAAATTAATGAATTTGGAAATAGTCTGTCAGTGAGTTCCTAGTTGGTATCTCCTTCAATCAGTGACTCATTTCGTTGGTGTTTCATTTTGTTGTTATCTACATGCTTCAGGGACTCATTACATTAGTGATTAATTTTAACTGTCAGTTAGTCCTTATGTCTGTCACACCATGCATCAGTTGGTCATTTGACCTAACTGAAGAATATTTTCATCAGTAATTCATTTACATCGGAAGTTCATCTACATCTGTAGTTCATTTTCATCAATAGGCCATCTGGGGCGATTGTTCGATTTCATCGGCATGTCATTTATTGTATGGTCATTTTCATCAGTTGGTCATATGCATCATTAGGTCATTTGAATCAGTTGGTCCTATGTCAGTGAGTTATTTTTACTATCAGTATCACATCTCTTTTGTTAGTGTCAGTATATTACATGTAGAAAATAGTTTGGTTTAGACTCTCTTATAACATAAATGTTAAAAGTATATAGTCAATTTATATGAGATAATATATTAAAAAAATTGAAAATATTTAAAGGTAAATAATCATGATTGAAATTTTTTAGACATGATTAACAGGAATTGAAATAATTTGTGATTATTGAAACCCTTAACAATATAGAGGGTGGAAAACAATCTCATAAGGGGCAACAATATCCGCCTTTTTGATGAAAACAAATCATTTCATTATTCAGTACAATCATTTTATATTGAATGAAATAATTCAACATATCATCTCCCATTATTGATGACTATATTGAATATTTATATATTGTTTAGAGGTAAAATTATTATTAATGGTATCAAATAAAAATAAAATAAATAGGAGTGACGTCAAAGGTAATGTAAATAATGATAATGCCAAATTGTTCTCCCCTATATGGATTATCAGAAAGTGAAAATGTGCTAAAAATATTTCCCCCATTTGAGGTCTAATCAAGAATAAAATAAGGAGAAAATAAATAAAAAGAAACAAAAAGTAATAAATAAAAGACAAAAAGAGGAATGAAATGATTAAAACATACCAATAATCAATAATGTACCATTTGTAACATGTCTCTAAAAAAATATACTAAATGAAAAGAAACAACCCTATCATAGAATGATTCACACTACGACTAAAGATTTAAGGGTTCCTTACATTTATTAGAGTGATCAATGAAGTGTCATGTATGTGGGGGATGAGAGACTAGAGGATCTAAAGATGTTTTTAGATAATGGAGGATCACTCCTTATGGAAACATAGGTACAAGGATGGGTTTGTATTGTGACAACACAAACGGTTGAATTTTTACAAGGATCACTGGGAATATCTATGTCAAAGCATTAGAAACTGACATGTGAGGTGGATCTTCTGATTCAAGAGGTACATTGGGTGTAGCAGAAGACACTACAATCGCATCACATTGGACATGAATGTATTATTTTATCATGGTGATGAAATATTCAATAATCGCACAATAATAAATCATTTCATTTTCCTATTCATCCTTATTCTATATGGATTTTTAGAAAATTTAGGTGAATTATTTGAACTTCTGTAAATGATCTTTAATTTCTCTGGTAACAATAAGCAATCACATATTCTCTATCAAATACATAAATATACTTGTCACCTAATGCTTAGTAGTGATCTTTTTGAAATAGTATCTAACCTTTTCTGTTTTCTGAGCATTTGGAGTTTCAACACTCTTAGTGTAAGAACCTAGATCATTCTTTTCAGGTATGTTTTAGTTTTTTTGATGTTTTGGAGAAAAGAGGAGTTCCTCTAGAAATTTTTGAAATACACGTCATGTACTTTATGAGTACACACCGTGTGCATCATTTCTGTAGGAGGCCGTGTGATGCCGTGTTCTGGCCATACACACAGTCGTGTGGGGTGACGTGGAGGCCGCTTAAAGCGATGTACTGAATAGGTGAGTGCACGTTGTGCACTCTAGAGTTACAGGCTGTATACTTTATATTTTTTCATTAAACGCATTGGGATCGTGTCTAACCCATAGAAGCATCTTCTTCTAGGCCCCTTTTGGCTGAGAGGAACCATACGGTGTTGAAACTCCTCCGATCCCATGACCCTTTGTATTTTCTCTGAATCGACCACCGTTGATTTCGCAAGAACCACATAAGTATGCTCTTCATTCTTCTTGAGCCTTATTTTCCAATTCCTCTTCTTTTCTATGTTATCGTGGTTTGAACTTTTTGGACATTTTCTTAGATCTACAACCTTCCAAGGAGAATCAGGTTTCGAGGTTCAAGTATTTTTATCTCCTAGCACCATGGTAGGTGGTTTGTGCCTTTCTATTGAATGTACATGAATATTATGAGAAAATTCCACCAATACCCTTGAATGGGGTATTGTGTGTTTACTGCATTACAATGTTATATGCCTTCAATTCTAGTATGAATGTATAAAATATTTTTAATTTGAATAGGGTTGAGCTGCTATGCTTTCAAGGTACTGCCCACACATGTTCTATTATGAATGTTTGGTCCTATTTTTCCTTGGGAGCTTTGTCTGTTTCCATGCCTGTTGTAGTAGGATGGAAAAATATTTTCTGACATGCTTTGAATGTTGTAGAACTATTTTTCCAAGTAGTTCTGTAAGCCTACTTTGGTCATATTGTACGGCTATGCCATTATCCTACACAGGGCCGTGAGAACCGAGTGTAGTAGACTAAAAAGTGATAGACCGAGTGAGCTTCCTCGGAGAGTCCTTGAGCATTACGCTATATTGGGATTTACTGAGTGAGCATCCTTAGAGATCTTGGGATTACTTTGGGCAAAAGGGGGATATACTGTGAGAGCTTCCTCATAGAGTCCTTAACTACTTTAGACTATATGGGGATAGACCTTGTGAGCTTCCTCAGAGAGTCTCTGTTTTATTTGTCTGAATCACTAGATTACCATAGGCTATAGGAGGGATTGGCTATATTAGCTTCCTCAATGTCTCTATGAACGACCTGGGCTATAAGGGGAATTGACTGAGTGGGATTCCTAAGAGAGTCCTTGTACTTGGGTCTATAAGGGGAACTGACTGTGCGAGCTTCCTTAGATTGTTCTTCGTTACCCTTTACTATAAGATGAGTTGACTGCGTGTGCTTCCTTATAGAGACTTTATAATTCTATATGACCAAACTTGTGGGGTTAGGCTGAGTTCACCACCCAGAGGGTTTTTCGTACTTGTTAGGTAGGACCCGATGGACTGGTTGTGATTACTTACAAAATGATACCTATTGTGATTTGTTATTTGATAGTTGTTCCATGACTTGGGAATTGTGGTTTGTTTATTGTTCAGCGTTTTCCTATTTACTGTATCATGTAATTTTACCTGCCAAATATTCATTGACTTTTAACCACAGATTTTCGGCTGGTAGGCTACTGGGATTTTGTCTCACACACTGTTTGGGTCACGCTTTTAGGCCCAAACATACTATCTTGTTGCAGGTATAGATAAGGGAAAGTGCCATTCAACTTTAGGAACATAACTTTCTATGGAGCTAGAGAGCATGGGACCAAGATTAGGATTGTGATGTTGAGAAGTTGTTATTCGTTCATTTGTAATTGTTTTTATAATATTCGTATTTCCATCATTATGAAATGTTTGGATGTTTTCCTAGACATATGAATCATGCATCATATATAAATGTTCTCCTACTGTTTATCATATTTTTCTTTCGTTGTTCACTTGTGTATGGATTGTTTACTACTTCTTCTATTGTTTATTGTTTCTTTTCCATTGTGTACACTTCCAATGAAGGCATAGATTTCACACTATCACTCCTAAGTCCCTCGCTACTAGTTAGAAGCCTCCCACATTCAAGGAAATGTGATATAGGCTATGTGAAAAACTGGGCACATGGCATCTCTAGGTGGCTCGCAGAACCAATATGTTACATAGTGGTATCAGTGGCATTTCTTTTCTCTTGAATTAAAGTTTGTAGCCTTATTCAGGGATATGATGGAATCAGTACTTGGTAATAAGTTGTGCCCAAGAGTAGCTAACCCATGTACAGGGAAAAGCCATACTACCTCGTTTATTGCAATTTTATTGGTTTGAAATTTTTTCAGTAAATTTGATTTCACCCTTGGGTGATTCACATTCTTTGTGTTGTTACTGTTGTTTTTATTTTCATTCTATTTCTGTCACAACCTGATGAGATGAGGGTATTCGATATCATGCATCATATAGTCACTTGTTACAAATCAAATACCATGCATTCTTTCCATGCCATCTATGATGCATTAGTTATTGCATGTTGTTGTGATAGATGTTGTGTAGATTTTGCATGCTGTTGTGATAGATTCTTTGATAGAATCCCAACTATTTGATAGGGAACTTGTAAGTATAATTCTTTTCTTAGATGGATGCCAAAATTTGGTTCTTGAAGTGTTATGGGCCCTCATGAATCAGAACATGGTGGATCATTGACTTTTTCCCTTGTATATGACAACTATAAGATGCCAAGCTTTGATTCGCGGGGAGTATGGTCCCTAACGGGTCAGAATTTTGCACCATAACGCTGTTATTCTGTGTTTTCTGGGCTCCAAAGTAGTTTCTAAGGCTATTTTCGGGAAAAACCCAGAATACACGGCATGTACATTATGAATACATGCCGTGTAGTCTATAGCCGTGTCACTTGATGTGCGAGAAGAGACACATGGTTGTGAAAAATGATGTAGGAACACACCGTGTACAATTTTAGTATGGAGTGTTGTATGAAATAGGTACCTCGGCCGTGTCACGAACAACATGGGTCATGTTATCTTTTCACATACATGCAGCTTCTAAATTTTAAATGCCTTGTAGTCTGATCTAGGTACTCGTCTGTGTCACCAACAACACGGGTCGGTGTTACCCTTTCTCGTACATGCCATGTCCATCTGGAACACGCTCTGTAGTGTCAGCCATGTGTCATGCTGTGTCACTAACAACATAGGCTAGGTAAGGAATTTCTAGTACACACCATGTCTACCTTGAACACGTTTTGTAGTTTTGTCTTAGAGGATCTGTGTGTCTTAACCGTGTAGAAGGACTCGGGCAGGGAAGAGTATTCAAGTACACATCGTGCGTTAGGACAAAACGTCATGTATTTGGGGTGTTACACGACCAGTTTAGGCAGAAGTACACACCCATGGCAATGACTTAAGGGAACACGCCTTTCAGGGAAAGAACACACTGTGTAGTAATGTTTTTCATAACTAGAATGCCTTCTTTTCCTTGTTCCTTCATGGGAAATTAGTTTTAATTCCATGTTAATCTGAAATATATTGTGTGCATTTGACTTTGCAGAATCATGCCACCTAGTTGTCCTCCGATTTACTGCTAGTTCAAGGGAAGTGATCATATTACCAATATGGTTGATCAGGGACTTCCTGTAGATCCTCTTATTGTTCCAGCCTTGGCACCATCAGTTATACCAGTTGTAGGTGCTAATATGTAGTTTGGGGAGGTTTTTCTGAGGACGATTCATTACTTCTATGTAGAGTAGCCTCGTGCCCCATCGAGGTCTAATTTGAAGTGGGTTTTCAAGCAGTACCATCCTCCCAACTTATTAGGGGAATGAAGACCTCTGGCTATAGAGTCGTGTCTCGAATCCACACTGATGATCTTCGATCATCTTGAGGTACCACCAGAGAGGAGGGTGAAGATCGCAACCTACAAGCTCTAAGACTCCACAATGAGGTGGTGGGATTTCATCTCTCTTGCCTGATGCCACAAGAATATCACTTTGGAGTAGTTTTATCATATCTTCTATGATTACATCAAACCAGAGACCTTGAGCACTGACCGTGCTCAGGAGTTCATGAGCACAGAGAAGGGTAATCTTTTTGTGATGGATTATTCATCTCGCTTCACAGAGTTTCAGCATTTCATGCCTATCCAAGCATGTTATGAGATGTTCCTAGCTAGGAAGGTTGAGAACATTCTCAGGCAGGAGATCCATTCTAGGTGAACATCTTCAGTTTGACTTTGATATCCTCTATCGTCAAACAGGCATGGATCACAGAGCAAAATATGAGAGATTCTGGAGCAATGAGCCAGGGCGGTCCGTCATCCAGAGTTAGTGTTCCTTTTTATGTAAGCAGAAGTGCCATAGTGTGTCTACTTGAGGAGATCAGAGTATAAAAGATGCACCTTCTGGTAGCCAGGTAGTGTGCTACCAGTGTGGGAGGAGTGTAAATACAAGGCCACGTTGCCCGAGAGACCCGATGGAGCGTCGATCATGCGGTAGGATGGCCCATCTCCAGTGTTTATGTCTGTTTTCCATCTAGAACCTGGAGAAATGTGTTCTTATATGACCCCGCATTCGTGAGCATCACCACCAGTTTCTCACCAGTCTGGAAACTAGAGTACATCTGGCCATTCATTCCTTGGTGGAGGTTGTGGCTGGGGTGGTAAGTCATTGGTCTATTAGCAATAGTAGGGTAGATCATCATAGAATGGTCAGGTTGGGTCGCAGGGCTGTGGAGATGGCCAAACATTTGTGATAGAGCAGACCCAGAAGAAGTACGATCCCAGACCCTCCACTTTTCAAGGTGCAATTTTAGTAGCCTCGGTTTTATCTTCTACTCTTTTCAACATAGGGGATTCCCATATATTTATCTCTATTATTGTGGTGAAGATCCTTTGGCTCTGTATCTTTTCAACTACTAACATTTTGACACTAGACACACCATTGGAATCACAAACATCTAGTGTATGTCAGTGTAGAGAGTGCCCTCTTGAGGTTTCAGCGTGTCACTTATTATGGTACCTCTATGTCCTAGAGATGACAGGCTGTGATGTCATTATCCGAATAGACTATCTTGTTCCCTTCCAGGCATTCGTTGACTATTACCACTAAAGGGTGTGTTTTATATCACGAGAGTGTGAATTGTTTCTTTATAAGGGGGAGTGGGATGTTCAGGCGATTAGAGAGGGTCCAAAGCATCATGGGCTAGGAAGAGTTAGTGCCCATATTTCTAGTCTATATCTGGATGACCAGAGGACATCACAGTTAGACATTCCTCCAATGATGGATCATTTCGGGGATGTCCTCCTGGACAACTTTTCAGGTCTTCCTATAGAACGAGAGGTGTATTTCTATATTGATCTTGTGCCCAGAGCGGCACTGGTGTCCATTCCTCGTTATAGGATGGCGACACCAGAGTTGCAGGATCTCAATATATAGTTGGAGGAGTTGTAGTAAAAGGGTTTATTCTAACCTAGTACATCTCCAAGGGGTCCGCCTGTATTGTTTTTAAAGAAGGAAGATGAGATCATCAAGATTTTTGTGGATTATCGGAAGCTAAACTAGTTGATGGTCAAGAACCGATATCCCTTACTGAGGTTTTATGATCTATTTGATCAGCTTTGAGGAGCCCCGGTGTTCTCAAAGATTGACATGTGGTCCGGTTTTCATCAGTTTCACATTAGAACTTCAGATATACATCTCACTACCTTCCAGAGCAGGTATGGTCTATATGAATATATGGTTATACCATTCGGTCTGACGAATGTGCCTTCATTTTTCATGTCATTGATTAACCAAGTGTTCCCTACATACTTGGAATCCATCATGTTGTTTTTCATAGGTGACATCTTGATGTACTCTCACACTCGACACGACCATGATAACCATATTGTGATCGTTCTACATACACTAAGAGATCATCCATTATATTCTATGCTATGGAAATGCCACTTTTGGAGGGACAAGATTCACTTCTTGGGTCACGTTATATCAGAGACAAGAGTATCAGTAGTCCAAGAGATATTGAGAGTCGTAGTTTCCTAGGAGCAGTAGAAGAATTTCATTAAGGTGCAGATTTTTCTAGGTCTGGTTGGTTAATACAGATGCTTCATACAGGACTTTTCACGCTTAGCAGCACCACTGATAGGTCTGACCAAGAAGGGTACAATGTTCTTATGGTCATATTCTTGTGAGTCAGCCTTTTTGGAGCTGAAATAGAGATTGTTTTCAGCACCGATACTAGTCTTTCCAGATCTAGGGAAGATCTATACTATTTACTACAATTCTTCAGGTATTGGGTTTGGAGTTGTGTTGATGAATAGAGATTGAGTCATTGCATATGGTTCTCAGCAATTGAGTCCACATGAGAAGAACTACCCAACCGATGATATTGAGATAGCAGAGGGTTTTCATGTCTTATGTTTTTGGATACATTATCTCCTGGGAGATAATTTTGTGGTTTTCACTAACCAAAAAAGTCTCAAGTACATCTTCACTCAGCGTGACGTGAATCTGAGACAGTGGAGGTGGGCCGTGTATATTCAGTCCTTTGACTTTGAGCTTGCCTATTCACCAGGGAAAGGCAATGTAGTGGCTGACACATTGAGAAAGTGAACTCAATATAGTCATTCTAGGAGGCCATAAGTGAGTGGAAGCTTATGGATCTGTTCTTTGATATTCTTTTGGAGGTGAACGACAGACATAGGCAGACTTTTCTATCTTATATAGCTGTTATCTATACTCTTCTCGATCAGGTATGGATGAGGAAGCTATCAGACGTAGAAGGCCTAGTTCTATGAGATGGTGTGTCAGGGGAGGACCCTCTTACTGGATGTGCAGTGGGTGAGGAAGAGATCTTGCGTTCCCAGGGACACATATGGGTGCCAGCTGACATACGCGAGGAGCTGATGTTGTATTTTCATTCCTAAATTTGGGCAGTTTATCGAGGCATCACCAAAATGTATCGTGATCTACACCGCTAGTAATCGTGTCCAGGTATGAAGAGAGAAGTTGCTGGTTTCATCATGAGGTGTTCCACTTGTCAGCAGGAGAAAGTGGACCATCATCAACTAGCATGTCTTTTACAATAACTACCCATTCCTGAGTGGAAATGGAATGATGTCGCGATAGATTTCATGATGGGGTTGCCGAGTTCTCGTCGATGGAATGACGCAGTTCAGCTATTCTTCTATAGGCTTACAAATGTTTCTCACTTATTTACGATCAAGGAGACCATCCGTGTTGATGAACTCTAATAGTTGTACATCCGAGAGATTGTACGTCTACATTGATTTCCACACTCCATTGTTTCTGAAAGGGATTCACATTTTAGTTCTCGAGTCTGGCATGGGATTCAGAATGCTTTGGGTATACAGGTGCTTCGGAGTACAACTTACCATACCTAGATAGATGGTCAGTCCGAGCATACGATTCAGGTGCTTGAGAACATGCTCTGAGAAAAAGCATATACCTCTTGTGTAGTTTTCCTACAGTAATTGTTTTCAAGAACCTATTCAGATGGCACCCTATGAGGCTTTGTACGGTAGGCCATGACGATCACCCTTATGTTGGATGGAGGCATGGGAAGAAGCTTTGTTAGGACCACATCTTGTTTAAGATACCACAAAGTAGATAGAGTTTATTTGGAAGATAATGGAAACTACATAGTCTTGGTCGATGTCTTATGTTGATCGGTAGAGATGGAATCTGATGTTCGAGGTCAGGGATTTGGTTTTCCTTTGTGTCACACCATGGTTGGGGCACATGAGGATTAGAATACAGGGAAATATTTCACCGAGATACCTCGGGCTGTTTGAGGTGTGGGAGAGAGTTGGGCCGATTTTTTATCAGTTGCATTTACCTCATAGGTACCAGGATATGCACGAAGTCTTCAACGTTTCTCAGCTTCAACGTTACTTTCTAGACATGTCTCATGTCTTTCAACCACAGGAGGTTGATCTTGAAGTGGATGAATCATTTGAGGAGCATCCTATTCAGATTGTCGATCGCAGTACGATGTTTCTCTGTAGCCAGTCTGTTCTTCTGGTATGGTTTCTATGACAACACTGGAGGGTACATGATGAGATTTGGGAGAGGCAGGCAGATGTATGATCACAGTGGATGGAGTTGTTCGAGGTTTCTTCTTCTACAATGCGCTAGGGAAATTCGAGTATAAATTTACTTAAGGGGGGATGTTTTTAAGAACCCGAATCTTCTTTTCAGGTATTATTTCTATTTTATGATGTTTATTAGAAAAGAGGATTTTTTTATTGAAATATTTTAAGTACATGCCTTTTACATTATGAGTACACGCCGTGTACTTTGTTGCATCAGGAGGCCATGTGCTAGCCATATTCTGGCCACACACACAGTCGTGTGGGGTGACGTGGAGGACGCTTAAAGAGAGGTATGAAAAAGGAGATTAAATGCCATGTAATCCAAAAGTACATGTCATGTACTTTGTTTTTTCATTAAACGCACAAGGGTTACATCTAACCCCCAAAAGTGTCTTCTTCTAGGTCCCGTTCAGCCAAGTGGAACCGTATGGTGCTGAAACTCCTCTGAGCCCCCGAGCCTCCATCTGTTCTCTGAATCGACCACCGTTGATTGTGTTAGAACATTAGCGCTATGATCTTGCAACATCCTGAGCCTTGTTTTTAAATTCTTCTTATTTTCTATGTTATCATGGGTTGAATATTTTCTGTGATAAATGGCTTTCCAAGGAGAATCAGGTTTTGAGGCTCATGTATTTTGATCTCCAAGAACCAAGGTAGGTGGTTTGTGCCTTTCTGTTGAATGTCCTTGAATATTATGTGAAAATTATACCAATACCCTTGAACGGGGTATTGTGTGTTTACCATTTTACCCCAGTTATATGCCTTCCATTCTAGTATGCCTATATAAAAGATGTTGAATATGAATATGGATGAACTGTTATGCTTTGGTTGTTTTTCCCACGCAGGTTATTTTATGAATGTTTGGTCTTGTTTTACCTTGGCTGCTTTGTCTGTTTCTATACATTTTTTTTGTAGGATAAAGAAATTTTTTCTGAGATACATTGAATGATTTGGAACTATTTATCCAAGTATTTATGTATGTATAGTTTGGTCACATTGTACTACTACGCCGTTATCCTACATAGGGTTGTGAGAACCGGGTGTAGTAGACTATAAAGGGATAGACTGAGGGAGATTCCACATAGAGTCCTTGAGCATTAGGCTATACATAGATTGACCGAGTGAGCATCCTTATAGACTATATAGGGATAGACCGTGTGAGCTTCCATATAGACTATATAGGGATAGACCGTGAGAGATTCCTCATAGAGAGTCCTTGACTTCTTTAGACTATATTGGGATAGACCGTGTGAGCTTCCTCATAGAGACTCTATTTTGTTTTTCTGAATGAACGGATTTCCATAGTCTATAAGTGTGATTGACTATGTGAGCTTCCTCAATGATTCTATGAACAACCAACTATATAATGGGAACTGGTTGTGTTTTATTCCTCAGAGAGTCCCTGACCTTGAGGCTATAAGGGGAATTGACAGTGCGAGCTTCCTCAGAGAGTTCCAAACTACCCTAGACTATAGGAGGAGAAGACTATGTGTGCTTCCTCAGAGAGACATTATAATTTAGTATGACCAAACAAGAGGGGTTAGGATGAGTGCACTGCCAAGAGGTCCGTTGGTACAAGTAAGGTTGGACTAGAGGCAATGGTTGTGAGTAATTACAGAAGGTTACCTGTTATGCTTTGCTGTTTGTTAGCGGTTTCTTGACATTGGAACTGTGTTTTGTTTATTGTTCAGCATGTTCATGTTTACTGTTTCATGTAATTTTACCTACCATATATTCACTGTCTATTAGGCACAGATCTTTGGGTGGATGCCTAATGGGATTTAGTCTTACACCCTATTTGGGTAATGGTTTTGGACCCAAACAGAAAATCTTTTATCTGGTATAGACAAGGGAATGCACCCTTCGACTTCATGTTCTTGACTTGCTGTGGAGCTCGAGAGCATGGGACCAAGTTTAGGCTTGTGATGCTAATGAGCTGTTATTATTTATTTTGTACTTGTTTTAGTAATTTCTATATTTCCATCATTGTGACTTTTTTGGATATTCTTTTAGACATATGTATCATACATCATATAAATATGTTGTCCTACTATTTATAATATTTTGTGTTTCGTTGTTCACTTGTGTATGGATTATATAGTGATTATACTATTTTTTATTGTTTCTCATCCACTGTGTACTCTTCCAATGAGGGCATAGTCTCCCCACTATCACAACCAAGGCCCTCACGGCTTGTCGGAAGCCTCTGGTGTTCAGTATAATGTCCATGAGGCCATGTGACAAACCGGGTACGGGGCACCTCTGGGTGGCTCCCGGAAACCCGGACGTTACACATAAAATAGATTCAAACCATATCATGTACATGATCTCTATACATAACAAAAATTTAAAGGTTTCTAAATCCAGGGGCATCATAAAATGCCTGAAGGGTTTATTTTACAATAGTTCTAACTGCCTCAATGTCCAGATTCTGAAAAGTCTAACCAGATATAGATGAAATATCATTAGCATATGAAGTATGAATCTTAAATTTTTTATGAATAGTCTACAATAATCCATTGTACTACAAGAACAATGTACATATTTTAGAAGTAATCCTAGTAATTTCTTTTCTCAAATTCATAGTTCTGGAAAAAATTGTCTCAAAATATTTAATTAGGTTGGGTGAAATCTCCTCTATCACTTTCATTGCAACATGGGCAACATCTACCTAACAAATACATATTTTAACACATGGAACAAGAATTGCTTTCCTAGAATACATCATTTCTTCTTTTAAAGGTATGATATAGTGTAAGTCATCACCAAAATTATTGGTTTATCCTCTTCTTCATTAAATATCATGCACCATCTGAGATTGAATAGATACGCATACATCTAAACCGACTTCTTGTTTAAACCATTGAAATTCATCTTTACTAACAGAGTCACATAGAAGGTTCTCAGCCACTAATTCCCTTGTACTGGGTAAAAAACATCATCATCAGTGTCGTGATAATATAAACCCAGGGATACATGCTCTAGATCCCGTAACCATTTAACCATTACATCATCATCCATTGGAGTGGGAGTATCTTGTAATACTCTTCAACGTTTATTCTCTTCACCAGCATGATCTCCCCTTTCATGAGGATGCGCCTCAATATAAAATCACATGGCTATTTTCTCATCTTAAGAATGAGATTTCCATTCATAATCTTGATGAGGAATAATAATTTCATGAACATCCACTTTAACATCAACATCAGTATTCTTTAACTTCAACATCTACTTCAAAAGGTTCTCCTAACTGTGCATGATCATTAGCTTCAACCATTTCAACATCATCACCTTAATCATCACTATTATGATCCTTATAACATTAACTGCTTTCATCATCATTATTTGAAAAGATATTTTCTTTAATTCCATTTCCATCACCATATTATTGACATTCTTCTTCTTCACTACCACTTCCACTTTAATCATTTTCACTTTATTCCTCTTCTTCAGAGGCACTAGATCTACTTAGATATTCCACACTGCCTAAGACTTCTATCTCCTCATATCCATTATCTGCAAGTGTCGGTTTATCCGAGGGTAAGGATTGTGGAGGACTATGAGGACCAAATGAAAAATCATTGTGAGGGTTAGTGGTGTCATGATAACTCTTATCAGGGATAGGTGTCCCCTAATCTCTAAATTTAGGTACACGCTCTTTGTATTCATCTAATGATTAAAAAAATCCACATTTGGTCATAAAAAAAGATCAACCTCATTACTTTTCCTAGATAGATAGTCCACCAGATGGAATATATCAAAAATATTATCTTTGTCTCCAGCACATTCTCTCTTCCATGGTTTCTAGTTGATTTCCTTCTAATTACAAATATCATTTATGAGGTAAATCATAGTACACTCAAAAACACAATTTTCTCCTTCATTTACACATCATTCTCTTTTAGAAAAGTTGTGATCATCATCGGATAAAATAGGAAATTAGTTTTGTAAGAAGGTTTGATCATTTCATTCATGTGCATAGGATGGAATCTACACAGATTTACCTTCATCCCTTTTCTGTGAAGATTAACCAAGTAGAAATCTAGATACTTTATAGTGGAAAATTCCCCTTTCATGGGACTAATTTGATGTTACTTGAATATAAATAATATTTTACTATCTCCACATAACTCTATAGTAGTGGGTATCATGTGCTTATCGTTATTAGTATGATCCTTAAGTGTTTTCTTAAAAAGATCATATCACTCTCATGTAGGGAGATACCTTGATAATCATCAAATACACCTTCATGAAGAACATTATTACATTCATCCCATTGTTTTGAAGAGAAATATATTCTCTTCCCTTTCATTATGGACTTGATCAAGGAAACATCACTTCCTTCCAACTGGAACTCTATATTCATGTAATTTTTTGGAACTATCTTCAGGTAAAAATGGGAATTCGTTATCTAATAACAACTCATTCCATCGCTAATCTTGTAGAACTGTGAGTTATCGAGACATTATTTCTAACAACCATTTCGCAAGAAATCCCTATTCTAGGGTTACAACATGGTTTCTAGAGCATGATATATAGGTTTAAAAGATATTCTCAAATCTATTTTCTATTTCACAAATGCATGAGGCTTTACACCATCAATTTCGAACCTCACATGATCCATTCCAATATTTTAGTTTGGTGGTTTGAATGTAAATTGATCGGGGTAGAGAGAACAATGACTGAGAGAGATTAGGTGAAAAGGATTAGTGTTTATCAGTTAAAATTTCTTTCAATTTTAGGCTTTTGAAATCACAAAATTCTAAGATCATTAACTGAGTTCAAAAAAATCAATTATATAGTGTCTTTTTGGTAAAAACATAAGACATATAAAAATAGTGAGTAATCAATGTGGTTGTGAAAAGTTATAATCATAATGGCGTGTACTTGATGGAAAGATAACTGTGTGACATGAAATATTGGTGGTGTCGACCTAATGTTTGTGTCAGCATGACATAGCATCGGTGTCGACATGACAACAGTATCTGCATGACATAGCGTCGATATCGAAATGATATTTTCATATTCATACTATAAGTGTCGGTTTAAAAAAATCACTAAAAATAGTTAATGGAATATCAACACAAGGTCATATAGATTGATAATTCCAAACACTTGTTTGATGTAGTTCATTATTTTAGTGTTCAATGTCATATTGAAAATATTGAAAGTAGATGTTCATTGCCAATTAATTAAAAAGTTATATCACCTTTTTGATAATTTTATATCAAAACATCATTCCTTATATTAATGTTTTTTGTCCATGCATTTGAAATGTGATTCTTAAAAATATTAATAGCATTCATGTTATCACGATTTATTGGCTCATGTATGAAATTATACACATAATCTTGTAATGTTATTTTCATCCAAAATTTTGGGCACAATAAACACCAGAAACTATATATTCATCTTTGGCAGTAGATAATGAAAAAATATTTTGTTTCTTACTATACCATGAAACTAGAGACATGTCCAAAATGTGACATGTTCCAAAATTGATTTTTCTATCTAATTTATTGATAGAAAATTCAACACATTTATACATCTCTAAATCAACTGGTTTTCACTATTCTAGACCCATAATAGGTTATTAATATGTTTGAGGTATTTGAAACTCATTTTAACAGTAAGAAGATGATATTATTTTCAGTTTTCTTGAAAACATGCCCACGTTCGTACATTAAACATAATCTGCGACCAACCAGAAGTTTAGTAGAGTAAAAATCCAATCATTCCTCTATAAGTGGTTTATGGATAGATTTACCATCTTCATCAAGGACCAATAAGTTTAGTACATGTGTCAAGATAATTTTATATTATTATAATATTATATTTACCTTGAATTAACATATTTACCTTTAACCGTGGCAAATAAAAATAAAAAGTTTCTATACACCAAAAAATTATTTTAATCCTATTGAAAAAAATTTACATACTGATGAAAACCATATATGTTATATTTTTGAAATTAATTTCACAAAAGTGGTAAAATGTCATTTCAATTAAAATGTCTATTTTTTAACTTCAAGGAGGGTTTTTCACTATTCATCTAAAATTTAACGTTTTTATAAAAATAAAAAGAATTCATCCTAAGATAAATTTTATATAAAAAATTAAAAAATGATTTCTAATTTAAAAAATTCAAAACATAGAATTTTCATTAATTAATTTCATATTAATTTACTATTGTCATTACTAGAAAGCCTGTTTTTAAGAAGTAAAAACTATCAAAATATTGACCATTTTAAGTCTAATTGAAATGTAAAATTACATACAATTACAAAAATTGGATTAAATAGTGAAAATTTAATCCAATTACACTTGAAAGCCAATTAAAAGATCAATTTAACTACATAAATTGATTAAATGAAAAGGTGGTTCAGAATTAAAATTCAGTATTTTCATTATTCGTTAAAAATGATCTTTATCAAAAAATTACAAATATTTCATCCAATGTGAAATTCGATGTCGTGATTGTAATGAATACTTTGATTTTTTCAAATTGAACATATAATGTGAAAAATATATATATTTTAAAAGGGTTCTCTATCAAAAGGCGTTAAATAAATATTTTAGAAAATATTAAAGTATTCATGATTTAAGTCTAATTCATTCTTATTTACCGCCTCTAAAACATATTGGATAATATTAAAAATATTTATCAATCACTTTTAATCATATTTTAGTTAGTTCTTTCCATTCTCGCCTATATAATGGTTAGTTTTTATTACAATTTATAATAATAATAATATTATATTATTTTTTGGTATAACAAAAAGTTTTGTGAAACGTACAATTTTAATTAAAATATTTGATGGGTGTTGAGAATGCTGTCAGACATAAAATCCCATTTAAAGTAAAATTAATATTTAATTAAAAATATTAATAAATATAAATATGTCATATTTTTTATTTACCTCAGATGTTACACTCACTAAGCATGGTTCTAGAATTTTTTTACAGGGTTCTATTTCTTCATTCTATAAAACAATTTTATTGGGGAGTCCTATGAATATAGAAGTTATGACTATATCCATTTTGTGATAAAACATATTCAAACTCTTCGTTTTTGATTTCATGCCCATGGTAACTTCTTAGGGTTTTAATTATAAGACCATTATTATTTTCTACATTCATAGCATACTTGGTAATATGAGAAAAAGTTTCACTTTTATGATCCAAAATATGGTCGAAGTATATCTAGTATAGTAATCTTCATGAACATATAGACTATTCTTCCAATTTATACATATAACTCTAGAAGGTCCAAAGAAATCCATCTAAAATAACTTATGATTTTAATAATTTTAAAGTACGTTATTTTGTTTTAAATATCATTTTCATTTCTTACAAATTTGATTAGGATTATAGACATTGTCATCTAGAAACTTATGTTTTGTTAGATACTTGGCTAAGACATTTTTCATAAAATTTTTTAGTGTTTGGACATTGTAGTGTACTAATAACTTAGCCTAAATGCAGGATTCTTTATGAAAATCCATGAATCATGATATATTTTAAGAATCTAAAGAATCTATGTAAAAAGAATATACATTTTCATTTCAAAGAGATGAAAATACTAGATTATTTTTAGATTCAAAAACATTACATGTATCATTTTCAAATTTACCATTAAGAACATCATCACATAACTAAGAGATTTCAAGTAGATTGAATTTTAATCCATTAAAAAAATGTACTTTAGAAATTATAGATGAGTTATATATACTAATATAGACAAGTCTAATCATTTTTTCATTAGCATTGTCAAAACAAGGTTACATACCCACCATAAATCGTTATCAAGACCTTGAAGAATGAGTAATATCTTATCAAGTGTTGTGATCATCCACTATCCAAGTACCATATGATATTCAGTAGATCATCAAGCAGTTTTCACAGAAAATTGATTAGACAAGAAATTATTTTTTTACCCAGATATTTTTGGGTTTAGTAACATTACTAATAAATGCTTTGTGAAACTACATTTTCATTATGGTTTTCCTATAATCATTAATTGAAGTATTCGAAAAGAAAACATTATTTGGTCTAGAAAAAATCAAAATAGTAGAATATGATTCATAGTAGGATCCTGCAGAAAGTTTTTTAGAAATGGGTATAAAACTAAATTTTTTAGATTTTGACACAAAATTAGTTTTTTAATATTCATCTTTACTTGTTGGTATCATATTTTAGTAGTATACCAAGAATATATTTGTTTATCATGTATTTGAAAAAATATTTCATTATCGTTGGTAAATATTTCTAGATTTTTTCTCAATTTCACGTTTGATTATTTAAGATGATTGTTACTCTTATGTATTTAATAAATGTTCTCTTTTTCCATAGTATGTTTAGATTTAGCAGCATTAGTGAACTATGTACTTATCTTTTAATTCATTACAAGTGTCTTCTATTATAATTCAATATTTAAATATTTCCTCATTTTCCATACTTTTAAAATCACAGTCATGTCTACAATAATAGGAACTATGTTTTTTAGAATTTGATATTACCATAGATGTGTTTTTTCATAACACATATATTTGATTAATCATACTTTTCAAGAGAGGATTCTAAGACACATGAGTTGACCTCAGAAGCAATCCAAGTTACCTTCATGGAATTTTTATGCATTAATTACTTATCATCATACTTCCTCTTGTAAATTATCTTTGGATAATAAGCCTTTATATATCCCTTCCTATTACATTCATAACGGAATATTTCACAGGAAGTATCATCTTTCTTCCAATCCATTTTCCAAGAGACCTTGTGATCATACATACCCTTGTATTTAGCCTTTATAATGAATTTATTATTTCCATAAAATTTATTAAACCTAATGTGTATTTAGTCCAAATCGTTATCGTTGTGTAATGATGATTGTTCATCACATGAGCTTTCAATTTCATCTTGGACATTTCCCTTATGCATAGAGGTTGTAGATTTAAAAGACAATTTTTATTTGGCTAAGTCATCCTCTTCTTTTTTGAATTTGAATTCTTCCTCATACATCATCAATATGAATATCAACTCTTTTACTAGGAACAGGCTGACACCATATAATTCAATGAGTGTTATATAAGTTCTAATAGATCTATCTAGTAATCATTTAAATATTCTCATTATTTTCTCCATAGTTCTAACATCCCTTCCCAAAGAGATCATATTATTCATAATTTAATTAAACTTGACATACCTGTCAGAAATACGATTATCACGCTTCATTTTAAAGTTATCATAATTAATTTTATATGTTTTAAGTATCATTTTTTAGCACTAGTGTTTCCTTCATGTGAAATAGATAAAGTGTCCCCAACATCAAGGGTATTTTTATATGAATATAATTTATTATACTCTTAATCTTCTAAAAATAAATATATGAAATTCATTGATTTTAAATTATTATTATAACAAGTCTTAGTTAGTTCATCCCAAGTATTCCTATTATTATAATGAACATTATATTCATCTTTAAAGAAAGACCAAATCCCAAAACCCATACATTCTAGGTGAATTTTTCATTTTAATTTCACATTATGAATAATATGTCCCATTAAATAATAGAGTTATATTGGTAGAATCACCTTAAAATATATTATCCATGAAAAATAGATAGGATTTTAAAGAACTAGAAAATATTAACTAACAGAAATTTAATCATCATTAAAATTAAACTAAAATCATAGTTTATAATGATTTTAAAACAGATTTAAAATTTATAAACATGAAAAAACCAACATGAAAAACCATCCTCTGATACCAATTATTGTTCAGAGTAGGATACATAATAAGGGGGTTAATTGAGTTCATATAAAAATTAACGTCAAAAACATTATTAAATATATTCCTACAATTTAATGATAAAATAGTTAGTTTACCATGGTAAAAATTTTATAATAGCTTGACTACTCAAATAGTTTTTCAGAATTTTATTAATTCTCAGTTATAAGAAATCTGATATATTGTTACACTTTTAAAAACACTCTAATAAGTGAAAAAATTTATAAAAACTATCCATGACTATCTATCTAAGTAATTTTTTTGGATAATTAATTAATGTCGAGAAAGTCTTCATTAAAAAAATGGATATAAAATTTGAGTTCCTACCTCAGGAAGAGACTTAGTTCTTTCCACACAGTGATCACCTACCACCAATATATATATATATAGACCCAAAACCTAGATTAAAGTTAACACAATAATACATAGACTCTCTAGGTCATAAGGCATCTATAATAGTTCTTCATGGAAAACCAATCTAGCTGGCCACATAAGATCTTTTCCACAGTTCTTCAATGGATGAACAAGTCTAAAAAGACTGTTTTTATGATATCTGGTATCATATAGTTTAGTATAAGACACTTGGTGCAGTTTTCGTATAAACACACACACTCCTCAAAATTTTATCTAAATAGTAAACAATATAGTAGAATATAATAATAAGGGATTAGAGATTCTCTGATTATTATTCTATTCAGCTCTGGACTCTCTAATATTTCCGAGTTGACACTGGATTCCTCTTCTAGATAAAAACAGAGAAAACAAAGTGTCTAGGAGAATTGTTTACCATATTCTAGGTGGGTGATATTTCATCCTCCTTTGGTTTTTTTGGGAGCTTAAGAGAAGCTGTAACATTTGTGAACAACCATTCTCTGGTCCACATGAATCATGGATAATGAATTCCTGGTGTTTTCATCCATTCTCTATAGTGTTAGTGGGTTTTCTACTCATATCTTCTTATGTATGCGTTTTTTTTGTGATTCTTCTGAAATGAATATATATACATCATTTTATTTATATATTTATATATATTCTAACATCCCAACAATGTGCATGTTTTAGGTAGACACATTACCTCGTATTTCTTAAATCCTCAATTATGATGTCTTCAAAAGGCATTAAATTAATCGAGAACATTAAAAAATTCAAAATAATACCAATAGTAATAAATTTAAATAAAATACATTTTAAACCATATATTTGTGAGTCCTCGGTCGGTATCTCCTTTTGTTAGTGACTCGTTGCATCAATGTTTCGTTTTTTCAGTGTTTCATTGATTTAGTGACTCGTTATATAGGTGACTTGTTTTAACTATCTGTGAGTCCTTGAATAGATACCACCATACATCAGTAGGATATTTGTACTGATAGTAGGTAATATGTATTGGTTGGTCATTTACATCATTAGGTCAATTGAATCGATATGTCATCTACGTTGGTAAGTCAATTTCATCTATAGGACATACCCCAATAGGTTATTTTCATTGATATGTCATCTACATCAGTATGTCATTAGCATCAGTATGTCAACTCTCCGTGATTCAATTGAATTGTTTGTATCTCATCTCTTCTTTCAGTGTCAGTATATTACACTTATAAAATATTTTTGTTTCAACTATCTTACATCATAAAAATTAACATTATGAAATAAATTTATATTAGATCATATATACAAATAATTACACATATTGTAATGTAAATAATCATGATTATGATTTTTAATACCTTAATAATATAAAGAGGTATGATTTTTTATTATTAAAACCATATATACAAGATAAGGTGGAAGATAGTCTTATATGGCCCAACACTTTGTAAAACATTCACTCAATGAAATGTAGAGTGTGATAATATTCCAAATCAATACATTCAACATTCTATAAAATACTAACCCTACGTGTTTTATGAATGTAATGTTAAATTAATACATTATTTATTGGTGATATTGAGTAACATGTTCACTCAACAACTTGAAGATGTCGAGTTAGATGGTTAATAGGCTTGTGGCTAGTTTTTGATCACTTCTACATTCTCTTTTACACATCTAGAATAAAGAAAATATAGGTACATCTAAGGATGATGGTTCTATATATAAAATCATTTTTTGTGTAATATTTTTTATTCCTTCATTCAAAATAATTTTTAACGGATTAAAAATGTCATATATGTGAAATAAAATTTAAAGACTAATGTGTGGTTCTCTACTAGGTTTTATTAGACACATCCAATAGAAAAATATCTATACACCTGAATACATCATAAATAAAGTTATTGGAAAGGGAATGGTTCCCAAATAAGAATGATGAGTTATATTCCCATGGATATAGTAACAGAAATTGGATAGACACTATAGTTTTTCTGTATTGGTTAACATATTATTATTCTTGGTCTTTATACTTTATTTTGGATTTCAATACAAAGATATTGATTTATTTATCTGTAAGAACTTTGTATCATTCTTAATTTTATTATGGTTATTTATAATCTAACTTTATTAATCTATTTTTTATATAATTATTTTATATTTTTAGTGTATGGAAATGATAGAGAGGGTATAGTTTCCCCATAGTTTATATTCATACTGTTACCATGAAATCATAACGTCTTTTGTTTGGGGAGGAAGATATGATGTATTATATCTCTTTAGATAGGACCGAATGATTTATCTTGGGGAGTTACATGATCTTTTATGAAAATATCAGTATTGAAATTGAAATTTTTATCAATATATGGGGGATTGGTGGAATATATGAGGAATATAAAATTGATATAAAACTCTTAAAAAATTTACCAAAAACAATTGGATCCAAAATTCATATGTCTAGAAGATAGATATGATATTTCCATTGATTGACTATATATTGTTCTTAATAGATTGTAAAATGATAAAAAATCAACATTAACAAAATGAAGAGAGAATAAATGGATTTTGAGTCCATGAGATTGTTGAAAATCATATAACACATTGACAAAGAACATTCAATTGAATCGGAAAATGAATAGGATGATTTAAATTATCAAAAAATTATTACTATTATTCCATATAATTACTATAAGAAAAATATTAGGTTTATAAGAAACTTTCAACTTTGATTATACTTATGTTATGGAATTTTTCCTTTTTTTCTATCTATTCAATTAAGAAAGGTGTTTATTTTTTACCAGAAAAGATAAGAAACCATAAATAAATATGGGGCATAAATTGTATAAACAATCATTGATGGTTGAAATAAAACAATGTTATATTTTTTATTATAAAGATGATAAATATTTTGGGAAAAAAAATAAGAAACTCATTATATATATGGATGTGAATTTTAATCTTTTTTGACCTTTTCTTAATTTCATGGATCATGCTGAAAATGGATTTGTAACATTGTGTAGTACTGTGGAAGATTAAAATTCAACTAAGCTATAATAAATATCTATCTATGAGTTTGAATTTTATCTTGAGTATAATAAATATCTCAAGATTTAAAAAATTTACATGGTTAATGAAAATATGAAATTCGATAAGGAGAATATTTATTTTGAAATGAACCAAAAATTCATTAATTGATAAGAATAAATAAATAAATTTTTATGTTGTTAAACATGAGAACATGATAAAATATTTTCAGAGAATATATATTTTAATGGATAATAATTATTTATGACACGTTATATGTATCTTAATGTTATGAATTTTTCAAAAATGATTAATGAGGATTTAATGAATTAAAATAATATTAAAATTGAATTTTATAAATTTTATAAGAGAGGTTTCATATAACAAAATTTCAAAACTATATCAGATGAAGGTACTTGATAATTTCATAATCCTAATCCATTGTCAAATATATTTGGATTTATTCTAGAATATTAAAAATGAAGAAAAAAATTCTCCTTTTATACTAGAATAAATGAATATATTTTGATGTCATCTGAAATCTGAATAGAAGGATATTCAGACCCTAAATTTATAATAGATTAAAAATCATTAAAAAACATCTAAAATAATTATAATGATCCTAAATTGTTTAGATTCATTGTAAATTATTATTGTTTAATAGTGTTTTGAAACAATTACTTCATAATATTGTATAATATTTTTCCAGATAGAAGATTTATGATGTTTGTAGAAATCATTCAGAGAAGATTAGCATTGGTTATCAAGGACGGTAAATATGATAAAAAGTATTTCTATATTTTAAATTAAGAATAGATTTTATTTTTTTATGGAATTGTGTATTATATGTGGGAAATTTGTTCATTGTTTAGAGATGTTTATGATATTATTTTTAGGATATGCTTCCAATATTGAGATGTCAAATGTTATTCAGATCCATAAGGAAGAAAATTCATTATTTGATGAAATTATTTTGAAACATACATTGTTGGGGTGGTAGATGAGTGGTTAACACACCACGTAATAATGTATAAAACCAAGAATCAAATCATGGTGGATGATTGTATCTGGGTAACATTAGTAGGAGAATACCAAGAACTATAGAGACACTATAGTAGCTAAAACTATTCATCTGTTTGGGCCATTGGGCCGCTGGTTTGGAATTTCGGGCAACATGGGCCTTCAGTCCCTCAAATGGGTTGGTGATTCATATATGATAGATAAGAGACTATTCACAAAATATGAAATCAAGGCTTTTAGTATGTCTAGTGGTGGTCATACGAGCCATATAAAGGGGTTCTTTCCCAATATCGTTTCGATCCATGAATCTATTACGTTATACAACATCTAGTTGGGTGGGTTATCCCTTGTGGGGCTATGAACTACCTTAATGGAATATGGGTGTGCGGTGTGTGTGTGTGGGTTTGATTGTAAATTTACTAACAAGAACCAAATATAACATATTAAAATGATGAAAAATTATTATTTCATGGGTTTTTGAAACTCTTATCTTTTACCACATTTCATGAAATCTAATGGTTATTTAAAAAATTTTGAAATAAGAAGATTTGGAATTCAATTTTGGTATTTATTTTACATTAAAATCCATTATATTTTATCTATTTAAATCATATCACAAAATCAAAAATTGAAAAATTATTTCTATGTATATGGTTTGAAGAAAAACAAATTCTGTGTTTTTAATAAGTATTTTGAATAAAAAGAAGTTGTTTTAAAATTTTATTCATTTTTTCTTAATAATATAATTGTTTGAAGGAAGATTAAAAAAAAGAACAAATTGAAATATAATTTTAAATGGAAATCCTTACATTTTATATTATTATAGAGAAAATAATGATAGACCTATTTGATTATAATGGTCGGTTATCTTTTCAAAAAGTAAGAAATCAAAATCATGATTTTTTGGTAGATATTATAAATATAAAAAAATGTTGTTTTTTTGATGATGTGAGAAATGAAATATTTCAATAAAAATATCAAAATAAGTTTTACATTAATTCTATCATATCATTAAATATTATTCAAATTGATTTTCATTATCCCAAGGTGAATATCATTATAATAGGTTATTTATATATCATTAAATTCAATGGGGATTTTACTGAAATTACTAATGAGATGTTTATCAAGAACAATTTTTAATCTATTGTGTTGTTCACAGCATTTAGATTAAATGTTGAGAAAGAGTTAAGATTATTCAACAGAAATTGATATATGAAAAAATAAATGACTAGAAATGTGATTTTTTTAATTCAATCATTCTAAACATGGAATAAATAATAAATTTATGAATTAATATACTCAATAATATATTTTTTTCTACAAGGAAGAATAGATGCATTGTTAGTTCTTTATGAATAATTAAAACTGAAAAAATGTCTCAAAATATTTCAATAGAGAAGATATATGTGAAATAAAAAATTTAAAATATGATTCCTATAGATTAATATGATATTTTAGACCTCATATTTGAGGTGTTATAAGAATAAAAAAATTAAATTATTTTATTCCTTTAAGCCTATTCTTTATTGAGATCAACAGCAGAAATATGAGAATTTTTGAAGAGAAAGTATATGATGTTATATTTATGGAATACTTATATGGTTTTAATTGGTACATTTTCTTGAATAAAATGATATATATTGCTAATTTATTTTTGAATGATTATATCTTTTAATACCCTAAAAAATTATAGGTTATTTTGGGATTGATGATGATATCATATAGACTAGAAGTGACCATAATCTTGAGAAACATTTTATAGCAGAAGTAATATTTTTAAATAATTGTTTTATAAATGGTTATAATCAAAAAATTTATCATAATTTTTTTTTAAATTAGACTTTAATACATCAAATTCTATGATATATTTTGATATATAACATATAATAGGAAACCTGGTTGCACCATTACAAATTAAAAAGATTGAGAATATAAAAATGATCAAATTTTATATTTCATATTATAAAAAGAACTTTTTATGATACTATTATGAATGATGAATATGTTTTTGAAATAAATATAATATAAATAAAAATTAAAATAACATTACATGAGAGGTAGTTCAAATATCTAATGATAAAAATGTGGTTGGAAAAATGATTCTTCTGGAAACAAATGATTCTTCATAAAAAAAAATTGAATGTGAATGGTGAGAGAACAAAATATAAGGATAAGATTTTTTGTAATTGATATTCTCAAATATAAGTTATAAAATTTTATGAAATCATATCACTAGTAGAAATAAATAATTTTTTTATATTATTTGGCATTAGTCGCACAAAACTACAAAGTTTATCAAATTAAAGTGAATCTAATATACATTAACGGTGATATTAAAGAAGAAGTTATTATAGGGGAGGTAGATTAGTTTTTATCCCGATATTGATGGAATCATTTTATAATGACTAAAAAATAAGTTTTTTGCTTAAAACATGTTCTTAGACAATGGTAACCATATCATGTTGATTATATAATGAAAATAAATTTCATAAAAAGGAATTATTGGTAAAATTTATAAATCTTGTTAATGTCAACTAAAAAATATAATATCATTGATAGTTAAATCATATAATTTTTCCAGTAATAAGGAGTACCTATGTGATGAATCTTTAGTATAGATAATGAAACTTTTTAAAAAGTAAACTCATGGGAATATTAAATATATTCTGGGGTTGTAGAGTTATTAACAATTATATAAAAATTTATTATCTCAAAACAAATCTTGATAAGTTTTTAATGTGAATTAAAACGATGATTTAAGAGCTTTTTAAACTCCAATTTAAAATAGAAAAAACCTATGTAATTTTGATTATTGAAGAAATAACGATAAAAAATAATTTAGACGAGTTATTGGAAGTATGTTGCATTTGATATTTTAAAAACTAATATGGACTCTGTTGTGACATTATGTATGAAATTTTACAGTGACACACGAAGTTAACACATTGTTGTTAAAAATAGAATGTTGGTATATGTGAATGAAATATGGTGTAATTTTATATTAGGAATATATTGTATAGATCTAAGTGAACTATTATTCAATGATATATAATGCTTAAGTGAATATAAATATATTAATTTTACATTAGGTTGGTCATTCTAAATTTGTACGTTTTATTTGAGCTAGTATAAAAAATAATAATTCAGCGACACATATCATATGTCGAGTAGTGTTTTTGGCTACCACTCATGCATGTATATTGTTTTTGTGGAAGGAATTATTGTTATTAAAATTAATGGTGAAATTGAGATAACACTAAAAATATATTCTGATAATAAAAGACCAATAAATCTATTGAAAAATTATTGAAACAATCATTATCAAAAAATGTGATTATATGTAATCAATTCAGAAATTATTGACTATAAATGGATATATATTAAAGGAATATAATTTAAAATTCAATAAAATTGTTAACATATTTATAAACTCTATGCTATGAGGTAGGCGAGGAAGTGTGAAGAGATAAGGTTAAAACATCATGATAATCCCTCTCCCAGAAATTTTTTTTAATTACTCTCATTTAGATATGTATATAGTTGAAAAAGAGGTGTCAAGAGACCCACCTCTTAAAAAATGAGTAATAAAATCAGTTTCACTTTGGGTTTTTTTCTTCCATTTCATTCTAATTCATTTGATTATTTTTAATCTGGTAGAGGTTTTAATGTGAATGATGTATTTTATATATGTACATATTCATCGTGTGTGAGTTTATTTAAGTCCATTTGAAATAATTCCTACTCAATGGAGGAGGAAATTGTCAAAAAATTGTTACCTTATTTGGTTTTGTGCTTTAAAGAACTTCTCTAATGAATGGTTATTATATATTGATTATTTTAAGATATGAGGATTTAAATAATAGATATAAATTATTTTAAAATAATTGAATAGAGTTAAAAACAAATATCAATAGAGGATACTAATGTGGTTGTGAATTTTTTGATGGTGTGTTTTTTGTTGAATTTTTATATAGGGAATCATTAGAAGTTATTGATATTTTTTTGAAACTATAGAACTATTTGTGAACTACTTAAACATGAATGGAATTTCATTGAAGATGTTTCATGTGAGTAGGTTGTGTTTGAGAATTACACTACTGGATAATATATTTAGCTATGTAAATTAACTTATGGTACCACTATGTTAGATGTTTGAGTATCATATCTGATTTTTTGTCTCATGTATTTATTTTATGAGAAGTTAAAAACAATTTTCCCAATACATATTATATTTTTCAATGCACAAGAATATTCAAATATAGTGGTGAATTCTATATATGTATTTAAAATTATGAGGTAACTAAATTGTTCAATTATATTTAACATACAATATATTATGAAATTATATATATTTTTTTACACATTTTTATAAATATAATAATATATGCCTTTTCAAATTCATATATGATTTTACAAATAATAGTTAAAGAAATTAATAAAAATAGAATATTAGTGTCCTAGGAAGATGATATTACAAGCTGTGATAAATCTAGCCCCTTAAGATAATATTGTAAATTTTCTAAGATATTTTCCATTTTGAAAAAAAACATTTTTGCATAACACTTATAAAGATTATCCCTATGATATTTTCCATTGATAAAAAAATATCCAAGATTATTCAATTTCGATGAATTAAAATTTAATGATATATACAATTATAATCATAGTTTAAAAAATAATATTTATAATACTATTCATGTTGTTTAATGTGGTATTTCAAATTTTCTTTGCATAGATCATATCATTTTTCTATTATATGAAGATATTATCTGATTAATTAAAATTTATGTATTGTGGAAGAGGACAAAATATAAAATATAGAATGACATTGTGATGAATTTTTTATGTTAATAAATCTGTAATATTCATTTATGAATGTTTATGTGTTGAAGTATTTTAGTATTACACTATATATATGAAGTTCTATAAATTCATATATTGTTATATTGACATAATTTTAAATATTAACTAAAGTTAGAGAAGTCTAAAAATATATAATTTCACTGATACTAAATAATATGATTGTTGGAGTTGGTATTTTATACTCTTGTTGTTATTAAATGTGCTAAATATCTAGGTGAACATCGTGAGTGTTTCTTGGAATATAAAATTATCAAAATGATATGGATCATGTTTTACGACTCTATAGAAAAATATTTAAGAATGTTTTTATTGAAAATGAGTTAAAGGGAAATGAATTAATTCTACTATTATAGGAATGTTAAATATATTTATCCACTAAACAATGATAATGAAATAAATGTAATTTTTGTATATATGAGAATATATTGATAAAAATAGTGTTCTGTGGAGAGAGAATATTACCAAAAATTTTGAAACTATTATAGATATCTATGTATTCTTGAGTATCCAGCAGAATTATGTCTCTTTTTGGGTATAATTAGTATATCATAATTTATTTCAACCCAAAGAATGAAATATATTACTTAATATCTTGTATTCTGATTGTGGAAGATCAAAACATCTATAGCTGAATCAACCTGGCCATATACTGGACCATTATCATTCTAGTTTTATATTTATATGTTACTACTTTTAAACTACAAATTCTAGTGTATCTATTAGAAAAAAATGGTTTTATGTTATAATATTTATAAAATATTGTGAAAAAATGTGGTTATTGTTAAAAATTAGTTATTTTTGCGGCAAACCAAGCCAAAAAATAATAGGTTTCTCATGATGGGTCGAAACATGATAAATATAGTTACATTAATATTATTATATTTTGAAAACAAAATTGACTAAAGAAATATATATTTTACAAGATCAAACATTAATAGGTATATGAAGTTGATTAAATGTTAATTAACGTTTAAATTTTGTCTCCATTGATTCATCTACCCTTTGATGAGTGGAGCAATCAAATCACTTGAACATCATAAATTAATGACTAAAATATTAAAAATGTAATTAGATGGATATATATAAATTTTATAACACAATAATATATAAAATTTCTTTGAATGGCGTAATTATTAAAATCATGCTATTATTTTGTATCACTCCATAATGTAATTTCCTATTTATTACTTATTGTTAATGAGAATATAATATTTTTCCAATGTTAATAAAATTTTCACATGAAATGAAAATTTAAAAAATATATATTGTATTTATGAATAATTTTTATATATGAATAATAAAATAAAATAATTGAATCTAAAAAAATTGTTGATCTATGTAATATAAACACAAATATATTGAATACAAAACTATAAAGTAAAAAATATTTTAAAACCATCACATTCCTTTTAAAGAGTTATCAATACATTTGTTTTCTCTAATGTTTATAATGGGAAATGTTTAAAATTTTATATCACTCTACCCTAAAAATAAAACATAAATTATATGAAATATTTTATGTTTGATATTATTCCAATCAAAATTCAACCTATCAGTTATTATGTATCTAAGATTTTAAATTTAAATATTAATGAAAATAAATTTTATCATTCATTTTTATTAAAGAATTTGAGGATCTAATTATGTAAAAATTATAATTTTGTTAATAATCTGAATTAATTTCTATATTTATTTGAATAAATAATATATTTATATGTTCCCATATCTAATTATTATCAATAAATCCAATTATAAACTATACTTTTCTATGTAATTTAATTCTGTATGGCCAAAAAAATTTACATTTTCTAATATGAATTGAATATCATCATAAAAAAATATTTATAGAGACTACATTTAGACAAAAAATAATCTCCGAATAAATTTTTTTGTATAGTATTATTATATTTAAAAATAATTCATAATATTATATTGTATTTATATTTTATGGTTTATTTAAAAAAAAAATTAATATGAATATAAAATATTTCATTAGATAAAAATATTTTTATATTTATTTCATTTTCACATTACATTAATACTCGTTGATGATTGATAAAATATCAAAAATTAAATAACAATTCATCTAAAATGTTTTAAAATTCAATATTAACCATAATAAATTATAATAACTTTAAATAAAATCATGAAACAAATATTCGTTTAAATCTCAAATATATTCCATCATAGAAAAAATATCTCAAAATCCTAACACTCAGTAAAATGTTAAAAGTGGTAATGTTATCAAATGAATTAAAAAACTATTTTTAATAATCCATGAAAAATAATGGTTTAATAAAAACCATTGTATAATAATATTTAAAGACATAAAATAAAATTATCTTTTTATTATTAATATATAAACATATATACATTTGGATAGAAAATTTTTATCTTTATTATACATTGATTCAAGTGGTTTCATCGTAATATATATCATTTAAATAAATAAATTAAATGAATTATATGTTTTATTTTCATCAATAAAAAAAAATTCTTCCCCTCTAAATCAATGAAAACATTATTTATAGTAAATTAAAAATTTAATTGTTTCAATAAATATTTTTCAATTAATTAATCACCTTCTGTTTCATTATTTAATAAAATTATTTTTTATCATCCAAATTTATTATTATTCATATAAATTATGGTTTGGATATTTTTTATATAATTTAATTTAGTTAATGAAATTTAATTTAACTATTACTAAAATGACCATAGTATCATGGGTTTGAATTATATATTGTTTTTCCTTAACACTTCGAAACATCAAAATAGTGATTTATAACTACTATTTTCAACAACCATAATACAATCATATTAACATCTATATTAATAATAAATCTAAATAATATTTATTTTATTTACTTTTTATTCATCTATATGCTAATTTATGTTGACATACAATACTTCATTTATTTATCAATATTTATATTTTTTTTATAATCAAATGTTTTGAACTAAAAAAACCTATTTATATATTAATGACTCTATTTTAACTTATTTAAATGAATTTATATATGTAACATTTTTAATATTAACCATTTTTACATTGTTTTTTCACCTTCCAATAATATCAATTGTAGTTAAAATATTGTCATTGGATTATTATAAATGATCATTAATGGACCTAATGTTTCATTAAAAGATAATCAAATCCAAGAACCTCTATAATTTCCACAATATAATTCATTGACCATTTTTCATAGTTTATACAATATGTGGATGTTTTCAATAAATTTTTAAATAAAATTCAATTCTGTTTATTTATATAAGGCCCGATTGTTGGATAAAGGAATTAAATTTTTTTGACTTGGGATGATCATGGGTATAAGTAATATTTAATTTTCATCGATAGATTTATTATTTTGTGGAAGAATTATAATAGGTAACATACTATTTATAGAATTTATAATGGTTTAGTGGATGAAATTGGGAATCCTAAGAAAATTATATTTTTTTCGCCTACATGACGTTTAAAAATGTCATGGTGAAACAATGGTTTGGGTTATTTCATCTCTGACATTTTTTTGGGTATGAGAACATGTATTTATGTGAGGAAATATTTTCAAGAATTCAAAAAAAAATTGATTTATAATCATAGATACCTCTATTATTTTTTATTAATAACATTATAGTTGAGATCCCATATATTTAGTAATTTTAGATATTTTTTATTTAATTATCCCCGATGATCACCATTTCAAAACTAAATTCAATTTTTGGAGTTGTCCTCAAATTTATTTCACTACTCATTCAACATGAATTTAATTTCACTATTGAACTATGCTTTTATCAAGGGTTTCACTTAATAATTTTACAAATCATTCATTTCATTATGTTATTATTTTAGTTATTTGAGGGTACTATGCGAATAATGTATAGTGTATTTGGGGTGAAAATTTATATAGACACACTTAGATTCTATCAAATCCTCTTGTTCATGATTTTTCATGGTGAAACCCCAAACCATGTAGTGTTTTGGATAAATGTTTAAAAAAAACGATTAATTTCAAGATTTTTAATCTAAGGGGTTTTCAATATTAATAGAATCTCTTATCTAGATTTTCAGGGTTCATATTTTTTATATATTTTAGATGAGATGAGTTATTATATCACCCTCAATATTATTTGAAAAACATATTGATTTTGGATTTTATTGTTACATTAAAATTGTTATGAATTTAAAATAAAATGGATATATTTAATATATTATTTGAGAAAAAATGACTTTTATCACGAATGGTTTTCTTGGAGATGAATATAGAAGATTTATAATTGTGTGTTAGGATTCCAGAAATTTTAATTATTTTTGTAATAATAGTATCATATAATTTTTTTACATTAATAGTTTGTTGAATTTGGGTGATATTTTTTATTGATGTGTTTTATTATTGGAATTCATAATTTTTAATATTTTTGTACTCGGAAGATCATCTCATTTTATTTTTGATTAAATTATGTTTATAGACTGATTTTTTTGTGTCCATTGAGATGTATAAATGATTTAATTATTTTTCTGATTTTTCTAACATAATTGATATTATATTAATGTTTATATTACAATGAAGAATTTAGGTCAATTTAATTTTTCATTAGGTTTTATAGTGGATTGTTTTTGTTTTTCAATGTATTGAGTTTCAAAGCATTCTAGTTTGTAATTTGGTATTTCTATTTTATTTTTTATGATGGATGAAACATGATTTTTTTGAAATCTTAATTGGGTGAAGGGAATTTTCCATAAATGTTAATGTAATATGTTGTAAATATCCCATATGTGTTTGGATACAATATTATAAAAGACAATTTTTTGTTTGGTGGTATTTTATCCACTCAAGTGTTACTATTATCCATTAATAGATATAACTAATACTCTTAGTGTTCTCTAAGTTCTGGTTATTTACATAAGATAATGGTTATTTCGTTCAAAAAATATTATTATTGTTGATAACATAATATTATTCGATGGAAAATTATTTTTATGGTGTATTTTTATATAGGATTTTAAATATTATATGTTTTATTTTCCACTTGTACAATTTTAAATTTCATTTATATAATTTAAAATATTGTCTATATTTTATAAAATTTTTATGAATCCTAAATAATTTTTAAAAGGGTCGGTTATATGGGGGTAGAATTATTGAAATCCTAATGGGACTTCTTCTCACCCCATATATAATGCCTTGTGGGATGTAATAGATCAGTGGTGATGGTCTAGTGTATAGTTGTGGTTTGTAATGGCCCGGACCTCTCCGGTCCATTACTTTGTGGAATTTTGGTGTTGATGGTGTTCCGGGAGGCCAAGGGGACTTATCCCCAACACTTTGCCAATTTTCCAGTTCTGTGAACAGTGTCTCAAGTTTTATGAACAGTAACAGATCAGTTTCACAGATCGGTGTGACAGATCAGTTTCATAGATCAGTTTCACAGATCGGTTTCACAGATCGGTGTGACAGATCAGTTTCATAGATTAGTATCAGAGATCGGTGTGACAGATCAGTTTCACAGATCGGTGTGACAGATCAGTTTCAAAAATCAGTTTCACAGATCGGTGTGACAGATCCGTTTCATAGATCAGTTTCACAGATCGGTTTCACAGATCGATGTGACAATTCAGTTTCACAGATCGGTGTGACAGATCAGTTTCACAGATCAGTTTCACATATCAGTGTGACTGATTAGTTTCACAGATCAGTTTCACAGATCGGTGTGACAGATCAGTTTCACATATCAGTTTCACAGATCGGTGTGACAGATCAGTTTCACAGACCGGTTTCACAGATCGGTGTGACTGATCAGTTTCACAGATCGGTTTCACAGATCGGTGTGATAGATCAGTTTCACATATCAGTTTCAAAGATCGGTGTGACAGATCAGTTTCACAGATCAGTTTCACAGATCGCTGTGACAGATCAGTTTCACAGATCGGTGTGACAGATCAGTTTCACAGATCAGTTTCACATATCGGTTTCACAGATCGGTGTGACAATTCAGTTTCACAGATCAGTTTCACAGATCGGTGTGACAGATCAGTTTCATAGATCAGTTTCACAAATTAGTGTGACAGATCAGTTTCACAGATCAGTTTCATAGATCGGTTTCACAGATCGGTTTCATGTACAGTAATGGTGGGTGAACAGTGTTTCCAGACTCCTACAGTTTTGCCCGTTTTTACGTTTCCTTTGACGTAAAACACATTTAAAGCATTATTTTAAGGTCTCTTAAGGCCGATTCAAATTCCATAAATCCTTTATTAATTATCCTAAGGCTTTTAATGTTTTACTTGGTCAAACCGCATGGGTTAATGCGATCCGTTTTTAATGGAGAATTAACCAGATCTTAAACCGTCGCCCCATTTAAATCTTAAAAAGGGACGAGATATCATTCTTCCCTGTTCTTTCCCTTTGTCCTCGACTATGAGGTGCTATATCCTTTCAATACTTTCCGTAGAAGTTTCACAATCAATCTTTACTCCTAGGATTGGTTCTACTCTGTTTTTGATGCAACCGAGCCGTGTCGATCAATCATTGATATAAGCATCCTCCGGTGGATGCAGTTGTCATGAGGGGAGGATCGTGACCTGTTGTGTGGATAAAGAACATGAGGAACTGTTTGAGGTATGGGATTCATGGCTTCTCTAATTGTATATGTGCAATCGTAGAATTAGCATGATTTATCTCTTTGGATCACAATGAAATTAACCTAATGAAATACTTGAACCAGATTAAAAGAATTGGTTGATCGCATGTTGTTGCTTTATATCATGATAACGGTTTGCCTCATGTTTTCCTAGATATAGTTATATCTATGTTTTCTTTGATTATTTGTTCGTTCATGATAGAAATTGATAATGAACGTAAAGCCGGAATTAATTGTTAATTAATTGGCTAAAGATAAAGAGGCATGTAAATTAATCTGGTTACTGTCGTTGTTGTAGTTGTTCTAATTTGAGGATAATCAATTTAGGGAAGTAAGCATGGTTATTTAATTGTGATAGCTTACTGATTAGGTATCCATGATTGGAACCTACGAATAACAAATCTGTTAATTCAATATGGTTTAGAAAACAGATTATGTGGGAATTTCTAAAACGATTCTGAGTTACCCTCTTGTTTGTTAAAGGGACGATAGCCCATTTTGTGATGTTTTTTTTCCTGCTTCTTGTGCTGTGATGTGAGCCTGGATGGTTGTTGTGATATGTGGAGGCATGGAGACTTGTGGTTGTGGCAGCAGATGACGCCTAGTGTGGCGAGATGCATCGGTTTATGCATATGGGTGTCAGGGAGGACACCAAGGGTGATGGTATGAGATGAATGTGTTGGTTTGATGTTGGTGGTTTGGTTTGGTTGTTTATCTGCTTTAATTTTCCCCACTGCTCAAGGCATCTGGTCTTGCTTACCCTCTTTCCGAAGGAGGTGAAGACACGTGGGGTATGCCACGTGCTTTCCGTGTTTAGCCTCTCGATGGAGGATGGGTCTATGCTCTTTCTATAGGGGGCAAAGACTCGACGGGTAGTATATCTACTCACCGTGTTGAGCCTTATTTGTGTTTAGAAGAATAAGATGTTTTTCTAGATTGCTTGGGAATGTGGAAAAGTAATTCTGTAAGGAATGTTTGATTAAATGGTGAAAATCCATGGGGATGGAGATGCTGGAATTTAAAGGTGATGAGAATCTTAAAAAGGATGAGTTGTTTTTGAAAGTGATGTCATTTCAATTTAATGTGGAATTGTTCATTCTTAATTCATGTTTAAAGAATTAATTAATGTACAGTGGAACTGATCAATGAGAATGGAGTAATCTAATAAAGCTCTTCATTGTTTGTGTGCTTATAGGATACCTAGTCTTAGAAGTAGCAGCCTGGAGTCTGAGAGACGTTAGCTGTAGTTGTATCTAATACTAGGTAATGCCCATAGTGTGGATGTGAGTTACTTATATATTCTGTACTTTTTGTGTTTCTATATGCTACTCGACCCTGTCGGTAAGGGCAACTGACACCCCGGGGATTCTGAGCCCTGGGGGGGTGTTTTCCCCAACATTCTGATGGGAGGTTGAATGGCTGACTACCCCCTTTGGCCCCGCTCTCTTCTCTTGGTAGATACTTGTGCCATGAGGCATAGTGGTTAGTTACCCCATATATGTGTGTAGAGGGCTGTAATGGCTTGTGGTTATTCACACATATATATTCTGGATATAGTATCATACGGACTACTATATATGTAATGTGTATAGGATATGATGGCTTGAGGATCATTTCTCGGAGTATGGGCTGTAATGGCTTGAGGTATTATACCCGACGTATGATACACGTTATGCGAGCTGTGGTGGCTCCCGGAAACTACCTGGTTACTTTGGTTGTGAGGACGGTGTGGTGCTTTGCCCATGTGTCTGCGGGCAAGCCTTTGTGGTGCACGAGGTGCAGATTGTGGAGCTTAGCCCAGGTGTCTATGGGCAAGCCTTTGGAGAGAGATGCACAGGACGTTTGTCGTTGGGGAAAAGCGGCAAACTAGTGGGGAAGTAGTAGCGGGGTACCCTTGATATTCTTTACTATATGCTATATTCTTGTATGCGTTACTTGGTGAGAGTAGCCATGGTGAGGTTGGGAACACAGTATACCTGTTTAGGTGACGAGTTAGTTTCACTTGTTGTTCACTGGGCTTTAGCATGCTTTCTTTACCTTTGCACGAGAGGCTTGGGGAGGATCCTACTGAGTATACTGTTATACTCACCCTATGTACATATAAACTGTTTTTCAGGTCACTTGGAGCAGGTTGGAGATCAAGATGGTTACTACTAGCTTGCGGTTGGAGGAGGAGCTGTTCGGGCTTGTGGTCGCTGCCGTTTTACTTTCTTTTGGGTACTTTTAGTTTTCCCTTTCAGTTGTAGTACTTTTGCATGACATTTCATATATGTACTTGGTTTCCTTTGATATTTCAGTTCTGAGTTGGAGTTTATTGGAGTCTATTCTATCTCTCTCTTCTGCATGTGTTCTCTTAGAGGGTAATGCCTCCCATTTGTATGTTATTATACCCTCGGTGCTAGTCGCCAACCTGGGGCCTACTGGAGGCGGGACTCAGGGGTCATTATCTCCCTTTTCACATTTCCGGCCCAGGAGGGGTACACTTTGTGTGGAGGGGGTCGTGACAGAGTGGTATCAGAGGCTCTGGTTAAGGGATAGGATGGAGTTTGGAGTTAAGCACAGGTGAGGATGCATGGGATGGTAGGGAAAAAGTGTCATTCATGTTTAGCAAGTGGGATAAACACTGGAGACTGGCAGAGACATAGGCGTTCAGGGCCCCCTATGATCTGTTGCCCGGACCTTTAAGTTTACGATGGCTACTAAACAAAGTGATATTGGTTGCAGGGTAGAGACCTAGGAAAGGATCATGCATCATTATTCTTTGCGCCTGTGTTTGAATGGGTAGACCTTGGGATAGGTAACCTAAAATTAATAAAACAAAACAATTAATTAATGTTGAGTCTTCCATATTCCAGGCTTAGGAGCTCTAACAGTTGTTATTTTTTAGGTATGGCTCCAGGTCGACGTCCTCGTCAGGTTTGCGCAGAAGGTGCCCAGCAGGCTGTTCCAGTAAATCACTGCCGGGTAGAGGTTGACGACGATGACACTTGGAGGAAGACACTCCGAGAGTTTCAGTGCCAGAGTCTACAGAAGTACGAGGGCTCCGTTTCAGATGCAGTCACAGAAGACTGGTTGGAGGAGGTTGAGATAGGCTTCAGTTCGATTCGTGCTCGGAAGGAACACTGGGTGTCCTTGGTTGTGACGATGTTGCGTGGAGCAGCGAGACAGTGGTGGTTCTTGTTCCTCGGGGATCGTGAGGAGTCAGCGATCTCATGGGAGGAGTTTCGAGATAGGTTTAGAGTCAAGTTTCTTTCATCGACTGCGAAGGCGTCCAGTCACCAGGAGCTTCTTACCCTCGATAGGGGAGCTCCGGTGTTTGGGAGTTTGGAATCCGTTTCAGGAACCTTCTACAATATGCTTTAGACCTTTTACCATATGATGTGGCCAGGGCGAGGCATTTCGAGGAGGCTTTGCGTCCAGAGATCCAGCGCCAGGTCACCCCATTTATGCTGAATACATATTTAGAGGTGCTGGCGAGGGCAGAGGTTGTTGAGAGGACTTTGGCAAGGACCGGATCATCACGAGAGGGGATTCGTCATGATTACTCACGAAGCAGAGCTGTGGTCCGGGGTTCCCGGTTTTCAGGGCAAAAGAGTTTCTGTTTACCTGGGGGTAGGTCCCAGCCCTTTCCATCTCGTTTCTCCGGAGGCAACAACTCTCAGGCCTATGCAAAGGGATCAGGCGCTTGTTTTTCTTGTGGTGGACGTGGTCATCAGCAGCAGGAGTTCCAAACTTTTCAGAGTAGTCATCGTGCACCAGGCGCTCCACTCCAGGTTCCTCCGTTGAGGCAGTTCCAACCGAGGTAGCAGCAGCAGGTGGCAACAGCTTTAGATCACTAGAGGGTAGATGGACCAGGCAGAGGATAGCCCCATGACGCTCCCCGTCCTTAGAGAGCAGAGCGCGGCCGTGGTGGTGGTCATCATCAGGGTCAGAGAGGCCGTGGAGGTGGTCGTGGTCAGCTTCATGCTCTAGCGTTGCCAGCTCTAGGCGAGCCAGACGTCGTCCGAGGTACCCTTTGCTTGTTTTCTACCTTGGTGTATGCCTTGTTTTATTCAGGAGCGACACACTCTTTTATATCCCCTACCCTTGTCCATGCTTTGGGACTTGAGGTAGAGAGGCTTCCAGTGCCCTTGGCGTTGACTACGCCAGTTGGAGGTCGAGCTATCTTGTTTGAAGTATGTAGAGACTGTGAGCTACTGTTGGGGAAACACCGCTCTTGGGGAGATTTCCTATGTTTGCGAATACAACCATATGATGTCATTCTTGGCATGGATTGGTTGTATTCGGTGCAGGCTCTTGTGGATTGCTACAGGAAGAAGGTCGTTTTCTTTGATGAAGATGGAGAGAAAGTGGTGTTTGTTGGTGAGAGAGATCCTCGGATGAGTCATAGACGAGTTTCATCCTTATCATCCATGATGGCTGGGAGGATGCTGAGTTCTTCAGAGGTTCAACAACTGGCATTTCCTATGGTCCTAGAAGAGTACCCTGATGTCTTTCCAGAAGAGGTTGTATCCTTACCCCCTCGACGAGAGATCGAGTTTGGGATTGAGCTACAGCCGAGAGCATCTCCTATCTCTATGTCCCCGTATAGGATGGCCCCTTCTGAGTTACGAGAGCTACGTATACAGCTCGATGGTCTGTTCCAGTGTGGTTTTGTTCGGCCAAGCGTGTCACCGTGGGGTGCACCAGTTTTGTTTGTGAAAAAGGCTGATGGAAGTTTGTGGTTGTGTGTCGATTATCGTCGGTTAAACAAAGTGACAATAAAGAACCGCAATCCTCTCCCGTGGATTGATGACCTATTCGATCAACTGAAGGGTGCAAGTTGGTTTTCAAAGATCGACTTGCGGTCAGGATATCATCAGATGCGTGTAAAGGATGAGGATATCCCGAAGACTGCTTTCTGCTATCGTCATGGTCATTATGAGTTTGTTGTAATTCCATTCGGCATGACAAATGCTCCAGCTGTTTTCATGGGGCTGGTGAATGCTGTGTTCCGTGAATTCCTGGGCATGTTTGTTGTAGTTTTCATCGACGACATCCTTGTATACTACACATCTGAAGCGGAGCATGCATAACATCTACGAGCCGTTTTGGGAGTTCTTCGCCATCATCGGTTGTTTGGTAAGTTGTCCAAGTGTGAGTTCTGGGCTCGAGAAGTTCGTTTCTTGGGAAATGTTGTGTCCCAAAAAGGAGTAGCTGTGGATCCTTCGAAGATAGAAGAAGTGGTGTCTTTGCCAGCCCCCAAGACCGTGTTAGAGGTGCGAAGTTTCCTTGGTCTCGCAGGCTATTACAGGAGGTTTGTGGCTAATTTCTCCCTAGTTGCGACTCCTCTGATAGCTTTGACCAGGAAGGATCAAGCGTTCATGTGGACTGATCAGTGTCAGACAGCTTTCGAGTATCTAAAGGAGAAGTTGGTAAGTGCTCCAGTCCTTTTTCTTCCAGCGGAGGGAGTCCAGTTTGATGTTTTCTGTGATGCTTCACATCTGGGGCGAGGCTGTGTTCTCATGCAGCAGAGGTCCGTTGTTTCTTATGGGTCTCGGCAGTTGCGTCCCCATGAATGCAACTATGCCACCCATGATCTTGAGTTGTAAGCCATGGTGTTTGCTCTGAAGTTGTGGAGACATTACCTCATTGGTGAGCACTTTTTGGTTTTCACTGATCATTAGAGTTTGAGGTATGTTTTCTCCCAACGTGACTTGAACTTGAGGCAGCGTCGGTGGATGGAGTTCTTGCAGGAATACGACTTCGAAATATCGTATACACCTGGGAAGGGAAATGTTGTTGCTGATGCATTAAGCTGAAAGTCACGTAATGATGTTGTGCGTGAATCTGGTGATTCCTAGAGAGTGATGGAAGAGCTATCAGCTTTGCATCTTGATATGGGAGAAGTTGGGGGTAGAGGTTGTCTTTTCCAGATGACGGTGCATTCATCCCTGATGCAGAAGGTGGAAGAGTCTCAGTTGGGTGATTTAGAGGTGGAAGTTTGGAGAGACAGAGTTGTTTGTGGGGAGGCCCCTGATGGTTGGTCGGAGGATGAACAACACCGAGTGTTGTATCATGGCAGGCTTTTTGTTCCCTTGGCGATGCGCGAGACGGTTCTCCGAGAGTTCCATAGTTCACCCTTGGCAGTACATCCTGGTGTGACGAAGATGTACCGATCCTTAAGGAGTCAGTTCTGGTGGCCTGGGCTGAAACGTATGGTTGCAGAGTGTGTGTCTCGATGTTTAGTTTGCCAGAAGGTGAAGGCCGAACACCGTGTTCCTGGTGGTCTTATCCAACACATAGAGATTCCTCAGTGGAAGTGGGAGGACATATCAATGGACTTTGTTACACGTTTACCTTGAGCTCCGGGAGGACATGATGTTATATGGTTGGTAGTGGATCGTTTAACTAAATCGGCCCACTTCATATCAATCAAGGAGTCGAGCTCAGTGGAGGTTTTGTCGAGGCAGTATCTGGAGGAGGTGGTGAGGCTTCACGGAGTTCCTAAGATGATAATTTCTGATCGAGATCCTCGTTTTACCTCTAGGGTGTGGAGAGGTCTCCAGCATGCTTTTGGCTCTCAACTGTGCCTTAGCACTGCTTTTCATCCTCAAACGGATGGTCAGACAGAGCTAACCATCCAGACTCTTGAAGACATGTTGCGCTCTTGTGTTCTTGATTTTGGTGGTTCATGGGTGAAGCACTTTCCCTTGGTAGAGTTTTCTTACAATAATAGTTTTCACTCTACCATCGGCATGACACCGTTTGAAGCCTTGTATGGCCGGCCATGCCGTTCTCCGTTGTGCTGGACTGGGGTCGGAGAGTCAGCAATTCTCGGACCAGAACTAGTGCAGAATACAATAGAGATGGTTCAAGTGATTCGTGGGAGGATGAAGACAGCACAAGATCGTCAGAAATCATATGCTGATCAAAGAAGGAGACCGTTAGAGGTTAATGTTGGGGATCATGTGTTTCTGAAGGTGACTCCCCGTCGTGGGCAGGGAAGGTTTTGTCATGGAAGTAATCTTTCTCCCCGTTTTGTTGGGCCTTTCGAGGTGTTATCTCGTGTTGGAGATGTGGCATATCGAGTAGCACTTCCCCCTCAGATGAGTCAGATAGATGATGTTTTCCATGTATCGCAGCTCCGTCGTTATCTTCATGATGAATCTCATGTTATCGATTGGGGAGAGATCGATATTGACGATGATGCAGCCTTCGAGGAGCGACCTGTGGAGATCCAAGACCGCAAGGAGAAAGTGTTGCGTGGGCGTTCTATCCCCTTAGTTCATGTCTTGTGGAGACACGGTGGCATGGAGGAGACTACCTGGGAGCGTGAGTCACAGATACGTGCTCAGTACCCAGATTTGTTTAATGTTTAACTCCTTTCATGTAATGATGTTTCCTCTCTGGTTAGACCTTTCATGTTTTATTTATGTACCTTTGATGTGATGTTATGTTTGAATTGTTTAGGTATGGATTGTTTGTTCCCATACTCCCGGATGTCGTAGTTTTGTTCCATATTTCGAACAACTCATGGTGGTTTTCCCCTGAGAGGTATCTTATGGGGTGGTTGTTCGGACCCCTCTTTTCTTCTGGGTTGGTTTTTAATTCTCGAGGACGAGAATGTTTTGAGAGGTATCTAATGTAATGGCCCGGACCTCTCTGGTCCATTACATTGTGGAATTTTGGTGTTGGAGGTGTTCCGGGAGGCCAAGGGGACTTATACCCAACACTTTGCCAATTTTCCAGTTCTGTGAACAGTGTTTCCAGTTTTATGAACAGTAACAGATCAGTTTCACATATCGGTGTGACAGATCAGTTTCACAGATCAGTTTCACAGATCGGTTTCACAGATCGGTGTGACAGATCAGTTTCACAGATCAGTTTCAGAGATCGGTCTGACAGACTAGTTTCACATATCGGTTTCATAGATCGGTGTGACAGATCAGTTTCACAGATCAGTTTCACAGATCGGTGTGACAGATCAGTTTCATAGATCAGTTTCACAGATCGGTTTCAGAGATCGCTGTGACAATTCAGTTTCACAGATCAGTGTGACAGATCAGTTTCACAGATCGGTGTGACAGATCAGTTTCATAGATCGGTGTAACGGATCAGTTTCACAGATCAGTTTCACAGATCGGTGTGACAGATCAATTTCACAGACCTTTTTCACAGATCGGTGTGACAGATCAGTTTCGCAGATTGGTTTCACAGATCGGCGTGACAGATCAGTTTCACAGATCGGTTTCAGAGATCGTTGTGATAGATCAGTTTCACAGATCAGTTTCACAGATCGTTGTGACAGATCAGTTTCACAGATCAGTTTCACGGATCGGTGTGACAGATCAGTTTGACAGATAAGTTTCACAGATTGGTTTCACAGATCGGTGTGACAATTCAGTTTCACAGATCAGTTTCACAGATCGGTGTGACAGATCAGTTTCACAAATCAGTTTCACAGATCGGTGTGACAGATCAGTTTCACAGATCAGTTTCACAGATCGGTATCATAGATCGGTTTCATGTACAGTAACGGTGGGTGAACAGTGTTTCCAGGCTCCTACAGTTTTGCCCCTTTTTAAGTTTCCTTTGACGTAAAACACATTTAAATCCTTATTTTAAGGGCTCTTAAGGCCGATTCAAATGACATAAATCCTTTATTAATTATTCCTAAGGCTTGGAATGTTTTACTTGGTCAAACCACATGGTTTAATGCGATCCGTTTTTAATGGAGAATTAACCAGATCTTAAACCGTCGCCCCATTTAAATCTTAAAAACGGACGAGATATCATTCTTCCTTGTTCTTTCCCTTTGTTCTCGACTAAGAGGCGATAGAACCTTTCAATACTTTCCGTAGGAGTTGTACAATCAATCTTTACTCCTAGGATTGGTTCTGCTCTGTTTTTTATGCAACCGAGCCGTGTCGATCAATCATCGATATAAGCATCCTCCGGTGGATGCAGTTGTCACGAGGGGAGGATCGTGACCTGTTGTGTGGATAAAGAACGTGAGGAACTGTTTGAGTTAGGGGATTCATGGCTTCTATAATTGTATATGTGCAATCGTAGAATTAGCATGATTTATCTCTTTGGATCACAATGAAATTGACCTAATTAAATACTTGAACTGGATTAAAAGAATTGGTTGATCGCATGTTGTTGCTTTATACCGTGATAACGATTTGACTCATGTTTTCCTAGATATAGTGATATCTATGTTTTCTTTGATTCGTTTTTCATTCATGATAGAAATTGATAATGAACGTAAAGCTGGAATTAATTGTTAATTAATTGGCTAAAGATAAAGAGGCATGTAAATTAATCTGGTTACTGTCGTTGTTGTAGTTGTTCTAATTTAAGGATAATCAAATTAGGGAAGTAAGCATGGTTATTTAATTGTGATAGCTTACTGATTAGGTATCCATGATTGGAACCTACGAATAACAAATCTGTTAATTCAATATGGTTTAGAAAGCAGAATATGCGGGAATTTCTAAAAGGGTTCTGAGTTACCCTCTTGTTTGTTAAAGGGCCGAGAGCCCATTTTGTGATGTTTGTTTTCCTGCTGCTTGTGCTATGATGTGAGCCTGGATGGTTGTTGTGATATGTGGAGGCATGGAGACTTGTGGTTGTGGCAGCAGATGACGCCTAGTGTGGCGAGATGCATCAGTTTATGCATATGGGTGTCGGGGAGGACACTAAGGGTGATGGTATGAGATGAATGTGATGGTTTGATGTTGGTGGTTTGGTTTGGTTGTTTATCTACTTTACTTTTCCACACTGCTCAAGGCAGCTGTTCTTGCTTACCCTCTTTCCGAAGGAGGCGAAGACACGCGGGGTATGCCACGTGCTTTCCGTGTTTATCCTCTCAATGGAGGATGGGTCTATGCTCTTTCTATAGGCGGAAAAGACTCGACGAGTAGTATATCTACTCATCGTGTTGAGCCTTCTTTGGGTTTAGAATCATAAGATGTTTTTCTAGAATTCGTGGGAATGTGGAAAAGTAATTCTGTAAGGAATGTTTGATTAAATGGTGAAAATCCATCGGGATGGAGGTGCTGGAATTTAAAGGTGATGTGAATCTTAAAAAGGAGCAGTTGTTTTTGAAAGTGATGTCATTTCAGTTTAATGTGGAATTGTTCATTATTAATTAATGTTTAAAGAATTAATTAATGTACAGTGGAACTGATAAATGAGAATGGAGTAATCTAATAAAGCTCTTCATTGTTTGTGTGCTTATAGGATACCTAGTCTTAGAAGTAGCAGCCTGGAGTCTGGGAGACGTTAGCTGCAGTTGTATCTAAGAATAGGTAATGACCATAGTGTGGATGTGAGTTACTTATATATTCTGTACTTTTTGTGTTTCTATACACTACTCCACCATGTCAGTAAGGGCAACTGACACCCCGAGGATTCTGAGCCCTGGGGGGGTGTTTTCCCCAACATTCTGATGGGAGGTTGAATGGCTGACTACCCCCTTTGGCCCTGCTCTCTTATCTTGGTAGATACTTGTGCCATGAGGCATAGTGGATAGTTACCCCATATATGTGTGTAGAGGGATGTAATGGCTTGTGGTTATTCACACACATATATTCTGGATATAGTATCCTACGGACTACTATTGGTGTAACGTGTATAGGCTATGATGGCTTGAGGATCCTTACTCGGAGTATGGGCTGTAATGGCTTGAGGTATTATACCCGACGTATGATACACGTTATGCGAGCTGTGGTGTCTCCCGGAAACTACTAGGTTACTTTGGTTGTGAGGACGGTGTGGTGCTTTGCCCAGGTGTCTGCGGGCAAGCCTTTGTGGTGCACGAGGTGCAGATTGTGGAGCTTAGCCTAGGTGTCTGCGGGCAAGCCTTTGGAGAGAGATGCATAGGACGTATGTCGTTGGGGCAAAGCGGAAAACCAGTGGGGAAGTATTAGCGGGGTACCCTTGATATTCTTTACTATATGCTATATTCTTGTATGCATTACTTGGCGAGAGTAGCCATGGTGAGGTTGGGAACATAGTATACCTGTTTAGGTGACGAGTTAGTTTCACTTGTTGTTCACTGGGCTTTAGCATGCTTTCTTTACCTTTGCACGAGAGGCTTGGGGAGTATCCTACTGAGTATACTGTTATACTCACCCTATCTACATATAAACTGTTTTTCAGGTCACTGGAGCAGGTTGGAGATCAAGCTGGTTACTACTAGCTTGCGGTTGGAGGAGGAGCTGTTTGGGCTTGTGGTCGCTGCCGTTTTACTTTCTTTTGGGTACTTTTAGTTTTTCCTTTCAGTTGTAGTACTTTTGCATGACATTTCATATATTTAGTTGGTTTCCTTTTATATTTCAGTTCTGAGTTGGAGTTGATTGGAGTCTATTCTATCTCTCTCTTCTGCATGTTTTCTCTTAGAGGGTAATGCCTCCCATTTGTATGTTATTATACCCTCGGTGCTAGTCACCAACCCGGGGCCTACTGGAGGCGGGACTCGGGGGTCATTTTCTCCCTTTTCACATTGCCAGCCCAGGAGTGGTACACTTTGTGGGGAGGGGGTCGTGACATGGTTGATGTGTCAAGTTATTACAAATGAAATAGTTGTTTTTTCTAGGGTCATACATGTATTGAGGTGTTCTCAATCATTTTACTTTTAAATTATATATTTATCAATTATATTCAACTGATTCATAACACAACATCTTTCATGTATGTTATTTTTTTTTGTTTATAGATTTTACAAATGTACACAATGGTCTGTATTTGTGTTTGATTATAAGTTCTGATCCTTTGGATGTCCAATGAAAATATTAAATTAAGATTAAAAATGAAATAGAATTATAATGTACATTGGATTACTATATTAACGGTATTTAATTATTGTTTTGTTAAAATTATGACATCAATTACAAATGATATCAAATACTAATGATTTTCATAATATGAAATTTATATTAAGAAATATCTATATATATAAATGTTATAAAATATAGTGATGATAAAAATATTATGCTCATATATACAGATAAAAATATTGTATTAGTCAATAGATTTTGATTTACCACCAAATAAAATTTAAGTAATTAATAATAGTAAAAAAATATTATAAATTTAAACTATTTATTTGGGATATCCCCATAAAAAATTATAACATTTTTAATTATTATATGTTAATTATAGAGACTATATATTATTACACAAGTTGATACTATAATTGATGTTCATAACTATGAATATATACATATAAAACCAAAATATAGAATTGTATGTTTCCATTTAAATTAAAATCTATGAGAATAAGTTCACACAGATGATAAGATGAGTCAAAATAATGAACATAGGTGTATTAATGATTTTATCAAAATGATTTATCATTAAAAATATGAAATATAGGGTTTAAAACAAATTTATATGATTCATTTCTGAACAAAATATTTTCCACAAATAATTTGAATATTAGAAATTGGTAAAATGATTAACTGAAAAAAAATATTTGAATTCCATTTTTTTTATTCTAAATTTCATACTTTACTTATGTCATTGGGTTGTAAAATTGGTTTTTATTTGAATCAAAAAAAATTTTAATTATCAAAAAATATTTATGTAATGTACCAACCAAAATAACGTGGTACACTCATACATATGCCGATTATGACATAGCCTGAATGAGACTCTCGATCCCCATGGGTTGCTAAATAACACCTAGATTTTGACAAGATAATATAGGGAATTACATTGACACAAACATAGTGGATGTTAGGGATACATTTCAGATTTCTCAATACACCAATGGGTGAGTGTACAAGAAACCAATCATGTACATCAAAACCCAAACAATAGATCACAAAAATACCAAGTCATATATGATAAGGTACACATCCCAAAGGAAAAATCACACCAATACCCAAGGTATCAAGGGTATCCATATCATTCAAGGGGTGATTTTCCATTTCTCATAGTTGGGAAAAGAAAATAAAAAGAAAAAGAATTAAATGGTTTGGTGTGAGGTAAAAATATTAGTTCAGTTTCAGTAATTGTTACATAATTTTATTCCATGATGTAAAAAAAATTTATAATTTAAATATTAATAAAAAAGTCATGGATAAATTTTATTTTTTTTTAAAAAACATGGTTTTAATTTCAGGATATAGAAAACATTTCAAACATATATCTTAAGTAATAATTTTATAAAATTCACTAGAAACGAGTAAAGAAGTTCCACAATCAACAAAATTTATAATCAGAACAATCACAACTATCACTATACTTATTTACCCTATTATTTGATAGTTTCTAGTTACAGTATCATCATATTATCATATAATGTTTCATGTAATATGTGTACACATGTCCCTTGGGATAACGCCTATTAGGACCCATCAACATCCCATTAGGAATATGATATTATTAACTAAATTATTGTAAAATTTTCAATTATCAATCTATTTCCAAGAAATTACCACCGTAGAATTATTTTCATAAATAACAAACTAAATAACCCAGGTAATAGGTTCTCAATCAATCCATACATTGAAAAGGGAAAATCATTTCATTTAAAATAAATCATCTATAAAATCATAATTTCATACATTTTCTTTTCTATAATGCTAATTAAAATTTAAAACCAAAACATGGGGTTTTATAAAGTAATTCCATTTTAAAATAAATAAATCATATGTTTATATAAATAAAATTCAATCCATTATTTCTAAAATATTAATTCCCAAATCAATTATCAAAATATCATCAATTTCAAATTACACCCCAAATTCCAATCCACTTGAAAATGTGGGTTTTCTAAAAATTCCATAACAAATCAATTCATATTCAAATTGTCAAATTTATTTGAATTAAATTTCAAAAAATCAATAACTTTTATGTTAAATAATTGGACAAATCGTAATCATAACCACCAATATTTTTCACAAAGATCATGAAAAAAACTTCTACATGGGTATTTCTATATAATAATTATGAAAAAACATGTATCTAAACAAAATATTGAATATTGATCAAAATATTCATTATTTAAATCCATCAAACACATTATAATCTAATAAACCCTATAGAAAAAATAAATATATAGAGGGCAGAAAAAATAGGAAGAGGTCCACATACCAGAGATAGATCAGATCTTCCATCAGTACTTCTATTTGTCAATGAATAGATTTGGAAAAGAAATAAATGGTAGCTGAGAGCCTCCATGACCTTGTAATTGAATACCCATCATTTTAAGGATGAGCGATATTACAAATAGGGGTCAGTGAATTTTAATAAAATTTCTAATGGTAAAATTACTATGTGAATGATTATCTAGGAAGGGATGAAAGGTTAAAAAAATTGTTAACCTAACCATGTGCTCATATAATGGGGTTAATGGGTTATACTACATTAGAACTTGAATTTTCAAAAAACTGTGAACCATTCAAATCCCTGCTATCCTAGAGTTCACGGTTTTAACTACATGGTTACATAGTTTTGTCCAAATTTTGTTTCAAGCATACACAACCCATAAATTTCCCAAAAAATTATATTTACACCCAAAAAACATTGAAAATATCACAATAGAACCATGATTGTAATATAAAGTAGGTAAGTACCAAAAGAACATTTACAAGAAGTTACGACCAACAAACTATATGTACAATTTTTCCCCGAAAATCCTACAAAGCATTTTGAATATAATGAAACGGTCCCACTTTCCCCTCATCAGTGATACTATCTCATAAGTCTCATGTGATGTAGTATTGCGCTTCTAGAAAACGTATACATAAGTTATTGTTCTAAAAATGATATTTGGTTTTAGAGTGAACAATCCATAATGGATAATCAGTAACTCAGAAATCAAGATCAACATCAAGATCACTCTAGCTCAAAAAAATTGAAATGGATCAGAAATATATTTTCATACATATAATACATGAAACATGTTTTGTTTTATTATTAAATATGGTGGATTCCCAAACTAGTAATAAAATTTCCCCACTTACTCAAAATCCTCATAAGATCCACCAATATTAATATAAAGATTGCATTTCCTCCTATTATTGTTCTAATGGTCGAATAACATCATATAATGGGGGTTTTAATCTGTTTTTTAGTTTCCATAATTTTCTAAACATAATGAAACTTATCCCCAAACTCTAGTTAATATTTCATTATTTACCATCCTTTAACAAAAACATATTCTGGTAATAATAGTAAAACAAGTAACCAACTCAAGATTTACATGTTTCGGCCTCAATGGGAGAACCTATTTCCTTTCCACAGCCACTCTCATGGGTCGGTGGAATTTCACTATCATGAAAAATATAATACAACTTCTGTAAACTCCCATTAGACACCTTATATCTCTTTATAGGAATGATTATATTGACTATCATATTTCTACATTGTTTTCTTAAAGTAAAAATGTGCCAAACACATGAATAAAAACTTTTTTGAATCTACTCAAAAAATAATCAGTCTGAATCCTTAGTCTGATTTTGCGAAGTTTGATGTTCATAGTACAGTATGGATGATTCTAATATCTTTCTTTTCCATAAGCACTCAATGAATACAACTTCAATCTTGAGGGGGCCTTTCAATATGAATTCTCTAGCACTCCTCCATTTTTTGTGTGTGTGAAAGTTACAAATGAGTGAATGCTGATAATCAGGTTTTCATTCTTGAACTCTTCATATATTTCTTTGAATTAGAATTTTGGATATTGGTTCTGGTTTTCATAGAATCATTCTTATAAATCAGGTTCTAAATTTTTCAAAAATCAGGTTCCAAATTGTTCAAAAATCATTTTCCAAATTATATAGAAATCATGTTCTTAATTGTTCAAAAATAAGATTATGAATTCTGTAAAAATCATGTTATGAATTTTTCATATATCCTACATTGAATCATGAAGAAGTCAAGTTACACATTTTTTAGAAATCGAATTCAAAATTGCTCAGAAATTAGGTTAAAAAATGTATCGAATTCAGGTTACAAATTGTTCAAATTTTAGGTTATGATTTTCTTAGAAATCGGGTTCTCAAGTATTCATAAAGTTGTTTTTCTCAGAAATCTATTTCTGGATTGCCCATAAATTAGATTCTGGTTTTTTCAGACATCTAGCTCAAGATTTCTCAAAAATCATGGTTTGGATTTCTTATAAATTAGTTTCCATATTTCTCATGTATTAGTTTTCAATTCTCTCAGAAATGTTGTTTTTGTTTTGTCAAAAATTGGATTCCTATTTATTCAGAAATCAGGTTTCGTTTTCTAAAAAATATAGTTAATATTTATTCATAAATCAGGTTCCAGTTGTTTAGAAATCAGGTTGCGGTTTTTTCAAAAATTATGATCCATAGTGTTCAAAAATCTTGTTCCTATTTTTCTCTGAATGTTGCTCAGTGAAAATCATCATTCCTATTCACTGTTTCATCAATAGCTTTTATCATGAATCTTTTAATGATTTGAGAGAACATTAAGATCAACAAAGCATAATCTGATTTTTTTAGAAATTTTTTGAAATATTATAACTTCTAACACTTCATCAAAATTCTCTACCATGATTCATAAGCAAAAAAGAAAACCATATAAATTATATTTTTCAAACTCAACAACTTCTTCAAAACTCAGCAACATTAATTATGCTCAACAACATCCCTAAACACAACAACTTCTTTATTCCTATATATCTAAAATATTATTTAACAAAAAGTTTAGTTGTCAACAAATAGAAAACATTTTTCAATGAAAACACCACAATGGTTCTTCAATCTCAACCATTAGATTTCTTGAAAATCATAGTTAAAAACTACTCAAACTCTCATTATTTTTCCATAACACATGATTTTTGAAATTTATCATAACATTTCATTTCCCAAAAGAGTTTTTCCAAACACAACACTAATAGATAAAGTTATGTTTTTGAATTATTTTTATCCCACTCTAGAAGGAAAATTTTGAAACCAGTTAAAGATAAAGTCAACATACTCAAACTCCCCTTTTAAATTTATCTTTATCTTTCTCATTTTTTGTTTTCTCTATTTCTCTATATGATAACCACAACTTAATATTCATTAAAGAAATATATGTATAAAATTATTTCAAATTAAAATGTGTTTCTTACTCTCCCCCTTGGACAACATAATACAGAGAACAGTGGGGGATCATCCTTATGATGTTTAGGAACACATGAGATGAGGTTGAACATGGACTTACATCCTCAACACACAAACCATTCATTCGACATTTCTTTTCTAATAATATTAGGAATCAAATACATTGTTGATGTGTATTCTAGAAAAACACTTCTAGTAAGAACATTCTATGTTATGATGTGAAATATAATATCAATCTGTTTTGATCATGATTTTTGGATTAGATTCATAAAATTATCAATTGCACTGTAATTATCACAAAGCATATTCTATGGTTTAAAATAATTTAATTCAAAATATATACAGTTCAAGATTAATCCATATAATTTCATTACAAAAATTAGTAGCTACAACATATTTTAATTCAATTGTGCTCAATGTTACCAAATAATGTTTCCTACAATGCAAACTCACACAACAATCACCTAAGAAAAATATTCTTCTTGAAGTTTATTTTCAACCATTACAATCATCAACCCAATCAGCATCAATGTAACCGTGGAACTTTAACTCACTGTTTCTCTTGTATAAATACCAATATGAAGTTGTTCCTTTGAAATATCTCAAAATTCTATTTTCTTCCAACATATTTGATTCATTCATATTATTTTGATACCTAACACATAATGTCACCGCATAAACAATATCATGTTGTGAAGCCGTAAGGTAATGAATACTTATAATCAGCTTCAAAAAATCTTTTTGATGCACACTTATTCTGGATTTGTCATTGTTTAACATTGTTCTCATTGCAATAGGAGTTGAATCATTTATTGATTCAGCCATTCCCAACATGCCACAATTCTTTGTCATACATATCTTGAGATTTGAAAATGTATATTACTTTTAGTTGAACTGGTAAGAAAATGAAGAATGATAATTCCCCAAACTTGGACATTTCATTGTTATTCTTCAACTATTTAGAAAAGACTTAAAAAATCTTTTCTTATTCCCCATAAAAAACTATATCATCTATATAAATAATTACAATTAATGATCCAGAGTGAAAAAATTTCACACACAAGTTACTATCATATTTTCCACATAAAAAATCTATCATTATTAAACAATTTTCAAGATTTTAATATCATTAATTTAGATCATGTTTCACCCTAAATATCTTTTTTTTCAAATAAAAAATATTTGTTTTATCCTCATCAAGTAAAATCCAACAAGGTTTATCAATGTAAAAATTTTCCTCCTTCTCATTAGTTATGAATAATGACTTCACATCCATCTGATATACATTGTGATTCTGATGGGAATAAACTAGAAGAAACATTTTTATAGTTTATAGACTTGTAATAGGGGGAAAATATTTATCAAAATACCCATCATCCACCTATCCTTATATTTTACAGAAAAAATTCTTTGTTTCATGAAACTTCTCCACAATTATTCAATTTATTAATGTAAATCCACTTGGATCCAATATCATTTTCCTTGTCCTAGGAACAAGTTCCCATATTTCTTTCGTTTCAATATAATCCAAATCCCCATTCATAGAATCCTATAATTAATTATGTTGAATAGCCTCTGGAACTTATCCTGGTTCAACTCTTGAGATATGTGAAGTCTGATTTTCAAATATCAAATTCATTCTTTTCTGAACTAGAGATTTATGATTCCCAATAATGTTTTTACATTAAATATGCTTTTTTAAGGTAAAACAACTCATGGATCATTTCCCAGCATAACTTTATTTAAAAACTAACACATCTGAATCATGATGAGTTTGTTTTATAAAACATTCACTATAGTTGGTTTTCTAAAATGTTTCATCCTGTAAATTCTCAAAAACATTTGTTAAATAAATTTTATTTCCAATGAACCTCCCATCATATGAGTCCACCAACTTTTGTAAACATTTTATCCAAAAATTGTAACTTATACAATTTGGTTAATAACCCCATAAGATTCTTTCTTTGACTTTTTCATCAAACGTTACAAAATCCTGATTTTTGACAGTGGGAATCCCAGGATTCTAATTAAATAATTTATTTAAATGAGGGGTTTTTGTTATAAAATTTTTTATTGTGAGTCATGTTGGTTTTAAGTATCAACATGAATATATTTTTAACCTGTACAACAGTACTAATAGATACTATCCAATGTAATTTTGAATTTTTTTTATTTTGCTAACGAAGTTCATCCAATTTCCACCAAGCTCCTATTCTTCCTTTATGTTACTATATTTGTTTGTGAAATATTGGGAGGAATATAATTATTTTCAATAATATGATTTCTTAAAAATGATTCAAAATAATTATCTATGAATTCAATACCATTATTTGGTCTCAAAATCTTTATGGAAACCCGCAATTCTTTCTCAACCTATGTCCTGAAGAATTTGGTAATTTTAATAGCCTCTGACTTGTCTTCATAAACATGATGTTTTTTATAAAAGTGATGTCGTCCTTAAAGGTGTTAAATTATAAGACTTATATTGTTAATTGATGTCTCATAGGTCCAAATATATTGTAATGAATAATCTCAAATGTTTTTCTAGATTGAATATCAGCCCTTTTATAACTTATGTTAGTAATCATTCATTTTTGGAATGTAATACAATCTTCTTCATCTATTATTTTCAATTACAGAAAATTATAAACGAAAAGATTATTATAAGGCTTACCCATTTTCTTCTTCCCAAGGTGGAAATTTCTTTGTTTCCGCATCTTGTTTTCATCTTCAGCACTCAAATAACAAGAGATATTGGATTCTCTAATTTGAAAAATATTCACACATGTTACTTCTCCTTCTGTAATCACTTTTCCATTTTGCTCACTTTTAATGGTACAAGAATACTTTCTAAGGAAATATTGTTTTCCATCATCACATTGTTGACTTACACTATGTAACTTTTTTTTATCCCATCAACATGAAAGTATTCCTTAGAATTAAGCTTCTCTTCTTCAATCAATGTTGTTCTTATTACCTTAAATTTTAAGGAACTATCCTTTTAAAATTAAAAATCCTACATCACAACATTCAACATGTTATAAGAATTTTATATCACATTTCATGTGTGAATAAAAATCACTATCAGGAATCCATGTGTTGTTCCAACTACTTGCTTTCAATGATGTATCAATAACAAAATCACTCTCATCACCCTTATTAATTTTGACATTATTTTATTTTTATCATGTGGAACTTGTTCTGAAAGTAGTGTCATACATCATTTGGAATGGTGACCAGGCTGAGAAAATATTCCACAAACATCTTCCTAATATTTAAATTGATTTTTTTAATGTTTATTACATCTTGATAATTCCAATTTTCATCATTCTATGAGTGAGTAAGTTTACTCATTCATCATTAACTATTTCATCCACTTGTATCAAACCTTCATCTGGATAGAGATTAATTATGGAACAAATTATAAACTATATGCCCATATATTCAATAGCACCAACAATATCCCTCAAAATTGAATGTTTATTAATGAATGATCTTTCTCTATAGAAAAGATCTTGAGGTTGGTATATTATTTTCCCCTAAAATTCTCACGATGTAGACCATGATTCCTTTTAAGTGATGTTTCGACTTTTGAATATTTTATAGGTTTATCACAACCTTTTTGAACCCAATATTTTCCAACACTTCTTCCATATCCTAAAATATTTGATGAATCATTTGAAACCGTATCTTTCCTAAGATAAGATTTCAGATAATTCTCATAATGAGAATTCAAAACATATATAGAAGTATAGTATTTTACTTTGGTAGATTTTTTGAAGTTTTCATTCATCTTACTCAGGGTATATAAGACTCAATAAGCATTGATTGCAACTTGTTAACACGTTCATCCTTATAAACTATCTTCTATCTAGGATCATCAATCTTCATTATCTATTCATCATTTATAGGTTTGTAGCTTAGAATCTCCTAGATGTACTCATCCTCCTTCTTGATGAAATATTTTATCCTATCGAAAAATTCAATAGGAACATTCTTCGTTACTCTAATTTAATTATTGAGAGATTTGTTATTACCATGACATGTAAGAATTTTGGTTCTAAGATGATACTCTCTATAAGTTTTGTCACCACTATATTCACTCTCTAAGGAGTCCTGTTTTCTCAAATTTTGCAGTGTTGGTTTTGAATTTTTGTGACCATTAATCATCAAAAGAATAATTTTCAGGTATGTTTGATTCAACATTCATTCTCAACATTCTTCTGTTCTTTCTGAAAAATTTCTTCTTGAATTTTTGGAATACTTATCTTCATTATCAGTTATGTTCAACTACATCAATTGAGGGTTTTAGTCAAAATATTTTCAATATTCACCAACATTCATCTTGGGGAATTTCATAGAAATGTTCCAAATTTCCCCACACTCAAAACATTTGAGAGTATTCTTTTTCTCTAGACTTACCTCCTCCTATGTGATAGTTATTTGATATAAGATACATTATTTATACATTTATCCCATCATCTTCATTGTTAATAGATTCATAAGGACCAGCTTCATCAACATCATTGATTTTCATAATTATCATGGCTATAAAAAACTTTCATCTTTTATTTTAATCTTAAATATTGGATATTTAGATATTTCATATTAAAAAAGAATGTTATAAAATTCTTCAAGAGTTAAATAATCCTTATCTTCTAAGGTAGAAATTTTAGAATCAAACATCTCCAAAAATTGTCTCATTAGTTTCTTCATAATTTGAGAACCATCCATGATTTATCTAAATCTTATGATGTATCACACAATTTCATTAACTCTGGTGAAGTATTCATCAATTTTTCCTTAATATATCAGTATCATATCTTCAAATATACTAATCCAGATTTGTAGCTTGGCCTCCTTGACGTTTAAAATTCCTTCAAAAACAATTCCCTTCTTGTCCCACATGCTTTATGATATTTGGAGACCCATTAACTTCTGATAAACATTTTTTGATAAGGAAATGATAACCTAATATATATCATTTCCATCAAATTTTATATTTATATAATCAACAAATTTCAGAGGAGGATCTTTCTCAAACAATTGAAAACCAACAATACCAGCAACAACAACATCAAGGCCTTGAGATATGAGATAAATATTAATCATATTTTTCCATCCCTTATAATTATTTCGATCTGATGTAAGAATACGTATATTATTGAAAGAATTGATTTTGTCCATGATAAGGATAAAATAAGGGAACCTCCCTCTCATACCATTTTATATTCCAAGGATCGAATAACAATTTAGAAGGGTATGTGGGTTGAATAAGTGGTTCACTTTTTATAATGTTCATAACATTATGATACATTACCCCTGAAACCTGTTTAGATTACATTCCTTGTCAAGATTAAACAAATAATTAAGCATGGTAAAATTATAATGAAAGTAAGGAATACATGGTTAATAAAGTTGGACATCAATGTGAGACCCTAAGGCCTTTCCATACCCACTCATTTGGGTCTATGTAAATCTTCTATAATGAAAAAGAAAATAAAACTTTTGTCAAATCCCATTAGACAACTTCGATCCCCCGATAGTAATAATTATACTAACACTTGTCAGTTTACAATGATTTTAAAAATAATATATGATCCAAAAATAAGAATAAAAATATTGTTCAATATACTCCCCAAATGATCAGTCTGAATCCTCAGTCTGATACGGATAGGTATAATCTTAGGATGGTTCCCATATTATCTTTACCTAAACACTGAAATGAATATTCATCAATCTAGTGGAATCCTTAAACTCTAAAATCTATTGTGCTATGCCTTTTACTCATGTGGGAAAGGTACAACAGATTTAATTATCTGAGCATGTATTTATTGGAAACACTAAAAACAAAGGTAGGAATCTTGAAAATTGTTCCAATTTCTTCAGTTTTCAAAAACACTGCAAATCTCTAACAATTAATCTTAAATATTTGACTTCTTCAAACCTACTTAAATTTCTCTGAGATTTACACCAAGTTGAAATTTAGGGTTTCCTTCTTCAAATATTCATATATTTCCCAAAATTATAATGCTAGATCTCGGTTTCAATTTTCTCAGAAACATACTCAGACATCATGTTTTTAATATTTTAGAAATTATATTCCAAATTTTTAAAAAGATAGGTGCCAAAATATAGAGAAATTAGGATCCGATTTATTCTGAAATCAGGTTCCGAATTACATAGAAATAAGGTTATATTTGTTATTAATTCAGCGTCTAAATTATCTAGAAACCAAGTTCCGAATGTTTTTGAAATCAGGTATTGAATTACATGGAAATTAGTTTCTAAATTGGGTAGAACTCATGTTTTTAATTTTTTTGATATTAGGTTTAGTTTTCTCATAAAAGTGGTTCAAAATTATTCAAAAATATGATTTTGGTTTTCTCCGAAATCAGGTTCTTTTTTTCATAAATTAGGTATATACTTTTTCAGACATCATGTTCTGGATTGTTCATAAATAATGCTCTAGTTTTCAATGAAACCAGGATCCACATTTCTCATAAAGAAGGATCCACTTTTTTCAAAAATCAGGTTCTTATTATGATATAAATCATATTCCAATTTGGTTAAAATTCGTATTCTGGTTTCCTCAGAAATAACGTTCTGAATTTTTTTGAAATCAGATTATGGTTTTCTCAGAAATGAGGCTTCATATTGCTTAGAAATTGGGTTTCGGTTTGGTTAGAAATCTTGTACCAGATTGCTCAGAAATGACGTTTTGAATTATCTTAGAATATTGGTCAGTCAAAATCCTCAATCCAATTTACCATTTCATTAATATATTTATCATGAAACATTTCATGATTTTTTAGAACATTATGAACAGGAAAGCATCATCTGATTTTGTTTAGAATGTATAAGAAACCTTTTAACTTCTCACTCATCAATAACATCCTCCTTCATGATTCTTCACCAACAACTAAAAGACTTCATCCGTATTTTTCAAGCTCAGAAACCTATTTTAAACTCAGAAATATTTATTAATCTCAGCAACTTCATTAAACCCAACTATATATTTCTTCATGTATATCAAAAAAATTATTCCACAATAAGGTTTGTTATTAGGAAATTCAAAAAATTGTTAAAAAAACAACTCACTAGTTCTTCAACCATGTTATCGATGAGCCAAATGGAGCGAAACATTCTAGAACACATGATCTTCAACAATAAATTCCAACAATCTGTGATGAATATAAAAATAAGATTTATTCTATTATTGTTCCATGAAAACTCATTAATGAGTCAAATGAATCTTATATGTTTTTTATTGAACCATGATCTATCAAACCACAGATGTTTCACCAATTTCTAATAAATACAAAAATCATTTATAAGGACAATAGTAAAATGACCCCAAATGATCCACTGTGATATTGTATGAGTAACTATTGGTATATGAAAACTCGACCTTTTATAAATAGTTATATCACGATCCTCCAAAATCATGGATCCATGTATGAAGTGTGTCCTCAGGTATATATACATCCCTATCACTATATACATCCATCTATGGATGGTAAGATGTAATCAAATGAACATGAGATTCCAGTGCCTCCTGATATACTATCAAAATGAAATAAGTAAAATAAGGATCCCTACCAAAGACTATAGTATATTTAACAATGTGAAAAAATAATATCCTTCTCATAGATTTTTCAAATCTCAACTTGGTGTGTATCATGGATTTTTATAATGTGTGTGATTTGTCCAGAAAATTGATCATAACCAATAAAAAAGCTTCTTTCAAAGGGTATGTAGAAACCAGACCAAAATTTATATGGTGATATTATATAACAATGATTGTTTCACTTGATTTGGTTGAAGAAAATAAAATTTAATTAGATGCTTGGGACTAATATGTTGTCATGTATATCAGTTTTAAAAAAGGTCATTGTTGTCTCATCTCAAAATTGGCCCCCGTATTGGTTGCAACTTGTCATAAAACTTCTTTCTGGTTCCCAGATGCATTGAACAATCGAATTTAATGAAATCCACCATCACATATTTCCTTATTTTTAACAAAATAGTAAACTGATTCCAAAATCATAGAATCCCAATTTTGGGAAACACCACTCAAAAATATTCTACCCAATAAAAATGGAATTCATAATGATAAAAAATTTATTATCAATATATTATTCCAGAAGAATAATCTCAGAAATAGTGGATGTAAAATAAGAATATCCACTAAATCTTTGAAATCTATTTCCCAAAAATCTATATGAAGTTATGGAAAAAGAGAAATATTTATCTAATCTTCTGATGATTCATTTATGTCTTAGGTCAGCAGTTACGAACTCAACACATCTATAGTGACATTCCCTTTACATAGGGGAATAGGTGATATCAGAATAAAAATATTATAGGTTTTAACAACCTACAATGATAAAGGGTTGACAAATAATTAATATGACTCAAGTCAATTGGTTTCTCCTTTTTTTCAATATCCTACCAGATTTGATCTCTATAGTTAATCACAATTGGCATCGATTACCAGTTAAAATGGGATACATTTTGGGATGTTTGCTAGGGAATGTGTGATTGAGGAAAAAAGACAAATGAACGAACATGTGTTGGCCTATGATGATAATAATAATCAAGATAAACTGTATGGGCACATGGTTGGGCTCCAGGGTGGGTCCACAGGTCTATGGGGCAACTGGTGGCACCTAGTAGGCTAGTACTTGATGACCATATTAATAAGGGTTGTCTGTGCTCATTTTGGTGCATTGTTGTTACATTGTTATCAGAGTATGAAACCATCCTTAAGTGTGGTAGAACTTTTTAAGAATAGATATAGGGTGGACAACCAGGATGTTGTGCTCTAATGTGTGGTGAATTTAACACCTCATATTGATTAATAATGATAAATGGTTAAATTACCAAATGATTTGACTCATATCAACATGTTTCACAATTCATTTTGTGATCCTACCTAATTAAAACTCTATAGATAATCATGACTTCCCTAGAGTAGTTATCAAAATGTGTGATCTTCTTCGACGTTTTCCATGGAGTGTACATTGAGGAAAAATCTAATAGGAAAAAACATGTGTCGGCATTTGGGACCTATTTGTTCCAATGGTATTAGAGAATGAACATATCCTTAACTGTGGTGGAACATCCTTGGATAAGATTTAAGGCCAACAACCAAGATATTTTTCTATAAATGGGGGTGAATCAAACACCCAAAAATGATATTATGTTAAATAAAATAATGATATTACACAGGTCAATATGGTGCACCTTTATATTCAAGATCCAAACTGATTTGAAATCCACAGTTAAGCATGCTTCACAAGGAGTATTGATCAGGATGGGAAAAAATTTGGGATGTTTCTCATGGAATTGGAGTGAGGAAAATGTGCACTCTAATTAATATGTGTTGGTCTGTGTGGAAAATCACTACTTAGATTACATGTTTGGACACATGGGTTGGCCAAAGGGATGTGACCATGTGTCGGCGGGTAAACTGGTGGTATATGGCTGGACAAGACCTGATTGTAATATTAAGTCAGGGTGTCTATACAGTTAGTAGTCCATGTTGTTACATATTATCCCGACCCAATGCCTATAGAAGATATGTAATGACCCATCCTCGGGGCCCATGTCGTGACTACCCCAAGCCCGCCTTCCATAGGAAAGGGGCTGGCGACTAGCACCAAAGGCATAAATCCAGATAAAAAGGGAAGGAATTGCCTTTATAAAATATAATCACACACAACCAGAGTACAATAGGAAGCAAACACTATGTAATTCAGTATAACAAGTGTGATGAAAGGACAAAGGGTCCAGAAATACAAGCACAATAGTAAGGTACAAGGAAAATACAAAACATGTGGAAGGTGTCAAGAAGCTCCTAGATCATCCTCCAGAATTCCAACCTAAAGGGTAGGTACAAATGGCCACCTCTGCTCTCCACATATGTCTATCACACCGGGTACCGTCTCGTCATAAAGTCCACCTCTGAGTACCATCCATCTCTACAAGCCTCAACCATGATCAGTGTTGTCCGTTGTCTGTATCCAACACAATGAAGTGCGGGAATAGCCCGTGCAGGGGTGAGTATAACAATACTAAGTAGGGACCCCGAGACCCTCAAGGTCTCACTAAAACCAAAAAGGACAAACCACAATGAAAGATCTAAACAGAAAACTTTTACTTAGGTATATGCCCATACATAGACCTAAGATATCAAGTAACCCATCTCAATCATGAGGAAAACACAATGGCATTGACTCAGCTCAAACCAAGAATTTTATTAATGATATTGAAACCACAACTTCTTAAGGGATCTTCCTCTGAGGAGTATAGTGATCCTGCCATGACTTTGAGGTGTTTCTCACTGACCTTAGACTTACGAGGTACTCCTCCTATTGGGTATCGCGGGTCTTCCACCCAAACACAGTAGTGCTCCCCGCCATGGGTTTGCCCCCCAACACAGTAGTGCTCCCCCTAATAGCCTACATAGATACTCCTTCTATCGAGTACCTTGAGTATTCACCCAAACATAGTAGTGCTCCCCAGCGTGGGTCTGCCACTAAAACACAATAGAGCTCCCCACTAGGCTATTCAAGTCACTCTGACTCGAATCGGACAAGCAGTCATCAGGTCTCAGCCAGCTATAAGGTCCCCATACTCTGTATGCTCATCTACAGGAGGATCCGCTCCACGAGCTACTGGTCGATACTCCAAGTATCACCAAGTACCATGAAGATGTATCTCAATTGACTGCCTCTTTATAGGGGTCTCAACGCGACATACGTCTCGTCAATCGGACGCCCGGTGTGTGCGTTTTTAGCATTTTTATTCCAGGGGCCCGGTTGGATTCGTGTATGAACCAACCCGACAATATCTCAACAGTACCTTAAAATCTCATGGGTATACTCAAAGGAACTATTTCTCTATGAGATTACCAATGCTGCTGATGGTTATTCAAACAGACGTCCGGTCTCAGAGTTATTGGCTTTTCCGTTCTACGGGCCCGGTTGGTTTATAAGCTAAACAGACCCGACCATACTCCAACCTCATCCAAACCTCATGTGGAGCATTCATAAAGAACCGTCTCATCAATAGGAATCCAAAAAAGTCAAAGGCACATCAATCAAACGTCTAGAGGTCAAGTTATAAGTGTTTCCGCTCTGAGGGCCCGGTTGGTTTCGGGTTCGAACCAAATCGGCCATACCTAAACTTCACTAAAACCTTGAGTGTAATATACCGAAATGACCGTCTTAATTTTTGGAATCCTACTCAACTGATGTTGCGTCGATAGGAGGTCCACAACTCATGTTATGGGCGTATAACTGAATAAGGTCCGAAAATATGGGATCTAGGACTGGTCCTACCTGGCCCAACACCCCCTGGGTTGGCCCAAACTAGGTCGTCGCGGCCCGTCCCATCATCGGCCTACCCCAGCAGGGGCCCATGAAGCTCCGTCGTGGCACTGCGGCGCCGCGCCCCTCCATCGAGGCCCATTCTGGCCATGTTCTGGCTCTACTCCGCACGCCACGATGGTTCTGCGCCTTTACGGTGACCCAGCAATCATGCGCTGATGATCTGCTAGTGGTCGGCCCGGCGTAGGCAAGTTCTTCATAGTCCGCCTACATCTTCCACAATCAACAAATGATTGGGGAAGGGTCGGGCCGTGTTCGTGAGGTATGAGCCCTTCCTCGTCATGATGGTACCATGAGGCCAAACAAAACTCAAGAATTGAAAGACAATGATGAATGGTATTAAAACATGAACATAACAAACCATACCTCGTAAAACGGCATTAAACAATGGCGAGTCGTGGAAGTTGGGCATCGTGGAAGACATGCGCAGTTCTGTCAACATCGGGATGCCGAGGGTGGCGTCGATGTTCTTTGTTCTTCATTCTTCGTTGGAGGAAGAGGAAAAATCTGCAAGTGTTGGGCGCTGTGCTTCACTGCTAGCGTTCTTCTGCTTGACGAAGCCGTCTAGAACTCCTTCCCTGAGCCTCCTTTATATAGGAGTGGGGGGGGGGGGTTCATAATTGGCACGCAATTCATAAATGGAGGATTTATGAGAGAGGGCTCCACCCAATGAATCTTCTATGGTGGCACATTAAAATGGTGAGGAAGTAAAAAAAGAGGTTATTGGCTCGAGTGGTCCCCACAGAAGAATATCCTTCAATGGGAGGATATTTCCTGGTGGGCCCCACCATTAATTAACTACAAAAATGAAAAGGGGGGAGGTTAGTGCTTGGGTGGTCCCCTCATTAAAAAGTTAGGTTTCATCCTCCTCAATTAAGAGGGGGATTGTATCCTAGAGGCTCTCCCTCATAAATGAGAGGGAGTCAAGGAGTTATGATTCCCCTCCCATTAATGGGAGGCCTTGTGTGGTTTCCACCACAATCAACCTCACATGGGAGGTTGGATCCCAATGGCCCCACCACCATAACCTTTCATGGGAGGTTAGGGTGTGGCGGTTCCACCACCAACTACCAAGTGGATCTTCTAACCATTTTATCCACATGACACATGTTTAACAAAATAAAATAAATCGTTCACTTATTTTATTTTATTAACCCACATAAAACCTCAAAAAATAACATTCATACCCGATCATCTACCATCGAGGTGAATGTCTTCTTATGAGAAAACTCATGCTGCGAGTTCAGTGGTGCCCTCAGATTTCAATTCTGAGCTCTGGTTCAAAAGATAGAAAAAATCACGTGTTCGTTCACTGAACGTACCTGAGCTAAACTATTGAAATTGATTCTGGGCACACCAGGCCTTAGAATCAAGTGTTGTCAGAAGCCACAAACTAGTAAAATTCAAATAAAAATTAACATAAACATTTCCTTTAAATTTCCGGGACTTTACAAGATAATAATTTTAATATAGAATATAAAAATCATGTTATTGTTGTTGTAATACATAGTAAAACATTTTCCAAAAAGGTAATACTCCCAACTCTTAAAAGAATGCATCACAAAAATATGTTAAAAGTCATGTGTTGTATAGTTCCTCTTATGTGACCTAAGTTAACAATATCTATTGGAAACGAGGTGATCAACATGTATAAAAACAAAGCCCAAACCCGAAATGGATGCATCCCATAAGGCCACATAGTACTTCTCGACCATTGGAAAATTCAATAATGGAAGATAAATCAAAATAAATTTTATCTCTCCAAGTCAATTATTTAATTTAACACTCAATGAAATCTTAATCTCTTTTATGTTATAATGTTCATTAGAGGAGAAAATTTTGATAAATCCTTCACTAAAAAATTATATTATCCTATCAAACCAAAGAAGCTCTGAATCTCAAAAACATTACATGGCTACTCCCATTTCATAACATTTTTCACAATTTATGTTCAAATTATCTAAATTGTTCAAATACCAGGTTTTCTAATTATGTTATTTACCAATTCATATAATAATCATTGGATATCTTGGAATAAATTTATTGATTCCTCAATAGCACTATAAATACATGCAAATGATGTACATATTACTCCTTAGACCAATTGTAATCTACGATTTTATCCCAAAAGACCACTATGTAGGTATCAATATACTCATGGAAATAAATTTCAAAAAATTTCATAAATACTAATTGTTTATTGGTTATACCTAATGACATGAAAATATACTCATAATTACCAAACCAACCCTAGGAGGTAGGTTTTTGAATGTCAGGTTCTTTAATTCACAACTGGTGAAAACAAGATAAAATATCAATATTCGAAAACTACTTCTCCCATCTCAACAGGTCAAAGAGATCATCAATATACACAAATAGATATTTTGTGTTAACATAACACAGTTTCGTTTCCCATAATCAACAGATATGATGTGTGTTATATTATATTTATTTGGAAATGAGAATAGGTGTTTCCCAAGGGGACACCGTCAGGAATATAAATCCATTCCATAAAATATCACCTAACAATGTCATCAACTATATCATTTAATATTTTTCCATGTGGTAAGATGGAATAAATACCAATTAAAAACCAGAAAATATTCAATAGATAGCTCTACCTACCTTAAATATGTAAAACAAGGGAAGTATAATTTAAAAATGGAAAGAAACACGACGACAACTAGAGAGAGGTCATAAATAAACGATTATTTATCTTGATCAAAATGATCCACTAATATTACTTTCCCCAAATCTAGATAATATGGTTAGAATCTTATCTATCCCAGCTATAATAATCTCTGATTGACAAGGCACACCACTTCAAGTGTAGTAAAGGAGACCCATTAGAGAAAAAAAAATTTCATGCATTACAAGAAATTAACCACTCTATCCTAAAAATGACATCAAGAGGTTTAATGAAAAGAACCAAACAATCTTAAGTAGTATCAATCTATGATAGGGATAACACACAAATAGGATAACAGATACCCTTCGATCTTTTTGTTCTTATGGGTGTAGTAATATCCATAACATAAGATACATTCTCCATAGGGTGATTTAGTAGATTCACAATATGAGTCAAAATAAATGAATGAGTTGAACTGGTATCAAATAAAGTAGTTACTAAAGATGACTATATAGTGATAGTACTTATCACTATCACAGTACTCATATCTTCTTAACTTTGAGACTCTTCCACTATGTGATGAATCTTTATTCTAGATTCTTATAGATGAGACCCCTTAGATATAAAAGAATATGATTTAGTTATATTTTTTTTGATGAGATTATAGAACTAAATGGGGAAGAAAACATATACCAAAACATATTAAAGTATTTTTATCATCTAGAGGATAAATAGATCTTTGGTGCCTTAGTTTTAACCTGTTTTGAATGACCATGTTTTCCACACTAGACTTAAGTCAAAGGATATCTTCCATGTACTATAAGAGGTCTAGAAGATTCTTAGTTAAGATTTATACCCCTTTGGAAATATTATATTATTATATCATCCTGGTTAATATTTTTTTGGGGGGTAGATGTACAAATAAAATGAAAAATCTCAGTTAAGATTTATACCCCTTTGGAAATCTTCTTTTTCCATACATTGTGAGACATTTTTGTAATGTATTAAGTGACAAATAGAAAATATATGAAGTTTATATGAATTATATAAATATATTTTGGTATATATTTCTGAAAATAAATATCTCCTGATTTCATAGGAAATGATGATTTGCGGTTCCCTTTTATAAGTGAGGTGAGTGCATGTTTTTTAGATAAATGAAATATTATTATATAATATTTATATATATCACATTAAATGGTTAAAAAGATCCATATAATCAAATAATTTGAAATATAATTTGAAATAAATTCATTATATAATATTTATTGAAGTTTAGGTGTCATTTTAAATCTTTTATTTTGACACCATAATTACCATAGTTTAACATTAACCACTCTAACAAATTTTACACTTTTTAATTTTAGTATTTTTAATTTTAAAAATTCCATGTGTCAAATAAATGAATCATTAATTATGGGGTATAACTTTTCAAATAAATTATATTTTATTTATAATTTTTATGATTTTATATTGATTTAAAAATATTATTTAAGCATTAAATAAAATATCATTTAATATTAATGAAAATTAAAACAGTCGAAATTATTGACTTCGACATAATAGTGGAATTAAAATATAAAATATATCAATAAACTTATAAGTTATAATAGTTAAATAAATTCCAGGGATTCCAAAATTCGTCCAAAACATATTACTTTTCATTTTATCAAAATATTGTATTTTCCTTTCCAACTGTTTTCATATGCATTTTTTCATCTTTGTGAATGCATTAAACGTAATTATAGAATCTAAAAAAATTATATAAAATTTATTATAGAAATTACAGTTTTTGACAAAATTGTATCATCTAGATTCATTAATATTTATTTTTTCTATATCCAAATTATAAAAATATACTAAATGAGAAAGGGTGACATATAGTAATTACACTTTACATAAAATAATATAAATATTACAATCACAACAATTTGAATGAAACCTCACATATATTTTATGGTTGATGACAATTGATAAAAAAAATACATAAAATGATTTTAATTACTGTGTTTTATGTATTTTTAAGCCTAATCAAATAGTTTTAACATTCATTAACTCATTTATTTCTATATTGTAGTGATATATTTTTAACATGATTGTTGTTCATTATTACTGAAAATAAAAAAAAGCTAATTAGATATTTTGAAAATTATTATTCCCTAATATAGAAATAATTGTATATGATTTATATTATATATGTGGTAAAAATTCATCTATATATAAATGTGTGATCTCTATAAAATAGGTTTTAGAAAAAAACCATTTAAAAATTTAATAATATAATTACAATTTAAATTACTATGTTGATTAAAATTGAAATTATTATATTATTTTTCATAAAATGAAAATTTTTTATTCTTCAATAAATCCAAAATCCACATTGAAATTATACAATAAGTCTTTTTTTAAAAATAAAATAATATTATTTTTTGAAATTCAAAATTTTTAACTATTCATCCATAAATCATCCATTAATGAAAAATCCCAAACAATTATCATAATTTTATATTGAAAATTTAATTAAAATATTATTATTATTTTACGAAATTAAATTTAAAATTTTAGTATCAGTTAATCATGATATCGACACACATAACTCAACAAAACCCATTTTCGAACAAATTTGTTTGGATGTGTAAGATGAGTTTTTATTCATTCATTATATATTAACCACCATTATATGAATTTAACATTAATTATTAAATATTTTAATTATAAATATTATTTAAACAGTCATTAATAAGGATTATGTTTATTTATTTTTATAATTTTTTTTTCATATAAAACCATTTATAAAATATCTTTATTAAAAAAATTATATTATTTTAAATTATTTTGTTATTTACCAATCTTTAATATATGAATTTTTATAGTAATTATATCCTATGTAAGTTTTATATATAATTATTTGTATTCATACTGTCGAAACTAATGACTTGTTTGTAATAGTAACAACCAATGATTTTATATGTATTTCATTTTAAGTAAACTTGAAGTTTTTGATAGCTAAGATAACATGAACTATAAAGTTTCATGATAAAAAAACTATATAATGGACATGATATTTTTTAAAATTTATTTTATAACATTGACATAAAATTTTAATATGTGTATGGTAATACACAAATTTTGAGAAATAGTAATAATTGTTTTAGATAATTCAAAAATAATTATTGTATCATGATAAAAAATACACAATTTTCTGTAAAGTCATTATAGGCTACAAAAATATTTATACATCACAAACTTTTTTAATTAAATAATTTTCATAAAAATTATATTTATTATTTATAAATTTTATAAATTTTATTTTATGAAATAAAAAACAATTTTTATATGTGAATATCAACATGATCTTATAAATAATAATTTAAATTTTTTATTAAGAGTTATTATCCTATGTATAGATAAAAATACTATCATTTATTATAATTAAATAATTAAATTATTTTTTAATTTCATATTATAGTTTTAGAAATTTTTTCAAATAGATATTATATAATTATTAACATAGTTATTATCACAAAACATTGTTTTTTATAAGTTATTTTTACGGATTATAACCCAATATTCTTAGAATGTTTTTTATATGTGAAATGTGTGTAATCATAATTAATTAATTAATTACTATATGTTAAGTACTATGAAAAATTAAATAGTTTAAATTTTCAAAAAAAAAAATTACCTTCATTTGTTGGTTTTTACTAGGAATGAAATAACAATATATAATATTTTATCAATAAATTTTTTTTATAAAAAAAGTTTTTTGTCAAGTTATTTATATTTATTTTAAAATAATTTTTTCAATTTAGAAATTGATTTTAAAAATAATTATTATATATTATTTATATTAATATCCAAAAAATTAAATGAGTCTATTTTCAATTTTCATCACAATAAACAGTAAAAACATTAATGTTTTCTTACAAAAGTTAATGTTAAAACGAGGTACTAGGGGGTGGGTAAACTAAGAGATGAGGATTATGTTTACAAGTAAACAAGTATAATTAATTTTTGATGAAAATATCTACATCATATACTATCTTAAACTAAAATAAATGTCTACATAGTTTCGTTATTCTTGAGAATGATTTTAATTATCTTCCAATGTTTTATGTAATGAAAAGTTTTTCCTCAAACTACCCTATAAAAGGCCACATGTACTCATCCTATACTCAAAAATTTTAAAATATATAGATCAATATAAATCAATAATAATACCTTATTATATTCCTTAACTTCATCCTACATACAATGGTATTATCTTAAAATAAATCTTTCAATGCATAAGATATAATAAAAATGATGTCTCTCAATGAATATATATAAATATTAACCACGATATTTTGGTATTATTTCTTTTTAAACCTCATATAAATTAGTTGTATAAAAAATATAATTATAAATCCAATACCATAAATATAATGAGTTTTTATTATGATGAAATAATAGCACTTTTTAATTATATTTTCATTAAATGAGTAATTAATGTTTTGATCAAGTGTATATGTGGACTACCACCCCCACATATGATATGAATCATTTTACATCACCATCATACATCATTAATTATAACGGTTGAGTTAATATATATATATATATATATATATATATGATATATATGATATATTTATGACTCAATAATTATCATATATTATTTATATTTCAATAAAATTTATATAGGAAAATGAAAACAATGTTCTTGTGTGTGTATGAACTACGATCAACATGAATAGTGTAATTCATTGTTATATCAAAATATTTTATATATGGTTTTAAATTTAAATATAATAAATATATATTGAATTTATAAAATGATTATAATTCATGATATGATGTAACAATGATCAATGTACAACTAACTGATCTTCATAGTTTAAACATTCATAAAAAATGAATATATTAAAACTTAGGAACAACAATTTTTATTAAGAATTATAAATATATATCGATTAAATTTAATTATTAGATAATATATGGTGTTATATGTATGAATATGGTTCTATTGGGGAGGTATAATATATTCTATCTAATTATACAAGTAGTTAAAATGATTATAATGATATTCAATTCTAATGTAATGGAATTAAGTTGCAAACTGATTTATATGGATATTGTCAATGATTAAAATATACAATGATAAAATTGTTTGATATATATCTAAATAATATGTTGAATCATATTCTTCAATATAATCTTTGGAAAATAAATATTTTGATTAATTTTTCATTTAATTATGTACTCAAGAGATTGACAGAATTTAATTAATAAAAAATCAATTAATTTCTTTCTTCGATCAGGAATATTTTTCATTTGTATATATTTCCATTACAAAATTTTTAATATTTTTTTATTAATAAATAATTATTTATTAATTAAATATATAAATATTATTAAACTTTATTGAAAAATATTTAAAATATTTTCAATTTTTTAGAGTTAGGTACATTTTTTCAGAGGTGTGAATAACATATCAGTTTTAATGTATAAAGACATAATAGATATTCACAAAAATATATATACTCTTTCAATTGATGCTCCCTGTTTGAAATTGTTTATTTTCAACTAAAATACATTCCTTCATTTTTTTTAAATTATTATTTTTGAAATATATTATTTAAAAATTGAAAGGGTATTTTTCTAAAAAACAATTTCACGGAACTTTTAAACATATAATCATCTATGATAACATCAATGGATGTTACCCATTATCCATTGAATAAATGATATAATGGTATTATCATTATTTTTATCTACATGGATTATAATAATGATTTTGAAATACTTATGAAACCATTTAATTTTTCGATGGGATTTTCTATGATTAAATGATAAATTATAAATGATCATGTTGAATACATTTTAATGGATAATGATTAGGTTATGGGTGAGTTGGTTATAGAAATTGAATGAATTTGGGAAATATTATCATTTTACAGGATCAATGGATATTTGAGAGGATATACCAATCCGAAGAGTGGGTATGAAATTTTTTATCCAAATCTAAAATAATGGTATATTGGACATTATGCCAAGCCCGATATCGGTGGATCAGTAGTTATATCAAACTAATTATATGATGATTGTCTTGGTTGTTAAAACATACATTATATATTACTGGATTATGATTATGACACAATATATTCCACTATTCATGGAAATTTTCTTATTTTAATATTATTATTAAATAGATAATGTTGTCTTATTATTTTATGATTCATATCTTATACAAATTCATGCTTCATTCCTTGACTCATGAATATGATCTTGTAATTTTTTGGTCTGATTATAAAATTTTAAAATCATTTTTTCATATGATTATACTCATGATATGATAAAAAATTATTTTTGATTGAAATATCCATTATTTACCAATTTTGAACTTATGACATCACCATCTGTTGTATTTTTAATTCCCCATGATATGATGATAGGTTTTTGGAATGATATGTCTACTAAAAGATAAAGTTGTTGAGAACATAGTAGGAGATGATGTATAACCATTATATAACAATTTTTTTATCCAATTTTCAAAATACAAAAAAATTATTGTTGTGGTGATGATTATAATGGAATGAAATGAATATTCATATAATATAATGAAATATTTATTTCTGAATTGTTTTGGTCACGTTAGTTTGTATGGTAGCATGTTTTAGTTATTTTTGGATAGCAATAAGGGGAAGAATAACAAGAAATATTGGGATAGAACTATGTTTTGGGGAATATAAAATGTTATAGAAAATAAAATATTATCAATTTCCATGAAACTAAATCAATATCAATATATTGGTATGTGGATTTGGTTATAGAAAAGATTCACCTAAGGGTAATAATCACAAATGTATAATCATTGGAATTATCTTGATGGTGACTGATACAAGATGATTGGGCCATAGAATGCACACCTTTGAAGAAACACCTAATGAATATTCATGGATTATATCACATATTCTATTTAAGAAATTATAAAGTATTATAATAACTAATATCATATGATTACCTAGTTTATACATATGGTTTCATGGGTTTGAAATAAGGTTCCTTATTTAGACACCATATAACATATTTTCCTGGATTATAGGGTTTCACATAAATATTATTGTTTCCTGGACTATTATTTTTTATTTTATTCCTTGTATATAACTTGAAAGATTAATTTGGTAGTTAAATGTGATAGATAATCCAATAATTTACTTTATCATAATGAATTATTTTCCAAAAAGAAAAAAAATTCATTTCATCGCATATGTATCATTCTCATCTTATGAATCTGACAGAGAATCCAAATTATAAAATAAGTAAAAAAATTCTCTTGAAAACTTCAAGGGAAAAAATATAACATCTTTTAGGGGTTATTTTAATCTATTAAATATTGTGTAATAGATCAGTACCACTAATAATATATTTTCTATTATCAAATGATAAATGTTGGAAACTTTTATTTTATTTGTTAGTTTTTTGTAAGGGGAAGAAAATATATGGTGGAATAATTACATGAAAAAGAATAAATAGATTGACATTTTCTCTATTCAGTTGGATTAGTTTTGATGGTCTTTTTTAAATGAGTTCATTCATTTCATAATTCATATAAAAAGAGCGAATGAATTAAATGACCTAAATTAGAGGGACAAGGAATCCATCATTACCCATGAGGATAACAATTCACGAGATATGAGTTAGAGTTATGGTATTATGATTGAACCATAATTTAATCATGAGAAATTATTTTGTGGCTTAATAAATTATCTATGAAAGGATTTTTTCTATAATAGTAATAGGTTATTAAGAAAGGACCAATTATTGTGAACTCAATGTAGAAATGTAGATTGGTGTTACACATCAATATCATAGTTTTTGAAAGGAAATAAATATATAATTAAAAGGAAATTCAAATAATAATAACTACATTCAGAAGATGATGAGCCTTCTTATATGCTACAAGTGTTGATATTACAATTGAGGAAATTATCATAATGGGAAAAGTAAATGAAATATGTTTTTAATGTATGTTAACATGAATACTAAATTATAACGTGATTAGAATATTTCACTATATAATTGGGATGGGTATAAATCCCTGAAAAAAACCATGCACACTCTAGTGTTTCAAATTCAATGATAATGAAAACTGAACTAACTTGTGCAAAAATAAGAGTTATATTGATAATGATCCATAAAAACAACAGATTCATCCTAGAGAAAATTGGGAACGATCTGTGATAACTATTTATTATATAGGATATGATAAATAATTATTTACCAGAACAACAGACAATCACTCTCAAATAATTAATGTTTTTTGTTTATTCTAGATTTATGCAATCTATATTTCTGATGAATTTTATAAAGGTTGTAAGATAACACCTCACCCAACAGATGTAATACTTATAGTGAAAACTAATTTTTGAATAATTATCAGATATCAAATCCATTATTCTTTTAAAATTTATGTCAATGGTAATTTTATTGTTGAATAAATTGTTATTCTCCATCTGTTTAAATATCATGTTATATTTAGAATGGATATGAATTCACAATATATTGACCATATCTATTATAGAGCATGAGAATTGAAATTTTATATAATGAACTAACCTATGATTACCCATCAGAAAAAATATATATATATATAAATTGAATTAAAATAATAATTATTATATTATACTTGACTCAAATCATATAGTGGCATTTATCACAAATGATTATGGAGAAACTCGATATTAAATATATTCATATTTTTTAGGGGTTTGTTGAATTCATTCAAAAATGATTTCATATTCATGATGTGATTTGTTATTTTGTTTTTCAATTGAACTCATACATGTTTCTACACGTATTTCAATGTCAATATATAGAATGTGCCTAATTGAGTGGCATATATATATATGAATAAGCTACAAAATAATTTTAATTAGGGAATAATTCATGAATATGTGGCACCATGGGTGGACCTATTTATTTTATTAAGAATAAATAAATATAAATCTGAATCATCAATGATTATAATGAATATATTATGATCATATTAAATAAATAATTTTCACATCCCAATATTGATGATTTTTTCTATAAATTTCAATGATCTAAATATTTTTTTACTATTGAAAAATAAAATATTTATATAATCAATTGAGGGTCAAATGTAAAGACATAAAAAATATATCCTTCCATATAAGGTGTAGAAACTTTTATTTTAATGTGATTATTGTAACAACCCAGGTAAATAATGAATATGACATTTCATATTTATCCATATTTGTGAATAAAATATTTAAATGTCTTTAAAGGGGACGTTATGCTCGATGGCGTACCCAACACGCAACAACGAGTTTCTTGGGAATCTTACTTTGCACTCTAATAATAAAATAATATTATTTTAAATGGTAGTTAACATGTAGTCGTTGTAATGGCGGTAATGGATATAAATAACTAAAATATGATTATATATGTTTTTAAATGTTTTTACATTATCCAATAAAAGATAAAGGCTTAAAATACAGAAAGAATTCAATTTTAGGCGTATATGCCCCAGTTTTCACTAAAGGTTCAATTATCGCCTTTTATTGGAGAACTGTCATTAAATATAGTTTTGATCACTCTTATACATTCTTTTGGACCAAATAAAACTCTTACTAAGAATCGGGACATCAAAATTTACTTTGTGTAAATTTTTGGTATCTTTCCGATAAAGTTCATTTTTTTTAATGAATAGTGTAAATGTTGTGTTTTAATTCAAAACCTCTTTTTAATCTAATTTATTTATATGATTAGATTATATTTTTAATTGGTTTTAAAGTGAAATTAGAAAATATTTTTACCATTAAATCCAATAGTGGTCGTTGGAATTAATTTCACTTTGAAATCAGACTTAAACTAGCGTCAATCTTTTGATACTTATTGTTTTATAAAAACACGCTATTTGCTCTGACAACGGGAATTAATTAATAAATTAAAAAATGTTACTAATATGTTTTTAATTTTTTAAAACAGACTTTATTTTTGAATTCGGAATATCAAATATAGCTTAGGGTAAATTTTTGGGATTTTTCTGAAAAACTTCAATTTTTGATGAATAGTGAAACCACTAAGTGTTAATCAAGTAAACTGATTTTTCAGTTAAATGAAAGTTTACCACTAATGTGTATTGAATTTTGAAAATCCGACATACCTGGTTGTCATTAAGAAGTAAAATGTGGTTCAATGGGATAAAAAATAATTTTTTTGGTGAATAGTAACTTATTAAGTTTTTAATCACGATTAGTGGTAATTAGGGTAGTTTAAGGTATAAATAATGCTTTAATAAAATAAAATGACCTAGACACATGTCCCAACCTTATTGGTTGTGTCATGGCCGACCAAGACAAGCCATGGATCAACTTGGGGACCCCATGGAGCCACTTTAGTTGGAAAATGACAATAATATATTTTTATTTAAAGGAAAAGTAAAATTGACACAAACATGATATGTTTTACTAAAACAATATTTAAGTGGGGTTACACAAGTCCAAATTTTGATTATAAATAGTCATTGGAAAGCTAAAACGATTTCCTACAACATAGTAATTTTTTCATAATTTTTAGACATTAAATAAATTAAATTATTTATTGCATCATTATGATGAAGTGATGACATCATTATTTAACGATTAAAATAAAATGGAAAGATAATGTAACATCTATGAACTACACATGTCCAAAACTTATTGGATGAGTGGATTTCGAAGACTTATCACCTTATCCACGAGTTATATCAATGTGGGACCTTTTGAAACCGAAACACATTTTCAAATAATGTAATATTTCTTTACTTTCCAAAAGTGCCCCTCCTCTCCTCTTATAAAAGGCCCCCACCTCTACCTCATTTAACACACTCCTCAAGCCTTTGGCTCGGCCAACCCCTGCCCATTTACTCTCTCCACATCCCTCTCCACATCCTAGAGGATTCCCTTTGGGCAGAATTCTTTCAAAGGAAGCCTTTAGGCTCAAATCAAAAGGAGTTACACTTTTAAAGGTAAATCATTCTCTCATTTTCATTTGTTTTATTTTGCTTCTCCAACCCCATAAACTCTTTTTATTTACTTCTTTTGTAACAACACCAGTATCTTCAATATACTAGGATGTTGTTATAATATTTATTCGAGCTACACTCTCACACAACCACATCAAATGGTTAGAGAACATACGGTTTCCGTGGATGGTGAAATTCTGCCTCCCGAAACGATGATTGTTCAATACTCATTTAACACCTTCAAAGGTGGCCATTATGATGTCACTATTTTTATATATGATATATAATATGTTTATGTTTTCCTTATGCTTCTGTATTTTTCATTTTTGTCTTACCTTTATGGCTTCCATTATGGGTATACGCGATATCTTCATTTAAGGGAGTGCGGACTACCGCCCCCTCAAAGTGATTTGATTCGTTAAATACCATATGTGGGATGTATAAAGGATGGAAATATGATATTATATATGACATTATACTGGAATTATAATATACCTTTATATAATTATTATTCCATTCTATAAAATACGTAATAAAAATGAAAGTAGCGTTCATGCGTACGTACGGCTTACCGTCTCCATGAACGGTGCATTTCATTTCTTACCTCTAAATGATTATGTAATGTTATAAATGCATGCATGTACTGGATATATATGACATATATGATATCTACATCATGAATACAATTCTGGAAATAATAAACATTTGGCCACACGAACAACATGTAATTGTAAGAAGTCCACTTTCGACTTAAGAACCAAATATCGGCAAAACTAATATTATTAACTTAAATGATTACATAATGTTTATGACATGGAAATAAGTGGTATAAAAGTAATAATGAACTTGAAAAATGTTCTTAAGGAATAATAAATTAACTCAAGTTTATTATTCAGGAGATTAAAGAACGATCGAGTCAAGTCGGACCCGAGGTAAGGGATCCTACAACTCTCTTTCTTTTTAAGTACACTCTTTTATGTCATTTATTTTAAGCTCATCTTTCTTATGATTGGGATTTTATTTTATATTAAATTTACTGTAATTTTTATGTTCATGTGATGAGAGACCCTATTCTCTCTCATCAATCCATTTTGGAAGTTTTGAGTGGCGCCGTAGGCTGCCGAACTTTCGTAAGAGATCTAACCTCTCTCTTTCTTTTTAAGTACTCTCCTTTATGTCACTTCTTTTAAACTCCTCCTTGCAATGTTGGGGGATTTCCTTTTATATTCCACATGCTGTAAATTCTATTGTAATATGATGGGATACTCTATTTGATCTCATCAATCCATATTCGGAAGTTTTATGTGGCGCCGTTAGGCTGCCGAGTTTTCGTAAGGGATTTTTCATCTCACTTTTATTCCCGTGAGATTTATGCTACATTTGCCACAAATTCCATTGAGTGGTGTATGAACTTCCCATTATTCTACTCTTTGTGTAATATACTTTCGTTTATGAGTATTTACATCAATGATCTATTGTCCTTCTTTCATGGGGTGTATGTTTTGAAAGATACCCAAGTCGGTAAGGGAACCTTTCACCCTCCTCTTTTTTTAAAAGACTTATTTTATTGGGTCTTTTAATTTACATATTTTTATGTTGGGATATGTTGTAATACATCCTTATTGATGTAAATTTTATGTCCAAGTGATGAGATACACTCTTTATCTCTCATCAACTCATTTTGATGTGATGCCGTTAGGCTGTTAAGGGAACTTTTTAACCCAATTTCGATTTCTTTGGGTTCAACTTGTAGTCATTGAATATGTCATCCATTGAATATGTGTGAATGACCTTTTATTGTTTTACACTTAATATCCACTTATATTGGGTGTATATATATTTGTCACACCTATTTTTGAGATTTATTTGTCCTTAATTTAAGGATACCTTCTTTATAAGGGATTTCATCACATTTGACATTTCTATTGAGGGTTCATTGTTGTTATGCACCAATTCACTATTATATGGTGTATATACTGTCCTTTGGAGTATTATATCATGAATCCTTTTATTCTAATGATATTATAAAGTTCTGACTAAATGTTATTCCTCAGTTATTGTATTCAAGTGTCTCTAATTTTGGTAAAACCCCTTTAACCAAAATATCATTTTAAATGTTTTAATTATTTGTTCTTATTAATATCCATGTTTTCAAAATGGTTTTAAGGATTTATTTATATGGATATTAATGGTTTAAAATGTTAAAAGATTCAAGGTGGTATGAGACACTTTGATTCAAAAAATCTCTTTATTAAATGTCATAAATGGTTTGGAAATGGTTTCTTTTTGAATGGATTTATTATTTCGATATCCTAAAATGTTATATTGTGATTGAAATGTGGAAATGTCATGTTTCCTTTATTCATATTTATGTGATACGATTATGTTATGGTTCTTGGGCATTGTTATTAAGAACGGGTGGTTCCGTGATAAACTAAGGGCGGGTGAGCCCGATATAGCTCTCCAATGCATTGGGTAACGCGAAGGAGTGAAACGTTAAGGTTTCTCCAAAGAGATTTTAGGGAATATACTGTGATGGGTATTCCAAACGTAACCAAGAGGGTTACTCCCTACGTAAGAATGTTATGAATGCCTCAAGTTACCCTTATGTCTTATGATTTCTATGATTTATTCATGATTTGATACGCCTATGTTTTATGGGTAAAGTATGATTTCATTCTTTTGTATATATGAACTCGTGTTTCCTTTACATATTTTTATAACCCTTACTGAGCTTTTTATGCTCATCCCAAGTTTTTGAAATGCTTTTCACATGTCAAGGGAAAGGTACATGATGTGACGATAGTGTCAAGGATGTGTCAAGAAAGAATCCGTGTTTTTTTAAATAGGTTTCCATTGATGGGAAGAATGAATATTGTCTTTTATGTAACCACTTTGTTTAAATGTAGAATGTAATGCAAGTTTCATGATCTAATTCTCTAAAACTCTAAACCTGAAAATATCCTCAATGTGTAATCTTGTAATAAATCAAGATTAAGTAAAGTTTAAGGCTGGGGCCTTATAATTATATTAGGTATTACTAATTCATACTCTATATTCATAGATATAATGTATTTATTCGTCATTAAATACCTTGATAAGTTTGTGATAGTATTGTTGGAAGATATTCTTGTATATTACATGAATAAATAATTGTTGGAAGATCACTTATGGAGTGTAATAAATTCACTAAGGATGAACATGGAGTATGAATATTTTTTCGAGAATACATAAGGGTTATATAATGTTTAATTTAGTATTCATATAATCGGATATGTGGGTATATTGATGAATCCATCAATGAAAAATGTTATTGACTGTTGGCCTAGATTGACTACTATAAATAAGATCTATAGTTTCCATGGTTTGTTTTTGATTTTATTGATGGTGTTAGAAACATTTATCACATTTATCAAATCATCCATCTTTGTTATTTTAGAAGAGAATCAGGTTCATATTTGTTGATAAATGTGAAACAATTTCAAGGAGTTAAAAAACATTTGGAAATTCACCTATATGGACAGAAACCTATATTGTTGAATGGTTAATAAAAAATAATTATTATTTAATTATGCGGTTGGGATATGAAGTTATATATAATTATATGATTATAGCATATGCCTCTCATAAATTAATGTTTAATGTGTTGAATTATGTAACCCATTAGTTTTAGTCAGAAGTTTTAATCATTATATTTAATATATGAAGGCATTATATTTATGGTAAAAAGAAAAAAATATTTACTTTTCATAAAATTTTAAATAATATATTATCCCATGAAGAGTTTAACATGATGCAAAAACTATGTTTGGAGTTTATTAATGATTTTGAATTTTTAAAATATTACATCCCTAGAAATTTAAGAAAAGAGTATGATGCATTGAGTCAGATGGATCCTGAAAATTTATGTACAACCAGGATCATAGAAGAGAAAATAGTTATGAATTTTTATATATTCAAACTATAGAATCTGGTATAAAGGGTTGATTTTTTTTCATTAATTAGTTTTCATCCAATAATTAATTTGAGTATTCATGATGCATAAAATTATTATTTATTTGTAAAACAGAATGTATGAAATGTTCTATATATAAATAAAGATTTTGATTGAATGAAATGTTTTATATATAGAGTATGTGTACCACAAATAAAAAACATGAAGAAGGAACTGTTGTAGGAATATATATTCTCATCATTATTTATTCATCATGGAAGAATGTTGTTTTATAGAGATGTAGAATTGTATTTTTGGTGTGATAATATGAACATATATATTGAATAGTAATCATATATTTTTTTTAATATCAATGAGTTATGACATGGAGATAGATGATTAAGGGTACAATAAAACTATTACCCAGTACACAATTAAAATTTTAAAACATCACCCTATATGTCATCATCTAACACCACAAAAAATCTAATGGGAATAATCTATTTTTTGAAGTGATTGATGTTATGATGAAATATTATTTCATTAATATCATAGTGGATTTACATATTTATAATTTTCAATGATATTAATTAAGAAATTGGTATGATTTTATGGATTAAGATATTCTATTTTATCTGATCAATATATTTGATTCAACTCAATGTTTTTGTGAAATATTCTATAGTGTCTACAGAATGAGTTGTGTTTTAGTACTACCAATCGTACTATAATAGTATATCATTATAATATAACCATTAAATCTCAAAAGTGAATTAAAATTTAATATTCTCTATATTTTAATGGTTATTAAAAAAAATATTCATCTTCTTCAATTCCATTTTATCAATTTCTTTCAATAGAGAATTTAAATGGATACTTATAAATCCTTATATATGAGGAAGTGAATAAATAAAATACTTTAAGATAATTATAGAGAAAAAATCTCCGAAGACTTGATATAACTAAGGAAATATTATAAACTATTGGATCCATTCAGTAGTACATAAAGGAATTTTAGAATCAATAAATGTGTGATACTATATTTCTTTGGATAAATTGAGAATTTGAATATAGAGAGATGAGATTTCTATGAATTTATCCATAGAATAAGGATACAATATTTATAATGAAATAAATTATTATACCTTATTATGATTTTCCCTTTTATATTCTTCAATGAGTCGGACTGTAGAAAATCATATGGTCATTCCACATAATAACTTTCATGTTCATGATATTCTATATATATCTCTCCAAAGAAAGTATATAAATTATACATAAAATATAGTAAAAATAAAGTATGTGGCACTCGATAATGACCATTTCTATGAGGAATAAATTTTAGAAATACTATATAATAGAGATAACATTTTATATAATACGAGTACTCACCTGGTTCAGGTTATCATAAGGAATCTATAATTTGAGTAAGTTATACGAAAATATGATGATGCGATGGTATAGAGATATCCTAATTGGTATACATGAGATTGATATAATTTATTATGAGGTTTTAAGTTTTAATGGTTTATAAAATAACACTTATATTAATTCCTATTGAATCAAAATTAAATTATTTTATAGATTTCTAAATCCACAACACCGATCCATATGAAAATTGTAATATATAATAAAAATAATAATATTTAAATGATACAATTATATCCTATAAATAAAATTGAATGGTATTAATAAGAATAAACAAATTATAATAATTATATACAAATATTTAATATAATTACAATATATTGATTTATTAATATAATATTTAGACATTATTATATATAAAATATGTTTCCATTGAAAAATATTTGATCACGAAAAATGGATTTTATATAAAATGTGTGTTCATGTAAAAATTAATTTATATGACTGTTATAAATATTTTTAGATTTAATGAATATCATTTTTGTATTAAACATTTCAATATTACGGTTGGTGAAAGTTTAGGATATTTCTAGTAGAATTATTTTTTAGTGAAAACCCTCATCATAAATTATTTATTAGGATATGACATTTAAATTTTAATCTTTTTTATTCCATATGTATTGCTTCCCTTGCTTAAAAATGTACACCTCTTCTCCTCTCTTATTCTAAAATTTTGATCCCTTATACTTAGCCAATACATTACCTAATCCAATCTAATAATACATACATTATACATAGAGCCTTTTGTTATCCTAAGACAATTATTTCAATAATTTTGGTGTAATCTAGAGGATATATCTCAATTATGATATATAAATACAAACTATGAAATTTCAATTTTATATCAAACACATTCTTTAATCATGTTGTATTGAAGATTATATGAATAATATAATATTATTAATATACAATCATTTTATGGGATGTTGTAAAAACATTTTTCCACCTCCTGTGAATCAAATCATAAATAAACATTTTGATTGTGTGTACATGTGGACTACCACATATAAAGAGTGATATGATTATTTTTTGTCACATACTAAAATGGGTATTTGTAATGATAGAAATAAAAATTATATCTAATTTTTATGATATATTTATATTTATGTGATTATAACACCTTATTTTTCATTCATTCATTGATTTAATTATAAAATGATAACATTGTCCTTACATACATACGGACTACCGTCTCAAATAATTCTGTAATAAAATTTTCATCCCAACTGTTTATGTATGGGCCAAATATATATAAATATATTTTAGCTTTATATCTTGATTTAATTTCTTAGTACTAAGTGACCAAGACTACTATAATCAGACAAAAAAATAATGAGTCGATACAGTAAGGAACAATGATAAGGTTAACACTCTCAAATAAATAATTTAATAAATAATTATTAATAAATTGGTGGTTAAATGTTACGAGTGGGATATATATGGTATTAAATTTATGGATATTGTTTTTAATATAATAATAAAAATGATTTATTTGTTGTACATTATTTCATAGAACCTACGAAGAATGTTGGACATGAGGTAAGGGTTTTAACTTAAAATCCTAATTTTAACATGATTTTTGATCAATTTGAAGATTATGAAACTATATGATCAATGTCCCAAAAAAAAGATAAAATTTATTATCCTCTATTTATTTTTTTATTATACATTTGTCCAATTTAATTTTATCTCTTTAATCATTTAGGATATAGAAATTTCTTTTTATGGAAATTTGACATTATTTCTTCCTTCAGGAGGGAACATTTTTCATCCATGTACATGTTTTCTATAAAATGTTTTCAAGATGGATTGCAATATTTACAAATTATTATTTAAAAAATTCACACATGTTTTAATTACTGTAAAAAATTATCAATAAGGATTTATTATTATTTTTTGAATGTGATAGTTTTTAAAAAATATGTGAACTGAATCATTGATTTAATGAATTGTAATAGAATGTATTTTCCTGCAATCATGAAAACACTTTAGTTTAAATATTTAATTAAATAATTACATGGTTATTTTCATGGGGAAATTATTACATGAAATTTATTGAAAAAATTTATTTGAAATATGTCATTAAAAATTAAATGTGTGTTTTTATAATGAAATATTAGAGTGATATTTTAATAGTAATTTAATATATGAAAATAAACATTTGTGTTACACATGATTCTATAGTTATATGGTACAATTATTAAATCATCATTACCTCTATAGATTATTTTTGATTATGAGGTTAAAATATAATTGAATCCTATTTTCAATTCCAGGGGTTAATATATAATTAAATTATTTGTGTTTTATTGATCTTGTAGCATTTATACTAATAAAATATGATTATGTGAAGGGTGGATCTATTATATGACTACATTTAAATGAGTATATATTACTATTTTATAATATCCACAATTAAATTGGTTTTTATTTCAATATGGGATGTTTTTATATTGGAGGTTATCACAAGATATACACAGGGTACCTGAAGGGTTATCTCAAGCCTGTAGCTTGTATGTGGGAGGTTATCCCAACCATTTCATGAGATGATTGTTTCGGGGTTGTATTAACACGATATTTTTATGATTATGAATATTATACACAATATTAAAATATTCTACGACAAGAAATAATTATAAATTTGTGCTATTATGCATCATGTTATTTGATTCCATAATGATTCATGTCTTATAAACTACCGATATTTATTCCATGACTCGTGATTATAATCAATAAATGGGTTTTTATGATATTAAAATATTAATATCATGTTATCAAACACATATTCACATAATATTCAAAAAATCAATTAATTTTTTACATGAACATTTATTATGCTCACTAAGAATATGAGATCAGACATTATTATTTTTCTCTATCTACTAGGTATATATATAGGTTTTATGTATGACTTGTTTAATAAGAGTTCTTGTTTTGAAGAACATGTATAAAAATGATTTCAATATTTTATATATATATTTTTTATGTATCCGTGTTTTCAAGTACAATATAACGTTATGAATATATTATTGATTATAATGATATTTAATTAATATTAATCTAATAAGATGTAATATTTTTCTATATAGAGTTTTAAATAGTAATATTTTTACAGTATATCACTGTTTATTTATACATACTGCTTCATGTGTTACATTCAATTAATAATTGCCTTAATTTAGGGATAATAAAATATTAAAATTCCAAGTTTTAATATTCTCCACCAATTATCAAAATTTCATCATTATAATTTTAATTTTAGTCCATCTTAATGTCTTATCATTACATAGTATTATACTCAGATATATATTTTATCAAGAACATTATTTTCTTTCACATGAATAATAAAATAATTAATTATTTACTTCTATTGGACTCATAAATTCTAATGAGTTTTTTGAAAACATACTGTCGTATATGTCTGTTACTTTTCTCATAAGTCTCGCTGTATTTTTATTCAGTATGTTGGAGTTTAAAATATTTTTTTACCATTGGGATATGAAAAATGATAAAAGATACTAAATTTTTTTTATCATATTTTATAATTCTAATTTATTCATTTGATGAGAATCATGAAGAATAATGAAGAATTTTACAAACATGGAGAACTATATTCAAACATTAACATATTATAATACCCAAAAAATATGAAAAGTTATTTCATTTATTCCAAAAAATAATAATTAAATAATAAAATGTATGGAACACATTAGGATAATAAAAAATATAAATAAATCATAATATGAATAATTACTAAAATAATCTCTAATTCCACTAAATATTATACAAATTTTAATATTTATCTTTACATAAAAAACTAACCACTAATCTCTTGAATATATTCTTGGGGAATTAGAAAACCAAATAATTAGATATAATTAATGAAATTTTATTTAAAGAAAAATTAAAAATAAATCCATAAAAAATTATTCATCATGATGTAATATTAAAATTTTATATTTGATTATCATATAGTCTATAAAATTTACTAACACATCTAATAAATAATGTAACTCACAATAATCCATAATAAATTTATATAAAATTATAAAAGTTAACACGATATTTATTTTTAAAATAAATTTTCATTGTAGCCAAAAAAAATTCTATTTATCTAAATCAAATAATTTTCACAATATAGTGAAATTCATTAAAAATAACTTTACTCAAATAGTCATGATATTCTTTTTTAATCCTATGTATATCAATAATATGAAACATAAGTTCCAAAAATACAAAAATAATTTTATCAAATTAAACATGATTAACATAAAATTGAAGATCATATAAACCATATGGCGTATCAATACATTAAAAAAATATTCCATAAAATTCAAAACATTGTTCCTAAAGTTTATTTTCCAGTAAACAAAAATATAAATCTAGTGGTTTTATTCTAATTAATATCTTCCAAAATATACTTAATCATTTTCAATTCTCATTAAACAATATAAATTGATATCTATGAATTTAAGCATATGATAAACTATAGAATTATTAAACCATGATGGTATATAATATTAATTGATTATTATCATTTGAATGTTCATAACATTTAATGTCATCTTAACCCTTTATATGATACCAAATATACAATGTGCTACTTAAATAACCCATAATTATATGCTATATAATAGGGGATGAAAAATTTCCCATCTAGGAGAAATTTTTATATAGTTTTAAACAATTCAGAAAAAATGTAACATTGAATTAAATATTATATATAGTGGAAAAAGACACTCAATTACTGATTAATTAAAAAAGTATACTTAAATTTATAAACATGATTAATTCAAAAAATATATTTCTTATTTTTTGAAGGTTATGTATAACATAAATGTGATCAATTCTTGAGTTCATATGCATCATTAATCCATGTTAAAATACTGAATAAATGTGATGAGAAAAAAACATATTTTGGTATATAAATAAAAATGAACTTGTTAATACATCAGATATTCAGGAAAACCAATTACGTTATTTTCATTTTCTTATAGTAAACATTGAGTTAAAAATAAACACATCCACTTGAGAAAATATTTTTACAAATAATTTTAGTAAAAAAATTGAAAAGTAAGAATAAGGGTAAACCCTATTTTTTAAGGGTTACTGAAGAAAATTCATAACATTTACAAAAAAATCCTTTAACCTATTATATACCATAAATATATTTTAACTAAATTTTCAATTTTATATGATATTAAATATACGTATTTCTATAAAAACCATTTTAACTATAAAACTAAATGTATATGAATATAATCATTTATTTAATCACATGAATAAATAATTTACATTATAATAAATAAATAAATTATAATTACTATCAAAATCAAACATTAATGGAAATGATCCAAGATATCATCAACATGTCGACACAGCCTCATGCCAACTCAATATTAATAATTAGGGAGAAATTTATCAATTATCAATGAATGTTTTTTCATGAGAACCATTGATGCATAATAGGGATATCTATATATAAGAATTACCTATCATATAGTATGTCCAATGTAAAAATTTATTGAATGAATAATAAATAAGAAAATATCATCATAAATATTTTTTTTGTATATATAAAATATAAAATTCCAATAATAATCCCTAGTTATAAAATATAATGTCTTGATAAAAATCCATCCATAAAAATAAGGTAAATAGTAATATTATATTATATTCCAATTAATATATCATAATTATCATGGTATTTTATTTTAGATGAAAATATTATTAAATGAACATTCATATATTTATCAGAAAATATTAGAAAAATATCCATTCATTATGATAAGTTTTTTAATAAAATTTTATATATTATTGGGAAAATTATCTTCAGTCGAAATAAAACTATGAAATATAAATGATTCATTTACATAGTGAATTGTAATGATAGTTTGACTTTTCATTTTTGTTGTATATTATTAACGATGTTATTTTTTTATTAGTTTTTTAAATACTAAAAATTCAATAATACATATAACATTTGATAAGATTCATTTTTATAATTGGTAATAAAAAGAAATATATATTTTAACATGAGGCTTATAAATATTTTTATAATATGTGAGAACTTTATGAAACATTTTATGATTATAGACATGGATCTGTTATATTTTGAAAAAAAAACATTAAAATAAGGTTTCAACGAAAGATCCTTTAGCTCATGTTTTTAATCATTTTTTTACATTATGTAACAACAACATAATTTTTTTTAATTTGATTAAAATAATTATCCATTGTTATTACCATATGATTATAATTTTATATCATTTTTTTCCATGAATTTGTTAGTTATAAAATCAGTTATTTTTAAGTAGGACATTTTTTGGATGTTCCATTCATAATCGCAAACAACATCAATATATTAACATTTGTAATAAGTTTTATGATTCCACCCCAATATTAATAATCATGACATAATTATATTATTTATATATTTAATAATATTTCTCAAAAAAATAATGTATGAAATGTAAAATGAACCAAAGAGCTTTGTGGAGGTTGTTGTCCAAATGTATCCACAAGTGATAATATCATTTTTAATGGATGTTTGGTTATATAGGTATGTGATAAACTATGTTTCAAAAAACATTATTATTTCCTTAAAATTATATAAATATTTATTAAATCCATCATAATATCTAGGATTGTGAGGGTATGTGGAAAAACTAAACACACCACATTAAAATATCTGTATTTTTGTGAGTATGCACAAGAAATGATTTCATATTCAATTAGATATAATAGAAGATTAAAAATGGTTCTCCAATCAAAATAAAAAATTATATATATATATATATATATTTTTAATATGTTAATTTTATTATATTATCATGGATATGTCATAATTGAATGATATAAAAGATAAAATAAAATGGTAAACCTCAGTTAAAATATTTACCTCATCTTTTGAAATCGCTAATTAGATTACACATTAAACCATCATAATATGTTATTATAGGAATAAAATAAAATATGAAAAGAAGAGAGATAATATAGGAATGTATTTTGGTAGATATTTTATAAAATAAATAACAAACATTGTGTGGGGGAATGTAGAGAAGAGGTTTCCTTTCACAACATAGGTGGGAAATGATCTTGTAAATACATGAAATATTAAAATATAAATTATTTCTAACTCATTTAAAATTGATCAAAAGTAACATATATTAAGACATAAGGAATAAAATATCTAATTAAATTCTACAAATAATCTTAAAAAAAATAATGTTACATTTTAACCCATATTTATGTTTAACTCAATCGTATACCTTATTTAACCATAACCATTTTAACAGTTCTTACAATATTTTAGTGTTTTGAATTTAATTTTAGCAACAAAAATTGTTATATAAATGTACCATTAATTATTTTAAAACCAATTGTTAACCCTCTAGTTGTTTTATATTCATGATTTTATAATGGTATTTGTATAATTTAAAATATAAAATATAGAATATCATGTAATCTTATTTTGAAGACTATGTAGAAAATTTAAATTTAATAACCTCATAAGAACTATAGTATTAAAATATAACATCATTAAAAAATACTTATACATTAAAATTATACAATATGTTCATGTAACTCTATAATTTGTCCAGAAAAATTTATTTTTAATGTTTTTCATACAATCTACTTTTCACCAATACTTGAGTAAATGTTGTCTTCACATTACATATGCACTCAAAATAGTTATAAAAGAAACAGAATATACAAGTTACATTACTATAGAAAATATAGTTAGAAATTCATAAATATTATCTTCTATAGTTAATATTATATCATTTTTATCTATATGTCTATCATGATATCAAAATTTGTTCGAGTGAATGAAAATTGTTATTTACTCTTTACATAATATTAAATAAAGGTACTACTCATATGAAAGTTAAATAAAGAACCTCTGTTCATCAATGTTTTCAAAAACATGGAGGAAATAATGTCATATAGTTTTATTAAAAATGTTTTTGAGACAATTTGAAGATTTATACATAAATTCAACCATTGATTAAATCATTTTACCCATCACGGTGGTGATAAATAGTTAAAATAATTTCTATCCATTATATATAAAAATAAAGCATACTATATCACATATTAATAATGTGATATTTAAATATATGGAATCTATTTTCTTTGATTTAAATTATATATTTGGTAACAATTTATTTTTAATAACATCTCTATGAAAAAATAAAAAATCAATTTAATAAAATAAAAATTTTAGGCATAAAATTAATTCATACCTGAAACAAGTATAATGATAAATCTCACCGAAAAAATTCAATTCAGATTAATAAAGTGAAACTAATGTGAATTTAAAATAAACCCAATAAAATGTTTCTTTGATATTACATTTATTAAAATTAATGATATTACAGTTTTTGAAAAATCAACATTTTTAATTATTCATAAAAAATATCTATTTAGAAATGTACAAGAAATTTTACATTAAATAAATTAAAAATATTAATTTAAAAATTTATGACATTTTTAGAGGATATAGTTTCTAAAATATATTATAATTAATAATGATATTCACACAAAAAAGTTAATATCTTTTTAGGAAATTCTATTAAAAGTATAAAATCAATAAATTCTCAATATTCATTTTGATAACAAAAATAATGTGATTGTTTATTTATTTTAATGAATCTTATTTTATATATTTCATTAAATATAAATTCTATAGTGATTATAACTATTAATTATGATAAAAATATTTTATAAATATAAAATAATTTCCAAAAATTATATCTTATAATATTATATAATATTATTTCAAATTTAAATCTTTTCTCTATTGACATAATTAGTAAAAATAAAAAAATAATCATATATACATTTTTTATTATATGATTATAAATTTATAAAATGAACAATAAAATAGCTGGGTTATAATGGTTGAATTTAATTGTTAATTATTCCATATAATATACTAGTTCATTTATTTTATTTTTTTCATTTAGTATATTATATCGATCTTTGCATTATTTTGGGAAGAATGGAATATTGAAATATTGGGACCATTGATGACCGAAGTTCACTATTTGTTCGCTAGTTTTATTTGATAACATGAAGTCCCATCTTTTGATATTAGAAAATATTAATTTCCTGCAAAACTATTTGAAGAAAACATTACATATTTCTAGAATTTATTTAAATTAAACATAAAAATTGTATAAAACTGAATATATTCCTCATTTATATTTCAATTCCATAAGAATTATTATTCATAAATTAATTGTTAGAAGTAAAAAAATCAATATTTTTTTCTTGTTTTTTTAGTATAATAGTTATTCAAAAAACATAGAATATCTCCACATTAAACAAAATTCAGAAGAATATTTTTAAATTAAAATTAGATATTATTATAAACTATTTTCTCTACAAAGTATTTCATATATATTCATTCACAGATTTCCTAATGCATATTTGATATCGTTACCTCCGTTATCAAATGTAGAAAACTGTGTAATAAATTGTTTCCACTTTGGGAAATCATGTAGATAAAATAATTTTCCATCATATATTCAGTAATATACATGTAATATTATGCTTTTGAATATTTATATTTTGAAATTAAATGTTTCAAATGATGATTTCATATAATATGATAAATTTCCTCCATAAGAGTGTTGCAACATTCCATAATATATGACCCAACTTTTATATCTCATTTAAATTGTATCATGATTCTCCATATTGGAGAAAATTTATAAGAATTTCAAATTCAATTTTATATAACACATCAATATTAAGTAATTCATTTATCTATATACACATCAATCCCAAGAAGCATTCTATATTTTTTCATTAAAATTTTAAAAATAGATAACAATTTCCTTCTAAGAACATGTATATCAAAATCTCAAGATATTATATAAAATAAATATCACTACATATATTCCTTGATTTCCTTTTATTCAATATCATTAATATTCATGAATATGTATATTTTCATAACATGCATACTATGGTTTTTTTAGTAATCAAAAAATGATCTCATTATTGGAATTTTCTAAATTTCTTCTAGTTCAATATATCAAATAATTTCTTTTATTTGATAAGAATTTTAATTATTTATATCTCGGTCATCATTAAATCGTTATTTATACTACATTCCTACATAACAAATATATGATCTATAAGATGGATTAAAACAATTCCAAATTAAATTCTCTTTTACTTTTATACATCTTAATGTTATCATTTTTTGACCCTTCAAGCATGGATACTTTTTTTAGAACATTATATTGGAAAAATTATAATAAATCATAAACCTCTTCCTCATATTCATTTCTTTTTGATCATCAATTATTATATCTATGATTCACAGTCAACAGTAAAAAGTATGAAATAAATAAAATTAGTTAGCAAAAAATGTAACTATAAATTAAAATTTACATTCATAATTCATAATATAGAATAATATGTTTCATAAAAACTAATTATAATTAATAATAAATAAAATTAAAATATATATTTGAAATAATAATAAAAATAAAAATATATTGATGATGTTTTATATATTAAATTAAGTATAAATAACATCATGTTTTTTATTTAATTAAAATAAATTATATATTCATATAACTTTATAAATATGTGGCACTATCATAGAAACATTATTTTTTTATATTTTCATCAAAATTGAAAATAATATATATATATATATATTATTGTAATGTATATTTAATTTTTAGAAAATATATTATATTTCTAAATAATGTAAAAAAGTATTAAATAATTGTGTATATATATACAAATATAGGCATTAGTAACATTGATATTAAATGAATTAATAATAATATTAGTTTTCATATCTCTAAAATAAATTCTTACTATATTTTAGGATTTTGGTATACTGATACAATGAAACATGCACATGAACATTGGGAGTATCATACCTAAGAACAACTTTTACATCCAAAGGGGTATAATAACTACAATATCCCCAAAGTGGAAATTAGAAATAATAATAATAATAGTAACACTAAATTATTATTAAAAATATTTATTAATAGTAAGATAAACTTACTAAATGTTAATATATATATATATATATTTAATTATGATAACATAAAATATTTGTATTAAAATATATTTCACAATATATATAAATATATATATTCATTCAAATGATATAATATAATATATTTGGGTGCTTGGGTCTTTTTTGTGTGTATGTATATATTTCTTGAACCAACCCATGCCACCCATGAACCTGGAACACGACCGAGCCCAAAAATAGTCTTGAATGGAATTCCCAATATCTATGGGTTGATGATATATTTTTAGGAATCAATAATACTATATTGGAATTTATTTCACTAAATAAAAGATAAAGTCGAAATCAATAACCACAATAATAACAAAAATTGGAATTAAATCATGTACTCTAAAATGATAAATAAACCATCATGGTATGTGAACAATATATATAATGATGTGGTATGATAAATTAACATAATAGAAATATGTTGCAATAAAGACATAAGAAACAAGTCCATATGAACCATGTTAGAAACACCACATGCGCCTCCCTCAAAATAGTATAAAGTTATATATGAACATATACATTATTCATGTGGCCAATGAACCTATAAAATATAGGCATGATCTAAAAAAACAATAGTTCTGCACCATTAACAAAAAACACAACGCTTTTTAAATAATTTATAACATACTTGTTGGAAAATAATGAAACAAAATTAGTTTTTTTTATTATATTTTATAAAATGATTTTTTTTAAAAACTGGAAATTTTTAGATATATGTGGGTCTTTGTAAATAAATAAAAAATTTATAATTTTTAAAAATTTTCTAAAAATTGATGGTATTAATTTTTAAGAAAAATATTGAATATAATATTAATATCATTTCAAGAAATAAAAATATCTACACCATGAGAAAATTTCATCATCATATGATCCTATGCACATAAGAAGAATATCTAATATAGAGACATCAAGGAAGTCAACGATGTAATGTCTACAAACCTAAAACAAATGAACACTAATCAATCTTCTCCACCATCTAGCCTTTCCCTACCAAAAATAATCATGGGGAAATATAATAGCGGAGGAACATTGTTCCCACTTATGTTCACTAGAATTATCATAATTTATAACTATTGTGAATGTATAACTAGAATTTACTCCAATGAAACAAGGGCTTTTCATGACATATAAATTTAGGTGATTATTTCAAATCTTAATGACACTATATTATCATAAAATTAAAATAATAATATATATCTATCACCCCATTGAACACCCACATATGACCATTACCTAATTCAATTATTACCAAATAAATTCCACTTATATCAAAATGGATTGTTTTTATAATAATTCAAAGCATAAAAATATATATAACATATAAATGGGAATGAAATAAGGGTGTTTAGTTGCAACAAACCATTAAATGACTTATCCAGGACATGAGATTATTATTTAATGAGAAAATCATTCAAAATTCCATTGGTAATGAAGATTTATAATCCATAATCTAATTAAATAAATATATCAATACCCAAAATCAATTATCTCAAAAGGTCCGGTCACATAATTTGTTTAAAAAAATTGCTTCATAATTTTTTAAATCAAAATCATAATAAATTTAAATATAAATCCGTCGAAGAGAAAACATATCATTTCAATTTAAAAAATAATGCAACAATAATTAAAATAGATGTTAATTCCAATTAAAATCAATAAATAATTTTACTTATTTGAAGAAAACTCACGGATGGATGAATCCATTGAAATATTTACATATATATAACTAGTTGTGTTAATGAATCCTTGTATATTAATAAAAAAATAGATTTACCAATTTTATATTAAATAGATATGCATATAACTGAAACCTTTATAAATTTGAGTCCTAAAAAACATTGATTTATTACACCATGAAATAGATTATACAACCATATATTACTATGAGGGATTTAAAACAACCATTAACCCAACCGATACTATATCTTTGAACTACCCATGATCTATTATTCAACCATTATGACTTCTATTGTAATGTCAGATAGATGAACAAGGGAGAAAACTAACCATGATCACACATTGAAGATCTATCACTAAGATAAGAGGAAACATAATGGTTCTCCCTAGACGAATAGATGGAAAATGACATGTTATGGGGTGTCATGGGTTTCAAATATGGAGGATATGTACCCCTAAATGGTTTAAACATGATCAGGGGAAATTGGTAAAACAAGAAAATTTAAATATGTTCTATAACTTTCACAGTGTGAGTTAATATTAATGGAGTGAAGGAACTTTTTTCTTAATTAAAAATGTATCAAAAATATCCTTGATAGTGTTAAATGGATTGCACAAAATTATATGACTAAATTATGATGTTATATATGGGATGATCATAAAAATTTTACATAGAGATTAACAACATTTCAAATGCTGAAAAACTATAGTTTGTATTTTTCAGCACTGCAGGCACCCTTTATCCTTCTAAAACTCCAATAAAATTTTACAATTTTTTCCAATAGATAAAAAAATAAATTAATATAATTATCAATGATTATATTTTCTAATTCTCACCAACATATAAATTGATATCCCAATAACGTATTAGGGATGGTGATTGAGTAGAATGATTTAAAAAACATTATAATGAGGGAAAAAATGAAACCCATAATACACATCTAGACGCAAACTAAAACCAAAACCATTGAAGATATAGGAATTTAACATTAAAATATTGAAAATGAATGTTATTGTAAATTAAAATAATTTAGAATCTAATTACAGTAGAAAAAACGATGAAGATATATTGAAAACGAAATATACCTAAATATTGGAACCCAAAACCGGGAAACTCATTGGAAATTAGATACAACCATATAATAATATTTTGAGAGGGTATCCATATAGATTATAAAATATCAAGGATTGTGAAATGAAAAAAAAATGGGGAATAAATTCAGGATCCACCAATACATATATTCAGAACCTTGAGAATGATATTGGTTCAACTCATTGATAAAAGAGACTCACTAATGGTAGTCTCCCAATCATATTAGAATTAATAAAAAGAATTTGTTATTAAAAAAATTAGAGAATTTATCAGGTAACCAATAAAGAAGTAAATTCCTAGATTATATAAAAAACATGAAATATACATAACTATATTTTCATCCATAGTTTGTAGATTATTTTTTAATAATCAAATCATTATAAAAAAACCATAAACCTCATTAAAATCCTAAAGAGTGAAAAAATATATTCCTTTGATAAAACTATATGTTATGTTAATAATAATATTACCACCTTAAGTAAAAAAACTGATATTGATAAAACAGTAGAAAAATATTTATTAATTATAAATACCACTGAATCAATCATTCCACAACATGATAAATATTGTATTTAAAAGTGTTACTGATGTTAACCTACTAACATGTTTCTAAAGCACAATATAATATAAAATTAAATAAAAAAATTCCTAAATGAAATCATATTTTTATAACCCTATAACATACCCAATATTCGCCACATGTAACCAATCCAAAATAATTGTCAAACACATAGACAACATCTAGATAATAGTAGAGTATCTCTGTCAATCGCACTAGTAAAATCATTCCCAATGTATCCAACATCCCATATGGGATAGTAAAGTGTGGAATTTAAAATTTAAACCTATTGAGGGATCAATATCTCAGGGACCCGATAACTATTTTAAATCTAATTCATTTATTCTATATGTTTCAAACCAATTTCAATAATATAATGAAAAGTAGTAGAAAAATTATTTGAGAATCCATGCATAAAGTATCTGTGTACAACCAAGATAGAATCCTTCAAGTGAAATGAACAATCTCAATCATTCACCACTAAAACCAAATAATTATCCCAAATAACCTATAAAAAGTAACTGTTTCCTAGAGGAAACAGATTAATTTAGAGTAAAACAAAAATGGACATCACATCATCATCAAGTTTAAATAGTTTTTTTGGGATTCTTTAGAAGGGATAGATTTATCTGAGTTGTTCTTGCATGAAATATAAAGATAAAAACATAAAAATTATATATTCTAGTGAATGTAGATTATAATTCACTTAATTAAATTCAAATTGATAATTTTGATATATAATTTATGATATTTAGTTCATTTATGTTACATTACAAACCATATATTTTTATGTTAATACATCTATTTAATATTCATTTTTGACAAAAAAAAATTATAAGTGGAGACTTTTTTTCTTTTAATGATAAATCATTATGAATTTCAATTTAGCCTGTATAACGTTTATAACCATACATAAAACCTATTTAAATCATTTTAAAATGAAGGATGAGAGAAAAAATCTGTTACGGAACATAAAAAGAAGAAATAAAATTTTTAGTCTATTTGAAAAACCTAATATCCAAATGTGAGTTTACATTTTATATAGTAAACCTTGAGCTCAAATAATTATTTAAATAGAAAAAAAATATTTATATCATTTTTTAATAAAATACCCTATAAAAATATCATCGGGAAAATCAAAATCATTGGGGTTTAATTGAAATCATGGGAACCTAGGATATTTGTTTCCCTTAAAAGAATAATTATTTATAAAAAAGGAGTTATAATCAAATAATATATATTTCAATCTAGTGATTTATATGAACATTAATATGATGTAATATAAAATCCATTTAAGTGACTAGGGACATCCTCTTCATATAACTCTTAAAATATATATATATATAAGCCTTACATAAGGGAACAATAATAAAATATATATAATATAATTACCCAAGTAATTGGATCAATATTTGGGTGCACCCATCAGATATTCTATATTTGGATCACACATTATTATTAGTAAAATTGGGATATTGCATCATCATAAATTATTTAGGTTAAAATATCATGAATAAAACATTTTAATCTTGTAAATTTTTATATTAAAACTATTAGATACACATTTTAACCTACAAAAATAACCCTTCATATCTAAAATATTATTTAATAATTAATTATATTTATATATATAAATTATATTATCAAAACAAATCATGATATATGTTTATGAGAAATGACTAATGTTTCATTCATGGAGACTGTAGGTTGTACATGCGAATGAGTAACATTTCTATTTTTCAATGACAATTATGGAAAAGTGATAAATTTTATTTTATAGTTTTTCATATACAATAATATAATAAATAAGATATTATTTAGTACAAATAATCTCATTTATATGATCCATGTGATATTATAATTAATAATGATTCATATCACTTCGTTGAGGTGGTAGTTCACATGTATGCAAAAATGAAATTATCATTTTCCAGTTATTTGAGATGTATTTATTAATATGATATATTATAATTTTCAAAATGATAAATATTTCGCGAATATCTTATATATAGATTAAATATATTATTAAAACAATCTATGCGATTGGATTGATGAAAATTAATTATATCAGGTCACTAGGCGGTATTCAATCGTGCACATGAATAATGGTTTCATTTCCAAATGATGGAATACTAGAATTATATAGTTTATTCGATTGATATAAAATAATTTTAGTATATCTAATAAATTAGTGCTTTTGTTTCCATTTTTTAAGAAAATTGTAATGATATAGAAGATGAAATATAAAAAAATGCATGGTTATGAACTATAACTATTATAATTACAACCTCTTAGGTATTACACAAAAGGATTCCCTAGGATACGTTAATGATAAAAAAATCATCTATAATGTTGGGATGGGTGTAAAAATTTCATTTGGAAGTTATTGTATGGAAATATAAAATTCAAGTGTGAAAAAAATTTGATTGGACATTCCGTATTATATGATAGTGGAGGGGAAGTATTAAAATTACCAAAAAAAATTAGTTGATGTAAATTATTATTCATGTAAAAATGGTTTAAAAAATAATAATTTTTTATATAAGATTATTATGGGTTCATTTACTCCAATGAAATTAAATTTTGACCTATTGAGATTATTTATTCTCTTTTCTATTTTTTTATCTAACACACGTTAACCCAATTGACAATTATAGTGAAAAAACATTTTTCTAATTTTTAGGGGTCAATATAGTTATTATAAATTTTATAAAGGCCCATAAATTTACTTGGAATGATATAAAAAACCATGTACTATTGACTTGGCCTATTATTTTAATAATTTGTAATTATTTAATAAAAAATTATTTATTTAAAAATATCATTCAGGTCGATTTTAAAAACATTATTCTAATTTGACATAGAGAACATCATAATGAAAAAGAATTATAACATTCCCCCATTACAATTCCATAACATATCATATTTTTTAAAAACAGTTTTTAATAAATAATTATTTCAATATATATTACGTTAAAAATTTGTAAGAAAATATATTTTATACTACTATTAATTTTATAATGACTATATCAACATTTTATACGCTCTTTTTTTGTAAATATTTCAGCACTATAATATTTAAAAAAAATTACAACGATAAAAAATTAATTTATATTTTAAATATATGTTCAAAACCTAAAATATTCTTTAATTTTATCTATATAAAAAAATAAATTTTTATGAAATGAAGCAATGATATTTTGAAATATCATAATATAATTTTTTTGGGTTAAATTGAGGGAAAAACGAACATATATTATAAATTAATACCATTATAGAAAATATTTACTAATACAAAAAATTAATTCTACTTTTATGGCCGGTTTTGAGTTTTTATCATATTATTGTTAACAAAAAATATATGATGAACACAAAATGAGGTGAAATAAATTCAAAAAGGTTAGTATTCATAATAAAAAGAATTAAAAGGAACATATTTACCGAAGTTGGAATTATTAATTCAAAATATGGAATCCATTTTTTCAATAATCCAGTAATATAGGTGAAAATTTTAATTTTAAATTCTACTCGAAAAAATGATGATAAACAAATTTTTAGATGTATGGATTAATAATTAATTAAATTTTGGTATACGATATGCTAGTAAAAAATAAATTTGATTTCCATTATTGTATTAGGTTGAAAAAAAATCAACCAAAGAAATTTTAAAAAAATACCAAAATATATTTACTATTTTAAAATTTATATTTCAAAAAATATAGTTTTTATTAAAATTACATATATTAATATTAATTTAAAAATTATTATTTCCTAAAATTGAAAAGCATTAAACCTAAGTTAATTTTTAAATGCTGAATAAAAAATTAAAATAAAATGACTAATTAATTTTTTTCTAATTTTTAAATGATATTTTAAATACTGTGGTATAATTCCTGAAAACCCAACATTCATAGAAATAATTCATTTCCTTTTGAGTAAAAAACCTAATATTATAATTATGAATATAACTCAAAAAATATAACTACTGGATACAAATAGGAATTGAAAATTATTTATTCGTACATAACTTGGGTTGATACATCTTTCCCCCATTTTGGATATTATTTCCTCACAAATTTAATCATTACCTAAATAAGTGGGGATATCATTCTGTTAAATAATTTTTTTATTTTAATGTTTCTCCCCAAACAATATGGTTTAAAAAAAATACTTCACCTAGTTAATGACCTGGTTCTATAATACATTATTTCTGTGGACATGACTATAATTATATTTTTTCTCACAATAAATAAATTCTTCCTAATGAAACAATTTAGGGCTCAAAACATTATATGATTCAATAAATTATGTTACTAATATCAAAATATGGATTATTTTTTGTACTAGGGTTAAACATTGATTCCATGACACTTAATAGAACATTTTTTCATAATTATCTACGATTTAATAATTTCTAATAATATATGTACTTATTTTTCACTATTTTTTAAAAACATATAACACATTTACATTGAGAATACATAATAGGTATAAATATCACCTATGTTGATGGATAGAGTTTCATATAATTATCCACATTTCATTTATACCTTATCTTATTTTTTCTCCTATGTTCACGAGCTACCTTCTAATTCTAAAATTTTTCACCTATCAACTCTGGTCCCATCAAATTCATTTCTCTTATATCATCCAAAATTTTTTTACTCTAATACAATATTCATATAATTCATCATAATGTTCCATATATATACCTAAATGAATACAATTATTATATGAAAACCGAATCAATGAATAACGGTGACCCTAAATTACCATGTGATTAATAGAAAAAGAATTAATCATTTCATTAAAATTTTAAATTATTCACATTAATTAAACATAACATTGTGGATGAATGGGTATATTGAAATTTAATTTCAAACACAATTACTTTATTCTCATTCAAAAAATTAATTTTCAACCTAGGATCATTTTTAGATTTAAAGGTGAGAGGAATTCCATGTATCCTGATTATCTTTTTATGGTACAATTAAAAATTTATTTAATTCAACTGTATATCCTAAAAATAATTATTACATTGACTTGTCATTAAAGATCCAACCATTAAATACATGGATAAATTTTAATATTTTTACTCTTTCCCTTATAATGAAAGAAAAATCTGCTTTGGTAATTTTAATTCTTCATTAAATTGTTGAAAAGTGAAAAAATTCATTTTAATTTCAACAATATATTTTCTCATTCCATCCCACATGTAATGATATTACAACTCTCATAACATATTAGGTCTTCCAAGGAGAATGGATAATGAGAAACAATGAACATCAATCAATAATTATCTTCTAAATTGGAAATATTGAGAAACAAATTATCTCTCTTAAAATCTATTAATCTGTATAATGACATTATTCATCTCTAGAAACATACCCTATATTAAAAATAAAACCACTTACATTAAAACATTATCTACCTTCATAATTTTCAAAATACATTCTAATAGTGATAATAGTTGTACAACCTGAAACAAAATAAATAATGTTACTACATGCATAATTTCAAGGATTTTTTTAAATAATCATCCAAATGTTCATGTTCGAAAAGTATCATGTTTAATGTATCATTATTTGTTAGATTCAAAGAATAAATTAATTGTTTTTCTTTTCTAGGTTGGTACTGAACTATACAACAAAATTCTGTAATTCGATCTAACCATCTTCTCTTCATAATGTTCAACTCATTATGAGTAAATATATTCTTTAATTTTTTATTATAATTATATATTTAAAATATTAATCTATAAAAATTATAGATTAATGGATTTTTAATAAAAAACTGTATATGTTAATTCCATATAATTTTTCGGATAATTTAACACATGATAATTATGTTCAATGTAGCATAATCAATTATCTCATCATTATGCATCAGAACACAACCATGTCCCACAAGAAACATCACTTCAAAAAACAAATTCACTATTTCTAGTGGGATTTCCTTAAACTATATAACTTATCAATCTTATTTTGTATTTTCTAAAAAAATCACCTCACTCATTGTTAAATATTACTTTTAATACTTTCAGATTCAACTTAGTTAGTGGGATAAATAACTATGTGTTGTTTTAAAAAACTCATATAGTAACTCATTAATCCATAAAAACTATGAATATAAGTTTATTTTTAGTACTTTACCATTCCTCAAAGTTAGTATATATTTGTAGGGTCAGTATTTATTCAATCTTGAAAAAAAATATGACTGAGAGAACAAATAAATTTTATGAAAAATTAATAATTTATAAATTTTCAGTATATCTTTTGGTTATTTTATGTGTTTCAAATAATTCTTTAACTGCCTTTCATTTTTACGATTATTTTCATAATACATAAAAATTTAATCAATAAAGATAACCATAATATTGATGAATTAGTAAAGAAAAACTCTATTCAAAATATCCATAAATAAAATAGGTGAATTATACAACCAAATGGGATGAAAAAATCATAATGCCTATATCTAGTTTTCAACATAGTTTTTAGAATATCATACTACATTACCTTCAACTGATGAAAACCCAATATGAAATCCATCCAAAAAATTCTGCACATCCTACTATAGATTTAATAAATAATAAAAATGTGTATAATGGTACATATTCTTAATAATGACGATATAGGAGGATCCATAATCAATATAAAGTATCATAAAACCAATATTCTTTTTATAAAATTTTACTATGGTACCCCAAGGTGAAGTTAAAGGATGAATAAGTCATTTATATGACAACTAATGAAATATGTTTTTAAATTCCGTAGGTTATACTTGATCCATTCTATATGGTAACATTCAAATTGTCATAAAATCATGAATTTATAAAATAGTAATGAGATTCATTCAACCTAGACTAACACCTAGAATATTATCTATAAATACATCTATATATTTATTCAATGACTGAACATCACTAATTTGAATAATTTTACACTTTAAAAAAATATAATAAATATAACATTCTCTTCCATCCAAAGTAAATTTATCATCCTCTTGTTAGGCTATCAAATGTATTATATCATTCAAAAAATAATTCTTTGATTTGTAATATAAAATATAATGATAATCTAAATGTCAATTCATACCATAAATTATATCTATCTATATTTTGAGTTGTTCTAAAATATTTTAAAGAAATAACATCATTCTAATAATAACATGATGATTATATTAAATAAAAGTTTATTTAATGTTTTATCTATATTTTTAACCTAATGATCTATTATTTTTTCATTAGATCATAAACCCATATACAGGAAAATTTCTTTGAAATAAATGAATTTGATAATCATGAATAAAATATAAAATTTCAATGATTTTAATAAATAATAAATTGAAAAGTTTCTACTTAAATGTATTTCACAAATTATGTTGTAGTAGAAAAAAATAATTTCCCCAAATCCTTATTTTTTAATTCTGGATTATTACCACACTTTTTAACTAACTTTGGAAACATGTTTTATTATTCACCAACTCATTGAAATAAAAATACCATGTTATCAGCCTATCATTATTTTTCAAATAATTTTATTTTTATTCAAGATCCATATATATTATATTTACACATTAGAAACACATTCAATATCTTATATTTCATTTCGTAAGATTCCTTTTACTAAACTTATCGAAAATTTAGAACATGATTTAGTAACACTGAAATTCATTGATAAAAAATTCCATATTTCATACAATATATAACATTTTCTTTTTAATTTTAATTTTATAAATGATAATTAGTAAAAAAATTCATCCTTCTAATCATGTTATACATGTTCATCATATCTTTTTATTTTATTTGAAGTTAATTACCTCTTTTATCTTTTCATGATTCATGATTAAAACGAATTAATTTTACTATCATGATCGAAGATAAAATTTGGGTTGTACCATTTTAAATAATTAGTGATTTATTTATACATGTCCATAGACTCTTTTTCATTTTGTATTAATTCAAAAAAAGATCCTTCTTTGGTTGAACAGACATAGTAAAACATTTATCATGAAAAAACATTCATATATTCATCATCTTCCATAGAAATAATATATTCTCTTTCTCTTATATTCTTATAAATTGATAACTATTATACAATTTCACATTAAAAATTACACAAATAAGTGGTTACCATTTTAGGATTTTAAAAACCCAAGACATAAAATATAATCTAGAAGGCATTAATCTATTAGTTATCTATCTCTTGATCATAACTTCCACTGAATTATAGAGGGAATAATTTCATGAAATTTTCCCCTATATACATGGTACTCTATAGTGAACAATGTTTAACACTTCTATGGATACCACCACAATTTATATACTATTAAAATTGATTCATCACTTAAATAACTACATCTTTATAATTCCATAAACATCATATTACTGATTTTGGAAGGATATTTTTCTCTATATACATTCATACTTCATCTATATTATTTCTTTTATAGAATACCATTCTGAATATAAATTATTTATATGAAGGAACATGATAATAATAAAATTCAATATCAATTCTAAATAACCATAACATTGAATCATTTAATGTTATTTTATAAATAATATCCTAATAAGTATAGTAATCTAAAACATGATCGGATACCAACTGTAAGGGATTTTATAATTGTGGTAAGTGATTAATACATATGAGATAACTCTATGGGTGTCCAAACATCTTTTGGGGTTCCTATACCACAATCCACAATGGTTTTCCATTCCTTATTAATCATAGTGGTATCCAAATTTTATGATTTTTCTAAAAAAAAGATAAGGATATAAACATAAGAATTAAATATTATAGGGTCATTAGAATAAAATTGAAACTAATCCATTCCTAAAGGTCATTATGTTTTATATTGTTAGATAGAATTGTTATACCAATACAAAATAAATACATATATTATAATTTGGATAGATACATTGAGTTTCCATTTTTCCAAAATATTATATATAAGGCCCCGGCCTTAAACATTACTTAATATTGAATTAAATGAATAATACACATTGAGGATCTTTTTAGGTTTAGAGTTTTAGAGAATTAGAACATAACTATTACATCTCAAAAGATTTACAAAGTAGACACTTCTACCAAGTTTCCATAGAATAAAAAAACTCTTAAAAAGAAACATGTCTAGTTCCATGTTTTATATAGCACGACATTCCCTTGATCCCATCCTTGACCTTATTCCACATTAATTCATGTGAAAAACATTTCAAAAAAACTTGGGGTGAGCATAAAACACTCAGTAAGGTACACACAAAGAATGAAAACTGTTAGTTTTTTAAACATCAAGTAAACCATGAATACTTTATCAATGTAATACCATCACCTTCATGAAGTAGTAAAAAAACTCTTCATTGAATAAAATATCATTACTTATCTTTTTGTAACCAAAGGATTACCATAAAACCCATATAAAGAACACATAACATATATAAAGGTAACTTGGGACATAAACATACTTAAGTTGAATAACCATACGGTCAACTTCCACACATATCACTTAATGGAATAGCCATACAGCCAACTTCAATACATACTTAATGGAATATCCATATGGCCTACTTCCATACCCAATGCATTGGAGGTTATAACGTAACCACCCATCCTGGTATTCACGGCACCACCCGTCATATGGTTTATCACGTAACCACCCGTCAAATTTCCAAGTACCAATATAAAATCATAACACATAAAACCAATATAAAGGAATGATAACATTTCCACATCTCAATCACAATATATAATTTAAATATATCAACATAATAGAATCCTTTATCAAAACCATTTTCTATACCAAAATACATAATAGAGTATATGGTATTTATTTTATTTTAAAAACATTACGGCTTGTTGAGGAAGCCAAAGACAAAATAATACTCGCGGTGGCGGAAAAGGTCATTGTCACTGCGTACGTTAAAAGAAACACTCATTTTTGTCGCATTGTAAAATTCTTCATAGAAAAATATTCCTTTTGTATAAAAGAAAAAGTCAACGGGGTATATACACCGTTAAAAGAAAGTTGTGTATAAAACGAAATATGCCTCAATGAAAGGAGATTGAGACGAAGTCCCTTACCTCGGGTCCGACATGACTCGGTCGTTCTTTAATCTCCTGAATAATAAACATGAGTTAATTTCTACTTGTTTATGAACTTTTTCAAGTTCATTATTCCTTTTATATCACTTATTTCCATGTCATGAACACTATGTAATTATTTAAGTTAATAACGGTTGTTTTAACGATCATTGGAACTTGAGTAAAAAATAAGACCTTTATAATTAAAAGTTGTTCATGTATCCATTATATCCAGAATGGTATTCATGATGTAGATATCATATATGTCATATATATCCAGTACATGCATTCATTTATAATATTACATAATCATTTAGAGGTAAGAAATGAAATGCACCGTTCATGGAGACGGTAAGCCGTATGCACGCATGAACGCTACTTTCATTTCTATTTCGTATTTTATAGAATGGAATCATAATGATATAAAGGTATATTATAATTCCAGTATAATATCATATATAATATCATAGTTCCATCATTTATACGTCCCACATATGGTATTTAACGAATCATATCACATTGAGGGGGCGGTAGTCCGCACTTCCTTAAATGAAGATATCGCGTTTACCCATAATGGAAACCATAAAGGTATGCCCAAAATGAAAAATACAGAAGCTTAAGGAAAACATAAACATATTATATATCATATATAAATATATTTTCATCTTAATGGACACCTTTGAAGGTGTTAAATAAATGATGAACAATGATCGTTTCGGGAGGCATAAATTCACCATCCACGGAAACAGTATGTTATTTAACCATTAGATGTAGGTGTGTGTAAGTGTAGCTCGAATCCTTCTTATAACAACATCCTAGTATATTGAAGATACTAGAGTTGTTACAAAATAAATTAATAAAAATAGTTTAGGGGGTTGGAGAAGCAAAATAAAACAAAATGACTCAAGTGAAGACATTACCTTAAAATCGGGTAACTCCCTTTGGTTTGAGCTCAAACGCATCCTTGGGAAGACTTCTGCCTAAATTGAGGCTTCATGGAGTAATAGATGGATGTGGAGAGACAAAATGGGTAGGTTTTGGCCGAGCCAAAGACTTTGGGAGTGTGGTAAGGAGGTAGAGGTGGGGTCCTTTTATAAGAGGAGAGGAGGGGCACTCTTGGAAGGTAAAGAAATGTCACTTTATTTTAAAATGGTATTCGGATTTAAGAGGTCCCACATTGATGTGTTTCTAGGATAAGGTGATTAGGGTTCGAAATCCACCCATCCAATTGGTTTTTTCCATGTTTATGTCTTAGATTTTACAATATCTTTCCATTTTATTTAAATCGTTAAATAATGAGGTCATCGCTGCATCATCATGATGTAATAAATAATTTAATTTATTTAATGTTTAAAAATTATATAACAAATACTATGATGTACAAAATATTATTAGATTTCAAATTACTACTTATAATCAAAAATCTGACCTATATAACCCCATGTAAAATTTTTTTTAGTAAAACATCTCCTGTTTGTGTCATTTTTACTATAACATTAAATAAAAAATTATTTATGTCATTTCCCAACCAAAGTGGCTCCATGGGATCCCCAAGTTGACCCATGGCTTTTCATGGTCGTCTATGACACATCCAATAAGGTTAGTACATGTTTCAAGGTATTTTCATTTTATTATAAAATCATTTTTGCCTTAAATTGACCTAATTACCTCTAATCGCGATTAAGAACTTAATTATTACTATTCACCAAAAAATATTTTAATCTCATTGAACCACATTTTACTTCTTAATAACAACCATGTATGTCATATTTTTGAAATTAAAAACACAGATGTGGTAAAATTTCATTTAAATGAAAAATCAGTTTTTATAAGTACCACTTAGTGGTTTCACTATTCATCAAAAAATGATGTTTTTCAGAAAAATACCAAAACTTCACCCTAAGCTATATTTGATATTCCAAATTAAAAAATGAAGTCCATTTTACAAAATTCACAACATATAAGTTGCATTAATTAATTTAATAATTAATTCCCGCTGTCAGAGAAAATATCATGTTTTTATGAAACAATAAGTATCAAAAGATTGACATTAGTTTAAGTCCGATTTCAAAGTGAAATTAATTCCAACGACCACTATTAGTTTTAATGGAAAAAATATATTCTATCTTCAATTTAAAACCAATTCAAAAGATAATATAATCATTATAAAAAATTTGATTAAGAAGAGGTTTTGAATTAAAATACAACATTTTACACTATTCATTAAAAAAATGAACTTTATCGGAAACATACCAATAATTTACACAAAGTAAATTTTGATGTTCCGATTCTAAAGAAGAGTTATATTCAGTCCAATATAATTTATAAGATTGATCAAAACTATATTTAATGGTGGTTCGCTGTCAAAAGGTGATAAGTGGGCCTTTCGTAAAAATTAGAGTATATAAGCCTAAAATTGAATTCTTTTCATATTTTAAGCCTTTATCCTTTATTAGATAAATGTAAAAACATTTAACAAACATATATAATCATATTTTAGTTATTTCTATACATTCCCACCAGTACAATGGCTACTTGTTAACTACCATTTATAATAATATTATTTTATTACTAGTGTGCAACATAAGTTTTCAAAGGAACTCATCGTTGCGTATCGGGTACACTATCGATCATAGAAACCCCTTTAAAGTGAAATTAATATTTAATTTGTAAATATTAATAAATATGAAAATTCTTTATTCTTTATTTACCTGAGATGTTACATCCTTCCCCCCTTTTGGGAATTGCGTCCTCGCAATTTTATTCAATTATCAAAATAAGTGGGGGTATTTATCCCTCATAGCATTTTCATATTCCCATGTTGCCTCTTCCATCATATGGTTTTTCCACAAAACCTTTACCTGATTAATCACCTTATTCTGTAACTCTTGCCCCTTGTGGTTAAGAATCTGGACCGGTTGTTCCTCATAAGATAGGTTCTCTTCCAGCTGCACTACCTCTAGACTCAAAACATGAGATGGATCTGGCATGTACTTTCTCAACATCGAAATGAGAAAAACATTGTATACCTGAGCTAAACTCGTAGGTAAAGCCACTCGGTAAGAAACAGATCCAACTCTCTCCAGAATTTCATATTGTCCAATCAACCTTGGACTCAGCTTTCCTTTCTTACCAAATCACATCACACTTTTCCATGGTGATACTTTGAGAAAAACATGATCACCTACCTCAAAAGACAGATCCTTCCTCCTGTTGTCCACATAACTCTTCTGCCTACTCTGAGCTGTTCTCATGTGTTTCTGTATCAGCTAAACTTTTTCTGCCAACTCTTCTACCAATTCTGGTCCCATTAACATCCTTTCACCCACTTCATCCCAGAAAGTTGGAGTTCGACACCGCTTCCCATATACTGCCTGAAATGGTGCCATTGTATACTAGAATGAAAACTGTTATTATATGAAAATTCAACCAAAGAAAGATGTTGGTCCCAACTTTCCTGATAATCCATCGAACAAGCTCGTAGCACATCCTCCAATTTCTGAATTGTTCGTTCTAACTGCCAATCTGATTGAGGATGAAAAGTTGTACTAAAATTTAATTCAGTACAAAACGACTTCTGAAGGCCTTTCCAAAAGTTAGAAGTGATCCTGGGATCACGGTCAGATACAATGGAGAGAGGAACTCCATGTAACCTGACTATATCTTTAAGATACAAACAGGAAAGTTGATCTAGGGAAAAAGTATCTCGTATAGCAAGGAAATGAGCAGATTTAGTCAAGCGATCAACAATAACCCGGATTTCATTATTATCTCGAGATGTCTTCGGTAATCCCAAAACAATGTCCATGGATATATTCTCCCATTTCCACTCTGGCACTGGTAAAGGCTGAAGCATCCCTTTCGGTAACTACCGCTCTTCTTTAACCTACTGACAAGTCAAACACTTCATAGTAAAATAAGCAATATCTCTTTTTTCATTCCATCCCACTAGTAATACTCCCGCAGATCTCTGTACATCTTAGTTCTACCAGGATGAACTGAAAATGGTGAACTATGAGCTTCACATAACCACTCTCTCTTCAACTTTGAATCACAAGGCACACACAATCTCTTCCTAAATCTCAAAACGCAATCATTATCAATGTTGAATTCTGACAACTTACTTTTCTGAACCAGCTCTACCTTTTTTTGTAACTCACTATCTTGCTTCTATGCTTTCTTGATTCTATCTGATAGAGATGATCTCACTGATACCTGAAACAAAATAGAAGGACTTCATGCACCAAAAACTTCTATGCCAAAGTTCATCAAATCCTTAACCAAAGGATCACTTTCCAAACGCAACATTTCTAATGAAGCATTACTTTTTCGACTCAAAGCATCAGTCACTTTATTTTCTTTTCCCGGATGGTAATGAATTGTACAATCATAATCCTTGATTAATTCCATCCATCTCCTCTATGTCATGTTTTACTCTTTCTGAGTGAATATTTACTATAAATTTTTGTGATCAGTATATATTTAACACTTTACTCCAAACAAATGATGCCTCCAAATTTTTAATGTGAAAACAATAGCAGCTAATTCAAATCATGTGTAGGGTAATTTACCTCATGAGTTTTCAACTGTCATGAAGCATAAGCAATTACATGATCATTCTGCATTAGGACGCAACCATGTCCTTTCAATGAAGCATCACTGTATATAACAAACTCCCCATTCTGAAAAGGTAGTTCCAAAACTGGATCTTTCACCAATCTTTTTTTCAATTCCTGAAAACAATTATCACATTCTTTTGTCCAGATAAACTAAACACCCTTCCGAGTTAGCTTAGTCATTGGACTAGATAACCGTGAAAAATATCTAACAAACCTTCGGTAATAGCCTGACAAACCAAGGAAGCTACGAATCTCAGTTACATTTGTGGGTCTTGGCCAGTCTTCCACAACTTTCGTTTTTGGAGGATCAACAGTTATCCCATCTTTAGAAACAATGTGACCAATGAAAGAAATTTGTTGCAACAAAAACTCACCCTTCCTGAATTTATCATACAATTTCTTTTCCTTTATGGTTTGAAAGATAACCCTTAAATGTATTTCATGCCCCTATTTACTTTTAGAAAACACCAAAATATCATCAATGAAAACAACCAACATTTTTCACCTGAGTGAACTGAGCCATCACTGCAACAAAATGTTTACTTATGATTCTGACCATATCAGGATACTAATTTGATTGTTCATTTCCCAATGTATGCCTTCCCAGAAAAGCCGTTCTGTTTCCTCTATGAAAAACCATTCTTAACACATAAATATCTTAGGCAAAGCAACATGGTAATCCGTAAATGCTATATCATTTCAATCATATTATAATTTAATACTTTTCTAACTCCTAAAGTTGTCTAAACCGACCTCTGATACCAACTATAAGGCCCCAGCCTTAAACCTTACTAAATCTTGAGTTATTACAAGATTACACATTGAGGATCTTTTCGGGTTTAGAGTTTTAGAGAATTAGAACATAACTATTACATCTCAAAAGATTTACAATGTAGACACTTCTACCAAGTTTCCATAGAATAAAAAAAATCTTAAAAAGAAACATGTCTAGTTTCATGTTTTATATAGCATGAAATTCCCTTGATCCCATCCATTACCTTATTCCACATTAAGTCCTATGAAAAAAATTTCAAAAAAACTTGGGGTGAGCATAAAAAGCTCAGTAAGGTATACACAAAGAATGAAAACCGTTAGTTTTTCAAACATCAAGTAAACGATGTATACTTTATCAAAGTAAAACCTTCACCTTCATGAAGTAGTAAAAAAAACTCTTCACTGAATAAAATATCACTACATACCTTTTTGTAACCATAGGATTAACATAAAATACATATAAAGAACACATAACATATATAAAGGTAACTTGGGACATAAACATACTTAGGTAGAATAACCATACGGTTGACTTCCACACATATCACTTAATGGAATAGCCATACGACCAACTTCCATACATACTTAATGGAAAAGCTATACGGCCGACTTCCATACCCAATGCATTGGAGGTTATAATGTAACCACCCGTCCTGGTATTCACGACACCACCCATCATATGGTTTATCATGTAACCACCCGTCAAATGTCCAAGTACCAATATAAAATCATAAATCATAAAACCAATATAAAGGAATGATAACATTTCCACATCTCAATCACAATATATAATTTAAATATATTGACATAATATAATCCTTTATCAAAACCATTTTCAATACCAAAATACATAATAGAGTATATGGTATTTATTTTATTTTAAAAACATTACAGCTTTTTGAGGAAGCCAAAGACCAAATAATACTCGCAGTGGCTGAAAAGGTCGTTGTCACCGCATACGTTAAAAGAAACATTCCTTTTTGTTGTTTTGTAAAATTCTTCATAGAAAAATATTCCTTTTGTATAAAAGTAAAAGTCAAAGGGTTTTATACACCGTATAAAAGAAAGTTGTGTATAAAACGAAATATGCCTCAATGAAATGAGATTGAGACGAAGTCCCTTACCTCAGGTCCAACTTGAATCGGTCGTTATTTAATCTTCTGAATAATAAACTTAAGTTAATTTCTACTTGTTTAAGAACCTTTTTCATGTTCATTATTCCTTTTATATCACTTATTGCCATGTCATGAACACTATGTAATTATTTAAGTTAATAACGGTCGTTTTAACGATCATTGGTACTTGATTAAAAAATAAGCCCTTTATAATTAAAAGTTTTTCATGAATAAATTATATACAGAATGGTATTAATGATGTATATATCATATATATCATATATATCCAGTACATGAATGAATTTATAATATTACATAATCATTTAGAGGTATGAAATGAAATGCACCGTTCATGGAGACTGTAAGCCGTACGTACACATGCACACTACTTTCATTTCTATTTTGTATTTTATAGAATGGAATCATAATGATATAAAGGTATATTATAATTCCTGTATAATATCATATATAATATCATAGTTCCATCCTTTATACGTCCCACATATGGTATTTTACGAATCAAATCACTTTGAGGGGGCTGTAGTCTGCACTTCCTTAAATGAAGATATCGCGTTTACCCATAATGGAAACCATAAAGGTATGCCCAAAATGAAAAATATAGAAGATTAAGGAAAACCTAAACATATTATATATCATATATAAATATAGTGTCATCTTAATGTCCACCTTTTAAGGTGTTAAATGAATGTTGAACAATCATCGTTTGGGAGGCATAAATTCACCATCCACAGAAACAGTATGTTCTTTAACCATTAGATGTAGGTGTGTGTATGTGTAGCTCGAATAATTATTATAACAAAATCCTAGTATATTTAAGATACTGGTTTTGTTACAAAATAAATGAATAAAAAGAGTTTAGGGGGTTGGAGAAGCAAAATATAACAAAAGGACTCAAGTGAAGACATTACCTTAAAATCGGGTAACTCCCTTTGGTTTGAGCTCAAAGGCATCCTTGGGAAGACTTCTTCCCAAAGTGAGGCTTCAAGGAGTAAGAGAGGGATGTGGAGAGACAAAATTGGCATGGTTTGGCCGAACCAAAGGCTTTGGGAGTGTGGGTAAGGAGGTAGAGGTGGGGCCTTTTATAAGAGTAGAGGAGGGGCACTCTTGGAAGGTAAAGAAAAGTCACTTATATTTTAAAATGGTATTCCGATTTAAGAGGTCCCAAATTGATTTGTTTCGAGGATAAGGTGATTAGGGTTCTAAATCCACCAATCCAATAGGTTTTGTCCATGTGTAGGTCTTACATTTTAAATTATCTTTCCATTTAATTTAAATAGTTAAATAATGAGGTCATCGCTGCATCATCATTATTTCATAAATAATTTAATTTATTTAATGTCTAAAAATTATAAAAAAATACTATGATGTAGAACATATTCTTAAATTTCCATCTACTATTTATAATAAAAAATCTGACTTGTATAACCCCATGTAAAAATTGTTTTATTAAACATCTCATGTTTGTGTCATTTTTACTTTAACATTAAATAAAAAATTATTTATGTCATTTCCCAACCAAAGTGGCTCCATGGGATCTCCAAGTTGACCCATGGCTTGTCTTCGTCGACCATTACACAGCCAATAAGGGTAGGACATGTGTCAAGGTATTTTCATTTTATTATAATATCATTTTTGCCTTAAATTGCACTAATTACCTCTAATCGCGATTAAGAACTTAAAAGTTACTATTCACCAAAAAAATATTCTAATCTAATTGAACCACATTTTACTTCTTAATAACAACCATGTATGTCGGATTTTTGAAATTCAAAACACAGAAGTGGTAAAATTTCATTTAAACGAAAAATCAGTTTTTATAAGTACCACTTAGTGGTTTCACTATTCATAAAAAAATTGAAGTTTTTCAGAAAAATACCAAAACTTCACCCTGGGATATATTTGATATTCTGAATTAAAAAATGAATTCCATTTTACAAAATTCACAATATATAAGTTGCATTAATTAATTTAATAATTAATTCCCGCTGTCATAGCAAATAGCGTGTTTTTAGGAAACAATAAGTATCAAAAGATTGACAGTAGTTTAAGTCCAATATCAAAGTGAAATTAATTCCAACGACCACTATTGGATTTAATGGTAAAAATGTATTCTAATTTCACTTTAAAACCAATTCAAAAGATAATATAGTCATCTTAAAAAATTAGATTAAAAATAGGTTTTGAATTAAAATACAACATTTTACACTATTCATTAAAAAATGAACTTTATCGGAAAGATACCAAAAATTTAGACAAAGTAAATTTTGATTTCCCGATTCTAAAGAAGAGTTTTATTTGGTCCAATAGAATTTATAAGATCGATCAAAACAATATTTAATGACGGTTCGCCGTCAAAAGGTGATAAGTGGACCCTTCGTGAAAATTAGAGTATATAAGCCTAAAATTGAATTCTTTTCGTATTTTAAGCCTTTATCCTTTATTAGATAAATGTAAAAACATTTGACAAACATATATAATCATATTTTAGTTATTTATATCCATTCCCACCAGTACAATGGCTACATGTTAACTACTATTTAAAATAATATTATTTTATTACTAGTGTGCAACGTAAGTTTTCAAAGGAACTCATCGTTGCGTATCGGGTATGCTATCGATCATAACAACCCCTTTAAAGTAAAATTAATATTTAATTCATAAATATTAATAAATATGAAAATTATTTATTCTTTATTTACCTGAGATGTTACATCCTTCCCCACTTTTGGGAATTGCGTCCTCACAATTTTATTCACTTATCAAAATAAGTGGGGGTATTTATCCCTAATAGCATTTTCAGATTCCCATGTTACCTCTTCCATCATGTGGTTTTTCCACAAAAACTTTACCTGATTAATCACCTTATTCCATAACACTTGCCCCCTGTGGTCAAGAATCTAGACTGGTTGTTCCTCACAAGATAGGTTCTCTTCCAGCTGAACTACCTCTGGACTCAAAAAATGAGATGGATCTGTCATGTAATCTCTCAACATCGAAATGTGAAAAACATTGTGTACCTGAGATAAACTCGGAGGTAAAGCCACTCGGTAAGCAACAGATCCAACTATCTCCAGAATTTCATATGGTCCAATGAACCTTGGACTCAGCTTTCCTTTCTTACCAAATTGCATCACACTTTTCCATGGTGATACTTTTAGAAAAACATGATCACCAACCTCAAAAAAGAGATCCTTCCTCCTGTTGTACGCATAACTCTTCGGCCTACTCTGAGCTGTTCTCATATGTTTCTGTACCAGCTGAACTTTTTCTGCCAACTCTTATACCAATTCTCATCCCATCAAGTTCCTTTCACCCACTTCATCCCAGAAAGATGGAGTTCGACACAGCTTCCCATATAATGCCTGAAATGGTTCCATCTGTATACTAGAATGAAAACTGTTATTATATGAAAATTCAACCAAAGAGAGATGTTGGTCCCAACTTCCCTAATAATCCCTCGAACAAGATCGTAGCATATCCTCCAAGGTATGAATTGTTCGTTCTGATTGCCCATCTGATTGAGGATGAAAAGCTGTACTAAAATTTAATTCAGTACCCAATGACTTCTAAAGGCCTTTCCATATGTTAGAAGTGAACCTGGGATCACGGTCAGATACAATGGAGAGTGGAACTCCATATAACATGACTATATCTTTAAGATACAAACAGGAAAGTTGATCTAGGGAATAAGTATCTCGTATAGAATGAAAATGAGAAGATTTTGTCAAGTGATCAAAAATAACACAGATTGCATTATTACCTCGAGATGTCTTCGGTAATCCCACAACAATGTCCATGGATATATTCTCCCATTTCCACTCTGGCACTGGTGAAGGCTGAAGCATCCCTTTCGGTAACTGTCGCTCTACTTTAACCTATTGACAAGTCAAACACTTCACAGTAAAATCAGCAATATCTCTTTTCATTCCATCCCACCAGTAATACTCCTGCAAATCTCTGTACATCTTAGTACTACCAGGATGAACTGAAAACGGAGAACTATGATCTTGAAATAACAACACTCTCTTCAACTGTGAATCACAAGGCACACACATTCTCTTCCCAAATCTCAAAACGCAATCATTATCAATGTTGAATTCAGGCAACTTACCTTTCTGAACCATCTCTACATTTTTCTGCAACTCACTGTCTTTCTTCTATGCTTTCTTGATTCTATTGGATAGAGATGATCTCACTGATACATAAAACAAAACAGAAGAACTTCCTGCACCAAAAACTTCTATGTCAAATTTCATCAAATCCTTAATCAAAGGATCACGTTCCAAACTTATCATTGCTAATGAATCGTTACTTTTTCGACTCAAAGCATCAGCCACATTATTTTCTTTTCCCGGATGGTAATTAATTTTACAATCATAATCCTTGATTAATTCCAGCCATCTCCTCTATCTCATGTTTAACTCTTTCTGAGTGAATATATACTTTAAACTTTTGTGATCAGTATATATTTCACACTTTACTCAATACAAATGATGCCTCCAAATTTTTAAAGTGAAAACAACTGCTAATTCCAAATCATGTGTAGGGTAATTTACCTCACGAGTTTTCAACTGTCATGAAGCATATGCAATTACCAGATCATTCAGCATTAGGACGCAACCAAGTCCTTTCAATGAAGCATCACTGCATATAACGAACCCCCATTCCCAGAAGGTAGTGCCAAAATTGGAGCTTTCACCAATCTTCTTTTCAATTCCTGAAAACAATCATCAAATTCTTCTGTCCAGATAAACATAACACCCTTCCGAGTTAGCTTAGTCATTATACTAGATAACCGTGAAAAATTTATTACAAACCTTCGGTAATAGCCTGCCAAACCAAGAAGGCAACGAATCTCAGTTATATTTGTGGGACTTGGCCAGTCTTCCACAACTTTTGTTTTTGCAGGATCAACAATTATCCCATCTTTAGAAACAATGTGACCAAGGAAAGAAATTTGTTGCAACCAAAACTCACACTTGCTGAATTTCCCATACAATTTATTTTCTTTTAAGGTTTGCAAGATAACCCTTAAATGTCTTTCATACTCCTCTTTACTTTTATAAAATACCAAAATATCATCAATGAAAACAACCAAAATTTTTCACCTGATTCAACTGAGCCATCAATGCAACAAAATGTTTACTTCTGATTCTGACCATCTCAGGATAATAATTTGAAAGGTCATTTCCCACTGTATGCCTTCCCATAAAGTTGTTCTGTTTCCTCTATGAAAAACCATTCTTAACAGAGAAATATCATAGGCGAAGCAACCTGGTAATCCGTAAATGCTATATCATTTCAATCATATTATAATTTAACACTTTTCTAACTCCTAAAGTTTTCTAAACCGACCCATGATACCAACTATAAGGCCCCAGCCTTAAACCTTACTTAATCATGAGTTATTACAAGATTACACTTTGAGGATCTTTTCAGGTTTAGAGTTTTAGAGAATTATAACATAACTATTACATCTCAAAAGATTTACAAATTAGACACTTCTACTAAGTTTCCATACAATAAAAAACTCTTAAAAAGAAACATGTCTAGTTCCATGTTTTTTATAGCATGACATTCTCTTGATCCCATCCTTGACCTTACTCCACATTAATCCCTGTGAAAAACATTTCAAAAAAACATGGGGTGAGCATAAAAAGCTCAGTAAGGTATACCCAAATAATGAAAACTGTTAGTTTTTCAAACATCAAGTAAACCATGTATACTTTATTAAAGTAAAACCTTCACCTTCATGATGTAGTAAAAAAACTCTTCACTGAATAAAATATCATTACATACCTTTTTGTAACCAAAGGATTACCATAAAACCCATATAAATAACACATAACATATATAAAGGTAACTTGGGACATAAACATACTTTAATGGAATAACCATACGGCCGACTTCCACACATATCACTTAATGGAATAGCCAAATGGCCAACTACCATACATACTTAATGGAATACCCATACGGCCGAATTCCATACCCAATTCATTGGAGGTTATAGCGTAACCACCCGTCCTGGTATTCATGGCACCACCTGTCATATGGTTTATCACGTAACCACCCATCAAATTTCCAAGTACCAATATAAAATGATAAAACATAAAACCAATATAAAGGAATGATAACATTTCCACATCTCAATCACAAAATATAATTTAAATATATTGACATAATAGAATACTTTATCAAAACCATTTTCAATACCAAAATACATAATAGAGTATATGGTATTTATTTTATTTTAAAAACATTACGGCTTGATGAGGAAGCCAAAGACCAAATAATACTCGTGGCGGGCGAAAAGGTCCTTGTCATTGCTTACGTTAAAAGAAACATTCCTTTTTGTCTTTTTGTAAAATGCTTCATAGAAAAATATTCCTTTTGTATAAAAGTAAAAGTCAAAGGGGTTTATACACCGTATAAAATAAAGTTGTGTATAAAACGAAATATGCCTCAATGAAAGGAGATTGAGACGAAGTCCCTTTCCCCGGGTCTGACTTGACTCGGTCATTATTTAATCTCTTGAATAATAAACTTGAGTTAATTTATACTTGTTTAAGAACCTTTTTCAAGTTCATTATTCCTTTTATATCACTTATTTCCATGTCATTAACACTATGTAATTATTTAAGTTAATAATGATCGTTTTAACGATCATTGGTACTTGAGTAAAAAATAAGCCCTTTATAATTAAAAGTTTTTCATGTATCCATTATATCCATAATGGTATTCAGGATGTAGATATCATATATGTCATATATTTCCAGTACATGCATGCATTTATAATATTACATAATCATTTAGAGGTAAGAAATGAAATGCACCGTTCATGGAGACGGTAAGCCGTACATACGCATGAACGCTACATTCATTTCTATTTCGTATTTTATATAATGGAATCATAGTGATATAAAGGTAAATTATAATTCCATTATAATATCATATATAATATCATTTTTCCATCCTTTATACATCCGACATATGGTATTTAATGAATCAAATCTCTTTGAGGGGGTAGTAGTCCGCACTTCCTTAAATGAAGATATCGCACTTACCTATAATGGAAACCATAAAGGTATTCCTAAAATGAAAAATACATAATCTTAAAGAAAACATAAACATATTATATATCATATATAAATATAGTGTCATATTAATGGCCACCTTTGAATGTGTTTAATGAATGTTGAACAATCATCGTTTCGGGAGGCATAAATTCACCATCCACGGAAACAGTATGTTCTTTAACCATTAGATGTAGGTGTGTGTAAGTGTAGCTCGAATAATTCTTATAACAACATCCTAGTATATTAAAGATACTGGATTTTTTACAAATGAAATGAATAAAAAGAATTTACTGGGTTAGAGACGTAAAATAGAATAAAAGGACTCAAGTGAAGACATTACCTTAAAATCAGTTAACTCCCTTTGGTTTGAGCTCAAAGGCTTCCTTGGGAAGACTTCTGCTGAAAGTGAGGCTTCAAGGAGTAAGAGAGGGATGTGTAGAGACAAAATGGTCAGGTGTTGGCCGAGCCAAGGGCTTTTGGAGTGTGGGTAAGGAGGTAGAGGTGGGGGCCTTTTATAAGAGGAGAGGAGAGGCACTCTTGGAAGGTAAAGAAAATTCACTTTATTTTAAAATGTTATTCGGATTTAAGAGGTCCCACATTGTTGTGTTTCGAGGATAAGGTGATAAGGGTTCGAAATCCACCCATAAAATAGGTTTTAGCCATGTGTAGGTCTTAGATTTTACATTATCTTTCCATTTTATTTAAATCGTTAAATAATGAGGTCATCGATGCATCATCATGATGTCATAAATAATTTAATTTATTTAATGTATAAAAATTATAAAACAAATACTATGATGTAGAAAATATTCTTATCTGTCCAATGACTATTTATAATCAAAAATAGAATTGTATAACCCCATGTAAAAATGGTTTTAGTAAAACATCTCATGTTTGTGTCATTTTTACTTTAACATTAAATAAAAAATTATTTATGTCATTTCCCATCCAAAGTGGCTCCATGGGGTCCCCAAGTTGACCCATGACTTATATTCGTCTGCCATGACACATCCAATAAGGGTAGGAAATGTGTCAAGATATTTTATTTTTATTATAATATAATTTTTTCCTTAAATTGCACTAATTACCTCTATTCGTGATTAAGAACTTAAAAGTTACTATTCACCAAAAAATATTTTAATCTCATTGAACCACATTTTACATTTTAATAAAAACCATGTATGTTGTATTTTTGAAATTCAAAACACAGAAGTGGTAAAATTTCATTTAAACGAAAAATCAGTTTTTATAATTACCACTTAGTGGTTTTACTATTCATCAAAAATTGATGTTTTTCAGAAAAATACCACAACTACACCCTAAGATATATTTGATACTCCGAATTCAAAAATGAAGTCCATTTTACAAAATTCACAACATATAAGTTTCATTAATTAAATTAATAATTAATTCCCGCTGTCAGAGCAAATAGCGTGTTTTTATGAAACAATAAGTATCAAAAGATTGACAGTAGTTTAAATCTGATTTCAAAGTGAAATTAATTCCAATGACCACTATTGGATTTAATGGTAAAAATATATTCTAATTTCACTTTAAAACCAATTCAAAAGAAAATCTAATCATCTTAAAAAATTAGATTAAAAAGAGGTTTTGAATTAAAATACAACATTTTACAATATTCATTAAAAAAATGAACTTTATCGGAAAGATACCAAAAATTTACACAAAGTAAATTTTGATGTCCCGATTATAAAGAAGAGTTAGATTTGGTCCAGTAGAATTTATAAGATCGATCAAAACTATATTTAATGACGGTTCATCATCAAAAGGTTATAAGTGGACCTTTCGTGAAAATTAAACTATATAAGCCTAAAATTAAATTCTTTTCATATTTTAAGCCTTTATCCTTTATTAGATAAATTTAAAAACATTTAACAAACATATATAATCATATTTTGGTTATTTCTATCCATTCCTGCTAGTAAAACAGCTACATGTTAACTACCATTTTAAAATAATATTATTTTATTACTAATGTGCAACGTAAGTTTTCAAAGGAACTCATCGTTGCGTATCGGGTACGCTATCGATCATAGAAACCCCTTTAAAGTAAAATTAATATTTAATTCATAAATATTAATAAATATGAAAATTATTTATTCTTTATTTACCTGGGATGTTACATTATACTTTTAAAAGAAAACATGTTTTCATTTCCTATGAAATCATTTTGAATATATAAAATGAACTATTATTTTTTCTTAACTATCCAAAAAACCTTTGAAAAACATTCTAAAACACTGTATTTGAATAAGGGAAATAATGGATACAAAATAAAAAAACTCATTAGTCCATTTTAAAACCAATATATAAAATTATGTGTTTCACATTAATATAATAAAAATCAAGATCGAATAATCCCTTACTTGAACCGAAGACCATATTTTATTAATAATTTATTTTCAAAAACATTTTATAAGAAATACCAAAGGAAAAAATAAAAAACATGAGGGTTTTTTAGAAAACATGAGAACCCATTAAGAACATTTTTTTAAAAAACATGCCTTATTACCCAAAACATGTATAATCATTTATACGGTTGGAAATATTAATATTTCCATGAAAAATATTTAAAAAGTATCAAAAATTCAATTTTGGTCCTTAAAAAATCACATATATATAACCCTTACAAAAATAATGAAAATTATAATAAACAAATGGTAGGCATCAAATATAATTTATAGAGGCATTTTACTGCTATTTGTGTGCACCATTTTTATATGATATATGAGGATTTCATATAAAGATAATATATATCACGCTAAAAGATTTTCAAAAAAAAATCTAGGAACCATTTCATGAATATAATAATTTATGTTTACTATATTTCATTATAAAACCATTGAAAATATATTTTGAACCCACATTCAAATCACATCTAAATATAAAAATACCAAATCCTTTTATGAAACCATTTTCAATAAAAATTAAATAGAATAAAGTGAAAAATTCCCTTTTTATTAAATTATACCATAAAAATTACAATGGTATAAAAACTTCAAAAAATATTTATGGGGTTGTAAAAATTAGTGGTCATCATATATATTCCAGAAGCACATTGTTATTTTCTTTTTTAAAAATAAAGTGATAAATGGAAATGAAATGTTCTGTATATGTCTTGATTTTCCACATTACATCAATAAATTTTTTTTTATAAATATGGGAATGGATGAAGAATATATAGAAGTGAGTCTTTAAAGGAGTATTTTTAAAACAAAGTACCCTACAATCACTCTGAAACATCACATGTGTTATTTATCATCATGAATAAAAAAGAGGACTAAATTATTTAATATGATGTTATTTTTTCAATTTATTTATCCTTTAATAATATGTAATTCCATGATGTATACAATTACATAATAAATTAATTTCACACCTATTATTTTGAAAATATTCCACTCATACATCAAAAATTGATTTGGTTGGTTGACTAATGAAAAATATGTCATTATTACTTAATACCTATAATAATAATCATGAAATAATTATAATTCTATAATTAAATTATCTTTTTAAAACCAGTCATGAATGAAGATTATGAAAAATGAACTATATTACAATCATACAGAGTATTGGTTTTATTTATGCATGGGTAACAATTCCACTTCACGATGATCATTATGCTAATAAAATAATTCTTATTTTATCATTCTATAATAATAATTATATCATTAATACAAAATTATTTAATTATATATAATTGTATATATCATCCATTTGATACGGTGATGCAAAATAAAAAAATTGATTCATAAATTTTGTAGCCCGCACATATACTGAAATGACATTATCATTTTCTAGTGAACGGAATATTAATAATTTATATAAATTATTATAATTATAGAAGTAAGAATATGTTATGAATAACATATATATATATATATACATCAAATTCATCTTTATAACTAACCAAGTGAGATATTGATTTAAAATAAATTCCATAAATTCACGATGTGGTTGTACACATTACACAATGATGATGATTTTATTTCAAATTTGGTATAAGATCACATAGATAAGAGTTATGTTTTTTAAATTACAAATAATATATATAAGGATGATATATGTGGTCTAAATTAATATTTTTTTAACAATATTTATTGGATTTATAAAAAATAATAATACAAGAAATGCTAGGTTATCAACAAAAATTATTTTTCCGAAAACCATTTTTTTCAGATGAAACCATTGATTCTAGGATGTGTGGAAATATTTAAGGAAATGATTTTAGTTGAGATTGCTTGAATAAAAATTATTTTTTATTTAGAATAAAATATGTGATTATATTCAATTTGATAATTGATGGGAGGGTATCTATTTGAATTACATAAAATTTTAAATTAATATCAATAAATTTTCATGAGAAAGTGGACCAAACATAATTTATTTAGAATATAAGATGAGTATGGGTCAGAATTACTTCATCAAATTTAATGTGGACATTCTTAGTTTCTTTTTGTATTATTATATATTTTTTAGCCCTTTTAAAATATTTGAATCTTACCCTGAAATACGATCATTAACAATTCATTGGTCAGTATAGTTACTACAAAAGTATGAAAAAGAAAAAATTAACCATTATTGATCTAATAAATAATATCCCATTATCAAGAAAAAAATTATTTTTTTGAATTTTTAATAATTTAATATAAAAATATTTATTATAAAATATCATTAATGTTAATTTAAGAATTATTCATTTAAAATAAAATTGAAAAAACGTTAATGAAATTTAATTACAGTGTCACCCATAAAAACACCCCTAACATGTTTTATGTATCAATTAAATTTGTGTAACACACTAATTACATTAATTTATAACAAACATTAAATTTTTAAAAATCATATATTTTATTTTTCTAATTATTGGATAATTATTATATCAGTGTTACTTATGATATTGAGGTAGTTATTTCATCACAAAAATTTATAAGTAGATTACCATTATTAAAAAAAATAATTAAACATTAAAATCATCATTTATAAATAATTATATCCTCTATATTACCTTATATCCATAATTTTAAGAAAACAAAACCAAGAGAATGCCATTTTTAATTTCTCAGTATTTAAAATATTATAAATTTTAAGATCTTTGGTAAATCAAAAACTTTTCATATTATGAAAATTTTTATTTTATTGATGGTGTATACTCATACAATAAAATTAATCATTGAGTAAGGGTCATGTTTTGAGTCATTATCAACTTTTTTAAAATTTAATTTCCATATTTCCCCTCATTAAGTTGGAATAAATTTAATAAGGTTTCCATTTATTATGTAATAAAATGATCTTAGATACAAAATATTGTCCTCAAGTTTTAAAATATTGAATCACATCTTTTGGGTTCATTAAAAAGATTTTGTTTCTAAATTTAAAATTAAACAAGAAAAGAATAATGAAAAATGATTCTTCAGGAAAATGAATTGTTAAGTATAAAAATTGCATCACACCAAATTATATGATAAAATTGTTTTAGAAGATGATAATTGTATTATTTTAAATCAAAATTAATTAAGATGTTTTTTAAAAAGAAGATAAAATAATATTTAACTTTTTAAATTCATTAACAGCAAATACTGCTTTCAATATAAATTAATTTATTTCATTATTCCTTTGTCGATTAATTCAGATAATTATTGAAAATTTATAATAAAATAATTTATATTTTTGAATAAATTAATGAAATTCATTTTTCAAATTTAAATTCTTCAATTTTGAAAAAATTATTTTAAATAAAATTATATAATCCATGAAACCTCAATTTATTTAGAAGTAAAACCATTAATTTTGAATAAAAAATTACCAAATACTCATATATAGTGTATAAATCAAAAAATAAAAATAAAGAATTTTAATAAGAGAAAAAAATGACTTCTCGTTACCTTTTATAGGTTTTTTATAAACCCTACTTCACAACCATTTCTTATAAGACAACCCATCGTAATAACTATAAGTATAATGAGTTTCTAAAGAAGGAGGTTTCATTATGCCATGATTTCTAATAATTATAGAAAACAAAGTGTTCATTCCCAAAATAATATAGAGAGCAGAAAAAATGTAATATTATACTACTACTCACAAGGAATGATAAGGAATATATCCATATTCTAATATTATTGTTCCACTTATAACACCCAGAAATAAGTGAAAACATTAATAATTATAGCGCTTTTTCAGAATCAAATTCAATATTGATACCTTTATTCTAATACAATATATATGTTTTGAGGTTAAGAGAAGACACTTCTAGGGATATTTCTATTTTATGGCTATCCATAATATGGCATCCCAATAAATAACCATCCAAATTTATGTTTTTACTATTCTATATTCTCGATATAGTCTTTAACAATCCATATCATATCATACCTTAAGAAAACATTAAAATAATTTATGAATAAATTGGAAATTATAAAATTCCCAAGAATATTTATTATGTTGCTTAGTCTGGATTATGTGATTCTATAACACCAATCTCGTACCATCTTTGATGAAGGCTTAAAACACTAACATATGATATATATGGAGCATAATCTAGATTGAAATATCAACAACTATCCATAGTCATACCACTATATCATAATAATTTAACTACCCAATGAAATAAGTGGTATTCAAGGAATGTATCCATCAAATAATATCCTTGTGATGAATAAATAAAAGAAGGAACTCCAATATCTGAGACTATAGTAGACGAAATAAATGTACTATTACAATCATGACAACTAAAAATACTATAAAATTTAATTGGGTAAAAAACTAAAATATAAATATAAATAAATTATGACTAATATTGGAACTAAAACCCCATATATGATATAATAATTCATAATAAATCTCAATGCACCATTTCAGTAATCCACAAATAATACATTTTATAAATTCATACATAAATGAACTACACTTTTTCAACAATAATTCAACACATTGACCAAAGAGGGGTTTAACAATATTCATTCTAACATGACTTCATTTCATTCATAAACCATTTTAATATGTATGTATATTTTTGTAAAATATATTTATCTTTCAAATAATTACGAATAATCCATCTAAAATATATTTAATCTATTTAAAAACATTAAATTAAACAATCATAGAATTATATGAAAACAATGGAAATCCATAAATCATAACTTATTAAAAATAAGTTAGAAATAATGAAAAAAACTATCATTGTTTTATGTATGAAATATTTTAGAATAATTACTAATAATGAACATTATTTCAATTTTACAAAATTTGGAAAGTATTTAAAAATTTATAAAATTTCTCAATCTTTTAAAAACAAAAACTGTTTTAAACCATTACAATTTTAAATTATCTTTTAAATTTATCCCCAAAAACTATAAAGAACACTAAAAATCCAAAAAATTCACTATAAGTCAATCTAAAATAAAATATAAATACCTAAAAATCTATAATAAATGGGAAAAGTCTATGATTATGGAAACTCATCTCTTTACAATGATTAATTAGAAACTCTATACAACAATACACATAATAACAATATAAGTAATTTAGGTTATCTCATATGTCCGATATTTTTATAACCCTCTAAAGGCACTTCATTCTTTTGAGTTCTCCCTTATAAATTAAAAATTATATATAACAGAAATATTGGTAATAAATATTCTCAAAAAATGAGATTCATGCTCGATAAATCAAAATATTAAATATATGAAAAACCATGAAACTTACATCACATCGTGAGTGGTGGTGATTAAGAACCTATTGTTTCCCACACAAAGTGTTCCAACTATCCTAAATCATATCTATAAAAATTTCCCAAGTAACAAGATGAAAAATTATTTGATACAAATTTTTCACTATCAATCGTAGTTCATACATTAATATAGTACCTTATATAGTCTACAACAAGGCCCAAAGTGAATTCCAGATCTACATGAGTTGGTAAAAATTATTAGGTTGTCATGAAGAATATGTTACGAGTTATTTCACACACTAAAAGAGAAGGAATCAAAAAATTATAATTAAAAGAACATTAAAAAGGAAGAAATAAATCACGAAAACTGATGTAATAAATAAAAAAATGGTACAAAACTTAAAAATATATGTTCAATGGTTTTGGAAACAAAGAGGGATCCATAAAAAATCTAAATACTTAAACCCCAACATTTATAAGAAATGATATATTTGAGATTTTATCATCTATGTATTATTTGGTTATAATTGATAGAAGAATAAGAGAGACGACCAAATGAGTTACTACCTTGATGAACTGGTATCAATAATTGAGGAATATTTTATAATGGATCATTGAAAAATAGAGATATAAAGTGATTCTACTAAGAATCATCATAACTTAATGAGATAGAGAAGGACCCACAAAAAAGATAAAAAAACTAGAGAAATTGAGTAAAATTACATAGTTATTCATAGTTTACATCATTCATGTGGTGAACCACTTGTCATATAGTGACTAAAAAATAAGCTATAACAATCATGTTATGAAAATAACAATTGTAGATTAAATATATTTCACCCAATGTAGGAATAACTCATGATGGGATTTATAACATCAACTTAAAAATAATTCACAGTATAAGTCAAGCCTTCACATACTCAACTTTCATGTTCCTTAATATTCATCACCTTTTTACCCCCTTGGACATCTAAAACAACCTCAATCCAAAATAAAGGAATGGTCTAAGGAAAAAAACCCATATGCAAATACATGAAATATTTAATGTATTTTTTGTGATGCGAAAATAATTGAGGATAAATGTTGTTTAGGTTTTATAAACAATAAAGTCAATATTAAAATTAATTTTAGTAATTTATTAATCAAATATTTTAATTAAGAAATAAATAAAAATATTACAACTTTTATAATTTTATAAAATATTCAAAATCTTAATGAATCGATTGCTAAATGTAAATTGTTACTATATATAACAATTAATTTTTTAATAAAAATATTTGAATAAAAAAATTTAATTCAATACTTCTAATTTATATTTAATATATATTTAAAATTACATACCATTATAAATACTTCATCCATTACTTTTTAGGGTAGTAAATCAAAATAATAAAATCTTTCATTATTTTTTTTAGGTTTCCAAAAAGAAATATATTTTTTAAATTTAAAAAATTTATAAAATTACATTGATATTATTATTTTATAGAAACATATCACATAATAATTAGAACATATCATCTTTAGTGGTTATTAATTTAATTAGTCAATATGGGATATAGAACTATGGTTTAGGGACATCTATGGTTTGGGATTATTTTTGAATTAGGGTTATGAGATGTTGGGTTTACAATAGCTAACAAAGGGTTTGGATAGTGAAAGAAGAACATGTATGTAAATCAATGAAGTTGAGGGTCATTTAAATAAATGATATTAGGGTTTAGGTAATAAAACATGGTAGAGGCCTGTATATTTAAATAAAATAAACATATATTTTAATTTACCTTTTTAGTTTTAATTTAGTAATATTTTTTGGTTTTTATTACTATAATAGTGGCTGAAATATGTCTTTTATCCTTGGTTATCATGTAACTCATTATCAAAATAGCTCGAAACTATTTTTAACATCACTTATTAAATAAAATTTCATGAAAACATTTAGAGATACTATTTAATATAAATGATGTTGATTTTTTTATCAATTACTTCATACATTTGATTACATTTCAATCTCTAATGAATGTTATTAAAAGTACACATATTAATTTTACAATTATAATTTCATCCAATAATTACATAATCTATGTTATAATATGATTAAATTAATATAATATTTATTATATAAATGGAATTTAATTATATTGCAACATACTATTTTTTAATAGAATAATATTATGTAATCCTTTCATAATATGGAACACGTAACGTCATGTGAATTGGAATATACTATAAAAATATTATTACATAAATGTGATTATTATAAATGATAAAGTTAATTAGTTGGTATGAAAATGTTTAAAAATAGTATAAAAATATATAAATTTCATTAATAGTAAATTTTTAATTAATTTATAGAAAATATTAAAACAATTTTTATAAGTTATTTTTATCTACAAATAAAATTAAGTTTGATTCAAAATAAATATTTTTGATATTTTGATGGAATATTATAATTATTTTTATCTTTATGAAATATTATCTGATAAAAATTATATCAATTTTTATATTATTATATTATATTATTGGTGTGAAATTGATATATTTCTTTAATTGATTTATTTTTTCATAAATATAAAAAATATTTATTTTTATTAAAAATTATAGTATATTTAAAACTGATTAAAATATAGAATTTTATTTTTTATTAATTTAAAATATTTATCAAATTATTTTTATTAATAATAATTCAAATATAGTCATTTATTGAATTTAAAAAAAAAGTTCAATAAACACATTTTTATATTTAAATTTTTTAAATATATTTTTCCATGTGAATTTTGTTTTAATGTTAAATTTACTTATTACACTACTACTACTTGAATATTGAAATATTTATGCCATATTTAAGATAATAGAGTCCAAAATTGATAAATAGGTCAATTTTATTTATTACCATTATTTGTTTTAATATTAACAAACTTTTGTCACTACGGTAAGGATAAATTATTTAATTAAATATAAAAATAATTTTAGAAGGGATAAAATATGACCCTAACAGATTATTTTAAAATATTTTTGGTTTTTTAAAGACATTTACATATAGATTTATATAATATGGTAAATTTATACCACATTTCTCTTATTTTGGCCAATATTTTATTTTTCATAAGGAAAAGTAAAAAATGTCACAATTTTTTTATTACAGAAAAATATTTAACATAGGTATAAAAATAATATTCCTAGTTAGATATTATAATCATAGTGGGAATTAATTTTTTTATCATGGTAATTTATTTCTATTTATATCTTGAGGTATAATTGGAAAATACTGTTACACAACTCACACACAACATTTATCCATTTAATATAAAAACAATATATTATTCTAAATATAGTTATTCTAATATAATTTGAAATAACTATTTTTGAAAATTATTTTTTATACAACTATAAAATTTTATAGAAGTTTTAATGTATTATGTTCAAATTAATTAACTGTCATGTGGATTTCAAATTCAAATTTAATAAAGAGTTCCAAAATTGTCATAAATGATATTTTATAGATAATAATATTTTTTTGAATGATTTTAAATTATGAAAAAAATTCATCATAATATTAATTCAGTAATGTGGTAAAATATAAGCTATTTACTTTTTTTGGGAAAACATTATTTTTATTGAAACTCTATTAACCCCCAAAGTGAAAAATATTTATTATTGTCGTAATTGTAAAAATGGTTTGCATGGGGTGTAAAAAATATGATATCAGTATAAACATAGTATGCAATTTCAAATAAAAAAATAGAGTATATTATTACACTGGATAAATATACTTTAATATAAATATATCATTTTGGATATTTATTTCTATGATATAAAATTATAATTAATTTAGTATAAACGAAATTCTAAGATTCATATCCCCTATCTTATAAATTGTTACCTAGTATCCCCTTTTCATCACGCATAATAATAATTTAATTTCAAAAATTAACTAAAAATCCCATATCTAGTAAATTAAAAATATTCTTGAGGTCTTTTTTTAATAATAACAACCACAATGTTCTTAATGTGTAATGAAATGGAGGTATTGTAAAGAGGATGTATTGGTTCTAACCAAAAGATATAGTTCTATTTCTTCAACCACCTATATAATATATTTATCAAACATGATGAAATTATTAAATCAGTATATTAAATATACCAATATTTATTTTGGTTACAACAATAACATATATCAATCAACTATTACATTAAATGTTAAATTAAATAACTATTAGTGAGTATGGCAGACTACATCTATACACCGATGTAGTTTTATTACATACCAACCGTTCATGGGGATTTATAATGGTGAAATTATTTTATAACAATGATAATTATGAAACATTGATCATTTAAAATTGATATATCATATATTTTATTGTGCTTAAAATTGTTGAAAATGAAAATTTTTCTCATGCATAAGTGTGGCTTACCACCTCTACGAAGCATTGAGATCGGTTATTTTTAATCACATCACATGGTTTTATATTTATGGGTATAAAATACATTATGTTATATTTATTAGATTTTCATAATTATTTAATTTTATATTAAAACTAAATTTAATTACATTATGATCATTTAAAAATTGAAATGTTGCACTTGCATAAGTATAACCTACTATATCACTAATTATAACATGGTTCATTTTTATAAGAAATTCTAGTTATGAATTAAAATGCAGTATGTGTCATTATTCGTTAGAATATAAACATTATCAAAAAAATACCAAAATTTCAAACAAAGTAAATTTTGAGGACTCGATTCCAAATTAGAAGTTTATTATATCAAATGGAACAATTATAAGTGAATAAAACTATAAATAATTTGGTTTTACCATTAAAAGTCGACAAAAATGTATTTTTTAGAAAAATAAATTCTTCTTTCTTCAAATTATATTTTTTCTAAATTATTGACTACAACACACATAAGATGAATTTTAAATATTAAATTGAATTGATATTTCATCAATGTAATCCAACAAGAAGGATTTAATTATTATATAAAAAATTATTCACACTTAACACATCTATTATATTAATTTGGTTTTTATTTACATTTCATATTAATTTTCAAACTAATAAATCATTATATAAACATGTTTAAACAATATGTGATAATTTGGGAAATATCATTCAGACCCTCCATTCTATCGACTATGAGATAAAAACAACAAAAAATTATAATACTAGAAATATTTTATTTTGGGTATAAATCAGTCTCGTATGAAACATAATATTTCATAAAAATCTAGTGTTGTGTGTGGGACATGATATCAGGCATATAATACCATTAAAAGTAATATTACCTTCAAATTCATAAATATTAATAAATATGAATAGTATTAATATATAATTACAATTATTGTGACACTAAATTGTTCAAAAAATGGTCTTTATCAAACTGTAATGTCTACATGGTCAAAATACTTCCATAAATAGGAATTAGACTTGTTTGTTATGACATTTTACACCATTACATTTTTGTTAAACCCTTGCTAAACCCGTTTAAACAATAATTGTGGTAATTATTTTTTACATTTTTTACTATTAATTTTGGAGGTAAAATGAGTTTGAAATAATATAGAGTGTTAATTATTATCATAAAATATATTTAACCAAAATATTTTATTTGCATTCACGCAATTTAAATTTTTTAATTTAAAATTAATAATATGAACAGGATGGAAAAAAAAATTCGAGATGGAAACAATTTTAGAAAAAATTCAAAAATTATAACAAAAGTAAACATGAATTTTATTCCAATAAACTAGATTAGATTAATAGATATGTAATTTTATTAATTTTATTCTAAAACCAATTTAAAAAAATGATTTTAAGTTCACTAAATAACAATGAAATTTAAAATAAAAACTATATTTAAATCTATTCATTAAAAATATTAATTTTTTGAAACAAAAAATAAAATACAAGAAAAATTTTACAAGATCATTTTCAAAAATAAGTTAATTTTTAAATAATATTGTTTCTATTAGTGGGAAATATTAATATTAAAATCAGTGCATAAAATGAGACTGAACACATTTTATAGAAAAATGCCACTCAAATCATAAACATGGTTCTATTATTTTCACATGCCTTAAATATATTATGTCAAAAGTTAATAAATTAATTTAATAAATAATTTATAATTTTTTATGAACTAATAAGTTATAATTTATTTTTTTTATTTATTGTGGTAAATTTTTTTTCTCATAGATTTAGATTTTATAAAAGTAAATTTCTTTTATATTAGAATTATTTTTATTTTAATATATAAAAAATTGGTGATAAAATAATTCATTCTATTTATATGTTTAATCCAAATAATTTCATAATTTATTTATTCATATACATAGCTATCATTCCACTATCTAGGTGGTTACGATCATTTTAAATAATTATATTTTAGTATTATGTCAACTGTAATGAAATTTGGTGTTTTGTGAAACACATGATATTTATAAACATAGTTTATTTTAATAAATATTTCTTAAAATATTATTTATTGTATTCTACCCCCAAGAAAAATTTCAATCCTCTCTATCTGAAAATGATCTTGAGATTAATGTGTTTCACATTATAAAAATCATTTGTAGAAAACCAGCTTCAGAAAAATGGATAATAAAACATCCCCTTGGAAAGAGGGGGAATAAATAATGAATCATGTCACATAACAAGTATCCCAAATAATTGAATATTGGTTGGATGTTAATATATGGAAATATAAGAGAGAAATAATTCCATAATACTAATGGATAGTGATAGAGAACATTGTTAAGATAATGTTAGTGACCGAAAATCCCTAAATAAATATCTGGTTAAATTATCATTGATTCACTAGGAATGAAATTAAAAATAAAGCATTTTTTTCCCAATATTAATTTTCCTAATGTCGAGGAATATTTTTTTAATATCAATAAAGATAACTATATTAAATAAAATAACATGATTACATTTTTTTAAATATTAGAATGTAATTCTTATGTTATTCTTCATTCAATTCTAAATTCCTCAAATTCAACAAGAAATAATTATAAATTATTTTTAATTAATTTTAATTAATTTTAATTTTTATCAAAAGGTCCCTAAAATTCTGACATATCATTCTTCATATCTCTATTTTTTAAAATTAAAATGGTTTCCAATTGTTTTCCAATATGCATGATTTGATAAATTTTTAAATAACACATTAATATATTATTACCCATTAAAATATCATCATAATACATTATATAAATCGTTAACATTATGACCAATACAAAATTCAAAATTTATAAAAATATTAAAAAATTACACTAAATAAAATTAAAATTTATCCCTAAGATATCAACAAGGTCCTTATAGTGGTCACATCTAAGACATGTGAATACCATGGTCTTATATTCACCTGAAGCACAATAATAATTAGAATTAAAATTAAACCATAATGAAAATATACATGCTTAATTCGGCTATAAACCACAAATTTTTATATATATTCAATAAAAATAAAAATAATTTAAAATCCATCAAGGATAAAATTAACAACTATTTTAATAATTTGATTAATCATTTATATGGTCATAAATAATATCACATTTTCTATATTTATATCATTCATCACTTTATCCTAACTTAATAATATTCTCTCAAAATTATGACCATACTAAGGGTTATCATCACCAAATCATATGTTTAAAAAAAATATAACTTTTCCATTAAATAAATTTTCTTGGTCATTAGTAATTTTCTTCATATTCATTAAAATCATTAATATAAAACATATAGTGATTGATTATTTTATATTTTCTAATTCATATAACCTAATTATTGAATTCCAATATGTAAACACTTCAATAATTCTACATTATTCATAAAAAAAATAACAATGATACATAATTTTATTAATTTATATCTATTTTCAATAATATAAAATATAAATCATGTCTTAACGTTAATAAACATCAATTTGATAATGATTTATACATTTAAAATAAATGAATATTTGAAAAACCCATAACTTTTATATTTCATTCAAAGTCTCTTACTTATCATGAGCACAACCATAACTCATAAAATACTTCATATTTTTTCATTTAGATTTCCCTTTATAAAATATATTTTTATAGTTCCTATAAATTCCACATATCGATCACTAAATAATCGATTATATATTATTTATACAATTATTCTCATCCACTATATTGAAAAAATGTTTTATTTTTCCTTATTTTTTACTATATTTATGTCCTTATTTTACAAACAGAAGACATCATCTTATTCCTTTTATCCATTCACTTGGGTTATTCTTCCTATAATTTCAACATATTATAATCCACATATTCTTCCTTCTATTATCTCTAACACTAGATATCACAATGATATATATCATTATATTATTTAACGAGGCTAAGAATTTGTATACGAGAATGTTTTTTAAATATATATCATGATAACTAATTAGGCATAATACCAACATCCATCACTCCTATAATAATCATATTTGGTTTCTCATAAAGAAATTTTCCATTAGATTCAATGTTAATAATGTTTCTTCTAGTTATATTCATTCATATAAATTGAAAATAATTATGTTATAAATAATAACCATTTTGGTAAAACCCATAATCATAACAATGAGTTATTTAATGTCTAAATCATGAAACATTTTTTTAAATTTTTGAATCCATAGGCTTAGCATAGATTATTAATGGTTATAGAATAAATTATTTAGGATGGTTTATAATGAAGGTTCCAATTTCCATATAATATCCGTTAGAAGTGCAAAAATAGGTGTTGAATATTTCTCATTGATATGTTATATGCAATGTTTGGGTCAATCATAAATATCCTTTTTTATAGATGTTATCTATCTGTAAATTTGTACTGGAATCATGCCCACATGAAGTACCCATAATATGGATACAGTTTTATGGAAATAAATCTATATATCAATCACCTATAATATAGGATATATTCTCATACATATAATTATATTCTTATTTATCATTAGAAATATACCTAGGGATCTTATTAATATTTTTTCACTATTGTATCTAATTACTTACTAAAACCGACTCTGATTGCAACTATAGTGACTAAGTCTTCTCATATATAATTATCATAAATTTCTTGATTTAGATTCATTTCATGTGTTTAATACACTCCCATGGACCATATAATTTTAGTTTAATTCAATAATAAATACACTATCTCCATATTTAATGAAAGATCATCAATACCTCCCATAAAGGTCTTCTCATTTAAAACTTTTCCTAGATGTACCCTATGTATAACATCTCTTCAAATCCTAGGGATATGAAACTTGTTAGAAGGTTGTATCCGATGATCAGTAAGGGTAAATATGGGAAATAACATTATATGATCATATTAAAGCATAAGATTAGAATAATGTTATGATATCATGAGCACAACATAAAATGTGCATTCTGAAACTCTTATAGATCATAGTGTTGACTTATGGGTTAAATAACTATTATTACTATACACATGATTAATTAGTTTGTGAAATAAACATTATTCCCGATCCATTAGCTCATTTCATAAAATTGTGGCACCATCATAGGTACATAAACCTCTTAATTTATATAGGTTAACAACAATGACCATAAAATATTTTTTGATAATTACTGATGTAATTTTCTCATTCTAGATCAATTCCATCAACCTGTTTCCCATTTTGGTTTAATCCCATAATCCTTTTTCCCATTATGGATCAATCCCATCAACTTGTTTCCCTTTGTTATCTCATGATATTCAAAGCATTACACAATAAATTTTTTTGCAGAACTAGGTCCAACAAATAATTAAATGAAAATAAAACATATCTGTTTGAAAATATCATAACTCTTCATTTATATCAAAACCCACAAAAACTTGGGCATCCGAATATGATCATTACATCAGAACTCGTGAAGATAAAAGTGTATTATGAGATGTTTTATCTTAGAATAACCCATGGGAAACAAATGGGTTTCATAATCCTTTTTCCCCCATAAACATAGATGATATAATAATTGAATAAATATGGTAACATTATCTAATGTCCCTAATAAATAATAATTAACCTCAATGGTTGTTGTCATGGATGTAAAATTACTTAGAATGAAAAATCAAAATTACCATTTCATAAGGAAAATAACAGTTCATTGAAAATATCATTTTTAAATTTATAAATTTATAATTTATTATGGAAATAACTTCATTTTAAAATAAACCTAAAATTTTATAAAGGATGTTTTATAAAAAAATTCATGAATTGGTTAATTATTACCATAATATATTTTTTAAAAAAATGATTTCTTACACATTCTCATTCAAATTTATATTATCCTTATTTAGAAACTGGCATGGAGATTCCTTTTTAAAAATATTATCAAAAGTAAAAAATTTGAAATAATTCCATTAAAATATATTTTTTGATTTCTAAAAATGTTTTTTAATTTTTTAAGATAACATTGATTTGGAAGGCAAATAGTTTTCTACTTTAGAGATAAATGATGTCATTATTCCTGAAAATAAATATTTTGTAATCATGAGTTCATAAATATTAGAAATTGAAGGGATAATTTTTATTATTATTATATAAAATTAGTTGAATAAAATAAATTTAGTTATTTAGAAATAGAATATAAGATTTCAGCATTGAAGTTATAGTCATAAATAATCATGATCAATATTGTGACTGTAATGTCAGCACCTTTAGGCATCATTAATTTTGATTCATAAGACACATACAATATTAAAATAAAATAAAACATTAATAACCACAAGAATAATGAAATTATTTATATAATAGATCAGATGGGTTTTATATAAACCTCATAATATAATATAGGTTCATAACATAACATATTTGTCATAGAGTATATATTGAGATGAAATTCTCATAACTTATGTATCAAAATCTTTCTTAATTGTTTTATATTAATTTATAATAAATATAATTTCATTTAAAATATATTGTTATACTATAGGTATATATAACATAAAATTTCCCCAATGTTATCACATATAAATATTATGTTATAATAGATTATTATTAATTAAATAACATAATGACGCACATTATAATAATTTATTCTTACTACCTTCGGTAATATAGACACATAAAAACTTGGTCCACAAGTGAGAAACATATTCCCCTAGTGAGTTCTTCAAAAATGGAACCATTGATAATTATGTCATACATAATACAATTCTAATTATTATAAGGAATTGAAACATAAGAAAGGGTGGTACTATACACTCAATATGGGTGAAAAAAATGAGATATCCAAACAACATTATAATATGGGTATGTGTACATGAGAATATCATTTTATAACTAAACCATCTATATGATAGATCATAAAATTGAGTCATGAAATCTATTTTGGTAGTTCATAAGATATGAATCAAAATTGTTTCCGTGAACATGATCCATGATAGTGTAACATTTTTAGAAGATATATTTTTTATACACATAAGATCAGAAAATTTTATATTATGTTAACAAAACATGATATTTATAACAAGTTAGTCTTGGGATATGCACAACTGTACCTTCTATGGTCATGGGATATCCTCTTGTGTAACCAATTACATGAATGGGTTAAAACCCATATACACTATTTCAATCTTGGTATAACATCTTGTGGACACTATAAGCTCGCATAATAATAATCATTACACAATTCAATAGAGATATATATATTTCCAACTCTTTATATATTTAATATAAAACTTATATATGTCACAAGATCATTAAATATTCATCATATTATATCCCATGAAGATAAATGGGTTTCAAAATAACATTTCACCATATCATCAATACATTATATTTGATGAAAGTATAATTAATTATAAACATATATTCATCAAAAACATATATGATTTTATGAAATAATAATATTAGTATTTATTGATCATTTCCCTATTAAATAATAAGTTACATCAAATGGTTCCATCAAATGGTTCCATCATTGATGGAAAATTATTCTTACTGAAAGAGTAATATGAAGAGTTATTATGAAAAATAAAATTTCTCAGAATTTTACCTTTTTCTAACTAAGAATTTGTAAATTGTTTTTGAAATCCTTTTATTTGAATATAAATATGAAATATTATAATAATATATGGGAAATACATTTAAAACATATCAAGTGTAAAATAATATTTTACACATAAAATAATATTTAAAGACATTTTCATTTTTCAAAATATATTTTTTTTAAATAACATTTGAAACATATTAAAGATTATTTTAAACATAGTGTGGTCCTAATGATGAGAAATTTAATAAATATAAAAAAAATCATTCATATTTCAAATAAAATACAAACATGATTTGTTTTGAAAACAACATGAGGACTCCTTTTAAATCATCTTATTAATTTATAGAAAATTTAAAATTGATGTTATACAATCCCATATTAATATGAATGCATTATTTTAAACTATGTTGGTAAATATGGTAATGGAATAAAAATGGGGTTTTACGAATGAGTTAAATAATGTTCTTTTTCCTTCAAAAATTAAATTTAAAAAAGATGCAACTGAAGAGAAGATAATAAAGGGAAAAAATCTTTTATTTTGAAATAAGTAGACTATAAGATACTTATTTTGTTTCTGGAGAGTAATATTTCAGCATCAAAAGCATATAAATATTCAATATTGATAAAATATGATATTGTTTCATAAAAATCTTTCCACTTAGGTAATATCGTATATTGTTATACCAATTAAATAATAACTTTCTCCTTGATGTTATTAGGAGATTTGGCTTCTCAAGAGGATTCATCAATCTTGTCAGAAGTATTCTTACCTCTTCAAGGCTGTCCATTTTAATTAATGGATCTCCCATGTGTTATTTTCAATGTACTTGAGGTGTTCGACAAGGTGATCCACTCTCTTGGCTTCTGTTTTCCACTACTGAAGAATAAATGAGTAGATTCCTTAATTAGTTATCTCAAATTGGTTTCTTTAGACAGATAACAGCTGGAAGGGATATCCTTGTCCCTTCTCATCTTCTATTTTCTGATGACATCTTCATTTTTGGGGAAGCCTCAAGGCGATCAATTTCTACACTTAAAGCATTCTTCCCACACTATGATATTGTTGCGGGACAGCATATAAGCTGGAGTAAATCCTTTTTTGTTTTTGGTGATGGGGTTATTGTTGGTAAATAGAACATGGTCTCCAGGTCCCTCAGAGTCAAGAAAGGGGCCATGCCTTTAATTTATCGTGGATTTCAAATCTTTTGTGGTATGATTAGAAGGCAGTATCTTCATGGAATTTATTCCAGTATTATTAAACAGATGGTGAAATGGATGGTTAATGCGCTATCTCAAGCTGGGAGGGTGTGCCTTGTTAACTCCGTGATTACCTCAATGTTTGTTTATTCTTTATCACTCTACAAATGGACAAAAAAATCTTCTCAAAGAACTTTAGTGCATGATGAGGAATTTCATCTGGACATGATCTATCGCTAAAAGGAAACTAATTACCATTGCTTAGAAGGGTTGTATTAAACCCATTGAGTTGGGTGGTCTTGGAATTAAGGATCTTTATATATTCAATGATGGGCTCATTAATAAATTCACATGGAATCTTTTGACCTCAATTGACTCATCAATGGATTTTATGTCATGTAGGTTCAGAATGATGCTTATTAATGGACACCCTCACTATATTTCATAATCTTTTTGGACCTCCATTCGGAAATCATTTAATGACATTATCCCGAACTCTAAATGGCTTGTGTCCCAGCATTCTAGGCTCAACTGTTGTAACAATCCCTGGCTGGTCAGCCCATTGTATACTGCTGATATTCCCTCACACCTACTGGATATGTCTATAGAATATTTAATGGATCGGTGTGATAATCCTAAAATCACGGTCACTCCCCAAGATAAACATGAAATACATACCTACCATATCATGGATAGTAATGTACTGGTATGGAATCCAAACAAGAACGGATGCTTTAATCTCAAAGAGGCCTATAACCTGTAGATTGTTGGCTCCACACAAGATCCTTCTTGGTTAATCAGGTTCAAAGAAAATTTTTTCTATCCCACTCATCTTCTTCCTATCTTGAGAATATGATGGAACAGTCTTCCAACAAATGATCAATTATGAAAGGCTGGTCAAAGTATTGTGTCTGCCTGCCATCTGTGGCTGAATGAAACAGAAACTGCATGACACCTCTTCATCTAATTCCCCTTTGCTTAGAATCATTGGAAATACATTTGATACACCGTCCACATGTATTTATGCTCACATTGCTTGCTGGATGACTTGATGACATACATTTCCATGTCTGGTAGGAGCGCACAGGTCCAAAATATACTGCTAGTTACTGCAGCATCGGTGTTTTATGCCATCTGGAGATCCCGGAATAACCTCATATATGATAGAAAATATCCTTCATTCCATGAAAGTGCAATGCTGGTTCATCGAGATGTACATACCTCAAATGCAATACAAAATGGATGCATGGATAATAGCTTTTCAAATTTAAATGCATGGGAGATGCTTTGGATTACAGGTAAACTGAAGAATCCACTGATGATTAAATTTATTCGTTGGATACCACCGATCGTTCCAAGTGATAATGTTAATGTTTATGGAGCTTCATCTGGAGTGCTGGGTAGATTGGGTTGTGTAGGTGTCTTCCGCCAATATAGTGGTTTTTTCAATGGTTGTTTTTATCATTTTATTGGGATGGTAATGTCATATGAAGCAAAAATATGGTCCATTATCTATGTCATGAGGCACATTGTCTTCCATAACAGGAACCTATTATGGATTGAATTAGACTCCGAACATGCGGTACATGACCTCAAGATGAGAACCTGGGATGTTCCATGTAGTATTTTTCCTCACTGGACTGGATGTATTAATCAGGCATCAAATCTCAACCTAATTATTTCTCATGTCTACCGAGAGGCCAATCAAGTTGTTGATGCCTTGTCCTAGAGGGCAATCATAGAAATGACTACCATGTGGTCCTTTCAAGATCCTGACATTTGTGCACCCTTGGTAGATGCTGATATGAGGGGAGTGTATTTTTCTCGAATTTGTAAAACCCATTTCTCCGCATGACTTTTTACTCTTACCTTTTATTTATATTTTATAGGGACGGTCCAACCGGACCTGATTTTCTTGGTATAAACCCCTTGCCTTAAGTTTCAACTTATTTAACAAAAATCCAAACATCTTTTATAATAAATATTATTTTATAATATACCTACTAAATTACCCAAATTATATATTTAATTCCATATATTATTTACATGTAACCTATTATTACATTTTTATTAACAAATCCATGTTAAATTCTTGTTTTGGGAAACAACACCGTATGTTTTTGGTGTATGATTTTGTTTTGTATATTTCGGGCTTTTGATTTTATAATTATTAAATCAAATAAATAACCTTAACAATTATATAAATATATATATATATATATTATATATTCCATATATATATATATATAAATATATAAATGTTAGAGATAAAAATTAAATACCCCATTCATGAAGACAATAAGTCATATGTATACATTAATGATGTTTCCTATATTTGAAGGATAAAACGAACTGAATGTAAAAAATATATTTAATTTATATTATAAATTTAATTACATATATCTCAAAAAAAATTAATATAACATACCATAATTAACTTATATTAAAATAATTTGTGAAAAATGAATGAGATCACATTGTGAGGAGGAAGTTTTTTGTACACGAGAACAACATTATTGTATCCCAAGTGGAATGAAATTTAATAATGTATATGGGATATCATAATTACTGATGAATAATAATTTTAGAACATTCATATATATATACATTAAAACTATACATATTATTTTCATTTTAATACATGTATGAAAACACATCACATTGGTTCATGTGGAAGTAGTTTTCTTTACCAAATAGAGAAATTCTTGTATTCTAACAGGTTGAAAGGTAATACAGTAGGTGTGACATTATAAATATAGAAGTATTATAATATCATATTTTAATATATATATATATATATAATTTACAAAAATTAAAACTTTCATTACATCTATCCATGATAGATATGGAATGAAAAAAAATAACATTAGTTCATGTGGTAGTAGTCTTACTTTCAAAAGATTGACAAATTCATTCCCCATTTGATGGAAGTGGAGATTGATATAGGAAATTTTATTAGAATATTGAAATATCATAATATTTTTTAAAAATTTATTATTATTAAACCATATATTATTAATATTGATGGTTTTGTAACATGAAATAAAACAAAAAATACAAGTTTTATAATTTTACATATTTTTTGGGAAGCCTCTTTCGGATTAAACATAATGACTTCAATTGATTTCCTAATAAAACAATTAACTCCTATATTATATGTTTATTAAATTGTGATTTTTTTTAAAATTGAATTTATTATCCAAGAGGTATTTAATGTGTAAAGTTGGGAGGATATGAGATTCCTTTTACTTGTGGGGGATAAAACAAACGTTGAATTTCCGAAAAGAAAAAGGTTTACCCACTTTTTTAAAATACCAAAAAGCTGAAAATTGATAAATATTATTTCCTTATATTTTATAAGATCTAAATATTTACCTTAATTTTTTTTAAAAGTCACTACGTCATTTAACCACTTATAGTTGTAGTTTAACCCCTCGGTAAACCTGTTTGAACATACAACTACGGAAATTAATTTTTTCATTTACCACAATTCATTATGATAAAAAAACTAATTTTATATTAATAGATAATATTATTTATTCTTATTATAAATGCGTAAACTAATATACAAAAATACACCAACATAAGTGGAAGATTTTGAATTATAATTTAACATAAAAATGAAACTAAAATGAATTTTCTAATGAGAAATTCTTCAAATATTTTAGAATTATATACATAAAAATACAATATGAAATCGATAAAGTTTATTAAAATAGATAATAAAAATATAATTCAACTAATTTTAGTATTATATTAATCTTATAAACATTTTTTATCTTTTTATTTTTTTACCAATGAAAATGATAACTAAAAAACATTATTTTTAACAAATATTCAAAAAAATTACCCACTAACAAAATTCTATAATATGAACACGAAAATAATTTTGAAATGATGATTTCAAAAATAAATAATATTTTTTTACATAATTTTTCAAAAAAAATCATGAAATATTTTTATTGTATATTTCTATAATCATGTAAAACTACTTTTTATACCAAAATATCATTTTATGTTTAAAATTTGATTTATTCTTATCTCATTTATAAAAAAAATAACATGAATGAAAATAATTTAATTGAATATAAAATATATTGATATTATTATAATCATTATAAAATGTAACATGATTATATTATTAAGGTAAATTGGGTTTTCTATGAATAATAGTTTTCCAGATATGCATTTCATTTATTTTCCAATGTTTCTTATTTCAAAATTTTAATTAAATTAGTCACTGACAAGTTTATTTTATATAAATGATTAAATCTGATATGTTCTTAAATAATTTAATACTATTCAAACCAACCCATTCATTTTCTATGATACAACTGTAATACTAGAATAAATTATTTTAATATTATTTCTTGTTTTCTAAAAACACATTGTCCTCTGTTGTGAAATATATTTTCGAAAATTAATTTATTTGAAAAAATAACATAAAATATTAAGTTGTTACATTCAAAAACTCTTAAAAATAAATTCAACCATGAAATTAACCACTCCAATAGAAAATAAGGATATATATGACTAATTATCTTACTAAGATCTTTCATAGATTCTTCATATTAGTGATTTTACCACAAATCATTGACCAGGTCAATTGCATTTATTTTTAGCACCCGATCATTATAATCCATAATTTCAATAAATTATTCTTCATAAGAATGATTATGATCTAGTGGTATGAACTCATAGTTAATTAAATGTGCAATATATGGTATGTACATCTTCAGAAGATATGCATGCAACATGTCAAGAACATGGGAGATGGTTGGTGTAATTGACTGTCGATTGTCTATCTTCCTAGTACGATCATGCATTTCCAAAGGATTGATAATCCAAGATAATTAATTTCTTTTTATTAATAATCAAAATTTACTAATTAAGATTATCCTCATTTGTTTTATAATTCATCTCATACACCTTAAAATGAATACTAATATGATATGCATGAATCGCTAATGGTTCTCATGAACTATTATAGAATGATATGTCATTCCATTAATCTCTAGTTGTCATCAAAATAAAATTCTTTGCATAATTTTTCCAATATAAATAATTATTGATATATTGAAGTAATAAATTAACACATATACCAGTTTCTATTATTCAGTATAAACTATTCCTTAAATGGTTATCCTTACGACACTTTTTAAATTTAAAATTTAAAATAAAGGTCACCAAATTTAAAAAAATAAACATAACATTAATCACTCAAATATACATAGGTATCTATTAATTTTCACATACCAATTATATGAATACCTTATTCATATATTATTCTGATTCATTTTTATTAACATAATTAACGAAAATCTATAATGAAAACTCAAATGCTTCATCCTTCAATAAAGAAAACCGATTATTATTATATATATAGAGTAAATCGAAAAATTATTTAGCCACCATAAATGATTATAGATAATAGAATATCAAAAAATATTTAATTTTTCTCATGTTAATCAAAACTCTCTACAAAACATTATCAATGTTTATCAATGCTTTATCGAAACTAATAACAATTTTTTTAAAATTTGGAAAATGTTAAGTGTTATCTTTCCTTAGTCATGTGTATTCTGAAAAATATCACATTGACATTAAATTATCATTTTGGTCCATCATTACCATTCCAAATAATCTTAAATTTTTTTTAACTAAATACATATGCACCGCAATTTTTTTTATATTTAATGATTCATATAACATAATTTGTGAATTCCAACATAAAAACAATTCAATCATTTTTCTTCATTCCTGAAAATTTTAATAGACTTCATGATATTATTAATAAATTTATATATTCTATAATATGAATTATGAAACATCTATTAACATTTGTTTACAACAATTTAATCTTTTTTCTCACAATTAACATAAACATAACTATTAGAAGAACTCAAACCATTCATATTAAATTCATAATACCTTCCTTATCAACTTAATAACCATCACTCACACCACCATTCAAATATTATTTAGGACATTTCCCCTAAAACATTGATTCCTATAATTATCTTAAATTCCATAATTATAACATAGAAACTGTGGTGAGGCATTAGAGAAACCATTATTCAAATCTGTTTCATTAACCAAACAATAAATTTTTTATATTCTAATTCATTGATTAGTTCCCTTTATTTCCACACTCAAAACTGCTTCTCCTAGCTTTGAATCATTCCAATTATATATTTTTTCCCATATTCTTGACATATATGAACTAGTTCTCCTTTCCTCTATATTCTCCACCACCAATGATCTTAGAATATTATATCCTAATATTTTTTAATGAGATTAAGAGTTGGTTGAGATGCATGATGTCAATAAATTATCATGATAAATGAGTACGAATAATTAAAATATCCTTCTCTCAATGAATCTCCCCATTTTGTATATAATAAACACACTACCTATAACATTTGATGTCTACCCTATTCTATCTATGTCCCACCATAAACTAACCCTAAAAGGTATAATGTGAGAAACAATAATCAATGTGGGATTAAAACCTCTTTTCCCTCATTTCATATTGGACTAAGAACATTATACCAACTATTTGGAAAGTGATAGCCACACAACCACCCATTGAATCGTTATAATAGTTATCATTACCCACAGTGTAGCGCTATTGTAGCAGCCGAGATACTGTTGCAGTGGCGGCACTATAGTGGCGACAGGGAGAACTGTGGCGACAGGTACTGTGCAGAACTATAGCAGCCCGAGTACAATAGTAGTACTTTTCATAGAGTGGGTATTGGGCCTAAAATTTGGGCCTATGAGCTATGTAATGGGCTAAATGCCCATTGGGCCTATGGGATATTTAATGGGTCTCCCTCTACATAGTAAAAGAGGTCTTTTATTTTCTTTAATAATTAAAATAAGGCTTCAACCCCAACCATTAAAAAAATATTAGTCCAACATTTCACTTAATGAATATCATATATATGCATTACAAAATATCTTAAAGCATTCATAATATAATAACCCTTGATGAAATGGGATTCATATAACATTTCATCATACCATCATAACATAAAATGTGGGATGGAATAATATTTAGAAAAATATTTTCTTTATAATCATAATCCATTCAGAGAATGAATAATAATGGTATATTTTGATCATATCCCTATTAAGATAAAATTTACAGCAATGTGTGTCATCTTAGATTGAAACTGATTTTTAAGGAAAAACAACATGGATCATTTTTTTGGAAAATAAAATTAATTTTAAAATAACCTTTTTCAAAATTTATATTTATAAAATATTTAATATATAATTTTCTTTAAAAATAACAAAATAAATTATTAAATTATGCTTTCTAATCATTTGAAACAGTTATTGAGAAATATAGAATTTCATTATCTAGTTTTTTATAAAGATTGAATCATATTCAAAATAATTCTATTTGAATATAAACATTGATTCTCATTAGGGGATATCTAAAACATCTAGTCACTGTGACTATAATAAATTCCACACATGTTAAAACAATGATTCCTTTCATGTTTCCAGTAAATGAAAAATGTGCCTTATTTTGAAAAATACATAAATATTATTTTAATTGTTTTTATAAAAAGAAATAAAATATGGAAAATAATGAACTTATAAAATCATACAATAATATTAAAATATTTTATGAATCCTTTTGATAAACCATGGATATAAAAGATAAAATTGTTTTGACTAAAGAGATAAATAATGTTCATTTCATTTAAAACATTATTTTGTAATCATGTGTACATAATGAGATGAAAATGTTTGAAACACCTTTAATATATGTTCATAACTATTAGTGAATAAAATTAATTATCTTATGTGTATATAGTTAATAATATTTCATAATCTAAATCATAAACATATACAATCCTCAGTAATGAATATATAATATCTTAAAACACTTTCCACATGGGTAATCTATTGAATTTTAAGCCCCATTAAAGATTAAAATAATAATAACCATAAAATTTCATCATGTTATTAATATTTATGATATAAAATTTGAAACAGAATGTATATACACCATATTAAATAAATTGAGTGGGGAATATGGAATATGTCTCCCAGAAATAAATAGGAGACTATTAATCAATTATTGTAAGTCATGACATCATTAATACAAGTTAAAACCACCTATAAAATAAATATAAAGTTATTATTAATCTATTATATAAATATAATTATATATGCCAAATCATATATGATTTAATTATGACATGGTTTTACAAATTTATTAACAATTCCACATTACGGTAACATTTCAACAAAAAACTAAATGGTTTTTTAAAGTATGTGTAACGCCCCGACCCCAGTTACCCAGAGTCGGTGCATTATTACATAACATTGGCATGATTACAAGAAAGATCAAATCTCTAAAGGCCGATTGGTTTAGTAGCCTTCGAAACACTAGATATATTCATAAAGTTTTACATTACATCATAAAGTGAAAAACTACTACAACAACATAGTATCCATATTCCACACTCATATCCCCATATACTATCCCTGCAGGTCATTCATAAATTACTTCTTCATATCCTGGGAAAAATAAAACATAGAAAAGGGGTGAGCTCAAATACCATGTAAGGATAACAATATAGCGGAAACTTTCATAATTAAGGATAAACATTTAAGGCAATGTATGACTTAAAACAAAAGCCTTTTAAACTTGAACATCAACATAGTATGGAAAAAATAAAATGAAATAATTCCATTTACTTATTCACATGGATATTCTACTAATCGAATAATCACATGCAATATCAATAACCACTTTCATAATGATGGAATGCATAATGCCATACTATCATAACCACATAGACAAGGCCTCGTGCTAAGACTACAAATAAGATTTTGTCAAGGCCTTATGCCAAGACACTAGTTTGTCTCATGAGACCTACCGATGCATCGAGAATCTATAGCAGACTCCACCTGTGACATATTAATTCTAATGCATTCCCACATGAAAAGGTTTAAACATAACATACAAATTCGTATTAAAACTAGCATACAAAATGTCAATACTTTCACCGTAAACCATGAATGGTATAAAAATAGCACATCCATAGTCAAACATATCACAAAACCTTCAATACAATATAGAAGTTTTGTATCATAATAAATCAACTTCAAATAAGCGTAAAATCCATCAAAGGATATTGACATAGATGAAATCAAAACTCTTTTTAGAGAAATATCTCGTTCTATTTTGAAATAATTTAAGAGTCATATATTTATAAAATAAAACATTTTCTTTGAAAAATTTATTATAATGTTTTAAGGGAAGCTTCGACGATTTTATAATAGTGGAAAATATCCGCACCCACCGTATAAGTTAAAAAAACATTCTTACCTTAATTCTGTTGAAAAGGTTAAAAGCACCTTGTTTGGAAAATGACGGAACTATTCCTTCATAAACCACTTATAAAAAGTCAAACAAGGGTATAAATGACTTTAAACCATATTCTTGTAAATAGTAAAAATGTTTTGAAATACATTTTAAATAAACATGGATGTGGATAATAAAGAGATCCCATTAGATTATTACGTATAAACAACATCGAATAATGAAGAGATTGTGAAATAAACCCTTACCTTGTACTTTTCCTTGGTTGGGGGAGGTTAACCTCCTAAATAATGGTTAAATAATTGATATTAAATTATAAAAGAATCATATATATTAATATGATATCATATATGATCTTTGAACATTGATTTGTTAATAATATCTTAGTATTATCGTTGTTTCGGGTGTTAACTTACTCGTTTTCTTTTATATGTTTTGTTACGTAAGTCATGTTTTTAATGGATAGGTTGTAACTTAATCATATCTAGAATTATATCAAGTCCTTAGATACTATTATTAATTATCAAATGAGATTTATACTTGAATGGATACGATGGAGAATGAATCCTATCGCGTTCGTGGAGATGGAAGTCCGTACGTACGCACGAGCGACAATATCATTCTTTTGATATTAAAATAATATATAATTGGATGGTATATCATATATACAGAATCATTATCATGTTATATTTATTATTTACAAGAGTTACACATCATTATTATACCCATCCAAAAAATAATTTATTTAATAACAATTACACCACGACTTGGAGACGATAAGCCGTACATACACATGAATGGTGACATGTTATTCAAAGGATGGATAGAATAATGAATATGGTTGTACCATATTTATAATAAAGTCACAGTATATATAAGATACTTGAGTTATTATTTTAGAATGGTAATAAAAAAGAAGGAAGAAGTGGAAGAAGAAAGGAACTTGGAAAAGGGTGGTGAAATCATTACCTCTTCTTCGGGTTCTTTCTTTTAATTTGATCAAAAGGGCTCTTAGGTTGGCTTTCTGACTAAATTAAGGCCTCTATGATGAATTTAGGGAAGTTTATAGATTATTTGGGCAGAGTATGGCCGAACCAAAAGGCTTTGAAGGTGTGAGTTAATGAGAAGGGGGAGTGCCCTTTTATAAGAGGGGTGAGGGGCACCTTTGGAAAAGCTAAAAATATTATTTTATAATAAATTAATATTCGGTTTCTAATGGCTCAAAAGTTGATTATTCAAAGTTTATGGTGGGGATAGGTCGAGAGACACTCAACCAATAGAATTTAGAAAGGTTTCGGTCATTATACCAACCTTATCTTTAAGTATTAACTCTTAGTTAATTAGTTTCACTTTTACAATGTCACTTTGTATTTTTATATTATATGGTGAATAAACTCCTATATACCTCCAAGGGACCCCCAAGTGGTCCCTTAATGATACACCTATAATTATATAAGTCTCTTTGCCGATCCTTAGATTTTTAGGAATTTAATATCAATTAATAATATAATATTTTTTTTAAAAACTCTTTTATGTCAATTTTGACACTATTCAATAATTGATTTTTGTGAAACACATAATAGAATGATTACTTCTAAAAACATCAATTTAAACAATCCTAATATGTCATATTATCCTATAAAATTAGTTTAATTAAAAAAAAGTCTCCAATTATATTTATTTGGGTATTTATAATATCAATTATTTTAATTTTTCACTATTATGGTAATTACTGCATCATCATTGTGTCATAAATAAAATAAATTATTTAATGTCTAAAAATTATAAATAAAATACCATTATTTAGGAAATATTTTTATCTATCTAATTAATATTTATAGTCGAAAATCCAACATATATTACTCTATGTAAAAATTGTTTTTCTAAAAGATATATGTTTGTGTCATTTTTGTATACATTTTAACTTAATTAAAATAAAGTGTCCCTATCACTTACTAGTGGTACCATGGGGTCCCAAAATTGACCCAAATATGACCATGGTCGAACATGTATCAACCAATAATGTTTGGAAACGTTTTAGGGTAATTTTTTATTATTATAATATTATTTTTTATCCCTTATTTACTTGATTTACCCTTCAACCATGGTAAATAAAATATTTACCGAAATAATTATTCAAAATGTCTAAAAATAAAAGTTACATATTTACAAAATTTGAACATCATGATTCCAAATATGGAATCCATTTTTCCAAATTCAAAACATATAAGTGGCAGAAATTAATTTAAAATTAAATCCCGCTGTCAAAACAAAAAGCGTTTTTTTAAGATATAATAACTATCAAAAAATTGATACTTGTTTATGTTCGTTTTAATTGTGAAATTATGTCCAATTACCAACGTTGTATTAAATGGAAAAAATATATTCTAAATATAATTTAAAACCACTCAACTTAATAATTTATCACTATTAATTATTTTGATTAAAAAGGTTTTTTTAACTTAAAATTTAGTAATTTTCACTATTCATCAAAATATTAAAGTTATCCGAAAAGTACCAAAATTTCACCTTAGGCTAAATTTGATACTCCGAATACAAAAATGAAGTCCATTTTGAGATATAGAATTTCAAAAATTAGGTATTACTATTCATAACGGCTAGTTTGATTGGTTGTGGTGTGTGTTAGAACTCGATGTTGCGTACAACACATGCTATTGCATTATTCAAAGGGAAGAGTACCGTAGAAGCTTGGAGTGTTACATTCTCCCCTCCTTAAAATAATTTTTTCCTCAAAATTTCTAGAATACTACTGCATGAATAGACTCAGGTGGTTCTTTATCATAATTTCCTCGGGTTCCCATGTTGCCTCTTCCATCTTATGGTTTCTCCACAAGACTTTTACCAGATGAGTCGTCCGGTTTATCAGTACTTGTTCTCTCATATCAAGAATCCTGACGGGCTTTTCGCAATAAGACATATCACGTTCCAGTTCTAATTCCTCATAGGTGATTACATGCATTGGGTCAGGCAAGTATTTCCTCAATAGAGATACGTGGAACACATCGTGAACTTTGGAGAGACTTGGCTGCATTGCCAATCGGTAAGCTACAACCCCAATTCGTTCTAGAATTTCGAAAGGTCTGATGTACTTGGGACTCAATTTAACTTTCTTACCAAAACGTATCACTCCCTTAAATGGAGATACCTTCAAGAAAACATAATCACTGACTTGAAATTCCAAATCCTTCCTTCGATTATCGGCATAGCTCTTCTGCCTACTTTGAGTTACTTTGATGTGTTTTTGGATTGCCTTCACTTTTTCGATTATTTCCTCTCCCAGTTCTGGACCTACAAGTTTTCTTTCACAAACTTCATCCCAACAGGTTGGTGTACGACATCTCTTTCCGTATAACTATTCATATGGTGCCATCTAAATACTATAATGGAAGCTATTATTATAGGAAAATTCTACCATAGGTAAATATTGATCCCACATACCCTAAAAGTCAAGTGAGCGGGATCTCAACATGTCTTCTTAAGGTTTGAATAGTTCATTCTGATTGTCCATCTGTTTGAGGGTGGTAGGCAGTGCTCAGATGAAGTTCAGTATCGAGAGATTTCTGAAGACTTTTCCAGAATCTTGAAGTAAAACGAGGATCACGATCAGAAACAATCGATAGGGGTACTCCATGAAGTCTCACGACTTCATTAATATATAGTCTTGATAGATGTTCTAGTGGTAGATATTCTCTTATAGCAAGAAAATGTGCTGACTTGGTAACACGATCAACAATAACCCATATTGCATCATTCCTTCTAGGAGACTTTGGTAGTCCCATGACAAAGTCCATCATAATATTGTCCCATTTCCACTCTGGTATGGGAAGAGGTTGGATGACTCTTCCAGGTTGTTGCCTTCCAGCATTCACTTGTTGACAAACCATACATCTTGACACAAAATCAGCAATCTCCCTCTTCATGTTGTCCAACCAAAAATGTTCCTTCAAATCTCCATATATTTTTGTGCTGCAGGGTGTATAGAGAAATTTGAACTATGAGCAGCATCCAGTAATTCCCTTTTTAGATCAGGTATATCGGGAAAACAAAGTCTCTTCCAAAATTTCAAAATTCCATCTTCATACACAAAGTTTCTCAATCTCCCATCATTCACAGCTTTAATATTCTTTTTAAATTCAACATCATTGGTCTGAGAACTCTTAATTCTTTCTAGTAAAGATGGTTTGGCAACCATTTGAAAAATAATTGATGTTTCACATTCTCTGGTTATTCCCATATCCATCTTTAATAGATCCATGAAAATTGGATCCCTTTCAATTCTCATATTGTTCAAAACTACATGGACTTTTCTACTCAAAGCATCTGCCACCTTGTTTGCCTTCCCCGGGTGGTAGTGTATTGTGCAATCATAATCCTTGAGTAATTCAAGACATCTCATTTGCCTCATGTTGCGTTCTTTTTATGAGAAAGTATAATTCAAAATCTTGTGATCATTATTAATCTCACATTTTTCACCATAGAGGTAGTTCCTTTATATCTTCAAAGCAAAGATCACTGCTGCTAACTCAACATCATTAGTAGGATAGTTTTGCTCATGAATTTTTATCTATCGTGATGCATAGGCAATAACCCTATTGTTCTGCATAAGGACACAACCAAGTCCTTTCTTCGATGCATCAATATAAATAACAAACCCATCATTCCCCGATGGTAGAGTCAATATAGGAGCATTGACTAATATTCTCTTCAGTTCATCAAATCATTCTCCACACTCTTTTGTCCAAACAAATTTATCCCCTTTACATGTGAGCTTCGTTAATGGGTTAGCCAATTGAGCAAAATTCTAGACGAAACGTCGATAATAATATACTAGACCAATAAAACTACGTACCTCATTTATATTCATAGGTGTTGGCCATTCTTGGATTTCCTTGGTCTTAGAAGGATCAACATAGATTCTATATTTAGAGACAATATGGCCAACAAAAGAAATCTCCTGAAGCTATAATTCACACTTGATAACCTTCCCATATAATTCATTTCTTCTTAGAGTCTTCAAGATAATGCGCAAGTGATTTTCATGATCTTCGTAGCATTTTGAGTATACCAAGATATAAAAAATAAATACCACCACAAATTCATCGAGATATTCCTTGAAAACTCTATTCATCAGATCCATGAATACATAGGGTGCATTAGTCAATCCAAAAGGCATTACTGTAAACTCATAATGCCCGTACCTGGTTCGAAATGTTGTCTTCATAATGTCTTCCTTCTTCACACACAATTGATGGTATCCAGATCGAAGTTCAATCTTTGAAAAGTATTGAGCTCCATGTAGTTGGTCAAATAAATCATCAATGAGAGGTAGGGGATACTTGTTCTTTATTGTTATAGCATTGATCTACCTGTAGTCAATACATAACTTCATGGATCAATGTTTCTTTTTAACAAAAAGAATAGTGGCTCCCCATGGAGAAACACTAGGGCGAATACATCCTTAATTACACAATTCCTCTAGTTGTTTCTTTAGTTCGACTAATTCTACAGTGGCCATTTTATAAGGGGTCTTCGATATAGGCCTTGATCTAGGAATTAAATCAATGGAAAACTCAACTTCTCGTTCTGGAGGATGTCCAGGTAAATATTCAGGAAATACATCTACATATTCTTTCACAACAGGTACATCCTCTATTTGAAAAATCTTTTCCTAACCCACAGTTATTTCATTCTCTTCCTCCTCAATAATTGAATTTAGTTGAGCTACTGGGGGTGGATCTAGATAAGAATTAGGCACTGACAATTATGCTCTAAAGATAAGGTGTTCCTTATCATCATCATCAAGAATCTTAACCTCTTTCTTCATACAATAAATCTTCGCATCATCATCTGTAAGCCAGTCCATACCGAGGATTATATCAAACCCAATCATATGTATGAAGATGAGATTAGCAGATAAAGAACATTTATGTTCTCTAATGGGGACTGATTCATAAATAAGGATAAACATTTAAGGCAATGTATAACTTAAAAAAAGCCTTTTAAACTTCAACTTCAACATAGAATGGAAAAAATAAATGAAATAATTCCATTTACTTATTCACATGGATATTCTACTAATCGAATAATCACATCCAATATCAATAACCACATTCATAATGATGGAATGCATAATTCCAGACTAACATATCTACATAGCCAAGGCCTAATTCCCTGACTACAAATAAGATTTTTTCAAGGCCTTGTTCCAAGACACTTGTTTGTGTCATGAGACCTACTGATGCATCGAGGAGCTATAGCGGGCTCCACCTATCACATATTAATACCAATGCATTCCCATATGAAAAGGTTTAAACATAACATACACATTTGTATTAAAACTAGCATATGAAATGTCAATACATTCACCATAAACCATGAATGGTATAAAAATAGCACATCCATAGTCAAACATATCACAAAACCTTCAATACAATATATAAGTTTTGTATCATAATAAATCAACTTCAAATAAGCGTAAAATCCATCAAAGGATATTGACATAGATGAAATCAAAACTCTTTTTAGAGAAATATCTCTTTCTATTTTGAAATCATTTAAGAGTCATATATTTATAAAATAAAACATTTTCTTTGAAAATATTTTTATAAGCTTGTAAAGGAAGCTTCAATGATTTTATAACGGCGGAAAATAGCCGCACCCACCGTATAAGTTAAAAAAACATTCTTACCTTAATTCTGTCGAAAAGGTTAAAATCACATTGTTTAGAAAATGATGGAAAGATTCCTTTATAAACCACTTATAAAAATTCAAACAAGGGTATAAATGACTTTAACCCATATTCTTGTAAATAGTAAAAATGTTTTGAAATACATTTTTAGGAAACATGGATGTTGATGATAAAGAGATCCCAGTAGATTATGACGTATAAACAACCTCGAATAATGAAGAGATTGCGAAATAAACCCTTAACTTGTACTTTAACTTGGTTGGGGTAGGTTAAACTCCTGTATAATGGTGAAATAATTGTAATTAAATTAAAAGAGAATCATATATATTAATATGATATCATATATGGTCTTTTAACATTGATTTGTTAATAATATCTTAGTATTATCGTTGTTTCGGGTGTTAACTTACTCGTTTTCTTTTATATGTTTTGTTATGTAAGACATGTTTTTCATGGATAGGTTGTATCATAATCATATCCAGAATGATATCAAGTCCTTAGATAGTATTATTAATCATCAAATGAGAATTAGACTTGAATGGATACGATGGAGAATGAATTCTATAGCGTTCATGGAGACGGTAGACCGTACGTACGCACGAGCGACAATATCATTGTTTTGATATTAAAATAATATATAATTGGATGGTATAACATATATACAGAATCATTATCATGTTATATTTATTATTTACATGAGTTACACATCATTATTATACCCATCCAAAATAATAATTTATTGAATAACAATTACACCCCGACGTGGAGACGGTAAGCTATACATACGCACGTATGGTGACATGTTATTCAAAGGATGGATAGAATAATGAATATGGTTGTACCATATTTATAATAACATCACAGTATATATAAGATACTGGAGTTATTATTTTAGAATGGTAATAACAAAGAAGGAATAAGTGGATGAAGAAAGGAACCTGGAAAAGTGTGGTGAAATCATTACCTCTTCTTCGGGTTCTTTCTTTTGATTTGATCAAAAGGGCTCTTATCATGGATTTATGACTAAAGGAAGGCCTCTAGAATGAATTGAGGGATGTTTAAAGAGTATTTGGGCAGAGGTTGGCCGAACAAAAAGGCTTTGATGGTGTGATTTAATGAGAAGGGGGAGTGCCCTTTTATAAGAGGGGTGAGGGGCACCTTTGGAAAAGCAAAAAATATTATTTTATAATAAATTCATATTCGGTTTCTAATGGATCCAAAGTTGATTATTAAAAGTTTAAAGTGGGTATAGGTCGAAAACCACTCAACCAATATAATTTAGGTAGGTTTGGGTCATTATAATATCCTTATCTTTAAGTATTAACTCTTTGTTAATTAGTTTCACTTTTACAATGTCTCTTTGTATATTTATATTATATGGTTAATAAACATACTATATCCATTAAAGAAAACCCCAATTGGTCCATTAATGATAAACCTATAATGATATAGGTCTCTTTTCAGATCATTAGATTTTTATGAATTAATATCAATTAATAATATAATATTTGTTTTAAAACCTCTTTTATGTCAATTTTGACACTATTCAATAATTGATCATTTTGAAACACATAACAGAATGATTACTTCAAAAAACGTTAATTAAATCAATCCTAATATGTCATATTAACCTATAAATTTATTTTAATCTAATAAAAATCTCTAATTATATTTATTTTGGTATTTATAATATCAATTATTTTAATTTTTTAATATTATGCTAATTACTGCATCATCATTGTGTCATAAATAAATTAAATTATTTAATGTGTAAAAATTATAAATAAAATACCATTATTTAGGAAATATGTTTATCTTTCTAATGAATATTTATAGTCTAAAATCCAACATATATAACCCTATGTAAATTTTTTTTTTCTAAAAGATATTTGCTTGTGTCATTTTTGTATACATTTTAACTTAATTAAAATAAAGTGTCCCTATCACTTACAAGTGGTACCATGGGGTCCCAAAATCGACCCAAAGATGCCCATGGTCGAACATGTATCAACCATTAAGGTTAAGAAACGTTTTAGGGTAATTTGTTAATATTATAATATTATTTTTTAACCCTTATTTACCGGATTTACCCTTTAACCATGGTAAATAAAATATTTAACGAATTAATTATTCAAAATTTCTAAAAATAAAAGTTACATATTTACACAATTTGAACATACTGATTCCAAATATGGAATCCATTTTTCCAAATTCAAAACACAAAAGTGGCAGAAATTCATTTAAAATTAATTCCCGCTGTCAAAACAAAAACGGTGTTTCTATGATATATTAACTATCAAAAGATTGATACTTGTTTATGTTCAGTTTAATTGTGAAATTATGTCCAATGACCAACATTGTATTAAATGGTAAAAAATTATTCTAAATATACGTTAAAACACTCAAATTCATAATTTATCACTATTAATTATTTTTATTAAAAAAGTTGTTTTTAATTAAAATTTAGTAATTTTCACTATTCATCAAAATATTAAAGTTATCCGAAAAGTACCAAAATTTCACCTTAGGCTAAATTCGATACTCTGAATCCCAAAATGAAGTCCATTTTGAGAGATAAAATTTCAAAAAGTAGGTATTACTATTCATAACAGCTAGTTTGATCGGTTGTGGTGTGTGTTAGAACTCGATGTTGTGTACAACACATGCTATTGCATTGTTCAAAGGGAAGCGCACCGTAGAATCTTGGGGTGTTACAGTATGGTTTTATTTTGAATATTCTATCCATTTACTTCAGAAATTTATTGAAAATATCAATAATTTTAACTATGATATAAATATAAGATATATTAAATATATATATATATTTGGATTAACATATAAATATCAATGATAACAAGGAAATACATCGTTCATGGAGATGATATGTTGTACGTATGAATGAATGTTGTTTCCAAAAATGAAGGACGAAAAAAGAAGATAAAAATATATATTTAAAATGTAGATTAATTTTTATGTCTTATATATTTATCATATACGTTGTATGTTCCCTATTTTCCTTACATTCAAATAATTATTAGAAATCAATCACATCTTTTCATGCGGTAGTAGTCCACCGTACATACAAAAAACATTATCATATGTACCATATAATTGAAAAAAAGAAGGTTTATGTTATATAATAAATTACAAAAGTATAAATATATTTTAAATTTGACATATATTTATTTAATTTATCATTTCTTCCACTATATAAAAACGAGAATAAAAAACATCTCACATTGATTCACAAGGTATCAGTATTCCATACACACGTACGATGTTATTAATTTACAATGGGTTGTAGTTAAAATGGTAAGAATGATATTTTAATTATAAATGAATAATAATATCATATATATGTTATATTAAAATTTAATATATCATAATATTCATAAGAGGATGTGGTGATGGTAAACAAATTACATGGATTCGTGAGGCGGTATTCCACTATACATGCGTCCGATAGTTTCATTTCCAACATGACAGAAGTGGATATGGATAAAGGTTATGAAATTAAAATAATAAAATATATTTATATGGTATATAGTTGGTTTTTATATCAAATTATTTTATTGTTATTATATTTCGTGGAAGAGGAAATAAAAAAATATATGTGTAAAATGTTTTCCTCTTTTTCGAAAAGCCTCTCTAGGATTTAACATAATTCCATAATTAGAGGTATTCCTAACCAAAATAGTACCTCTAAGTTTATGTTATAGAATTTAGGAATTTATTTATTTAGTTATCATCAAATCCCATTTTATAGAAGTTTGATGATAGGTTGAGAATGGTGGCCCTTCATAATTCGGGGAGAGGACACACATGATATTTTTTATGAGAAATGGTTTAGAACATTTATCAATTACCCAATGATCCAAAATTACTCATTCAAATACTTTAGTGGTAATAATTATGAAATATGTATATAAAATTAGTGTTCAAAATGTGTTTAGGTCATTATTCCCCTTAACATTTTAGTTTACACCGTAGTAAAGTCGTTTTTACGTTACCCATGGTAACTAACATTTTTTATTATAAATATTCATTATGGGAATAAATATATATGAACATATTATATAATTTTAATTATGATGGCTCCAAATATGGAATTAATATTTATTAATTCCATACCATGTTGCTTCAAATTTTAATTTAATATTAAACACACAAATATGACTAAAATATGGTTATTAAAAGGGAAAATATTATAAATTTTAAAATGTTTCATAATTAAAATTCAAACATAGTTTTCTACTAGTAGCCTATATTTCATTAATAAATATTTAATTCTGCTAATTTTTTTAAAGCGTTATTTAAAATTTTGGGATGTTTTTAAATTCATTAAAAGATATTATTTTTCTTATTAAAAACTGTTATTTTATCCATTAATTGAAGAATATATTTCCCAGAAAAATATAAAATATAAAAACCTAATATAATTTTTTATTATCATTTAAATACTGAAATTTAATTTTTCTAATAAATTTTATATAATTGAAAAAAACTTATTGCGAGAGTGAAAATTACACAAAAAGTAAATTTTTATAGAAAATAATTTTTTAAGCATTATATTTGAATTATTCTCAAATCATGTATAAAATCACATATAATGAAATTAAGAAACATAGACTGATTTTAAAATATATATATTTCATTAAAATCTTTTATAAACTGTAATTTTTTGAATTTATTTAAGTAAAACATGTTTCTACGTAGAAAAATAGTTTTCTAAAAGATTATTTTCTATATATTTAAAGGGTTCTTATTTTCAAGTCAAATTAATTGGTCACAATATTAATATATATATATATATATATATATATTTATTTATATACAAGATATATTTATAAATAAGATACCCATATTCATATATGTTATTCCAATGATTAGGTAATAACTATCATATTAAATATTAATTTTTTAATATTATTTTGTGCTCCATTAAAACTCAGTGTTTCATGTATATCAGCCTATCAATGAAATTAAAATAATTTAAAATTTTTATAAAATCTAGTGTTGTAAGATATAATACCATAAATTATTTACTTATGTCTTTTTATTTCTTGCCTCTTAAAAATTATTTATTAAATTCATGTTAAATGTAATAACTGCATTACTCGTCAGGTATGTTTTTCAGGGAGATTATCATTCCACTATATTAATCATCGTTACTGAAAAAAAAATTAACCACTATATTTTTATCAAATATATTTTTTATAATTTTTTTATTAATTATAAAAGTGATACATATAAAAATAAAAAAACTGTTTTTAGAGACGGTAGTTCATAAAAAGAAACGAATATTGTTTACATTTTATCAATTAAAAAAAATATAATTTTCATAATAACATTACATAATAATTTTTAAGTCATATTTATAACATATATACATTAAATTTATCATAATTAACTCCTATAAATAATTTTAGTGAAAATTGATTCTCATCGTTGTGCAGGGTGGTAGTCATTCATACTCATGAAAAATATTATAATATCCCCCAAGAAATGGAAATTAAGTAGTTTTAGGAGATATAATAATTAAATAAAAATAAATATGTTATAAATATCATATATATTCATTTAAACTACACTAATTATTATACATGTAAAATAGATACTAAAAATAAATCCCATCATTCGTGAGGCGGTAGTCCTCGGTAAACCCAAAAGACATGATTGTTTTCAAATAGGATGGGTGTTAAGAAGGTGTATGTGTTATTATATTAGTTATATGAATAATAATACAATAAATTTAATATATCTAAATTTAATCTATAATAATATCTATCTATGATAGTTGGTGATGTGAAAACAAATAACATTGTTTTGTGAGACAGTTGTCCACAGAATATATGTTCGATGATTTTTTTCTCATTTAATGGAATATGATATATAATATAGGTAAGAATAATAAAACAATAAAATATCAATATATGGTATATAATATTGTTATTATAATATCATAGTTGTATAATATTAAATGGAGGTGGAGAAATATATAAATAAAAACACATGTTTAATAATTTTACGCCTTCTTCAGAAAACCACTTTTTGTTTATATATTAAGACTTACTAATAGTGATTTATAATCAATTTATTTCCAATATTAGGTTGTCAATGATTTAATGAATATATTTATATATTTATTTAAAAAAATGACTAGGAATTGTGAATAATAAAATATAAGGGGTGTCCGTTTATAAGTGGGGGAGAGGACACACTTCAAATTTTTAAGAAGTATAAATCACACAAAACATTTTTTACAAGAACAAAGGCCCAGAAGTTTGTAATTAACATATGATAGAGTTTATATGGTAATAATATTTCCATTAAATTGAATTTTGATAATTTTATAGGGCTTTTAATCACTTATAATTTTAGATAAACATCTAGAAATCACTATTTAACAATCACCTCAGTAATTAATTTTTACTATTTTAATGATTCATTTTTCTCAAAAGTTACATTTACCACATTATATAATATTAATTATTAGGATTCAAAAAATGGAATAAATTTATCAAAAATCCATTCACAAAAATTTCAAAAGTAAATATATATTTAAGCACACTAACATAATGAAAATTCTATTTTCGAGATAAAAACTTTCCTAATGTTTAAAATGATTTTATATAAAAAGGATGTTCTAAATTGTTTCCAATAACCTATATTTAAGTAATAGTTATAAAATTTAAATTAATATAATTTTAATACCATATTACAATTATATTTAACTTGAAAATTTGTTGAATAATATAAATTTTTTTAATAAAATGTAGTATTTTTCTCAATTCCTTGAAAAATATAAAATTTTAAAATATTCCAACAATTAATTATCTAATATTATTTACATGATGATTTTAGAAATGAATTTACCTTTATGAAATAAATTTTATAATTGTTTCAAAAATTAATTTAAAATTTAATATGATAAATAGAACAAATATTTTTTAGAAATATATCAATTTTAACCATATGATTGGATTTATTCTTATCCCACACCTAAAAAAATATGAATGTTAAAAAATTGTTTGAATATATAATATATTATTTTCACTAATGTAATCGACCAAAATATATTTACATAATTTAATTAGGTAAAATGTATTTCTGTTCGAAAAAATATTGTTTCAGAATGAGATTTACTTTATTTTAAATTGGTATTTATTTTAATTTGTAATTTTTTTTAATAAATTATTAATTTTATATACTTTGCTAAACCATATATAATCCTAATTAATTTAATATTATTCATAACTACAATTTGAATGTCTACGAAATAAATATCATAATAAATTATTATATTTTTAATGAATGTCATATTTCCTTAAAATTCGGTGGTCCATGTAATGAAAGCTATCAAAAAAAAGTAATTTTTTAAAACCAAATCATAAAATATTTTGTTAATATAGTATATCTATAGAAATTATATATATATTAACCCAATTCATCATAAATCCTTAAACAACATGAATACGATTTATTATTATAATTTCAATAACAATTGTACCAAATGAAAATATGAATCATAGAAATCATTCATGTTATAAATGGTAATTATGATGATAAAATTTGGCAACACAATTTTTCTACAAATAATTGATATAAACCATTCTTAATAAAAAAATTATGAATGATAATTTTCATAAAAAAAATAATACAATGTTAACCTTCATATTAAATTATTAAAAATACATTTTTTTGGTATCTAAAATACAACTGGAATACCGATCATATAATCACTAAAATAATTTTAAATATCCCACAACCTGTCTTCACATGTAGGGGTTACACTAGTAAATAAATGTTACTTATAATTATCTGCAAATGAGACACTCTCACTTCTTAAAAATAAATACAATCATGAAATATTTAAAAAATCCTTTTTTAAAATAAAATTTTTGAATCTATTAATTTTATTTTAGTCAAATATCTTTTATCATCCATAAAATATTTTTGACTATAATTGTTTTATGGTTTAAAATTTTAAAAATGGACACATCTTTACAAGGGCTTTATACCATCCATTTATATATTATCCACCAGTATTATCAAATGGTTATAATAAGAGTTTTTTATCCAAAAAATTTGATTAAAATGTATTCTAAAATTTATAACGTGATGATTCATAATAACTAATAACTCATCAAATAAAGTGTTAATAAACTATTTAATAACTTAAATTATTATCATATTAATATAATAGTGGTAAAGATTTATTATTCCCACCTAATTCAAAAAAACGTAATATTTTACTGAAAAATAATTTTTTTTGAAAATCCTATATGTAATTTCAAAAGAAACTAAGATGAATCTATCTATAAATGGCTTGGATAATCAAATAATATATTTATACATAATATAAAAATATGTAATAAAATTAACCATATGTCATGTGAAATTAATTCCTTCAATATTAACTATATGTAGAATCCAAATTTATGAAATGTGTTAATGAAAAAAATAAACTTATCCACCAAATCATTTAGTATATTCTTCTTATTATTTTATACACACATCAAATCTTCAAGAACTCATTATTTTAAAAAACACATATTTCCAATCTCAATGGAAATATATCAATTTTCCTTTTTAATTTAAAATTTAGAATCTTATTCACTTTCAATAATCACCAGATTCACCCCTTCAACTATTTCTTTTGGAGCTCTATAAATATTCCAATTTATTTTTATGTGATGAAGAAAAATTTTTTTCTGTGTTTTAGTAGATCCATGTATAACCCATTAACCCACAACATTTTATACTCATATATTACATAAATATCAGTTTATAAAATCCATGGAATGTTTTTTTTGACCATTACATGTTTTTTTAAATAAAAATGCATTAAAATTATTTTCAACTTTGATAGATGAAATAAAAAAGTAAAAAAGTGAATATATAGGGATCCATCATTCAATATTTTGGTATTAAATTATTTTAAATGCCACATGGCCAAAAAAATGATTTTCAAAGAAAAACTACAACCAATATAATTAATCCATTATATTAATTTGACAATATTTTCCATATTAATATTACATTCATGATCAATCATCGTTTATCAAAAATTTATTATAATTATATCAAATTTAATCCCTTATTCAGATAAAATTTCTTTAAAAAGATCATATAAAACTATCAAACCATGTTTTGGTTTGATTACACAAAAGATGGTGGATTTCAAAAAAAATAATAATGCATGATTATCATAGTGTCGATCACTATCTTAAAAAAATAGAAAAGGTTAATTAAAAACAATTCTAGATGTGTTTTTTCTATAATTGATGCCTTTTTGTCAACATCACTTCAATGATTTTCTATATTCAAACTCGTGTCTTATAACACCTTATGTTTGAGTTATATTCTATTTAAACATGGTGTAGTATACCATTGTATTTTATTAGTTGGTTTTGGGATTCTTCGGTGAGGTACTCTGAATTTTTGGGAGTTTTTGGAAAATTTTGGGTTCACCATAGACAACAACATAGAACCATAGTGGCTATGTTTTTATTTTTTTATTCTTATGAACCATAGGGATACTAAAACAACATTATTTTATGTGTGATATGAGTAATAAAACAGTGGTGTAATGCCCCAACACCAGAACCCTAGATTCAGTGCATTATTTTAATACATTGGCCTGATTACAAGGAATTAGGTCTTGAAGAACCGATCAGTTTAGACGTCTTGGAAAATATATTAAATACATGAACACTAAATTTAAATTTCTATCATATAATACAACATAGATAATCCCTTGATAATTACATTATTATTCTAGAATAAACATTCATATAAATCATAATATACTTCTTGGCATCTTGAGAAAAAAACATAACAAAGGTGTGAGCTTAGAATCTCAGTAAAGGAAATTTATTTAGTAGAAGCTATAAAATTTTAAAGAACGAAGTGTAATAAAAATAATAGCCTTCTTAAACATAATCATTAACATAATATGGAAAAAATAAATCAACCATCACCATATAAACATTCACATAGAAATTATATTAATCTAACAATCATATGTAATAACCAATTTCATATTGAGGGAATGCCTTATAGGAGACATCATTACCACATAGTCAAGACCTCATGCCAAGACTATAAATAAATGTTTTTGTCATGGCCTTGTTCCACAATAGATGTTTTTCTCATGGAACATACCGATGTATCGATGAGCTATAGTGGGATACACCCATCATATACTAAGTATACTGCATTCCTCATATGAAAATGTTGAAACAAAAAATACACATTCGTATTAAAACTAGCATATTAAATGTCAATAATTCAAAAATAAACCATGATTGGTTTCAAAATAGAACATTAAAATTCAAACATATCATAACACATTAAATTCAATATTGAAGATTGAATTTATAATAAATCATCCTCAATCAAGAATATTATCCAAAAAGGATGTTGACATTGTAGAAAATAACCAATAAAACCCTTTGAGAAAAATATCATTTTTATTAAATCATTTAAACGTCTGAAAATTTATAAATGAAAACATTGAAAATATATTTTTGAATAAAAATGACTTATTCCAATTTGAAAATTTTATATTGAATTAACATTTTAAAACATTCATGTCCATATAAATAAATTCTTAAAATCATTTTGGAAACGTGGACATTAATGAGAATGATTTAGATGAATAATAATTTAAAACATTTAAAATTATGTTTTAGTTAAATATTACCTTACTAGATTCATTTTGAAACGTCTTTTATGAAACATGGAAATGGACTATAAAAATGTCCCAAATAAATCATTACACATTTATAATCTTGGATAATAATGAGATTGAAGAATTAACCCTTACCTTGCACTTTCCCTTGGTCGAGGGTACATTTAACCTCCTATATAATGACCATAGTATGTTATTAAATTATACCAGAACCATATTAATATTTATAATATCACAAATGAATCATTTATGACTTTATATTACCCATTAAATAATGATTTCCATGTTAAATTAACATTTTTGGTAATAATCGCATTCTTTATCGTATGTGTTTTAACTTGTTATTCTTGATCGTATCAGTTAGATCATGATTGGAATACTTACAGAATATAAAACATGATTTCAATGTCATATATTTTAATAATATTAATATGTATAATATATATATATATATATATATATATATTAAATGGAAACACTTTTTATGGAGACGGTATGTTGTATGTACACATAAACGCTGAATCTGTTTTCATATCGTATTGAATTGATGTATGTGAATGAGATACATGTAAATAAAAACAAATAATCAAACACACACACACAAACACACACACACATATATATATATATATTATAATCATTATGTCATATATTATATACTTATTAATAATATTTATTTTTATAATCTTCGTTGAATCGTGAATGTGGAATGAATCTCATCATGTCATTGAGACGGTAAGTCGTACACACACACACTAGTGATATTATTTTATTTATGATTAAAAGGAGTAGAATTGGATTGTATAATAATTATTAAGAAACATTAGAAAGTTATTTTCATTATTTATATACATATTACTCATCATTATATACTTCCAAATAACATAGTGTTCAATAACAAATTTCACCACGTCGTGGAGAAGATAAGTCGTATGAATGCACGCATGGTGACTATATCATTCATAGGATGGATAGAATAATGAATATTATTTTCCATATTTATACTAACATCACTGTATGTATAAGGTACTGGATTTGTTATTTTGGTATGGAAAAACCCATGAATGGGAAAGTGGAAGAATAAAAGAACTTTGAATGAGATGATAAAATAATTACCTCTTTTTTGGGAGTATCCTTTTTATTTGAACAAAATGGCTCCTTAGGATGTCTTTCTGCTCAATGGAAGGCCTCTAGGTTGAATTTATGAAATAATGGAGGATATTTCCACATGGTTTTTACAAGAATAAAGGATTAGGATGTGTGATTTTGAGAGAAGAGGAAGTACTCTTTTATAAGAGGGTGAGGGTCACATTACGAAATGATTGAAATATTATTTTATTATAAAATAATTTGCTGTTTATAATGGCACTAAATAAAATTATTTCGATATTTAGGTGATAATTTGGTCTAATAATATCAACAAATATGTTTATACATGTTTAAGTCACCATTTTATCATTATCATTTAGATTTAACTCTTAGTTTAATAGTATAACTTTAACAATGTTTATTTTATTTTTATATTACATATTTAATAAACATACTATAAAATTCAATGGGAACCCCGAGCAGTTAATTAATTATTTTTATATCATTATAAGATTCCTTTGGCTGATCCTTATATTTTTTGTACAATTATATAATTTATTAATATATTATTGGTTTTAAAATCTCATTAATGTCAATTTTGACCATATTTGGTATTTTTTGTTTTGTAAATGTAATAACAGCCTGATTACATAAAAAACTCATTGAATCAAACCTAACATGTCATATTCAACTATAAAATTCGTTTATGTCATCAAAATATTGATATTATATTTATTGTAATATTTATAATACTTTTTATTTGATTATTTCAATAATAAGGTAATTACTACATCATCAATGTGTCATAAATAAATTTAATTATTTAATGTCCAAAAATTATAAATAAAATATTATTCTGTAGGAAATATTTTTATCTTTATAATTTATATTTATATTTTAATTGATCTTATGTATATCACTATATTTTAAATGTTTATTTATTAAAATTTGAATTTTACAGTTTTAAATCATCTTTAAATAAAATAATAATAAATGTGTTAATCAAATCCAGGTGGATCAAAAAAACATATCTTATTCCTATGGTTTATTTTTGGTCGAAATACACTAATCAAATTGAATTATAACATGTTTTAGTGTAATTGTAATAACATTTTTACCCTTAATTACCCAATTTACTTTTAACTATGGTAAATGAAAGTCAAAAGATACTATTCAATGAAAATTATTTTTATCTTATTGAATCAAATTTTACATACTAATGTCAACCATGTCTCGGGAATATTAAAATTTAAATCACAGAAGAATAAAATTTATGTTTTATACAAATTTTCTAATGTTCCTAGATGGTGGGTAAAAGAAGATAAAATGTCCAATAAAATTTTATACATGTAGTTTTATTATAAAATGACACCAATGAATTGCATTGAACTAATATAAGTATTATATTTATATATTTAATTAAAATAAATTTATGTAATATAATGAAACATATAAATTAATATTCGGTATTAGACAATAACACGGTGTTTCCCACTATTTATCAAAAATTGAATGTTTTCAAAAAAAATATCAAAAATTCACCCTAATATAAATTTGATATTCCAAATTCAAAAATTAATTATATTTTTCCAAATTAAATACTTTAAATTTTAATTAATAAAATTATAATTAATTCTCATTGTCACAACCAAAAAGTTTGTTTTTAAAAAGTAAAATCTATCTAATGATAGACAGGTGATTATGTGAAATTTAAATATGAATTTACATATAATGACCTACATTTTATTAAATGACAATAATATAATTTAATTATTCTTCCTGTACATTCAAATATAAAATATAACACTATAAATTTTTTTGATTAAAAACATATTAATTAAAATTTAGTATTTTTCAATATTCAAAGAAATATTAAAGTTATCATAAAAAGTCCAAAAATTAATCAAAACTAAATTATTATGTCCCGATTCTAAATAAGATGTTTATTTTATCAATTTCAATATATAAAATTGTCAAATATTGGACTTAAAAAGGGTTCTCTATTAGAATATCATTAAATTTCATTTTCTGAAAAATACATCATTTATCTAAAAAATTGAATTTCTTATTATATTATATCTAAGAAACACATAATACGGATGATAAAATTAGATGGAGTATGTAAAATTAAATATGTAGTTAATACTATTCATAATTGTTTTTAGAACGGCTAGGTTGGTATGTCTTGGTGCACTCGATATCGGTGTTGCCTATAGTGAAAATTATTTAATTACATTGAAGATATAATATACTATGAAATGTTGGGGTGTTACAGTCTCTCTTACTTCAATAATAGTGTCCTTAAAATTTTAATTTTTTATTCGAAAATAAATGGTTAAATATAGAAAAATTCTTTGTGGAAAACCCACTTTGGAAATTGTCTTAATAAAATATAGTTTTAATAAGAGAGAAAGGTAAATAAAAAATTCAACCAAAAATTATGATCTCGATTAAAAGAACATTTGTGGAAATTAGATTCACATATTTGGATTAAAAAATAAATATTTATAGGTAGTGATTGAGGTCGCCAATCACAATCAAGTGTAAAATTGAGGGGGCCAAAGCCATCAATCTACGATGATTTAAAATATCATCGGTTTAACAAAACATAAGGTATATGGATAACAATTTTTGGTTTTAAGTTTCCTTTCCTGTATATTAAGTAAAAATTTATTCATAGAATAAGAGGAATAATATAATTTAAAAGTAGAGTTTCATCCTTCAACTAATTCCTACCGCAAACTCTTCTTTTACTCTAAAAGATAATAGAATTAAGAAATATTATATTTATTCTAATCATACAGGGTTCAAAAAATAAATAATTAATAATTCAGTTTTTATAATATTTAAACAACCTACATTATACAAACCTTGACATCACGTAGGCCAGTGGTAGGTTATGCAACTTTGTCACCTTTCGGTTTCGGGTTCATGTCTCATGGCCTTTCAAGATGTGACGGGTTGTCGCCTGACCTCTAGGTTTTCCTTTTTATGACAATCAAAAAATAATCATCAGAAATTATTTAACTATAACAATAGTATCCAATGTCAATAATAGTCCATTATAACCTCTATACTTATCCAAATTACATATTCCCAAACTAACAGTACAAACTTTTTATGGAAGGTAAACATAAAGAATATCTTTTTGCCACATAAAATCATGTAAATAACTTCATATTGTATTATATTAAAAATCGTAACACCCTTAATAACAATAAAAACTTATTGATTACATTCATGATCCCTTATTCCTTATAGAATACTAGATATATTATTTGTATCCAAAAATTTTGAATACTCCAACAATGATGGAATAATCAAAGCATTAACCAGTTCCAAGGTAGTCAAGAATATCCAATATATTTTCTCCAAAAAAATAATCTCTTATTTGAAAATCAGTACCTCAGTATCAGAACCATATTTATGTATTTCTTTCCTTCAACCATATATTTTCCAAAATGTTAAACTTTTTGTTGAGTCACTTTTCATAGTACAATGTAATCACAAATCCTCTATTAAATATTACTAAACTGCAATCCATATTTATCTCCATAATTCGTATAACCAGTATTTCAATGATACAACACTAATATGAAATGATTATTTAATAGCAACATAAGAACAATAGTCATCTCTCTTCATCAGGGCTAGTATCATATTCTGATTATTATCCAATAGTATCATTTAAGGAATACTCTGATGATTCGACATTTATTTGTGTAGTGACCCATCTCCTTGAGCATTTTACATTTGAAACCTTTTTCATACCCTTGAAATCACGTCCTTGGTGTCCTTGTTTTCACACTTATAAAAAACTCATATTCCCTTCATGCATTTCCCATGGTGATTCCTTCCAATTTTATAACATATGGGAATGTCCTTATTTCCCTTCTTCCCTTTATCCATCTTTCTCTCTACCATCATTTTCTTCTCATGCTTACCTTCAAATCCATTGGACTAAGAGAATTAATTACATATCTTATTAACACATGATACTATTTTTCATATGATGAGAATACATGGGGGACTATTTATATTCTAAATGTTGGCTTAATACCCTGAAATATATGATTATTCTTACCATTTGGATCATGCGTATTGCTGGAGTTATCATTCCTTCTACTAAGTTCCATTTCTAAATAATGGCATACAATATGTTAGTTTATGAATCATAATTCATAATTCCCTACATGTAAAATACCTAACATAGATTGAAATGATTATTCATATAATCTAAAATCATTAAAAGTGTTATCATTGGGGAAGTATTTACTCCAAATTCATTCTTAATGTCTTGTAATGAAAATGTGAACTATCTTAAGCATATCCCCTAGGAGTGTCATTACCAAGGGTGTATCAAGGCTCGTTGTTGTGTACATTGATACCCAGGGAGAAGCCCGAAACTCCCTATCAGTGTTTTCACTCTTAGATTTATCTGTGCTAGAGCCGCCACTACCCACTCATATCCATACATAGATGTATTTATTAATAAATTTAAAAAATATATACATTACCAAAATTTTAGGAAGATCTTCTATACTAATCTTCAAAGTCTATCTTAGTGTAATGTTCTCTAATCAGATTTTATCTAAATCTTGTTTCCATGGTTATTACTGAAATTCCTCTGATAAAAACTTTTACACCCCGACCCCAGAAGCCTAGATTCGATGCATTATTTTAAGACATTGGCATGATTATAAGGAATCTTGTACTGAAGGACTGATCGTTTTAACAGTCTTGGAAAATATATTACATACAAGAACTATACATTACAATTTCTAACTTAAAATAAAGCATATATAATCCTTTGAGAATTACATTATTCTTATAGCTTAAACCTTTATATAAATCATAATATAGTTCTTGGCATCCTTGTAAAATAAAACACCATATATGGTTGAGCTCATATGCTTTGTAAGGGTAAATAATTTAGCAGATGCAATAAACTTTTAAGGAAAGATGTGTAATAAAAACAGCAGACTTTTTAAACATAATCTTGAACATAATATGGAAAAAATATATCAAACGTCACCATATAAACATGCACATGGATATTCTACTAGTCGAATAATCACATTTAATAAATAATTTCATTCTATGCGAATGCCTAATGCTAGACATCATTACCACATAATCAAGGTCACGTGCCAAGACTAGAAATAGCATTTTTTTAAGGCCTTGTTCCCCTATAATAGTTTGTCTCATTAGACCTACCGATCCTTTAAAGAGCTATAGTGGGATCCACCCATCACTTACTAAGTCTATTGAATTCGTCATATGAATATGTTGAATCATAACATAAAAATTCGTATTGAAACAAGCATAAAAAATGTCAATACATCAACCATAAACCATGAATGGTATAAGAATAACACATTCACAATCAAACATATCAAAACACATTAAATTAAATATTAAAGAATCTATATATAATAAATCAACCTCAATCAAGAATAATATCTAAATATTATTTTCACATAGATGAGAATAATCAGTAAAACCCTTTAAGAGAAATAAATTTTTTTATGAATTCATTTTAAAGTCTCAGAATTTATAAAAGAAAATGTTTAGAATATAGTTTTAAATCGATGTTTCCCATAACACTTTGACACTTTTTAAAGTAATTAACATTTTAAAACATTCTTGTCCATATAAATAAGTCCATATTACCATTTTGAAACCGTAGTCATTAATGAGAACGATTTAGAAGAATAAATATTTAAAAAATTTAAAATAATGTTTTTGTTAAAGTGTAACTTATAAGAATCATTTTAAAACTTATTTTATGAAATATGTAGATGAATAATAAATATGTCCCAGAAAATACATACACATATATAATCTCGCATAGTAATGGGATTGAGGAATTAACCCTTACCTTACACATTCCTTTCGTTGAGGGTACATGTAACCTCCTGTACAGTGACTATAGTAGGTTATTAAACAATAAAAAAGCATATTAATATTTATTATTTCATAAATTATTAAATTTTGACTATATACTTCCCATTTAATAAAAATTCCCATGTTAAATTAACATTTCGTGTAATAATCGCTTTCTTTATCGTACGTGTTTTAACTTTTTATTCTTGATCGTATCAATTAGTTCATTATTTACATAGTTGTAGAATATAAAAAATGATTTATATATAATATATATTCAGAATATAAATATAATATATATATATATATATATATAATGAAAACATAGTTTTCGAAGATGGTAGGTCATACGTACGCATAAACGTTGTTTCTGTTTTCATATCGTTTTGAATGGAAGTAATTGAATGATATAAATGTAAATACACACAAACATATATATATATATATATCCAATAGAATTATTATGTCATATATTTCATACTAATTAATAATATGTATTTTTATAATCATTGTTGAATAATGAACGTGGAAATAAATATTATTGGATCGTGGAGACGGTAAGTTGTGCGTACACACGAGCCGAAATATCATTTTCTTGATGATTAAAACGTGCATAATTGGATGGTATATTAATTATAAAAAATTTATAATGTTATTTTCTATATTTATATACATATTACTCATTACTATATCAATCTAGATAACATATGTGGAATAAATAATTACACCATAGCATGGCAATAGTAAGTCGAACGTATGCAGACATACTAACTTTATAATTCATAGGATGGATAGAATAATGAATATGGTTGTACGATATTTATAATGACATCTCTATATGTATATGGTACTATAGTTATTTTTTGGTTAGGGAAATAGAAAATAAATTGAAAGTGGAAGAATAAAATAACTAAGAATGGTGTGATAATATAATTACATATTCTTTGGAAGTTTCCTTTTTATTTGAAAAAAAGCCTCTCAGGTTGGCTAGATGATCAAGGGAAGGCCCGTAGGTTGTTGTGAGGGATGTTTTGAGGATATTTTGGTAGGGTTTTGCCGAGAAAAAAGGTATTGGAGGTGTTAATTTGAGAGAAGGGGAAGTACCCTTTTTTAAGAGAGGTGAGGGTTACGTTATACAAAGCTTGAAATATTATTTTATTATAAAATAATTTTGGGTTTATAAGGGCTCAAAATGAATTTATTTAGAGATTTAGGTGGTTATAGATCTAATTCCTTAAAAAACTAGGTTTTATACAAGTTTAGGTTTCCATTTTATCCTTATCTTTTAGATATAAATCTTAGTTAAATAGTTCAAATATTAAAATGACTTCTTTTATTTTTATATTAGATGGTTAATAAACAAAAAATAAAATTCCAAGAGAACTCCAAGTGGTTAATAAATGACATATATATCATTATAATTGTCCTTTTTCTAATCCATGCATTCTTAAGACTATTATATAAATTAATAATATTTTATATGTTTTAAAAATTCATTTTTGTCAATTTTCACAATATTTTGTACTTTGTTTTTTTATGAAAGTCATTATAGTATGATTAAATTGAACAAAATACATTTAATCAACCATAAAAAGTCATATTTAAATAGAATATTAATGTATTTCATCAAAACATTGAAATTATATTAATTTTAATATTTATAATACCATTTATTTGATTCATTCATGATTAATGTAATTACTCTATCATTATTGTGTCATAAATAAATTTAATTATTTAGTATCTAAAAATTATAAATAAAATACCATGAAGTAGGAAATATTTTTATATATCTAATTAATATTTATAGTCAAATTTATCTTATGTATAACCCTATATCAAAAATTATTTAGTTATTAACATTTTTATTTTATACTTTTAACTCTTCTTTAAATAAAATAATAATAAACGACCTAATATAATCAGTTTGTACTAAAAAGAATATATTTTATTAATATGGTTGGTTTTGGTTGAAATAGACTTTTCCAATATAATTATGACATGTGTTAGGGTAATTATTATATCATTTTTACCTTTAATAACCTTATTTTTTTAACCGTACAAAATAAAATTTTAAAGTTACTATTCATTAAAAATTAATTTTATTTTATTGAACCACATTTAACATACTAATTTCTACTGTGTTTCTCATATTTTTCATAGTAAATTCATAGAAGTGGAAAAAGTTCATTTTATGAAAATTTTCTAATGTGCCTAGAAGGTGGGTAAAAGATGTTTAAAAAGCCAATAAAAAATTAGACATCTAGTTTTATTATAAAATGAAAAAAATTAATTTAACTCAACACATATTGGTATTATATATCTATATTTTCTTAAAATAAATTTAAATAAAATAAAAAATTATTTATGAAAATTACTTTTAAACAATAACGTAGAGTTTATCACTATTCATAAAAAATTTAATGTTTTCAAAAAAATACCAAAAATTCACCCAAAAGTAATTTTTTTATACAAAATTCAAAAATAAAATCTATTTTATAAAATAAAAAACATAAATTTTTCATTAACTAATTTAAAATTATTTCCCATTCTTGAAACCAAAAAATAGGTTTTTGAAAACTAAATATTATCAAAAGATTGATATGTGTTTACGTCAAATTTTAATTGGAAATTACTTATAATGACAGAAATTATATTAAATGATAAAAATATAATCTAACTATACATAAAAAACATTCAAATTCATAATTTAACTCTATAAATTATCTTTATTAGAAAAAAAATATCAATTAAAAATTATTATATTTCAATATTCAAGAAAATATGAAAGTTATTAGGAAAACCCAAAAGTTTTATTGAAAATAAATTTTTATGTCCCGATTCAAAATAAGAAATTTAGTTTTGTCAAAATGAATATATAAAAGTCTCAAATATTTTATTCAAATAGGGTTCTCCAATAAAATGTTGTTAAATTGCGTTTTCTGAAAAATATTTCCTTTACCTGATAAAATTGAATTTTTTCTTATATTATCTCAAAGATAAATATAATACGAATGTAAATATTATAAAAAGTATTTTAAATTCAAAATTCAGTTAATAATATTCATAATAATTTCTTGAATGGCTAGTTTGGTATGTCTCGGTGTGCACGAACTCGATGTTCTGTGTAGTGCTAGTTATTGAATAAATTTGAAGAGATAATGTACTATAAAATCATAGTGTGTTACATGGGGAGACTAACATTGAATGATAGATATTAAGGGCTTACATTAACAGGGTTAAAATCACGGTTGTACTAAATTAGTTGTGTCTTTGAAAAAATGCATGGGGGATGGTCATGTCATATCTTGTCAATGTTTATCATTCAATGGTACCACTGTCGTGGTGGCTTCACCAGGACGTTCTAATGGGTACAAATGTTTTAAAAAGACGATTTTGTATAGGTATTATTCAAGGATGATTTATATTTCAATTTTTCTATATTAGTTTATTTAGTGCCATTCTTAAAAAATAATCACCTTTTATAATCTTTGCATTCCTCATTTTCAAGGAGATTTTGGATTGTAAAAAAAAGTTGAAGACTTTGTATGATATCCTACTAGTGAATTGTCAACATTTTTGAAGGGATTATGTTCATCATTCCAATTTTTTAGAGAATTTTACTCATGATTGGTGGATATCAATATCTATATATTTATTACAATTTTATGGAATATACTTTAAAACTATCAAACAATGAATTTTAATAAAAACCAATAATGTATATTGGATTGAAATGCATGGGTTCATTTTACATTTATATTAAATACATCATGTTTAAAAATTTATTTTTTAAGCTATCATGTAGATCCTTGGGATATCATTGTTTAAATGGTTTCATAGTTAAATTTGAAAAAATATAAGAAAAATATTAATTTTGATAAAATAAATTATAGAATATGGTATTTGAAAACATTATGGTCTTGTTTTATATTGAATTGTAGAGGGACATATTGTTGATGACGTAGTTCTCAATTCTACACTAGAGGTACATAGGGATTTATCACCCCATGATAAATTTTTTAAGGATGATAAACATCCCAATGTTATGGAACTATTATAATTTATACATGTGTGTGTTTGTAAAATATGAGATAGGTGTGCTAAGTGAAATAGAGGAATGAAAAAAAATAAGTTGAATTATTTTTTGTATAATATTATTCATATAGAAAAAATTATTCTATATAATAACCCTCAGTTATATATAAATTGGGATATAACATATATCTAGTCATATAGGAATGTGTTGGAATGTCTCTTAAGGAAATCCTACATAGTTTGTTTACTAAACCCTAGCACATGAAGTTTTGTGTGTAAGAAAAATTATTCTTAGTGAAATTTTTAAAAGAATGGAAATGTATTTTACTATTGTATAATCTCAATAAACTTACTCATTATGTTATATTAATCATTGATTTTATCTTGTAGTGTAGTTGGACTAATTCTAAATCTGTGGTTGTGTTTTGGGACATCATTTTGTTCTCCTAATTCATATTTTTTACCTTTTTATTGATACTTTGATTATTCTTTTATTGTTTTGAAATTTGATTTATAATTTTTATTCTCTTTCCTCGTATAGGATGGTTTTTTATATTTCATTTTTATGTAATGTTCTGTATAGTTTAAAACGGAAAATTATACCACAAATGTTAGGTAATCCCTTCTAATTTATTACCATCCCTTTTTTATCATTTGATTATTTTGTAATGTTAGTAGATTCTCAATCATTACTAATGATAATGGGTTGGGTAGAGATGGTAAAAATGGAATCATTGATTATGTTCAATTTAATGTTTGGTTTTTAATCTTTTTATAAGTTCTATAGGGGTTTGGGGTGCTTGGGTGAGTTTTTCCTAGATTTTGGGAGGGGATAGAGAATTTTGGGTTTAACACATGTAATAATTAGATGTTGTGATGTGTGTGTTGTGCACATTGTATATCAATGAAACATTGGGAGAAACAATAGATGACTTTTGGGTATCATTGTGGTTATGAATCCATCAGAGGATCATTTTAAAAAAAAATAAGATGGTCTTTTCTATGAAATGTTTTAAAGCATTGTGAGCATAAAATAGCTGAGTTTATGGAAAGAGGATTGGGGGGATGACCATATCTAGTCTGTATGATGTCATCCTATCAACAAAACCAAGGATATACATGATAAAACAGACCATGTTGATGGTGAAACATTTTATTAAATAACTTTTTGTTACACCTATTCATGTTGGAGGAGTGGTTATATTACATCAAATGTTCTTAAATGGAGTTTTAATGTATTTATCAACCAAGAATATCCTTTTATAACCTTAATGAAAAAAATTTATATGTTTCTTTTAAAAATTAAAATTAGGTTAGTCCCTTGGATAACATCCTGTTCATCAACTATAGTGTTTTTCAAAGTATTATTATTGATGATGTATTCAATTCATCTATCTCATTTTTTTATATTTTTCAATTGAGGCTGTTTTATCCTCTATCACAACATTATTTATGGAATCATAAGTATTATATTTCTAAATTATCATTACATGATTTGTATTAAAATAATATATCTTATAATACTATAAAAAAATTAGTCCATTCCTAGTTTATATTATGATCATATTGTTTAAAAATGTCACATATTTTTATGAAATCTTGATGACCCTTTCGGATTCACCATTTGAATAGATTGGGAATCAAAATATTATTTTTTTTGAAATATCAATATTATATGGTTTTTATAAAAAAATAGTAATATGTTATTTTCATGAACGTTGACATTGTTTTTATATTGCATTAAATGAGTCCTTTTCAGTTTGTGCATGATGCTTAGTGCAGAACTAGAGGAACATGGGGAATTAGAACCGTGTGAAGGCTTGGTGAAGAATGAGAAACTACTAGTGATAATGTAAATTTTACTCCACATATGTACTGGTGTGTGTGGGAATCATAGGATGATTATTCTATGTGGAATGGAAAACTATAAAAATTATTGTTGTTTAATAGATTTTATAAATAATGTTTTGATACATTCAAAATATGTTTTATATAAACTATAAGATAACATATTTTTGGTCCAATTAGTGTGTGTTGGGTTTTATCTTATAGAAATAATATTGTGTTTGTTTACTCACCCACTTAATATGTACATTAGTGAACATGTATAACTTATTCTTCATGACACAAGAAAAGTAAAAGTCTCAATTTCACTATTAAAGAATAATTGTGCTATATCCTATGATATTATTTATAGTATTTTATTTCTCCAATAGATTTTTTTTATATCATTTCATATCTAGGTTTTAATTAATTATAATACTTTGGTATTGTAAATTCATATTTATATTCCTTTTCAATGAATCTATGATCTTGGTTTTTATTAGGGTTTCATTTTGATCATCCTTTTTATATTGATGCATCATACAGGTTCATTTGTTTTTTAACATTATTATGTATACTTATGTTTATTTTAGAAAGGTAAATTTACAAAAACAAATTTATGTAAGCCATTGAATGTTATTTCCAATCTTCTGTGTCTAAGGGATATCTCCTAAGGTAATCATTACATCTGACCTAGCCCCTGAAAATGGGTAAAAAGGAGATGTTATTAATTCCATCTATATAATTCCGTTAGTTATCATGGTATGGTATCAAGTATATAAAAATGTTTTAAGTTCATATATATACCATAAAAATATGTATCTAATCTATTAAGGTGAATCTTAATGTTACCCAAGTGTATTTGGCAAAGAACATATCTTAGACACTTATATGTGCGTTTTCATCTCATCGCCAAGGGTCCAGGTAATTAGTGTAGCATATCATGCATTATAATTGAGTAATTAAATTAAGAATACATTTTTAATATTATAAATAACTATTTAGTATATTTTTTATAGTTTTAATTTATATTAATTATTTGGGATATTCTATGACAATAGTATTCTAGTGAATGATGAATGTGGTGTATTTTGTTCTCTATGTATATTAATTTTATGAAAAGGATTTCCTAGAATTACACTAGATAATGTATTAGATAATTTGTTAGAATCTAAAAATAGTTGATAAAATTGATTATTCAATGATTCATTCATTATTTCCAATATAATAATTAAGGAAATAAAAATTATGCAAAATCAAAATAAAGATCATTCTATTCATTTTATGAAGCTGAATCCACCTATAGTTATGGGTGATTAGGAACTTTCTATGGATGAAATTTTATCTTAGAGAATTACATATATATTTTATTTCTGTGGAACACCATCTTATTTAAATTTATTTTTCAAAATTCACATAATGGAGGATCATGCAATGCAATTACAGGATTTAACACTTGAAGAAAACATTCACCATGGCCTTACATTTGGGATGTATTTGAAGACATAATCAATAAATATTTAAATATTAATACTTTTAATTTTGTCAAAACAATAGAGTAATTTATTCTTATGAAATAAAAAATGTCAGTAAAAAATTCAATATACGTTTATGAATATAGTTTTTTTGGATCTAAAAGTAGGTGTGAGTGTTTCATTTAATCCACACATTAGTGAGTCTGAAATGAAACTATAAAATATTTATAATATTGTAATTTTATGTATTAATAAGTATATATAGACGGTTTATAATGTGATAGTGGTGGAAATGGATTTTACTAGTAATTTTGTTGGATGAAGTATATTTTCCTATATAGGAATATGTGAAAACTATAATGCTGGGGATAATTATAACAGGGAACCTACTTCTAATGTGATAGAGAATTACCAAATATAACCCATTGATCTATTATAATTACTCCAAATACCAATTTCATTTATAGATGTTTCAAATATTATTCTCTATAAAAAATCAAATGTTATTTTATAGAAACTCCCAGATAATTTTAAAATGGTAATAAGATTGTACACATTCAGTATTATTTTTTTAGATCAATAGATTATGTTTCTAGATGTATATCTAATTCCAATTAGATTTTCTTTTAACAAACTGTATGATCTTGTTCGAATAGTTTTTATCCTTTTAACTACTGAATAATCTAATTCTAAGAACACTCTAACTCCTAAAATGAGGAAAACACAAAAATAATGAAATGGAAACGAGGAAGAGATAAAGAAGATATATGGTGTTGATTATATGATAATGATATATTTATAAATTACATCAACTATATATGGTGTAATAAATAATAACAGAATAATAATGGATGTTTTATTTTATAGTCAGGCATCAAAATCTTTTATTTATTCTTTATTTTTTATCAAATATGATTGAATATTGTTTTTATGACACATGTGTTGCATATCCAGAAACCTCTTGGGTGGTGAGAGTATATGGGATTTAATTATGAAAGGTGTTATACAAAAAATTTTGTATTCTAATTTTAGTGGTACTTTTCTTCTTGGGATATAGAGAGGTATTTGACATGATACTATGAATGAGATAATTAGTTTATTTCATTTTTCATATTTATAGTTATTTATGAAAATTAAAGAATACATATCACAATAAAACATTAAATTTTTTTATTGAAAAGTGGGATGAAAATAGACAAAAAGTATGACCATTACAAATAATGGTTAAAATAATTTTAAATTAATTATAAATGGTCTCTATGGGTAAAAAGTTCATACTTGTTAATAGAAATTATAATAACATTTTAAAAAATTGTCTAAATATATTTCCCACCATTTTGAACAATTTCTAATAAGAAATTTAAGATGAATTTTCTATTGACATTTTTTTTGAGGAAACCGTTTTTTACATTCATCATATAGAATGGATGCAATGTAATTGAAGTAGTTTATGATCCAATCGTAAGAGTTTGAAATTAAGTGTTCATTATTATGATTATGTCACTCTAGGAAAAAATATTTCTTTTTTCTAATGAATGAAAAAAATCTTATTACAACATTTTGCTGACTATCACAAACTAAATTTTGTTAAGATAAATAGTAGATATACACTGCCTTAGATTGATTGGATTTTTCATCAATTGAAGAAAATCTACTGGTTCTCAAAAATCTATCTACGCTTTAGGTATTTACATATTTTTATTATTAAATATGATATTCAAAGGAAACAATTTGCAATTTTTTGTTGTCATTATAAATATTCGCTCATCCCCAATGGTCTCTAAAATGTACAAGCGGTATTCATGGAATTAATGAATCTTATCTTCTAATATTATCTATACTAGTACATTATCATAATTTTGAATAGAATTTTGTGGTATTCTCAACCTCAAAACGAAAATGAAGAAAATTTAGATATTGTGAAGGGATTTTTTGGGTTTACTCGTAATATAAAAAAATACATTAATGTGATTTTTTGGATTCAAGAATTTTTCAACTCTGGATATAAAATTTCTGAGAAGTGAATATCAATAAATCCAGAAATGATAAAATATATTTGACATTGAATCTACTAAAACATGTATTCATTATACATGGATTATTACACTTCATATTATACTATTGGTTCTTCTCATATGTCTCCTAACGTCCCAAATATCTAATTATAACACTCATAATAATTTTAATATGATTCAAGTAATATAATTATTATGAAAAATATTTTCATGAGATTAAATCTTGGATCACATACACACAAATTTAACATTTTATAGAAACTATAAAACTTTATTTGGTATATTGTGACACATATATTTATAGACTCAATTTACTTCTCATAAAAGGAAATAATGACGTAGCTTATGGTTAATTACAGTATTGATTTCCTAAAAGAAATTATCAAAACAATTTATTTGAATTATTAAAATTATCAAATTCATCGATAATGTGGAATAATTATCCATTTGATGATAAATTGATTATGTTCATAGACCACTAATATTTTAAATACATTTATAAAAAACTGGTTTCATCCAAAGACAAGGATGATGGATGGGATATCTATAGATGTTGGACTTTGACTTTGTTTATTTAAATATTATTTTTATTTTTATTTTTTGATAATTTAATCAAAAATAAATATAATCCATTGAAAAATTTCTCATAATAAGTAGAAAATAAGGAGTATGATTTATTTTTTGTGTTTGTATTGAACCTGAAAAAAATGAAGCCATGGTTTTTTATGTGACTCTTATTTATAAATGGATAAAAAAGTTATAGATGAAAAATGAATGGACCTTATTATCTATATAATTATGTCAAAAATTAATTATGGGGGACAATTTTTTATTAAAAATGGACTTTAATTTTTTCCTTTATTATAAGAACTAGTATTTGTAATTTTATGAAAATAACACAACCATTATGTCATACACCACTTGAAATAGGCTCTTAATAATGGAATTCATAAAATTTATAAGGATGGATTAATTTAATTCCAGTGCCTTTAAATGAAAAGTAATGTAGAAGAGTGTTTCTTGATATTAATGACTTATCTTATAGAAAATTATAATCTCTAATGGACATCTAGTATGTATTAGTTTTCAAATATCCATGTTGGTAAATGGGATCATAGAACAATAAATCATTCCTTAATTATACCTATAATTTCCCCAAAATATGATTCCATCTAGGTGATTATGGATTATAAGATATATTTATCTCACATCATAACTAATCATGAATTTTATATGGTGGAATACTATAAAAAATTATATTCTAGAATCATAAAAAATAATGTAATTTTACTTTTGATAATATACAATTGAGGTCATCATTTTACCTATTAACTATGTAAATCATTATAGTAATATTTTGGAATCCTTATGAATGTATGACTTGTTTATCATTCTAAAATTTATGGAAAATTATAACCATTGGTCAAACAATTAAATGATTATATCTAATATTTTATTATTGGTTTCAGAATCCCATGGGATGATCACATACCATCGGTGGATTTCTTATAAAATAATAGAAATCAATAAATAATAAAAATAGTGCATTTTGAATCATTTTATGATTATCCTTATCATTATGTAAGTTATTAGTTATTTATTATATAAAAATAATTGTTTTTATCAAACCATTGTTTAGTAGATGATAAAGAAATTTTAATGATTAGGAAAATGGTGAAGACATAATATATTCTTAATAAATAATATTTCAATCATCTAGAATGTCTATTTTTTTGTAGGAGTTCATATGTCTAAAAAAGTAACCCCGAGGGAATGGAATTTTTGATTGGGTAATTTTGTTTAATTATCTACTCCATATATAATCCCTTCCAAAATATAAAAGCATATTGGTGATGTGTCTCATAAGTTAGATATATGGCCAAAATTTCCCACCATACATAATTTATTTATTTCATATTAGTTAAAGAAGTTCCAACAATATCCTAACCATTTGATTCAATGGGACAATATTGATCATGAAATGTACTCTCTAGTAGTATGTGTGCTGATATATATATATATATTCATGAGGGATATCGGAATTTTTATGTTAAAGGAGTATTTTTTTGTGTGAGTTTTATGGTATCATCATCTTATTTTGAAAGACAAATTGTAATATATGTACTTTATACAAGAACAATGGAATAAGCACTTCCAAACTGATACAGGACACTGGATTCTCACCAAAAGAAATCCTAATGGGGGTGAATTTAGAACCCTTGGTCTGAGGTATCTTCAAATTTATATGAGTTCTTAAATATATATTTATTATAGGAAAAAATAATTTGATATTATCACACTATGTTTCATATGAACTATGAAATAACTAATTTATTTTCCTAAAGTAAGGTGTTATGATTTATAATAGATAAATCCAAGTTTTTCCATTTACTAACCCCCAACACATTCATTTTGATACATATTAATCCATTATTCATCATAACATATATAATTGAAAGTTATCAAATTTCACTAAGGGGGAATCTTGGTTTTAATTTCCAATATAGTATTTAGATATTTTAGATTCACACATTGAGTGGTGGGAGTGATGCCACATTAGTATTTATTTGTTGGGATATAATATGGTTTTTATTTTGATTTTTCATATTATACATTATCATTTATACTCTAAATTTTTTATATATTGGTTTTCTATTTTAATTTTATATTATTTACAAAAGAATCGTCAAGGTTTGATTGGTTTTCTAGTTTTTTTTTTGGATTATTTTATTTTAAAATTGGTAAACAATTCTCCAATGTTTACGTAATCCCTTGGAATTTATTTCTATCCGTTGGTGTATTTATGAAATCACCTTACATTAGTAAAAAATGATAACCTGGAAAAATTAAAAGTGTTAGTTGGGGATAGAAAAAGTATATTATATGGAAACCTAATGTAAGTATCACCTCCAAGTCGATATGTGCCAATGGGTTAGGCAAGGATAGTATAATTGGAATTGGTGGGAATGTTTAGTTTTCTAAATGTGATTAAAGCCTATATATGTGTTTTAGATGGGTTCAGTGAAATATAGTGAGTTTTTAAACTATTCTTGGAAGGTTTGGTAAATCATTATTTCACCATAGGAACCAATGCAAAGTTGTGTGTACATATGGTGCTATGTGTGTTCATATGAAACATAAGGTGACTGGAGGAATTTGACACTAGGTGTTATTTGGGTTATGGTTCCCTAGGAATTTTTCTATGAACCATGGATCGAGAGTACTATCAATATCATTATTAATGTAAAGGGGAGTATAAAATAGTTACATTCCTGGAAAAAGCTCATAATGTCTAGAGATTTATTGTATCCATGATTTTGGCTAATCAATGTTACTGTGACCATAGTGGATTCACTAGGGTTTGGTGATGATCAAACACATATTAAAATGGCAATATAAGATATGGATTCTTGAGAGAGGAGTTATTATTCAACATAAGATCTTTATGGGTGGGTTTTAATTGTTGTTATTGACAAGTATTGTCATATTATATTTATTGAATTCCTATATTTTATTGGAATTTATGATCTATAAATTTAAATTTATTACATGGATAACTTCCAAATATTCACCTATGTTGTTTTTAGGGATGACATTTATTGATGTTAATGTAAATACATCTCTTTCATTTTGTGGTGTGTTTTTTAAGGCTGTTATCCTCTCTATAACTCCATTAATTAATTAATTTTAAATTATATATTTCAATAATAATTTTTATTTATTATTCATAAAAAACCTACCTTTATTTAGGTTTTTAAATCTTATGTTCCATGTATTTTAATTATTTATACTACTTATTTTGAAATATTATATGATATCAATTAAATATTGTTAAACCACGTGGAATCCTCATTTGAATAGTTCTATAACTATAATAGTATTTTAATGGTTTCATTAAATTTAAGAATATATATTTTTAAAATTATTATTGATAGTATTATTGGATTACATGATGGTGAGGGTTCATGTTTAATTGAATGAGGACTTATTTTAAAAGAAATTATTTTTCGTTACTAAAATATAGAATAATTGGATTTATCATCTTATGAAGAATTGATAAATGATGATAAATCACTAATTTTTATAGAAAATTCATTGAATATTCATTTGAGTGTGTGTTAGAAACATTATATGGATATACTAGGTTCAATGGATGAATGAACAATATGTTTTAGGTAATTTTTTTCATTACTATATTTCATAATGAAAATATAATATAATGGTTTCAAAATTTTTATTATCATAATTTTTAGCCTAATTTTTTAGGTAATAGTGGAAATTTCTTAGAATGATATTAGAGAAATATTACTGGGTATGTTTACTCACCCATTAAAAATACAGTTGGGGGCATATGCTAACATTATTCATTCTGATTTTGGTAAATAAATGGACTCATATTTCACTAGTGTTTCTTCTAGATACTACTTCCTCCGATGATTTTTTGGATCTTGGAGTTTCTCACATGTATTGTTTGGAGTGATAACACACAAATATTTATATTCCAGGATATATTTATCATTTCTAGTGTTTAGAAATTATACCTTTTCACAAGTACTTTGTTTTTGGTTTTTTGTATTTCCATTTGAGTTATATTGTTTATATTCATGTATTATATAGGATTACATTGTCGTTTTTATTTACTTTTTCGATTTTCCTTTCTTTATAAATTTTTTAATCATCTTCCAATGTTCTGGTAATCTCCATGTGATTATTTCCAACCACTGATTTCTTAGTTACATCACCTAAGTTCAATTTCACATCTTACAAGGTCCAAAACAATTGTTTTTTATGTTACACCTCTAATATTTTATCATCGATAAACATATCACCTGATAAAACCCTTATAAAACCAAAAATCATATAAATAATATTAATCTTTACTAAATTGATGGAAATTTATGATTGTGGAATAAAATAATTCCTCTATCAATCATTTTCAGTTTTCTCTATCTAGGAAAATAACCCAAACACTCAAAATTCCTTCTTTTTTTATTTCATTGGTGAAATTATATACCCTTAATAAGTTTAAATTAAAATTAACAACATTATTGGGTAAAAACATTTATCCATGAGTTGGACAAAAATCCATTAATTGAATGAATATCGGATAATATTTTTAAAAATCCTCAAATTGGTTTGATTTTAGTAAGAGACTATTAATTGTTATATATCAATTAAGGAATTATATTTTTCAATAATTTATAGTGAATAAAAAACAATGTGTGACTTAAGGGAAGGAAAATTTTAGTGGAGTGCATTTCATGAAATATTATTAGAGAAAATATTCATTGAATCAATTTTATATGATATTATAAAAATTTATTATTTTGTAAAAATAATAATTATATACAATGAATGAGTTTGAAAAGGTAAAAACAAGGATAAAGTGTGTTTTTGTAATAAATTTAAAATATTTATATAATATGATGTGATGAATCGTTAATTGTCAATATAAATGTAATTGGAGAGACATATCCTTCTAAACATTTACATATATACATAGATTACTAAAGCTTCCCTATAAATTGTAATAATTTTTTAAATTCAATCAATACAATAGTAAAAAAATATAAAAGAATTGTATAGTGTAATTCCATATGGATGGACTAGATATATGAGATAAAAATGAAATATAAGAAATAAAAATGGAAATGTTGATTTAACGTTTCAAAGAAACATAGCGATAAGTGTTATTAGCAATATTTTAATTCTTTTTGTCTATGTTTTATGTTTAAATAATGAATCGACCAATATTATTTGTATATGGGAATGAAGTAATAAACTAATACATAATTATTTTATAATAATAATAAGGGAATCATTAAAAAAATTATCTATGATTTAATGAAATATACCAAATTATTATTCAAGAGATAAATTTAAACAAATTACATTGATATTTACGGATGATAAAGCTTATTATAATTTCACCTCTTCTAGTATGGTAATGTATTAATATCATTCACATATATTTTTTTATTATATTTACTCCAATTTTTTCAAATTTTCAAATAATGTTGATGCACCATTATGTGAAATAAAAAATTACTTTTATGAAAATTAAGTTGTAGTGTAATTAAGAAAACAATTCACATTTAAGATTATTATATCTCTTAGATCCCAAATTAAAAAACTACTTTTGATACCGATGAAATATTTTATCATTATGTCTAGGATGGATTTTCATTTTAATTGTCAATAGAATATTAAATGTTGAGAAAATGTGGTTATTAATCATTTAGAGGTTATCAAATAAATTTTTTTAAAGTAAAAATTTATTCAATTGAATCTCATTATGAATCAATATTTTTTATAATCTGTGTAATTTAATTGGTAATAAAATATATTCTGAAAAAAATATGAAATGAGAAGTAATTATAATGATCTTGTTAGACTTCCTTTGGATAAAGAAGTAGAACACTCTACCGATTTTATTCACGAGGAGAATAAGAATTATTTAATCTATTATAATATATTAATACAATTTAGTTTAAAATAAATGTAGTAATAAAGGCAAATATTTATTGGATAAGGGATTATTTTTTAGGAATTATTTTACATTAAGAAGCAATTATCATACTTGTAAAAAATTAGGACGACTCAATGAGTTCGTTAATTATTCATTGAATGACTAGTAGCATGACCACAATGAAAATATAAACATTCGTTGATATAAAAAATGTATTTAAAAAACTACAAGTCTCTCAGTGTTTCTAAAAACATTGTCATAATTTATGTTACCATTGACTAGATAAAAATAAAGAGAATACACTGAAGAGATAATTTCATTAAATATATGGTTTCTGTGAGTTTTCATGAATTTAATTTGGTTTAACAAATGATAAACCACATATAACACTTTGATATTTTAGTATACATTTTTCACAAAATAAATTGACTTTGTTTGATATTTTTATTGAAATGGAACACTAAACATAAAAAATTCAATGATATATTACAATATGGAAAGTATTTTGGAATTTTTAAATAATAATAAATTAATTATAAAACTTAGGTATATTTTTTAAAAATAATTGAAATTTGTTTATTTATTATAAATAATTAGACAATTTACATAATGACCTTTTTTATATCAAAAATATTTTTCTTAAAATAAAGATATTATTGAATATTGTGGATAAATATTACCAATGATTTATTATATTTTAAGAAATTTTATAATATGAAATTAGTCATATATTTGAAATCAATATTAAAATAATTATATTTGGATGAACATATATAAATTAACTAGAGATATTTTTTTAATTAATGGTAATAAATAATATTCCTGAAAATTAATAATTTATTATCAATAAAATGAATCATTATGTTTTTAATTTTATTATTCTATAAATTTACACTATATAGATAAGTTATAATAATATTAATTATAATGGAATCTTTATAATTATTTATTTTGGTTTATTCAATTTGGAATAAAAAACACATTTTTCTAAAAACATATTTTATGTGGGAATTCTATTTTCGTAATAATTTTTAAATTAATATATATTTAATAATGGTTTAAATAAAATTTATTTATTATAGATTAAAATATATTTTATTTGGAATTTCTTTGATATTCCTTGTAAAATTTATCAAAATTGTATACTATTATTTCGAGGCAAGGTGCTAAAAATACACATGATTCATTATCCTGGTGATCCTGAAATAAATGTTTGAGCATCTTTTATGTTATTAAAAATAGAATGCATGCGCGGTGTTGGAAGATTATAAATTGGATCCAAGATTAAAAATATGATGGCACCATTTTTTCTCGAATGATGACTTTACGAATGTAAATACTTAAACTCAGCAGGAAATGGTAAAGGGAAAAAGTTATTATTCATGATTTTTAGGAAAAATATAACTAAAATTTATTATGGAAAAATAAAATAAGAAGTTAATTTATTCTTTTAAAATTTCAAAAAAAAATCAACGTGATGTTTTTTCAACCCATGCATAATATAATTGCTATTTCATTTCATAAATGAAACAACATAGCGATGTAGTGACTCCGCGTTACTGTTAATGTGGAAATTTGATTCCCACATTTAATTATATAATAGTAAAACAGGATCATTGGAACAATATGAGAATGGCTCTGAACCTTTGGAGGATTTGTGATTTAGAGAGACAAACAATGAATCTCTACCAACAACATACTGGGGACTGAGGAATGATGGATGATGAATGTGCAACACTGATCCTCGCCATCTAATGATCCATCCTCAAGGTTGGATTTTAATTTTTTATGTTATTAATTTTCCCTAAATCATTCATTCAAAATGACGAACGTGGATCAACCCATGAACAAGATGATCTGTCGGATATTCATTCGTGTCGGATGGATTGTATATATTGGGGATTGAATAGTTCAAAATATAGTGTTTTTTCCATTATTCCCATCATATATTTATAATGGGATGAATGAAGTTCGAACAAACAAGTTCGATGTCTATCCCTCGAGATTTCTTCGTGCCCTTCCTTCATCCATGATCCTACAGTCTTATCCGATAGGCTCCCCATGGTCGCATCTGGATTTTCATAGAAGTTCCAAATGAGTATAAACCCTTAAATAACGTTAATATTATTAGATAATTTGGTAGTGATGTTGATGACACAATGATCCCATAGGTGCTCACTATTTATAAAATGGATCATAGAAGCGAGTTTGGTGGCACGTGGAAGATCCCGCTAGTGCACTGATGGTGGCATCCTGTAGCGGGGGCCACATGTGTGGGGTGGCACTTGCTGGAAGAATGTTGTGGTATTGGTTGCCGCTCCTTGGAGGGTTGTAGTAGCACAGAACAGTGGCTCTAGCGGGGAGTCGTGTCAGGCAGAAGACCCATGACTGGGCTGCGGGTGTGCGGTGGCATGCAATCTTTAGAACCGCATGCGAGGGTGGTGTCCGTCTAGTTTTCATCCACGTGACAAGGTGAGAATGTATTTCCTTCAATGTTAGGGCTATACCAAACATGCCCACTGGAAGGGGCTGATCTAGATAGGGAATCGGGGCAATAGTAGGACCGGGTGGGCTGAAATGTGATGGTTAGTTCCGTTTGGGCTATAGGAAGCAAATCGTGTTGCGATTAGATGTCCTAATGGGCATAGAACGTGGACCAGGTAGGACCGAGTAGGCCCAGACCTGACAGGGTTAGGTCCTGTCAACCGAAATAATTCGGGATGGGTACCAAATCCTTTTTACTAAAACTCTCTTAAAATCCAAAACGTACATCTAATTTTTGAGTTGATTACAGGGTTGGGACCCTCGTGATTGGGTGGTCCATTTTGTATACATAATAAGCACTTTCATTAAATTTTGGATATGATCGATGGACTTAGTTGTGGATTATCCCTGAAACAAGCATGCTATGAGCAGGAATAATGCAGATTCTTATGACGACAAGGATTTGACGAGTGGATATCATGGCTCAGTAGAAAAGTAGAACTCGGTGACCTAATAAGCCTCAGTGACTATCGGACCTCAGTGGTCTAGTATACGAGAAGACTTCAGTGTCCCAACAAACATCATTGACAAGAACATCATAGTGGCCCAGCAGACGAGTGGATTTCAGTGGCCAAGAAAACAATCAAAACTCATTGGCCTTGACCTTAATAAAGAAAAAACCTTATTGGTTGTGAAAGAATTCAAGCCTTAGTGGCCCAGTAGACGAGCATACCTTAGTGTTCCAATAGGCCATAGTGTTGAGCGGACCAGAGTGGCATGTCAAACCTATGAACTCATCAGGGAAGAGTGTATTAACAGTACATGGTGTTAAGTTTAATGAATTTTAGACTTTATTTCCTGTCTATAGATTTATACCTCTGTGAGTTGACTATAGTGATGATCTCTTGACTGTACTTTCTTGGGGACACACTTCATGTATTTCATTGGTAGTATACATTTTTCTACTTTTTTTGTCATTTTATCTTTGTGTTTTGGGGTCCTTAGTGAGTTTTGTGTTACTCACTCCTACACAGGATCCACCCACATGTGTCTGTACTTTTGTAGATGATAGATTCTTTAACAAATTCCTTAGTGGTCTGAGACCTGGAGGATCCCAGTGAGATCTGACAGATGAGGAACACTTCTAGTGCTTCTTGCGGCACCCCCTTCACCCACCCTTTAGGTAGGATTTTCTATACACATACACCAAGATCATTTACATGTCTTTTCTTGGTCTTGTATTCTATCCCCTTTACATTAATTTTTTAATTATTAATTATATTGGTTCTCTTAGTGGGATGCACAATTACTTTTCAGAATTGTGGGATGGGGATGTGTGTGTGTGTGTGTGTGTATAGGTACTGTTGGTGCCAAAATATTGGACGAAAAGAATGACGAAAAGAAGGCCATGCGGCCTGCCTTGTGAAGCTAGGACGTGGAGTCCCACCCAAGAAACGTTCCCTCTATGAAGCAAGATAGGCAGTAACCTCCGCGAATGCCCCTGACATTCGTGAACCCGCAATGATGCAATAAAGTCGGTAACCTCCAAGAACTAACCTGCCATTCACGAAACCACTGCGAAGCAACGGAGGCAGTAACCTCCATGAACTCCCCTGATGTTCATGAACCAGCCGCGAAGCAACGGAGGCGGTACCCCTTCGCAAACTCGGTTGACGTTCGCAACCCACCGTGAAGCGACCGCATCCCCCTTCGCGCCGTGTGAGCTCTACTCCATGGTGCCCCTTGCTATTAAATACCTGGATACCCCTAAGCCTCCCAGGACGGATAATCCGACATTTTGCCTTCCGATCTCATGAATCACGAAGCACCCTATGCTCTGCGAATCATGAGCAATGCGAGGTATTTTTGCTTCGTGAGGTGCCTCTGCATTGTCTCGTTTTGATCCCATCTTCGAAGAGGGATGCCTTTTGTGAAGCCCGAGGGATTTTGCGAAGGAAGGGGATCCCCAAGGGGACCCAGGATGTTGAGGAGCATTTATGCTTCGTGAAACACCCCTCTTGTACATGTGATCCACATTCCAAGGTAGGGTCACTGTCCTTCGTGAGGCTCACTGCTTTGTGGCACTTTTCTTCACGAGGCACCAATGTTACGCGATGCAGTTCTCCGAGAATACCCTTCCACTTCGTAAAGCACCTCCCAGTTTCACCTCCTCCCCTTGCTAAGTCTAAGGCACCCCACTTCATGAAGCACACCCCTTCACAAGTTCCCTTCACTACACAGAGCAACCGAGCTCCAAAAGGCCTCTTCCTATGGACTCCTCTACTTGGAAATTCATTTTCCCGTGCGACCCTTCCAGTTTGCACGATGTGACTTCACAGTCCCCTAGGCGATACCGCCCGTGGAGTTTTTTCGCCTAATGATTCTTTGCATAGGCAAGCTAACAGCTATTGCATCTTGGAATAGCCACACTAACGTGGACCCCTTAATGGTTTTCTTTGCGACCCCCCTTCACCACGGCATTGATGGTACCTTCCCCCCCACAAGGAGGAATGGATACCAGTTATGTATGTCCTAGGGCTGCAGAGTAAACCCACCTCCTCCGAGAAATAGGATGTTAAACTGCCAAGAAAATTTTCATCAATACATGATGTTAAACTGTGATCCAGACCCATTCCCCGCTAGTATTCCCCCCCCGGCTCAGACATTCTTTACGCTTCTTGGCTCCATGGGGATGGAATAACTCCCCTCACATGGGATGATATCCTCCTTCAAGGAGTGGAGTTTGTCCGCGGGGAAGGGCATCCTCTTTGTTGTAATCCCCTAGCCCCTCTTGCAAAAGGTTTCACCCATGCACCTCCGTACTTCCCCACCTCCAGGTCCAGCGAGGAGCATGATAGGGGACAAGGCACCCCCTTTCTTCAGTCCCAAATCCCTCTCCCGTTGTGCTTTTTTACCCTCGTGGCTCTATCCTGGAGTAAGTCCCAGCACCATGGGCCGCCTAATGCATAAGACCCTCTTCACTTCCCATGGATGCACCCTTTGTGACGTGATCGTCAGGTCCCTACAACCTCATATTTCTCACATCGAGTATGACTCCAGTGGGATTAGAGTGAGAACTAAACATGACACACCCTGGGTTGCCTCATAGTTTAAGCATGAAAACCACCGTCCCGCATGACGTTAAACTACACACCCGAACTACAGGGACATTGATCCATGCCAAGGCATGGTAAGTAAGAAGCCTCTATGAGGTTCAAGCCCACCACCAGTGGACCCCTGGGTTCACCTTCACGTTGGTTCACTAACTAAACCATACCCGAACTATGGGGACTTTGATCCATGTCAAGGCATGGTATGTAGGAAGCCTCCATGAGGTTCATACCCACCAGTAGTGGACCCCCTGGTTCACCTTCACATCGGTTCACTGACGAAACTCTACCTGAACTACGAGGACATTGATCAATGTCAAGGAATGGTACGTAGGAATCCTCCACGAGGTTCAAGCCCACTGCCTAGCTGTTTATTCACGTCAGGGTCACCCCCATCCCACATGATGTTAAACTTCACACCCGAACTACAGGGACATTGGTCCATGTTAAGGAACAGTATGTAGGAATCCTCCATGAGGTTCATGCCCACCACCCAATGGACCAAGGTCCCCTCCTCAAGTCTGTTCTCCAACACAACCTCGTCTCACATGACGTTAAACTGCAACCAATCCAGCGGTAAACCATTGTGACCCCGCCACCAAGTTGTTCCCACAACCCTTTATGTCAGTTCAACATCCCCTTTTCAAGCCAAAATACGAGGAATTTGATCCATGTCAAGGCATGGTACGTAGGAAGCCTTCGTGAGGATCAAGACTATTACCCACTAGACCAAGGTCCTTCTTCACGTCGTCTCACCGTCATCTATTATGAACTACAGGGTATTTGATCCATGTCAAGGCATAGTACGTAAAAAGACTCCCTGAGGTTCAAGCCCCACCATTCATCTAGACCAAGGTCCTTCTTCACCTCGGTTCACCAGCACCCCACCATGAACTATGTGGACATTGATCCATGTTAAGTCATTATACATAGGAAGCCTTCCTATGGTTCAAGCCCACCACCCATTTTTATCTCCGACCACCTTCACGTCGGTTCTCGCCAACCGAACTACAAGGACATTGATTCCCTACCACGGGGATACGTAGGAGGTCTCTTCGAGGCTCAAGCCCATCTTTACCATCATCTCCATGATGGTCCCTTCTAATTCCTCCTTCACTCCATTAAATTTTCCATCACCCATCCTGATTCCTACCTGGGCCACCACATCCCGGTGAGATCATGCCACATCACCCCCCATAGTATTCGGGAATCTGACCACGGGTTGTTCCCAATATCGTTGATCCCTCAAGGTGATTCTTCAAATTAATCCACTCCGGCTAGTGTTCTGATCATTCTAATATGTCTCCGTTGGATGTTAAACATGTGGCATACCTTGTGTTAAACACATATAGCTGATGAAAACCTCAGATACATGCCAATGGAATATGATTCCCATCGCTCGATGTTGGATGCCTTGGGATTATGCACCCTCGAGAAGTTGAATAATAAGGGAAAAAATATAGACACTCCAATTCCCCTACTTCCAGACATGTTGGTGATGTCTCAACATGACTACTCCACCAACTATATGTTGCTACCCTAAGCGGACCCCTTGGAATGTCCTGAAAGAAGCAGCGTAATTAACCAGAATCCATGGAAACATGGAACTGGGAAGAGTTTCATGAACAACATATTAAATCTATGAGGGAGACCCAAAATATGTGATGAGTTTCGAGGAGGAATCCATGGAAGGAAGAACTGACAACCCAACATCCTGTTTCGACCAAGGAGAAAATTTCCCTGAATAAGGAACGGATGTCTCCCACCTTTGGAAAGCGGGAATGCGGTGTAACAAAAAGCCATGCCTGTCGCAGCCATGCGGACGAATGCGTGCGCACCGGTGAAATCATCTGAAATAGAAATGGTGAACCCGAAGTGAATATCTTCTCCTCAATATGGAGATTAGTAGCACTCGATACATCAAAAGATTGATATGTCACATGATCCAGTTATCTGGTGCCGGGTCCCACCTAGCAAATAGTGGGCCTGGCGTGAAACTCAGCAGATGTTGGGGTAGAAGAACGTTGGGAATTCGATTCTACAAAGTTTTCGGGGTGGATCCCTCTTACCGAGCATAGAATACGGGATGGCGTAGGGGCACTGGTTGTCGATTTATTTTCCTCGCAGTGCTGATGAGTTAATATCCCTGCTTCTCATCAATCAGGTTGCTGCTATAGGGACATGATCACCGCTCGCCAGTCTACGCAGGGTAAGGGGAAACACCAGCACATCCACTCCACATGGCTCCACTACCTCCACAACGGCTTCTGTATCCACGAACATGGGGCGCCCACGCCCTCTCTCCCGATCTGAAGTCATCCAATGAATGGTGATTAACGACCTTGTACTCCGTTACAGGGAGGAGGGAATAATCCCAACCCATGATATGGTCCGCCTAGACATGGAGGCGTCCAGGCCTCACCGTCAACGCTGCCCTCGAGGGCCGCGTAGGGGGCCGCTGCTCCCCACCCCAACATTTTATCATTTTGGGAGCATGTCCCTGAAAATTCATGACGACTCCCTGCTTTACGCAGATGAGGTGGGTGATGTTCGGATCTGCCCGGTCACAGAACCGATTCAAGGCCTCCAAGAAAGGGCCCCGACCCGGCCGCGTCTGCTCCGCCGCCCGACCTTACTAGAAGTGCAGGCCGGCTATGCGCTTGCACCACCCACACCGGCTCACCTGATCCGACGCAAGTGTTGGGCCTGAGCCGAGGACGCCTGCTAAGGGGAATTAACGTCCGCAGCTACTGTGGCCCGAGCCACCGCCGAAGCATAACATAATGTCCCACCCACACTGAGAAGGATATCTTCTATTTCCAACCAGGATTGAGGCCCATACCACCCCGCAGGCAAGTCGGGTCGACTCCCCGGGTTAGAGTCATGAGTGGTGACTCCCGCGAACCAACCCGCGGTGATGTCACACTGTACGGAGGTCCTCCCTATACCACTATCCCGCAAAGCGTGGGCATTCCATAATCTGAAGCTCATCATGGAGGTATTCCCCATGCTACCCCCAACCAGAATGAAGGCCTTACCCATGGCAATGACACACGACACGGAGTCCTCTCCCGTGCCCACAACACTTGGTATGAAATTATGCCTCCTTCCCCAGACCGTCGATGTGAAATCATTGCCCATGTAATCCCTCTCCGATGTGGGGATCCTCCCTACGTTCTCTCTATAGCTGTAAAAGGTCCTCCTCACCCTGGAAACCAAAGGGGTGATGGTAGACATATCTTCATTAGCACAAAGCATGGAGGTCCTCCCCATTCTCCTGTAGGTTTTGAAAGAGGTTCTGCCAGCTCAAGTGCTGATCATGGAGGTCCTCCCCATGTCCCCTTCGACATTTGTACCAATTCTCCTCGCACCCTGGTAGTCTCAAGTGGAAGTCTTTTCCGCCCTGATACCAGCACAGCCCCAACACAACATTTCGGGAATCAGCCTTGTCCCGTGGAGCCACCAAGGGAAAGGAAGTCAGGTCGTCACCTCCACAAGAATCCTGGGAAGGCCCGGATGGAGATCAAACCTGCCCGTTTCTCAGATTCTGAAGCAGAATACAACTCGGCAGTGGAACCCTCCCCTCGGCCCTACATGTTAAGGACCAGGGGTAGGAACAAGGCATGTTAGCCTCATCCTTCTAGAATGTGAAGTCCATCGGATTGTCATCTCTCTTCATAGTTACATCTAGGAGGAAGAAATTTTGGGAGTCCCACAGGTTCCGACCGTGCAATCACCACCGTCGTCACCAAAAGCGCCCTCTACCTCGACCTGAAATCATGGGGAGCTATTTTGGGGACTGATGGTATTTTATCAATAGTGTGACCCATCACCGGTAACTGTGATCCCTGCACTAGAATATTTGTCTATTAGACTGTTGTATCATGACATTCTGGTCAAGTCATCGCACTCTTTGGAGGCTAGCCTGGAGTTCGGAGGCAAGTCGGCTCGTTCGCCGTATTATCCACCGCACAGTCTACTATCCCTGTGGTCTGCATCAGAATCACTACCAGTTCCTCAGCCACCTCAGATTGATGAGTTGGAAAATACGGGGCCAGACCCTGAATCTGAGTGCAGGTGCTTCGGGAACATTCTCGAGGCACATTATTTCCCAGAGAAGTTCTGGTCTATGGAAGAATCGAACTTTCATTCGCCTGAATCCCTCACCCCATAAGATGTTGAGTTCTTCCATTAAACCATATGGGTGACACACTTCCGTCTTCTTTATTATCAGGTGGTGTACCCTTGGAGGCAAGTGCACTTAGAGGAAATTGATGAGCAATGCCATCTGATCGATTTAGACGTGCTCCATGTGGCCCAGCGCCTAGATTCACCAGGTCGCTAGATGACCCTCCAACAAAAATGTGTTCAGAGTTTCAAGGTACTCCGGAAAATCATTAGGGAGGCCACCCCCCACGTGCCAGTCCATGGTTGGGGGAAGTTGGCAACCCACATCTTCATCCCTATTCGAGGGCAACCCGACTCGATATGAGATATCGCGGACATGACCCCAGGAAGGGTCACAGATCACATGGCTGACATAGTGGACAAGGAGGAAAACCTAGAATTTCAAGATGGAGACTTACCCCCTGAGGATGTGCAACCATTGTTGGACCCATCAGGGAGGATTAACCGCCAGCAGAGGAACCTCCTAGGTCTCCCTGCACCAACTGAGTCGTTGGTGCTCAACTAGAATACCGTTTAGGGTAAAGAGCATGTTGGAGATGTCAAGACCTCTGACCCATCTGCCTTAGTGCAGAAGACAGAGGAAGACCCAAAGAAGGCTGTGTTGCACCAGAACCATGCCGAGTAGAAGAGGCTGGTCGACAAACTCATAGCCGAGCACACTATAGAGTGGTGACCCGACTATGGGGATCCTAGGCCAGGGAATCAGCGGCAGGAAACACTCCCCCCAACAAGATTCCTCCAAGAAAAACCGATCATACCGCTCCTATGAGTAGGGATGAAGCCAGAACGCGCGACAAGAGGGTGTGATACGTCTCACCAAACCCTCCCGAACAGTGCGGAAATCCATGAAATTCGTCACGGGTTCCTCCGGTTTCCCTGTAGGATGCTCCACTAGTCGCTCCAAGAGCCGTTGAAGCGGTATACCATGTCGAAGAGCCCGACAATGGGATCATGTTTAGGGATCCCCTCCATGACAGGGACCCCATCCCTGATGATCCTATAGCGGCACCCATCGCCCGCCTCGAGGCGGTGGAAATGCGGCAGGTGGTAGTAGCACCAAATGGCAAGCCATATCTCGCATGGGTGGATGATATGCATGCACCTTCGGATTTTATAAATCCCACTTTCTCGCCCTTTAACGGGAGAGGGGATCCGCCGTAGCACTTGGCCCATTTCTCCTCCATGTTTGGCCCCATGTTGGGGACCCCAGCACAACAAGAAGCCTCCATGCTTTGCTGTTTTTTACAAACATTGGAGGGCCCTGCATTCGTCTGGTATAGCCAGCTCCCTATAGGATTGGTGACCGGCTGGTAGGATATTCACCAGAAATTCCAATACCAGTTCAGCTCCACCACGCAAAATGCCATTATCGCAGACCTCTCCAAATGCAAACAAAGGTCTGACGAGAGATTCACGGACTTCATCGCCTGGTGGAAGGGGCTCACATACTCCCTCGATATGCCACTGACTTAGGAACAACTACTAAAGATGTGTGTAGGGAAAGTCAAACCAGAACTGGTTCCTTCCCTGATCACTCAGAACTACCCTTGAGGGTTCAATGATTTCTCAGATAAGGCTCAGTGCCTTGAGGAAGCACTGCAACAGGCTAGTCAGGCGTGTCTGCTGACCCCTGTGATCCCATCAAGGAGGGCTACCAGAGTCGATCCCGCCGCAATGGCCCAAATAGAGGTCCACTGGTAGCTAGAATTACTTCTAGTGGCACCCGCTCCGCAACCTCACAGAGGCCCTCCACCTTAGGCACAACCTCCTACCCAGCAGTGACCGCCTCAGAATCGACAGGTTCCCCCGCGCAACGCGCCACCACCGCATAGGCGGGACGACCAAGATCCGCCTCCTCAGTAGGCCCCTCCATCCCCTCGTCATGTCCAGGCTCCCAGAGCCCCCTATCTGGAAAGAATGCACCAGACATACTTGTTCAATGAGAATTAGGTCCCCAGTTACTTCCGAATTTCCCTCGATCAGGGGATCTTGTGCTTCACCGAGTGGAGAAGGCTGTCAGAGGCGCATCTCATTGATCGCCCCAACTACTGCCCCTATCATCGGATCCTAGGTCACACCCTCAAGTTAAAATGTGTCTAAAGACTGGCTCCAAGACTAGGTCAATAAAAACATAGTCAGGTTGGGCCTGGCCCCGACACAAATGGTGGGTGAATTTGTGATGTCAGAAAGAAGTAGCGACGATGAAGGAATGTGGCAGCAGGTTCCCAGCCTCGGATCCCAGAAGTATGATGACTGGATGGCTAGTAAAGTAGTCTCGTGTGCCCATGGTATTATTTGGGTAGGCCTGAATTAGCTGGAGCCTTCAAAATATGGGACCAGTACCTATGCGTCATCATCTCAGCCGGCCTCTTCCCAGAAGGGCAACCAGCAGCGACACAAGAAGATGCAATGCGCTCCACCACTGTCGTCGTCATCCCGCATTCTCGGTGACTTCATGACCCCTAATATTGGGATTCCTAAAAGAATCCACTTACTAATGGATGACTCTTCAAATGAAATTTAGGGGTACACTTCTGTTAATACCATGGAGTTGGTAAATACCTATATGACTCCCGACGAGGGGGAACGCTAGGCGAACCTCCCCAATGTCTCCGGTCGACGTCAATGTCGGCACATCCGAGAATACATGGGTCGTCGGGGTGCATCAGTTGGAACCTCCGGCCAGGCCTTGCATGCCACTGAGACATGATAGCATGCCCAACACAGAGCTCCGCACGCGCAACCTCCTCGTCTAGAGCCCTCAGATCTACCTCTACCGCCGCTTGTGCTACTAGATGAAGCAGAGCTCCCTCGTCTATACCGCAGTCAGTCTCGCCCTATTACAGGCCAATTTCATATTCCCAACCCGCATTTGGAAGTTGCACATCATGCCTCAACCAGCGAGCAACGGGGTGTACCTACCACTAGCCAGCCACCGGTCCAGCCAGCGGGTCCCGCCATGCCCCAAATTGCAGAGTGGCCTAATGTAAGTAGAGACTAGCATCTGGCCCACAAAAAATGATCTTCTGAATCACGTTACTGGAACTCCAGTGAGGATTTCTATCCTTGAGGATGTTTTCCTGTCGTCTAAAATGCATGAGGTGCTTTCTGAAGCCTTAAGAAGCCCCCTCCAGTTTGAGACCGAGGTAACAGCTGCAGAAGCCTTCCACGCCGATAAATTGAAAATTTTGAATGCCAAGAAGATATCTCATTCTCTGGTGAAGACAAAGACCCTCCTATACAGTGGAACATTCTTCTACTATACATCACTAGCTAGTTCAGTAGCGTGGAGGTCCACCGTTGTCTTGTTGACACGGGTTTTGGGATCAACCTAATCCTGACCCGGACATTGTAGATGCTGGGGTTGTTTGATGATGATCTAACTCCCTGAGACCTCAAAATATAATGATACAACATGAACGAGCAGACCTCGGTCAAAAAGTTCTGTTTGAAGAACAAGTTCGATGGCCTAGATGCCAGTACTAGATTCCTGGTTGTCTCCCCGGGCACCGCCTACAATGAATTGATGGGCAGGCCATGGGTCCACCTGAATGCAGCGGTCCCTTCATCGTACCACCAATGCCTCAAATACTCCCTCATTGGTCGATTAAGAATGATCCAAGGAGATACATATCCTTTTTCTTCATGTGAAGCTTACTACTTGGACACTGACTTATACAAGAGTAAGGACAAGCAGATTCTGGCAAGTGAAGTTGAACCCGCCTCGGTCACAAGTGATCCCTAGGCAAGTCTGTATGATGCATATGTCTTCCAAATCCATCGGTTAGAGGATATGACCCCGGACATTGGGAAATGCTTTGTCATTTGTGGTACAAGAAGAAGACGTATTACTAGGTCCCAGCGACGGTGGTAAATCGCCTCGTACTCCTACACCAACCAAGCTCGGGTGATCCCAAAACCTCCAACCGCTGTATAGTATTGGGATGTCAGGCTCATGGAAATGGTGGTACGTCGTACGTGTCAATTTCATCATGCTGGATTTAACCGTCTGAAGCCAACGCACCACTACTGCTTTGATGTTATCCAGCGTTGCACAATGGGATGAAGACCAGATGGGATTGCATCGACTGCCTTCATTACTATGGTCTCAGTGGAGCATGAATCTCCTGACCTGATGACCACTGCCTCTCAAGCCAGAACCGGCCTAACATTAATGTATAATGTCTTAGAGATGGCTACCCCCATGGAAGATCCCTCCACGAGTGGAGAAGAGGATATAGAGGATGCTCCTACCGCATTTGAAGAAGGCGTCTCTTCCACGGTCGATCAACTGGTACATGTGATCCTTGGTAGAGATGTAGATCTGAGACCCACATTGATCATTGCTGCTATGTCCCTTGAAGAGAAGTAGCGATACGTGAACTTCCTAAAGAAGCACCGAGATGTGTTCACCTGGAGTTATGGAAAGATTCGAGGAATAGATCCCCAGGTAGCTGTCCACCACCATGGTCTCTCGCAAACCATCACGGGTTCAAGCTGCCACCAAGAAAAATGAACCCTTCTCACAGTGCCATGGTTGAGGCTGAATTTGACAATATTATGAAAGCCAACTTCTTCAAGGAAGTCCAGTACCCCAAGTGGCTAGCCAACATTGTGATAGTCTAAAAGAAGAACAGGAATATCAGAGTCTATATCGACTTCCACGATCTCAACAGCCACTGCCCGAAGGATGGTTTTCCCCTCCCAGTGACAGAGTTGTTGATTGATGCCATGACCAGGTTCCATGAACTCTCCTTCATGGATGGTTATTCTGGGTACAACCAGATCTGGATGGCCCCTCGAAGACGAGGATTCCAACGCTTTCAAGACCCCCCAAGGTACCTTCTGTTACTGGGTTATGCCCTTCGGCCTAAAAAATGCAGGAACCACCTATCAGCTGGCCATGCACCGCATATTCAAGAAAATTTAGGGAACAAATGTGGAATTATATGTGGATGATCTAGTGGTCAAATTCAACCAGCACCAGGACCATCTCAAGGACCTTGATATTGTGTTTGGTTTCCTTCGTTCCTGCCACCTGAAGATGAACCCGTTGAAGTGTGCCTTCGGGGTCACCTCTGGGAAGTTTCTTGGCTTTGTTTTCAGATACCGAGGCATCGAGATCAACCCAGAGAAGATCAAAGCCATTCGCCAGATGCCTCCCCTGAGTAATATTCAGGATCTTCGAGGTCTTCAAGGACACTCAGCCTATATACGCCGATTCATTGCAAATCTGGAAGACAAGTGTAATCCCTTTTACCAGTTCATGAAGAAAGGCTCCGCCTATGAATGGGATGAAGAGTGTCGGGCTACCTTCAAAAAAATGAAGCAGTATCTACTCTAGCCCCCAGTACTGATTCCACCGTCAACGAAAATCCGCTAGAATTTTATGTGACCACTATGGAATGGTCTCTCGGTACCCAGATCTCCCAAAAGAACAATGAGGGGACAGAGAACAACCTCTATTACCTCAGCCACATGTTCCTCGATACAGAGACCATATACACCCCCATCGAAAATAGATGCCTTGGGCTTCTCTTAACTGTACAGAAATTGAGGCATTATCTGCATCACCATGAGGTACAGTTGGTCTCCTGAGTAGACCTGCTAAAGTACTTTCTGAACCGCCACATGTTGACTGGCCGACTAGCGAGGTGGGTGGTGATCCTCCAGTAGTTCGACATCAGGTTTTTGCCCCAGAAGTCTATCAAGGGGAAAGCGTTAGCAGACATCCTAGCTACCCATCCAACCTCCACGGATCAATCCCATGACCTGGATTTTCCTGATGAGGCAATCTTTTCAGTCGATAATGTCATCTCATTTTGGAAAATGAACTTCGACGGTGCGTCCCGGTGCCCCACCAGTAGGAGGCTCAATGATCCAAATCTCAACAGAGTGGGTCTGGGTATCGTCTTCATCACCCCAGTGAAAGTCGTTCTACCATACTCATTCCTGTTTTCAGAAGGCTGCACCAACAATGAGGTAGAGTATCAGGCTCTCATCACTGGCCTTGAGCTGGCCCTTGAGATCCATGTACCCCATTTGCACATGAAAGGGGATTCCAAACTATTCATCAAGCAGGTCAATGGTGACTATGTTGTCAGAAAGCCATAGAACGTTCCATTATTTGAGTGGACCCTCCATCTAATGGCCTAGTTCCCTTCTCGACAAGAGTTTACCCATGTCCCTCAGTCACAGAATGGTCGATCAGACAATTTTGGCGGCCTAGCTGCGTCACTTGTGGAACCCAAGCAGGATGATCTGATTATAAATGTGGCACACCGGAGAGTCATCGCCCCCATAACCTCAGAGAATGATGAAGGCCTGCGGGTAAGTCATCTTACCACCGAATCCTCCATGCATGGATCCCTAAGTTCTGCAGATGTAGTGGTTGAGGCCACTCCCGATTGGTGGGCACCTTTTGTCGAGTACCTCCAAAATGATTTCCACCCAGATGATTGGGCTGAGAACGAGCGAATCTAATGCCTCGCACTATAGTTTACCCTACAGAGTGTTCCCAGTCTTGAGCGGGCCCTCTATAGGTTGGGCTTCAATGGAGTTATCCTCTATTGCATTCAAGGGTTCGGGATTTCTCAGGTCATGCAACAGGTTCATTGCAGTTCCTACAGTGCCCACTAGGCTGGGCCAAAGCTGTCCAATCAAATCTGATGACTAGGGTACTTCTGTCCCTCTATGATCCATGATTGTATTGAGTTTTCCAAGAGATTCCATGTGTTCCATGTTCATTCTTTCTTCCAGCATTGACAGCTAGAGCCTCTCTACTCCACCAAGTACTCTTGAACATTTTCGATGTGGGGACTCGATGTCGTGGGACCATTTCCACCGGCGATAACTTGAGAGTGTAGGTTTATCCTAACCACTAATGATTTCTTATCCAAGTGGTAAGAGGCATCTCCAATCAATGAGGTCAAGGCCCATTCCATCATTGACTTCGTGAGCTCTAATACCATCCACTGGTTTGGATTCCCTCACGCTGTCCTCACCGATAATGGAACCAACTTCGGAGCAGCCGAGCTGAAGAACTTTCACGCCAAGTACAATATCCATTTGAACCATAACCCTCGTTGTCACGTGCAGAAAAATGGACAGATCGAGGCATTCAACAAAACCATTTCTAACATTTTGCAAAAAATGGTTTTTTAGAACAAGAAAATTTGGCCAGACAAGCTCCCCAATGCCCTCTGGGCATATTAGACAACGACTCACAATTCCACCCAGGTGACTTTATATTCCCTGGTGTATGTGGCTGAGGCTATCCAGCCCATCCTAATCCAGCTGCCATCATTATGCACTACATTCTATGACCACCAGGTGCTAGATATGGTGGCCGAAATCTGTCTAGATGAAATTGAAGCACTGGATGAGAACAGGCTCTGTGCCCTGCACAATCTAGAAAGGTATCAGAATAAGATAGCCAGAGAATTCAACAAGAATTTTTTCCTTCACTCTTTTCTGCAAGTCAACCTTTTATTGGCCCTCCAAGCGCCAATAATTCCCAGCAGGATACCACCCAAGCTGGACCCAAATTGGAAGGACCATACATCATTCATAAGGTATACCCCAATGGAGCATACTCATTGGTAATCGTGGATGGTGAGCGCATAAATCCTCCCACCAACACCAAGTTCCTCAAGAAATACTTTTCCTGAGCCTTAGGGTCCTTCATTACCTTAAAATGAACCATGGTCCTTCACAACCTTAAACTGTATGGTCCAACATGACCTTAAACTGGACTGTCCTACATGACTTTAAATTATTCGATTGTCTTTCATGACATTAAACTATATCATCATCTGTCATAACGTTAAACTGATCGTTATCATCCCGCATGAAAATAAACTGCAAAATGGTCTGAGCTCTATGAACTTAAACTAAGATCTCCCTCGTCATCACTACAAGACGTTAAACTGCAAGCTGGTCAGGCCGTCCTGACTGAGGCCCAGCCTCAGGCCCCATGTCCATTCCCCGATCCAGGCTCTCTTGTGGGATTGTATGGTGTGGTATGGGATTATGTCCTCATTCACGTCGGGTTACTCGTCGTACAGTACATATACCCAGATGAGATGTGTTTCATCTTCCTACATGACATTAAAATGTTCATCATGAACTACGTATGGCTTGATTCCCATCCTCATGGGATACGTAGGAATGCTCAGATGCTTCGTTTTGAGCCCAGCCCCAAACTATTCTCTTTGATTATCCCCCTGGGTATAGATTCCTCAGAGGGTCCTCTCAAGATGTAGAGTAGGATTCCTTATCCCCACTCATACAATGATTATAATGGACGCACCATGTTCCCACTCCCGTTCTTCTATCCTCCCCACTCTTCACCACATGACGTTAAACTGCATTTCCTTCAAGAACTATGTATGACTTGATTCTCATCCCCATGAGATACGTAGGAACGCCTGGATATTTTTTCTGTTGGTCCAGCCCAAAGTCCAGAATCTTCCCCTCGGGTCAAGACATATTGCAGGGTGCATTATTTTTCCCCAATTCATATCAAGCTAGCCTTGATCCGGCTACATGTCCCCCTACCTGGAGATGTTCTCCTCTTTCATAGAAAGGTACAACTATGCTTCACCCACTCCTCGACTAGGATTCCATCTCCTTCCCCATCCCGAAGGGCCCATGAATGTTATGGATACCAAACCTAAGGGACCTCTTTCCATTTCAGGACAACGCCCTCGGGGGTAATGAGCATTAAGCCGATACAAGTCCCGCGTTTCGAATATGGTCCACGGTCGATGATCATTTGTTTCTCCCATATTAGGTCAACATAGAGATGTTGTGTTTCGAACATGGTCTATAGCCTCCCTAGATCTTTTGGTCCACCCCAAGATGTCCTGGACATCGAGTGTAGTGATTTGTTCTGCCCTATCTTGATGTGTTGAGATCTTTCCGGGTAGGGCCAACTGTTGGGCCCCATGCTTAGTTTCTCTATGAGGGAATTGTGTAGTGTGGTGTGGGATTACATCCTCATTCATGTCAGGTTACTCGTTGTTTCATACACATCCTCGGAAGAGACACCCTATGAAACCCTCATCCTCACTACATGATGATAAACTGCATGCTGGTCAGGCCTTCCTGACCGAGGCCCAGCCTCAGGCCCCTTGGCCTTTCCGGGCCCCTGGCCCTCGTCCTCACTGCATGACGATAAGCTGCATGTTGGTCAAGTCTTCTTGACCGAGGCCTGGCTCAGGCCCCTTGGCCTTTTCTGGCCCCCATCCCTCATCCTCACTACATGATGATAAACTGCAAGCTGGTCAGGCCATCCTGACCAAGGCCCATCCTTAGGCCCCTTAGCATTCTCGGGCCCCTTATCCCAAGTTTGTACTCATATTGTACGGTGTGGTGTTGGATTACATCCTCATTAACATTGTATTAATCACCATTCTATACACCTCCCATGACTAGCAAATCTTGTTCCCCGACCCTCATCCTCACTGCAAGACATTAAACTACAAGTAGGCCAGGCCTCCCTGAACAACACCCATCTATCAGGCCCCTTGGGTTTTTTGGGCCCCTTGGCTAGGTTCTCTCTTATGGGACTATGTGGCGTGGTATGGGATTATTTCTTCATTCACGTCGGGTTACTTTCCACATTGTACATGTCCTCATTAGATTATCCTTCCCCCTGGCTGTCTTCGAGAACTATGTGTGGCTTGATTCCCATCCTTATGGGTTATGCAGGACCACCAGAACGTCTAGACTTCAGGTCCATCCCCATCTTTTGAAAATCTCCATCCCAACTTGGCCCCTTGGCTTACTTCTTCCGAGCCATTTCATCGGCCCCTTTCGGTGGTCCACTAATGTGCCTAAGTGTACTCTAGTTTATTACCATGAGTATCGGACTCTACTCAGACATTTTATCACCTACTTTTAAGGCTTTGTGTTCCCAATAATCAGGGATTTCATCACCTTTCACACATAGAGGGACCCCCAAGAACGGCATGGATACAATGCATAAGGGCTCTCCTACCGTTACGGGCCAATGCCCCCGAGGGTTTTTTCGAAACAAAATGATACAAATCCCATGTTGCGAATATGGTTAGCGGTTGATGCTTGTTTTTGGTTTCCACTTCAGGCTAATGCGATATAGATACTATTTTTTTGCCAGGGTTAACAGTTATCCTATATCGCCACGCCAACCCCATTAAGCCCAGAATTCCAGTTACACAATTCACATCCTTCTCCGCATTCTCATGTCCAATTAGATTTTCGACACACTTGATGTTATTCCTCAGTGCGTATTTTCACGTTAGAATGACAAAGCCATGTTAAGGGAATCTTATGAGGCTCTGCATTGATTTCCCTCTGATGGATGTTTTATGTATTGCAATAAAGACCTTCCTCCCTTATTTCCCACACTGATCTTAACTGACATGGGCATAGGGATTGGGTCAAGGTCTGTGGTTACTTGGAAGGCTGCCATCCCTCCCTAGTTCGAGCTCTAAGACCCTAAACAAAGATCATTTCAGAACTATTTTCATCTTGAATTCCGCTAATTTGTATTCTCTGCCCCACCTTCGGGTCTCTAACTACGGGACCATGTGATATGGTATTGGATTATGTCCTCATTCAAGTCGGGTTTGCGAAATACGCACCACACACACCCCATTCTGAAAATTATCCCACCTATTTCATCTCTTTCATGACATTAAAATGAACTTCTCTAAAACTATATGGAGTCGTATTACCATCTTTATGGGATATATAAGACCACCCGAATGTCTAGACTTCTGGTCTTGCCCCACCTCTTAGAGATCTCCCAATCTCCCGGTCACCTAGGCCCCTTGGCCTGTTCCTCTCCATGAGAGGGATAAATAGGTGTGGTACAGGGTTCTTGGCACCATAAACCCCTTCTCCCCAGAATCTTCCATCTCTTGGCCGCCCTCAATTTGAGTCCCTCAACCCCTTGTAGTAGATCACCCATATATTAAGAGTACTCTGGTCGAGGAACAAGCATGTCAGATTCAACATGGTAAAGTCCCTTCCACTGGTCAAGCTTCGTGTTCCCCCTCATTCGGGCTTCCATCATCTTTCACACCCAAAGGGACCCCCACGAATGAAATGGATACTATGCATACGGGCTCTCCTACCATTATGGTCCAACGCCCTCGAGGGTTTCAGAAAAAAAAATTGATAAAAATCCCATGTTGTGAACATGTTCAGCGGTCGATGCTCATTTGTTTGTCCCCATTTAGGCTAACATAATAGTTTAATATGTTGCGAACAGGGTCAGCAGTAATCCCATGTCATCATGCCAACCCTTTCAGACCTTTAATGTTGGTTTCATGATTCACATTATGTTCCAACCCACCGTGTCCAGGTGGAATCTCGAAACTCTTGTTTTTATCCCTCAGTGCACCTCTACATGTCAGGGGGACAAAGTTGCAATACAGTGTCCTTTGTGGCACCCACGGTCTGAGCTCTAAGGCCATAAACTAAGATCTTCATTAAGGGATATGTGTGACTCGATTCTCATCCCCATGGGATGTGATGGGTCACATGGATGTCTTGTTTCTGAGTCCAGCCCAGCTGGAAGCTACTTCCTTAAGCCCCTTTCACTCTTATCCCTATTTGGCCCCCTTGGTCCGAGGTTCCTATATCAGAATTGAGTATGGTGTGATGAGGGATCATGTCCCCATCCAACTTAGTTATGTTTCATGGCACCGTACACACACCATGCCTAGCATCGTCTCTACTGCATCTGTGCTGAATGACGTTAAAATTCATGCATGGTCCTATCACATGACCCTAAACTCTGATATTATCATCCGGGATGCACGATGAAAAACGGAACTCCATTGTGATGAACTCATCATAGAGGACGTCATGCTTGGTATTGGTCATACGCCATGCCATATGTCAACCCCAACAACGGATTTATTCTGGTGGTGATGCCAGGGCCTACTACCCTTGACCTGTCACATCACAAAAATAAAACCTCTCACCATAAAGGACAAACAATATTTATCAAATACCACTTCTCTTTGTGCAAGGGCTAAACCCGCGTACCCCTTTAATTTTCTAGAACTACGTGTGGCTTGATTCTCTTCCTTATGAGATACATAAGAGCACCTGGGAACTTCCCCGTGGGCCCATTCTAACATTCATTTTCAGTCCCTCGACATGAACACTTCCCCAGGGAACACATGTTAAGTAGGGATTATGTCCGCATTCACGTCGGGATTTGTAACCACCTTACCATGTGTCCCCTGATCACATTACCCATTCATGGCCGGAGTTCAAAGACCTTAAACTAAGATCCCCTCAGGAACTACATGCTGCTTGATCCCCATCCTCATGGGGTACGTAGGAACACATTTTCATTTTTTTAGGCCCATCTCAACTCTCGTTTTCGTTACCTCGAACTAAAACATTCTGAGAAGAACGTGGGGGTTGGAACCCCGGTTTCCATTCATGTCGGGTATTTGAGTTACTCCACCACGTGCATCCTGTGTTTCCTCCAATCCATGGTTTGAACTATATGACTTTAAACTAAGATCTCCCTATGGGAAGGGACTCGAATCCATCTATATAATATTGCTCATTAACTAATTCAAAAGTTCTTTGATAAAGAGCCATAAGCGTGGAATCTTGATGGGGACATTCCTCCCATTCTATGTCTAGGAATTGTGTTCTCACTATTTGGATTCTCATCCTCTACCACATCCAAAAGGACCCTCGGACGACATGGATGCTAGACTTAAGGACTCTTCATGGATGATGGTCCTAAGGGCTCTCCAATAATTTCGGGCTAATGTCCCTATGGATCTCTGACGACATTTGCGACATGGTCTCATGTTTTGAACATGGTCAATGGTAAACCCAAATCTGTGTGTCCACAAACCAGGATAATGCAATATGGATGATGTGTCACTGCCACGGTTAATAGCTATCCTCCATAATCATTCCCACATCATTGTGGTCCAGATTTCGAGCTTCATGATTCACACATTTCCAATTGCTCATGTTCAAGTGGAATTCTGACATAATCGGCTCTATCTCTTCACGCGTCCATCTGCGCTTCATGGACGAGTTAGCATCATTGGGCCAGTATTCACCGAGCATCCCTCCATCCTAACATTCCCCTTCCTGTGTCGGGAATGTCTCACCATTACTTCTTGTTTCCCACACCGAGCACGACTCATGTGGGCTCATTAATTTTGGTAGGATGTGTACCAATGCGGCCAGGCTTCTCATCATCCCGAATGATGTTAAACTTGACCTTTAGAACTACGTATGGCTTGATTTCCATCCTCATGGGGTACGTAGGAACGCCCAACCACTCTGCTTCGGGCCAAACCTATTTCTCACTCTTGGTCCCTCGACCTTAAGAGTTTCCTCCTGGGGTACGTGGAGTGATTTGGACTCAAAGTCCGCATTCACGTCGGTTTCATAGCTACCGCACCACATGCTCCCTGGGATCTTCCCTTTCATTTCATGTCCTATCATATGTTGTTAAACTATAGGAGGCTATATTTCCTCAACACATGAGAGTAAACTGTGGTTCTGCCCTAAGCAAGTTCAGGATGCCCCATGTTGACTATGGGATGCACCAGAGCCTCTGTCAGAGAGGATTTCACATTTCAGTGTTGTTCCATCTCTACACCGTGCTTCTAGAACTAAGTACATTTTTATTACTATCCTTATGGGATACGTAGGGACACGCGGGAATTTCACCTCGGGTCCAGCCACAGGAATTGTAAGTCCTATTCCTCCCCATTTTTGGCCCCTTGTCCTTACCCCTAGGGGGGAACTATGTATCTGTAACTCTTCCCTGAACACGTTTGGAATTCCCCACGATGATATTGGGAAGCGACAGTCCCCCCCCCCCCCCCCCCCCCGCGCCAGAGATGCCCAGTCTGAAAGAAGGAATGATCCACGATCAAACCGATGTTCCCATCCAGTGTGCTTCCACCACAATGGCGTAACCTCAAGAGTGTTGGATACTTGTTCGAGAAACACTCACTCAAAAATTCATGCTTTTTTTGCCCCTTATTTGGACCCTCGTCCACTTTCACATATGGAGGAACCCCATAATAGTATGGATTCTCGGCCTATGGCCCACCTATTGTCCTGGGCCAATGTTCTGGAAGAGCAATTGGTAGCATTTTGAGTTAGTTCCCATGTTTTGAACATGGTCAATGGTCGACCCTCATTTGTTTCTCAATTTCAGGATAATTCAATAAGGATACAGTGTTTCGAACATCGTCAATGATTATCCTTCATTTCCATGCCACCAACATAGCGTTCCAAATTTTGGGTATCGCGATTCACAACTACCCATTCCCTATGTTCAGACTAATCAAAATTTCTCTTGTGTTACCCCACTCGTGCATCAGAGAACACTGGAATAATGAATTGTTGATTGTTCTAAAGAAAACCTCGATAACGAAACTCATGTATTAAAAAATCAAAACATGAAAGTACATTTGAGTGTTTGTGATCCTTACAGCACTTGGGAGTTTATTTGTCCCATGGACGGGTTGACCCCATCAGAAGAGTGTTGCAGTTGCACCACCCTCAGACTTGTGGTGTCCAGGAGTTGCTATCGTCGGCTCAGATATCGTTCCTCTTCAGCAGCGATGGGGCGCAATTCATCAGCCTCAGTTTGGGCCCATTCTATTTCAGCTAGAATGACAACCATTTCTTTGGAATCTTGCCTCAAATGCTCTTCTGCCTCTGCCAGCTAGGCCTTCAATTGCAAGATCAGCTCTGATTGTGCATTATGAGCGGCTAAGTACTCATCCTTCTGGATCTACAGCCGTTGGATCTCCTCTTCAGCCTCTAGGATCTTCTTGATGTTAATTGCCTTCCTCCCCTATCAGCCCATGCTGAGGCCACGATCATACTTACAGATCTTCTCCACTATAAGATCTCATATGAGTAGGTGAGGAAGCTGGGCATCCACTCCCCCAGCACACAGATTGATCAATCACGATCAAAGTGTGTCAATCTCATCCATCCATAGTGTTTGGGGGGGGTCTTTTGGATAAATCGCACGATCAACTTCCATGATCGGTAGTGGACTATGTCGTTGTCCTCTTCGTCAGAGGCCATCTCATCCCAATTCGCATGGTTGACAAGCTCGTATGCAGGGCACGACCTCAATAAGCCTTCAGCGGGATCTTCATCTGGTGTGGGATCAGGTGTGGCATATGGCCTTGGATCATATGTGGTGGGACTTGGGTTGACTGGCAGATCCTCATTGTCGGTCCCCACCTCAATGACCTCAGGAAAGACCTCGCTGGTGGTACCGTCAGTGATGGGGGAAGTTATAGCTCGGGTGGGTGGGGTAAATATCTCCACGATTACTGGATGCATCTAGGAGGGGTACCAACAGATATCCCAACCAACCTCGCTGTAGCGGCCCATGCCAGTCGATGAATTGTACGTAATAGAGAAGGGCATGGATTTCAGTTGGCATGATCAATGTATGGCAGTGATGAATTCATTGGAGAGGACAGACAGAGATTGAACTCCGGGTACTGATCCTGAGTTGATTATAATGGGACCCCAGAGCGTGGCCCTCCGTATATTGTCGGAAGGTCTGGAGATTCTGGAGGTGCCACATCGGGTGCCCTAGCCCCGCCAGACATAGAACTATATGCGACCATAGGTGCAAGTTCCGAGAGTCCTAAATCACCACCCACCGAGGGGCGAGAGTGAGAACTGTGTACCAGGTCCTCCTGCACAGTTCAGATGTTGGTAATAGGTCCATAATAACCTAAAATTATACCCTGAGGGAATAAACATGGAATGATACCCCAATAGCCTCCGCGAAGTCGTCGAGATCCGCACTACTACAAAAACTACCTATATCAGTGCTAAAAAAGGGCATTAACAGCCCTAAAAAAGCACTGTAAAGCTCACCACTAATATAGGGGGGGGGGGGTCCCTTTTATCAGCGCTCCAAAAAGCACTGATAAAGGCTTCTTTTATCAGGACTAAAAAAAGCTATGATAAAAGGGCCATTTATCAGTGCTTTTTTTAGCGCTGATAAAGGTCAAAAAAATTTGTTAAAAAAATTAAAAATAATGGGAGGAGTTCTTTTATCAGTGCTTCACACCCCTTTTATCAGTGCTAGGAGGTCTCTCACACGCTGCCCTTCCGGCACATCCCCCATACGCGCGCACCCCATTCCTGTGCATCCCCCATACGCAGCCACCCCCTTGCTTCCACCCAAACTCAAACCCAGGACCTTCCCCCTTTCATGGTCGCACCTTTACCACTATGCCATTACATTTTGTTCTCTATTTAATAATATATATATATATATAGTCATATTTATTCATATTTTGATATATATTTATATTGATATATATATATATATTTATTCATATATTAGTATATATATATTAATTCTTATATTAATATATATATATATATATAGTTATAATTTATTATACGTATATTTATTTGTATATTAATCTATACTTATAAGATTAGTTTTAAATACATTTATGAAAAAATATGTTTTTATGTGGTTTTATAAATAAATACATCCATTGATAGATATAAACAACACACATACACACACAAAGACACCCACACACACAAAAACATATATATTTATGAATAACACATATATATTTTTATTTGAATAGCCATAGAATGTACTTATAAGATTAGTTTTAAATACATTTAAGAAAAAATATTTTTTTTGGATGTGTGTTTATAAGTAAGTAAATAAATAAATAAATACATATATAAATATATACAGCACACAAATACACATATAGACTCCCACACACACACACACAGATATATATTTACGAATATATACATATATATGTGTATTTGAAAAGCCATAGAATGTTAAAACGAACATTACATATAATCTTGAATTTAGATTCAATGAAACAACCATTCAAATCGAAGAAAATGAAAAAATATTTGATATGATATGTGGTACAGGCCTAACGGACATCCAGATCAGATGTTATACTTGTTTGAATGTTAACAAATATGGGTATACCGACTAGAAACTCAGTTTTGGAGGCCTTCTGGGTCTTTTTTGGGCTTGACAAATGTGACTGAGGCTTTTCTTGGGTCACTATCATGTAGATCTCATTGCATGATTCGATTTGATATGTTGTAGAGATCAAACGGACACCCGGATCAAAAGTTATGGTCATTTGAAGTTTGAGCTACATTTTCAACATATTTTAGATCTTTTATTAATTGTTTTTATTTTTGTGTCTTCAAATTGTTATTAAATGATTTTTAATCGAAAATAATTAGAAAATAATTAATTAATAATATTTTTTAAAAATATTTTGAAGCCATTTTCACTAAATTTTGTATATATATTAAATTTAATAGTCTATTTATACGTATCTATAACATATTTAAAAATATATATTGTATTTATATCAATATAAATATACTTATAAAACAAAATATTATTTCTCATGAATTTTTTTTTTGAAACTCAAAATTTATCATTGCTCGGTAAAAGCGCTGATAAATCCCCCGTTTATCAGTGCTATTTAAGGAAGCGCTGATAAAGGGGTAGCGCTTCCCTTTCCAGTTTTTGGCGTAGTGCCGAGTCTTGATCACCAACATCTCTTTCCTCAAAAGGGCTCCCTCGAACAGCTTCATCGCCCCCGAGAGGATTTGTTGGAATGTTCCGATAGGGAGAAGCACTCCCGCAACTCGGTGGATGATAGTTGTGGGGGAATCATCTGATCCAGCAGTACCCTCACCCAGTCTATCATTGGATGTGGGGCACCACTAGAATGTACGTAGTCCTGCATCTCATCCAAATATTGCTCCGCCTCCGCCGGAGACACCACAAAACTGTCCCGGACAGGGCCTATACCTGATAAATCAATTTTGAGGCGATTCAGGTGTTCCCATATCTTGGATGGACTGAGGTGTTTCTAGTTGACATTCAAAATTTCCTAGGCCTCAGAGAAAACAGCTTTCTATGGCATGTCAATATGGCGCAGCCGCTTCCCTGAAGCCTGAGTGGATATCCTGCAGAATCTCCTCTGTGGCCGCCCCTCCGGATGGATTTTCACTTCATGGACCATCAGATCTGCTGCTGTTATTGGATCCACCACCACTTCCACACCCTCATCAGGTGTAGGTCTCACCGCCATGGTATCCCCGCCACCATGAGAAGCCCTTGCTGCCCTCCGACCCCGAACTCAGGATAGGGGAGGCCAACTGTCACCAGCTCGAATGGTCGTCTACTCCATCATTTCTCCTGAATAAGCCACCTCCCATCTTATGGAATACTCCTTCACCAGTCCAAAGGTGTCAGTAGGTGGAGGCAATGAATTTCGCATTTTCCCATCTTCCCGTGTGAACATGATCCACAGTTGCCTCATTACACATGTTTTCTCCTTGTGGCGTACCTCCTAGTAGACCTGCGGGGTCAGCCTCTGTAGGCACTGGAACTGCCTTTCAGACCGGTGCGGGGTGTACGGCTCGCAATGAGGATCGCGTTCCACCTGTGCCACCAATACTCCACCTCGAAATGTTAGGAGCTAGTCATGTTGATCTTTCGTCCCCCGCCCATCGTCAGTGATTACCCCCATCAGAAATGGAAACAGGTGGAAATTAAACTCGTCTTCCTTCCATGCCTAGTTCAGCACCAAATGAATGGTCAATTTGTCTGGAAATCTCTAATAAGCATTCAGGATGGATGGACAGAAGTTTGACCCCGGAAGTGAGATGGGGTTCAGATATTCATAAACCCCCGTGATGTGCACCGTGATCCACCGATACAGGAGATGGAAGGGCCCACATATCCACGATGGCTTCCTACCCTCACTAACATGTCGTATCATCTTGTACAATATGGAAAGCATCGGAATTCCCAGATTGACCCACCTTCCTATGGCCAGCATGGATGCCATGATAATTAGTCGGGCCGCACCCCCATGTTGGTATCCCTCACTGGTAGGATCCAACCGCAGATAAGGGCTGCAATAAACATATCCACTCCGACTATCGGACGATGTTCATTGATGACAAATAAACTGCAGGTCTTCCATTTGATGTCCTCCATGAGCTTCCAATACGAGTGCTCATTGCCCCGTTGAGCCCCCTTCAGGAAAGTTCGAGGCCTTGAGAGAAACTCTTAGTTCTCCGGGAAGTTCAGGAACTGCTTGAACCACGTCGCGAAGTAAACATCCCTAACCACTTCTTTTTCTTCTCTAGGGACAAGTCCCATCAATGCCAGTGCCAACCGCCACATCTACTCCGGATCCTCCCACGCACCCATGACAGGGAGGAACTCGTCATACATAGCCCCAAAAATCAGGACCCCTGAAATCTGATGGACTTCCCACAGACTAATGCAAACCTCCCCATGGTACAGGTGAAGAGTGTTGGTCCTTTATGACCATCTTCTCAACAACTATGGTATCTTCTTTTTCGGTTGATAAATGTGAAATTGGAAGGCCCATGATGCCTCATACAAGACCACTATCCTCAACTCAGCTCCAAATGTTTCGCATGTAGTGCCTACCCAGTAGGCCCATGCCCAATCATTGGTGAAGTAGCCACCCAGGAAAATTCCCCACTCATTAGTCCACCCTTTCTTTAAATCCCTCAAGGCTGACTTCAGTATTGTCTGGCATATGGGAGGGGACGTCTCTGGTTGCAATGAATTCCCATCAATGTTGTTCATATGGTTGTACAAATAGTCGGCGGTGACAAGTGTGAAGTCTTCCGGATCATGACCATCAACCTCCCTGAACCATTGATTCTAGCATGGTGTGCTTCTAAACTAGCAAGCTGGTTCGTCCCTAATCACCTCTCGAATGAAGACGTCATCCATCAGCGCGACGCATTACAAGGGCAGCTTCTTGCACAACAGATAGTTCTGTTGTCTCTCGGATAACAGTTCCATCAAAGAATTATGGTCCATGTTGCATTAGAGTAGCTCTCCCAGACTAAGATAGTTGGCCATATCATCCCTCTAGGTGGCGTCCGCAAGCACCCCCTGGACAACTTCATGATGGGCCATTTGTTTAAAAAGGCTTTGGAAATTTTATATTTCGGGTCACGATGCCTATTCGCGAAGCTCCTTTGCGAAGCAGAATCACAGAGCCTAACCTCAGCCCCCAAACACATGTTCGCTTGGCACAGTCGCAGATTCAAAGATTCACAGTTCGCCATGAAGCCTGATTCGTGGAGATCAGACGCGGAGTACGGAGAGCTTCGCGAATCGAGATCACCAAAGGAAAAAGTCTCAGAGAAGGGAATGGAGAAAATAGAGGTTGTACCCCCATATTTATAGGCGGTATCCCTCGGATCTTTGTCTCATGTCTAGACCGCACGGATCTTTACTGCGCATCTGGCCTGCATGGCCCCTGTCCGTCTCGTGCGCCCTCTTCATGAGTCAGCACCGTGAACGGCCGATGATTTTTGCTATTTTCCTCAGACATTGACCGTTGACCCCTCCACAGCACGAAGTCTGAGGGGGGTATTTTTTGCCGCCAAAATATTGGATGAAAATAATGATGAAAAGAAGGCCCTGTGGCCTAACTCTCGAAGCTACGGCACGGAGTCCCCCCAAGAAATGCGCCCACCACAAAGCAAGAGAGGCGATAACCTCCGTGAATTCCACTAACATTCGCGAACCCTCCCTGAAGAAATGGAGGTGGTAAACTCCACTAATGCCCCTGATGTTTGGAAACCCTCCGTGAAGCAATGGTGGTGGTAACCTCTACAAACACCTTTGATGTTTGCGAACCTTCCAAGAAGCAACAGAGGCGGTTCCCCTTCGTGAACTCGGTTGACATTCTCGACCTGTCGCAAAGTGACCACATCCCCCTTCTCACTGCATGAGCTCTATTCTACGGCGTCTCTTTTCTATAAATACTAGTCTCCCCCTGATCCCCCTTGGATGGATAATCCAACGTTTCAACTTCATTGCTCCTGAATCGCGAAGCACCCTTTTCTCTACGAATCATTACTACGCGAGGTATTTTTTCTTCACGAGGTGCCACTACATTGTCTCGTTTTGATCCCCTCTTCCAAAAGAGATGCATTTCACAAAGCCCAAGGGCTTTCGCAAAGGAAGGGGATCTCCAAGGGGAATCAGGTTTTCATGGAGCGTTTATGCATCGCGAAACACCCCCCATGTAAAGGTGATCCACATGCCAAGGCAGTGTCATTGTACTTCGCGAAGCACACTAGTTCGTAGCCCTTTACTTTGTGAGGCACCTATGCTCCGTGAGGCAGTTCTCTGTGAACACCCTTAAACTTCTTGAAGCACCTCCCAATTTCCCCTCTAACCCATGCCAAGGCTAAAGAACCCCACTTCGTGAAGCACACCCCTTCAGAAGTTCCCTTCACCAAACAGAGAAACCGATCTCCACAAGGCCTCTGCCTATGATCCCCTCTACTTGGAAATTCCTTTTCCTGTGTGACCCTATAGGTTTTCATGATGTGATTTCAAAGTACACTATATGATACCGCTAGTGGCGTTGTTTTGCCTAATTCTTCTTCGCATAGGCACTCTAATGGCTATTGTTTCTTTGCATAGCCACGCTAACATGAACCCCTCGATGGTTTGCTCTGTGCCCCACTTCACCACGACATTGCCGGTACCTTCCCTCCCACTAAACGCATAGGGTACCTGTTATGTATTTCCTAGGGGTGTGGAGTAAACCCACCTCGTCTGAGCTGTAGGGCGTTAAAAAGCCAAGCACCTCATCCCCAACACATGATGTTAAACTGTGATCTGGCCCCGTTCCCCACACGTAGGGTCCCCTCAGCTCGGACATTATTTATGCTGCTTGTCTCTAAGGGGATGAAATCACCCCCTCACATGGGATGATATCCTCCTTCTCAGAGTGGATTTTATGCACAGGTAAGGGCATCGTATTTGGAGTAATCCCCTAGCCCATCTTGCGGAAGGTAGCACCCATACTCCTCCGTACTTCCCCACCGCCATGGCTAGCAAGGAGAATGATAGGGGATGAGGAACCCCCTTTCATTGGTCCCAAATCCCTCTCCCATTGCGCTTTGTCACCCTCATGCCTCTATCCAGGAGGAAGTCCCAGCACCATGGGCCACCTAATGCATAAGCCCCTCTACGTTTCCCATGGACGTACCCTTCGCGATGTGATCGCCAGGTCCTTCCAACATCTTGTTTCTCACACCGAGAATCACTCTTTTTGGCTTAGAGTGATCACTAACCATGAAACACCTTGGGCTTCCACAGATTGTAATCCCCAAAACCCCCATCCTGCATGACGTTAAGCTACACACCCAAACTATGGGGACTTTAATCCATGCCCAGACATGGTACGTAGGAAACCTCCAAGAGGTTCAAGCCCACAACCAATGGACCCCCGAGTTCATCTTCACGTTGGTTCACTGACGAAACCCTACCCAAAATATGGGGACTTTGATCCATGCCAGGGGATGATATGTAGGAAGCCTCCACGAGGTTTAGGCCCACCACCAGTGGACCCCCAGGTTCAACTTCACGTCGGTTCACTGAGAAAACCCTACCTGAACTATGAGGACTTTGATCCATGTCAAGGCATAGTACGTAGGAAGCCTCCACGAGGTTCAAACCCACCGCTCGGGTGTTTATTCACGTCAGGGTCACCCCCATCCCGTATGACGTTACACAACACACCCGAACTACAGGGACTTTGATCCATGTCACGGCCTAGTACGTAGGAAGCCTCCATGAGGTTCAAACCCACCACCCAATGGACTAAGGTACCCCCTCATGTCGGTTCTCTGACATGCCCTCATCTCGCGTGACATTAAACTACTCCCCAATCCAGCGGTAAGCTATTGTGACCCCACGTCCGGTTGTTCCGACACCCCTTCATGTCAGTTCAACAACCCCTTTTCTACATGAACTACTAAGACTTTAATCCTTGTCAAGGCATGGTACAGAGGAAGACTCCATGAGGCTCAAGCCCTTTACCCACTAGACCAATGTACTTCTTCATGTCAGCTCACCGGCGTCTATTAAGAACTACGAGGTCTTTGATCCATGTTAAGGCTTGGTACTTAGGAATCCTCCCAGAGGTTCAAGCCCCACAATTCATCTGGACCAAGGACCTTCTTCACCTTAGTATATTGTCGCCCCACCCCGAACTACATGGACTTTGATCCATGTTAAGGCATGGTATATAGGAAGCCTCCCTGAGGTTCAGGCCCACCACCCATTGGTCGGTCCGACCCCCTTCAAGTCGGTTCTCGCCAACCGTGCAATGAGTTATTTGATTCCTTGCCACGGGGATACGTAGGAGGTCTCTTCAAGGCTTAAGACCATCTTTACAGTCATCTCCATGATGGTCCCATATCATTCCTCCTCCACTCAATTAAATTTTCATTCACCCATCCTGATTCTTTCCCAGGCCGCCACATCCTGGTGAGATCATGCCACCTCGCCCCCACAGTATTCAGGAAACCACCCACGTGTTGGCACCAATATCGCTGATCCCTCAAGGGGGTTCTTCAATCTTATTCACTTCGGCTAGTGTTTAGATTAGTCTGATCCGTCTCCATTGGACGTTAAACTTGCGGCATACCCCATGTTAAACACTGGAAGCTGAGGAAAACCTCTTGTACATGCCAATGGCATATGATTCCCCACCCTCTATGTGGGATGCCTCGGGCTTCTTCGCCCTCGAGAATCCCTATAATAACGGAGAAAAGATGGACATGAAAATTCCCCAGTGTCTAGATAGGTCAATGATGTCTCAACATGAGTACTCCCCCAACTGAAGGTTGCTTCCCTGACCGGACCCCTTGGAATGTCCTGACAGAATCAGTGTAATTAAACGCCGTCCATGGAAACATGGAACTGGGAAGAGTTGCACGAATAACATATTAAATCTATGAGGGATACCTGGACAAGGTGGCGAGTTTCGAGGAGGAATCCATTGAAGGAATAACCGACATCCCATCATCCCGTTTTGATCAAGGAGAAAACGTCCCTGAATAAGGAACAGATGTCGTCCGCTTTTGTAAATCAGGAATGCGGGGTAACAAAAAGTCACACCTATCACGCCCAAGAGGACGGACGTGTGCACCCCGGAAAAAGTGTCAGAAATAGGTACATAGAAAAATTCATCCCACTTGTGGGATAATGCCTTCTATGTTAGTCACTAGCCTCTATAATTTGAGAGGAATTCTTAGGGTTGTCATGACATGGGCCTTGGGGGATGGGTCGTGAAATAGGGGTATCATAGTATTTCAGTTCTACCTTAATGTTTTGTAGTATTTGGTTTTGTTTTGAAAAATCAGTGTAAAATGTTACAAGTTTGACATTCATAATCAATGAGTCTTGTGTTGGTGTGGCGGTCTATTTATACATTAAATAAGACCTAGAATTATACCTTTCAACTTATTACATGAATACACTAGTGTCATGGATCATATAGGAATAGATAGTGTTCTATTGACCTTCTTGAGTTAGAGTCATCCCATCAGGAACAAATTGACTATGGTTCATCTTGATCTGTTTTAGGATACCTCCACATAGACAGCTTTCCCGGATTCTACTGTGTGACCATGAGAATGTTGAACCTGGTGATGAGGAATTAGTGCATGGACATGCATTAGAGATAGACCCACTAGTAAGTGCACTAGTTCTACCCCAACCATTGTTCAAGAGTTCTGACCTTCATTGCTGATAGAGGATGCACAAGGGATCAATTTCTTACACGAGTTCCATAGGTAGAGGCCTCGTAGTATTAAGGGTGAGGATGACCCCCAGGTGGCCGAGTATTAGATTGAGGTGGTTAAACTAGTCATCTAACTATTTAGGACACCTCTTGGCCAGATGGAGATTTTATCTTCAATCCATCGTCAATGCTCTATGAGGATATGGTGGAGCATGACAATATAGACATATGATGTGGTGAATCTCACCTTGAAATACATTTAGATCCTCTATTGGGAGGAGTTATTTATTTTGATATTATGAAATGTATGTATACATGAGATACTACAACATCAGCTGGTTAACATGAATGTAGAATAGTACTAAAAGATATTCATTGAGCATTCTCTCTACTCTTCATACATTGTGTGTGACCCATTATTCTCATATCAGGCTTTTAAGTAGGGACTATGAAAAGAAATCAGGGAATCCATGTTATCTCATTGAATTCCAACCCAAGCAATGGTGTTAGAGGGGGATATACTCATGGAGATTATCCTGGAAGAGTAGGATACAACACAAGGATCTTCCAGTAGACACTAGCCAGTGGATCCTTCTACAGTGGGTAGCAGGTTGTTGATGTAGATACCCAATCGGGTCAAGACTATTAGGTGTCGACTATAGAAAACATGATCAATAGTGTTAGGACCCCAGGGTAGAGGGATTAAGTATATGAGAATGGTGTGATACTCTTTCAACATCAGTTGACACATGTAACGTGACTACCCAAATCATCAAGCTGATGATTAGTATATGGCCCTCAGACTTCCACGGTAGAGGCAGAGAGTCAAGTAGAGTGGGCTATAGGGAGTCAGACGTGGATGGGGAGTACGATGAATGGGAGGTGGTGGAAAAGGTTTGAGGTACTACCACCAAAATCCCCTGGTGTTCTACTACAGGCTCCAGCAGATGGTGGATAATGGAGAGGTTAGCTTTAGGTGATGGAAACGTACCACCGTAGCACACCAGAAATGGATAAAGGTATGAACTGTGTATTATACACCTTAGATATATAAATAACATTCACATGTGAAATTCAATCTTTCCTTCCTATTGACATTGTTTTTACCTCAAATATTCCTTTAGAGCCATTGGATCCTTCATTGTGATTATATATTCCTACGAGAGGGGATTTGACAGTCACCCAAGGGTGAAGAATTGTGAACTTACTCTTGGAAGAGAGAGGTTCGTTTGGGATCTCCTATTAGCAGCATCAAGGGCTTATGAAATCATTATGTTTATAGATTTCTTATCCATAATCAATGAATAAATTTACTATTTTAGGTGTAAAATGCAGTGTGTCTGCATCTATGGAACCATGTTCTCCTTTACTAGCGAAAAGGTAACATTTGCATCATAGTATGGACTTACTCGAAGGATGTTGCAACTGAGCACCCACCAGTTGGCTATCCTCACCTTCAGTGCAGTGGAAGAGAAGATTACAGACATTCCTATAATGGAGGATGAGTATGTAGACATATTTTTTGATGATGTTTCAGGATTACACCCTCACAGGGTTGTTGACATATGCATCGATATATACCCCAGGACGATAGCAATATTCACACGAGAAAATTAGATGGTTCCAGCGGAGCTTTTTTAGTTGAGGTTATAGATAGAATACCTACATAATAAGGGCATCATGAGGATAAATGTTTCACCTTGGGAAACCCAAATTATATTTTCTAATAAGGCTGACTAATTCCTGAGGTTGTGTGTGGACTATCAATGCTTGAATGGTGTGACCTTGAAAAACAAATATCCACTACAGAGAATTGAATACCTATTCGATCAGATGAAGGGATAAAAGTGGTTCTCAATGATAGACCTCGAGTCTTCCTATCATCATCATCATGTACATGATGAGGATATACCAAAAGACAACATTTATATGCTGACATGGCCACTATGAGTTCTTGGTGATGTCATTCTTCATTACTAATTCCCTATTAATGTTCATTGGATTCATGAATTTGATCTTACTTCCATACCTTGACTAGTTCATCATGGTCTTCATTGGTGACATCTTGCAAGACTCAGTATCCAAATAAGAGAACGTGACACACTTAAGGATGGTCCTTGATATGCTATAAAGAAACCATCATTACAGGAATCTCTTGAAGTTTCAATTCTAGATTTGGGATGTCCACTTTCTGGGACAAATCATTTTGGAGACTTGAGCTTCACAGGACATGATGAAGATAGAGGTTGTGATTTCCTGGGATCCAACCAAAATCATTATAAGGTATAGAGTTTAATGGGTTTCTATAGATACTACAAGCAGTTCATGAATGAATTTTCTAGTGAATCATCACCCTTATAATCTTTGACACATAACAGAAATCACATTTTGTTGAATTAGAAGGGAAAACAGATATTCAAGGAGATGAGGTGGAGGCTTATGTATGCCCCTATCATGCATCTTCTATAGGAGGGTGTTGGATATGTAGTATACATTGACCCTTCGAAAACCTAACTGGGCTGTGTCTTAATGTAGTGGAAACTGGTATACCACGTACATCAAAAAAAATATGCTCGAGTTTATCTTCCCCCAGATTGACCTAATCATGAGGAATAGGATATTTCTAGTGATATTCTCAGACAATGAATTCAAGATAGTCTATACTCCTGACAAGGGGAATGTGGTTGTGGATGTTCTCAGTAAGAGAACATGGAAGAATTAACTGAGTAAGGCATCAGAGTAGCTAGTGGTGACGTAAATATCCTTCATGGATGGAGATGGGGTATCCTATATTTAGTAGATATTTTTCACTCCCCCAAAATAACATCATGATAGTGAGACATATCTTGGGGATGTCAACTTTGAGTTTCTAAGTGGTTAGTATTCAACAGGGCAAGCCCCTGATGGATATTAGATAGTTGGGTACCATAAATCCCTTTTCAAAACGTGCAACATTGTACTAATGGCATTGTAAGAGGAGATTCTGAGTGATTTCCACACCTCTTGATTGGCAGTACACCCAGTAGTGACGAAGATGTACCAAGATCTATGATGTTTATAACGACCCATACTTTACATACATTGTTAATACTTCAAAATTGAAGCACACTTATTACAACATATGACAAAACCAGAAAGGACCGTATAGGTATATTGTCTTTAGAAACTGGGAAACATAAACAACTGGTTCATAAATCTTCTACAGTGTCTCCCATTTATTTCATCATATCTAGGGTCCCTTTTAGCATATTCTACTTAATATCCATCTTCCTGGCCTGGGGAAAAGAAAACATAAAAGGGTGATCTCAAATGCTCAGCAAGGGAAAATAAAGGAAATAAAAATCATATCATATCTTTTTGAAAATCATAACCTGCAAAAGAGATCATAATATCTTAACATGGAATAAATCATAGAAGTGAAAATGAGATCCCCATAATCATAACATGAAACTTGAATCTTTGTGGCATGCACACATAATCATGGAAAATCATTTCATTTTAGTCATGACTCATTGCCAAGACTATCTTAGTGGACAAAGTCCCTTTATGAACCGAGTTCACTCCTCGTTTCAGTCCTGTATCACTGAACTGAAATAACCTTCCGTTCCAGCCATGTCTATCTCATGAGATATAAATCTTTACCCAATGCATTGGAGGGAGATATAGGTCCCACCCATCTTATAATGAATCCTTTCTTATGCGTGCCACATAATCATAAACCATACATCATAGCGTAACCCATGTAATAAAAATGGCATTCTTAAACAACATGACATCATAAAACAATTCATATAAGATAATGGAATTCATAAAACTATTTCCATCACAACATAATCAAATCCATGTAATAATAGGGATAAAAACAGAACCCTTTTATTATCTTAGATGGAAAATAATTTTGATAAAATACTTGAACTCCATTCTTGAGGAAAATATCCTTTCTACTTCAAAAACAATTTTCCTTTCTTAACATGTCATAAAATTTTAAACTAAAAGAAGTTGATTAAAAATAAACATGAATACTTGTAAAGGAAGCTTCTTGGAAATAATTTTTTAATAATCCATTCATTCCGTATAAGATAAAAAAATATTCTTCGTACTTTTGTTGGAAATGTCAAAAAGTACCCCGTACGAAAAACGACAAAAGATTCCTTTCATTTCTTTTACTAAAAACTCACCGAAGGGTAAAAATAGATTTTAAATATTGTAATTGGATGGAAAGAATATTACATATTGATGTAACATGGATGTGGATGATAAAATACACCCCAGTAAATGCCAAAGTAAAAACAATCTCGGATAAAAATGATATTGTGATATTTCCCTTACCTTAGGTCCGATTTGCTTTGTATGTGTCCGAAGCTCCTGTATAATTATTTAAATAATGTTATTGACTTATTCCAGAATCATAAATATTGATATGATATCATATATGGTCATATTCTTAGCTTCTTGTTAGTAATATTTCATTGTTACTTGTTACTCGGGTCTTTATTGCCTTTTGTTCTTATGCGTGTTTTGCCAAATAAATTCTTATTCTTCTTTTAAGGTTATAGATAGCTTATATCCAGAATGGTATTGGTGTAACATATATCATATTTATTCATTCAATTCATTTATATAATTACTATTTAATGATGATCATGTAGAACGAGTCACATCACATCGTGGAGACGGTATTCCGTACGTACGCACGAGTGATGATATCGTTCCTATGATCGTGGAATTGTATTGAAGTATATGTATATTATTTCAGTATAAATATTACTTTATAATAATCATAAATAGTTACTCATTACACCATTATACCCATCCTTCTAAGGTGATGGTGGAAAATAGATTACACTACGACGTGGAGACGGTATTCCGTACGTACGCACGCGCGGTGATTTCATTTTTCTGTAGGATGGATAGAAGGTGAATTAGGGTTGTTTAATATTTATAATAACATATCAGTATGTAAGTAATAATTATGTTATTACTTTATCATGAAACAACTAAAGAAGAAGAATTTGAAGAAGAAAGAAATTGAATGATCGGTAATGGATATTACCTCTTCTTAGGAACGCCTCTTTGAATCCTCCACTTAGGGAACTAAGATTGGTCTTTGAAGAAAACCAGTACCTCTAGGATTATTCTAGGGAAGTGGAGAGGAGAAAATGGAAGGGTTTGGCCGAGATTGAGTGCTCAAATTTGTGTGAGGAGGAGGGGGAGGAGGTGCCCTTTTATAAGGGAGGAGAGGGGCACCTTAGGAATATCTCAAAATATTATTTTATATTAAAGTCAAAATCGGTTTATAATGGTTACAAAGGATTTTTTTTCAAAGCTAAAGTGGGGATGGGTCGAAATAATATCAACCAATAGGATTTAGACAAGTTTAGGGTATTATTTTAACCTTATCAATTAGATTTAACTCTAAGTTAAATAATTTAACTTTTACCGTGTCTTTTTGTTTTCTTACACTATATGGTTAATACACATACCATAACATGCCGAAAAAACCCCAAATTGTTTATTATTAATATATATATCCTTATCTAAGTCATTTGGCAGAACCTTATATTTTTAGGAATAAAATAACAATTAATAATATAATATTTGATTTAAAAACTATTCTGTGTCAATTTTGACAATATTTGATATATGATTTTTGTGAAAGTCATAACAGAATTATATGTTCGAACCAAGTTGATTAAATCAACACTAATATATCATAGTAACCTAGAAAATTAGTGGAATTCATAAAAAGTCTCAAATTACATTTATTTTGGTGTTTATAACATCAATTATTTCAATATTTTATTAATAAGATAATTACTGCATCATCATTGTGTCATAAATAAATTTACTTATTTAAGGTCTAAAAATTATAAATAAAATACATTTATGTAGTAAATCTTTTTAGCTTTCTAATGAATATTTATAGTCTAATTTATCTTATGTATAACCCCATATTAAAAATGATTTACTTATTAAAAATTGATTTTAACTATTTTAACCCTTCTTTAAATAAATTAATAATAAATGTCCTAATCTAACCCAAGTGGGCCTAAATGGTCATATTTTATTCCTAAGTTTGTTTTTGGTCGAATTAAACTTATCCAATAGAATTAGGATATGTGTTAGGGTAATAGTAATATCATATTTACCCTTAGTTACCCTATTAACTATTAACCGTGGTAAAAAAAGTAAAAAATTACTATTCACCAAAAAATTATTTTTATCTCATTGAACCACATTTTACTTACTGATATCAACCGTGTCTATCGGATTTTCGAAATTCCATTCACAGAAGCGGTAAAATTAAGTTTTATGCAAAATTCAGTTTTTAACCTACCACTTAGTGGTTTCACTATTCATCAAAAATTGAAGGTTTTCAGAAAAATACCAAAATTTTACCCTAGGATAATTTCGGTATTCCGAATCCAAAAATGAAGTCCATTTTGAAAGATAAAATTTATAAAATTTCAAAAAGTGGTTATTACTATTCATAAAGGCCAGTTTTAATAATATTTTAATAGCATATCATTGTTCAGTGAAACTCAGTATTGCGTACGATGCAAGCTATCAAGGAAAGTCGCGATTGCGTGTAAAGTAAGACAAGCTAGTATGTAGTGAAATATTCCTTTGATGATATATAAAAACAAAATATTACTCCTAAAAATCTCGGGTGTTACATTCTACCCCCTTAAAAAGAATTTCACCCTCGAAATTCGTCACTTTGTAACAAACAGATGAGGATACTTCTCCCTCATCGTATCCTCAAGCTCCCATGTAGCTTCTTCAAGTTGGTGGTTCCTCTATAAAACATTCACCAATCAAGTGGTCTTGTTTCGTAGGACTTATTTGCTACGATCCAGAATCTCTATCGGTTGTTCTTCATAATAAAGATCTTGCTCCAGCGGCACAACTTCTGAGCTGAGTACATGTGAAGGATCAGGTATGTACATTCTCAGGAGAGATACATGGAACACATCGTGATCTTGAGAGAGATTCGGTGGAAGCGCCAATCGGTAAGCTACCTTTCCAACACGATCCGGTATTTCGAAAGGACCGATATATCTAGGGCTCAACTTCCCCTTCTTTCCCAATCTCATAACCCTCTTCTAGGGAGATATTCGTAAGAACACTTTATCACCCACTTCAAACTCTAGGTATTTTCTTCGGTTGTCGGCATAACTTTTCTGTCGACTCTGAGCTGCTCTTATGTGTTGTTGAATAGATCTGACCTTTTCTGCCATTTCATCAACGAGATCAGGTCCTAATAGCTTTCTTTCCCAAACTTCATCCCAAAAAGTTGGAGTCCTGTATTTCTTTCCATAGAGAGCTTTATAAGGAGCCATCTGAATACTAGAGTGAAAGCTATTATTATAAGAAAATTCCACCAAAGTTAGGTGTTGATCCCAACCTCCTTTGAAATCCATAGAGCAAGCACTCAACATATATTCTAGGGTTTGAATTTTTCTATCAGACTGACCGTCTGTCTAGGGATGATAAGCAGTGCTGAAACTCAACTCTATATCTAGTGTATGTTGAAGACTTCACCAGAACTTTGAGGTAAATCTCGGATCCCAATCAGATATAATAGAAAGTGGTACTCCATGCAATCTTACCACTTCCTTTACATATATCCTGGCAAGCTGATCTAGAGAGAAATCCACTCTAATAGCAATGAAGTGTGCAGACTTTGTAAGACGATCAACTATGACCCAAATAACATTATTGCCTTTGGATGTTTTAGGAATTCCTGTGAAAAAGTCCAAAGTGATGTTTTCCCATTTCCATTCGGGTATGGGTAATGGTTGTAACATCCCCTTAGACTTTTGTCTCTCAGCTTTATCTTGTTGACAAACCAAGCATCGAGAGACATATTCAGCAACATATCTTTTCATGCCATCCCACCATGAAGTACTCTTTCAGGTCCCTATAAATCTTCGTGCTTCCAGGATGAATAGAGAATGAAGAACTATGAGCCTCATCCAGCAGCTCCTTCTTTAATTCTGGGATGGGAGGAACAAAAACCCGATTCCTGAACTTTATTATCCCATCACAATCAAGGTTGAATTCAGGAACATTTCTCACCTTCTTTTGTAACTCTACATCTTCTTTCTGTGCCTCTTTAATCTTTACATGTATATATGGTTGAACATTCATTTGAGAAAGATAAGATTTTCCCGCTTCTATTATAATTCCAAGATCCATCCTTTGTAAATCCATAAATATTGGATCTTTTATGATCCTCATCATGGATAAACTAGCATTGTCTTGTCGACTTAATGCATCTGCCACCTTGTTTGCTTTCCCAGGGTGGTAATGGATTGAGCAGTCATAATCCTTAATCTGCTCCAACCATCTTCTTTGACAAAAATTCAGCTCCTTTTGTGTGAAAATATACTTTAAACTTTTATGATCAGTATAAATATCACACCTTTCACCATAAAGGTAATGCCTCAAAATCTTTAATGCAAAGATTACCGTAGCTAACTCCAAATCATGTGTTGGGTAATTTTTCTCATGGATTTTCAACTTTCGTGAGTTATAAGCTATCACCATATCATTTTTCATAAGAACACACCCCAATCCCTTCTTGGATGCATCACTGTATATCACAAACCTTTCTCCACTACAAGGTAGTGTGAGCACAGGTGCACTGGATAACCTTCTTTTCAACTCCTTGAAATTCTCTTCACATTCTTCCGTCCAGACAAACTTAACTCCTTTCCGGGTCAACTTGATGAGTGGATTAGATAATCATGAAAAATCTTTTACAAAACGTCTATAATATCCAGCCAAACCAAGAAAACTTCGGATCTCAGTTACTATTGTTGGTCTCGACCATCTTTCGATAACCTCTGTTTTTGCTGGATCCACAGATGTCCCCTCTTTTGAGATTATGTGACCCAATAATGCAACTTTTTGAAGCCATAATTCACACTTGGTAAATTTGGCATAAAGCTTCTCCTTTCTTAGGGTCTTCAATACAATTCTCAAGTGATATTCATGCGCTTCCTTGCTCTTTGAATAGACAAGAATATCGTCTATAAAGACTACCACAAATTGATCAAGATAGTCTCTAAAGACTCTATTCATTAGATCCATGAAGATAGCAGGGGCATTAGTAAGACCAAATGGCATCACTATAAATTCATAGTGTCCATACCTTGTACGGAATGCCGTCTTTGGTATATCCTCCCTTTTGACCCTTAATTGATGATACCCTGAATGAAGATCAATCTTGGAAAAGTATTGAGCTCTGCATAGTTGGTCAAATAAGTCATCAATGCATGGGAGAGGATATTTGTTCTTGATAGTGATCTTGTTAAGTTCTCGATAATCAATGAAGAGTCTCATTGATCCATCTTTCTTCTTAACAAATAGAACAGGTGCTCCCCAAGGTGATGCACTAGGGCGTATGAATCCCTTATCAAGATTCTCCTGGAGTTGCTTCTTCAATTCCTGCAACTCAATTGGGGCCATTCTATAAGGTGTCTTTGAAATAGGCAAAGCACCCGGTACAAGTTCTTTTGAAAACTCAACTTCACGATTTGGTGGAAGACCCAGTAATTCCTCCGAAAAGACATCATCAAACTCCCGTACGATGGGCATATTCTTAATCGTTAGTTTCTCACCAACCATTTGAGATAAATAACCTTCATTTAGTGGAAACAATACCCATAAAATGGAAGAAATTTCCACTGGAAGGTTATGTTCATCCTTGCATTGATAGACGATCATAGATTGATCGGGAATATGAAATGTGACTTCCCTTCTTTGGCAATTGATATGAGCTCCGTATAAAGAAAGTCAACCCATGCGAAGAATCACATCGAATTCCACTAATGGAAGGATCAAAAGATTTGTAGGAAGCACTTTCCCACAAACGTCAATTAGAGAAGAATTATAAACTTTTGATGCGACTATTGTGTCATTAGGTGTTGTCACAGCTAACTCAACATCTAATTGTTGAGGTAATACGGTGATACCCTTAGAAAATTTTTCAGAAATAAATGAGTGGGTGGATCCAGAATCAAATAAAACATTTTCTACTTTAGAGTGGATGGTAAGTGTACCTTTCACCACTTCGTTATCGTACTCCACATCGCTGATAGAAATTGCATGTGACTTTCCTTTGTCTTTAGCCTTAAGATTTTGTTGATGTCGACCATCATCATCAACCCTTGGATTTGGGCATTGATTAGCATAATGCCCCATCTCCTTGCACTTGAAACATTGAAGTGTAGTAGGTTTATTCTGTGCATCCCTTCCTTTGTTTGCATCATTATACATCTTCTTCCCATTATCGCGGCATTCAAATGCCCGATGACCTTCCTATCCACATTTGAAACATTTACTTGTCCCTTTAAGACAACTCCCTCCATGTTTCTTTCCACACTTTGAGCATAAGGGAAATCTCATCTTCTTTTCAGTGTGCTCTTTAGATTTTCCTTTTAATTCCATCTTCCTATTCTTATCAATCCCATGTGACTGATGGGTTACTCCAATCTCCATCTCGACGTTGAGATCACATCGAACAATTTCCTCGTAGCTATTGAAGTCCCTTATGGCTAACGCCCTTCGAAGACTTGGTATTAACCCACTAAAGAATCGATCGATCTTACTCTCAGGTTGGATAATAATACCAGAAGCGTACCTTGCAAGTCTTGTAAAATTTGCTTCATAGGTACCAACAAATTCATCATCCCTTTGCTTCAGTTCAAGAAACTCTTTCTCCATCTTTGTTCGGAGAATACGAGGGAAGTACTTATTGAAAAATAAGTTCTTGAACTCGTCCCATTCCATAGACTCAATTTCATCCCTTTTCCTCGTATTCTTAATAAGATTCCACCATTGATCAGCATCTCCTACCAAACGATACACTACTAGGATGACTTTATCATGTTCAGAACATTGAGGAACAGAAAATATCTTTTCATTAGTACTAATCCATTGTTCAGCAACTAATGGATCAATAGACCCGCTGAAAGAAGGTGGACGCTGCCTCATGAAGGATTCAACAGAATGTTTCTCCTTCCTTTGCTCGTTTGGAAGTCCTGCATGATTCATAGCTTGAGAAAGTTGTGTGAGCATGGCTACAAGATTTTTCATTCCAGCTCCCATATCGTTTGGTTGCTCAGGGGGAAAATCATTGCATTCCCCATCGCATTCCGCATTAACATGGTTCCTTTGGGTTCCATCCATTGACTAAAACCAAGAAGAATAGTGTGAGCAACACCAATTATAATAGTAAAACCACATAATCAAGGATAAAATTTCACACTTAAGGTATTATCCTAGGGTATTCATGGCCATTTCTAAAACACTAAGATTGTGTTCTATGCTTAGACTTATCCTTAGGGTTCTTACTATGGCTTTCACATCCTAGTTTCCAAAGGTTGACTATACCTTTCCTCTGATACCAACTATAACGACCCATACTTTACATACATTGTTAATACTTCAAAATTGAAGCACACTTATTACAGCATATGACAAAACCACAAAGGACCGTATATGTATAGTGTCTTTAGAAACTGGGAAACATAATCAACTGGTTCATAAATCTTCTACAGTGTCTCCCATTTATTTCATCATATATAGGGTCCCTTTTAGCATATTCTACTTAATATCCATCTTCCTGACCTGGGGAAACAAAAACATAAAAGGGTGATCTCAAAAGCTCAGCAAGGGAAAATAAAGGAAATAAAAATAATATCATATCTTTTTGAAAGTCATAACCTGCAAAAGAGATCATAATATCTTAACATGGAATAAATCATAGAAGTGAAAATGAGATCCCCATAATCATAACATGAAACTTGAAACTTTGTGGCATGCACACATAATCATGTAAAATCATTTATTGTTAGTCATGACTCATTGCCAAGACTATCTTAGTGGACAAAGTTTCTTTCTGAACTGAGTTCACTCCTCGTTTCGGTCCTGTATCACTGAACCGAAATAACCTTCCGTTCCAGCCATGTTTATATCATGATATATAAATCTTTACCCAAGGCATTGGAGGGAGATATAGGTCCCACCCATCTTATAATGAATCCTTTCTTATGTGTTCTACATAATCATAAACCATACATCATAGCGTAACCCATGTAATAAAAACGGGATTCTTAAAAAACCTGACATCATAAAACAATTCATATAAGATAAAGGAATTCATAAAAATATTTCCATCACAACATAATCAAATCCATGTAATAATAGGGATAAAAACAGAACCCTTTTGTTATCTTAGATGGAAAATAATTTTGGTAAAATACTTGAACTCCATTCTTGAAGAAAATATCCTTTCTACTTCAATAACTCTTTTCCTTTCTTAACATGTCATACAATTTTAAACTAAAAGAAGTTTATTAAAAATAAACTTTAATACTTGTAACGAAATCTTCTTGGAAATAATGTTTTAAGAATCCATTAATGCCGTATAAGTTAAAAAAACATTCTTCGTACTTTTGTCGGAAAAGTCAAAAAGTACCTCGTACGAAAAACGACAAAAGATTCCTTTCATTTCTTTTACTAAAAACTCACCGAAGGGTAAAATTGGATTTAAACTATTGTTATTGGATGGAAACAATATTACATATTGATGGAACATGGATGTGGATGATAAAATACACCCCAGTAAATGCTAAAGTAAAAACAATCTCGGATAAAAATGAGATTGTGATATTTCCCTTACCTTAGGTCTGATTTGCTTTTTATGTGTCCGAAGCTCCTGTATAATGGTTTAAATAATGTTATTGACTTATTCCAGAATCATACATATTGATATGATATCATATATGGTCATATTCTTAGCTTCTTGTTAGTAATATTTCATTATTACTTGTTACTCGGGTCTTTATTGCCTTTTGTTCTTATGCGTGTTTTGCTGAATAAATTCTTATTATTCTTTTATGGATATAGATACCTTATATCCAGAATGGTATTAGTGTAACATATATAATATTTATTCATTCAATTCATTTATATAATTTCTATGTAATGATGATCATGTAGAACGAGTCGCATCATATCGTGGAGACGGTATTCCGTACGTACGCACGAGTGATGATATCGTTCCTATGATCATGGAATTGTATTAGAGTATATGTATATTATTTAAGTATCAATATTACTTTATAATAATCATAAATAGTTACTCATTACACCATTATACCCATCCATGTAAGGTGATGGTGGAAAATATATTACACCACGGCGTGGAGACTGTATTCCGTACGTACGCACGCGCGGTGATTTCATTTTTCCGTAGGATGGATAGAAGGTGAATTAGGGTTGTTTCATATTAATAATAACATATAAGTATGTAAGTAATAATGATGTTATTACTTTATCATGAAACAACTAAAGAAGAATAAGTTGAAGAAGAAAGAAATTGAAAAGATCGGTAATGGATATTACCTCCTCTTTGGAACGCCTCTTTGAATCCTCCACTTAGGGAACTAATATTGGTCTTTGAAGAAAAACAGGACCTCTAGGATTATTCTAGGTAAGTGGAGAGGAGACAATGGCAGGGGTTGGCCGAGCTTGAGTGCTCAATTTGGTGTGAGGAGGAGGGGGAGGAGGTGCCCTTTTATAAGGGAGGAGAGGGGCACCTTAGTAATATCTCAAAATATTATTTTATATTAAAGTCAAAATCTGTTTATAATGGTTCCAAAGGGTTTTATTTCTAAGATAATGTGGGGATGGGTCGAAACCCTATCAAAAAATAGGATTTAGACAAGTTTAGGGTATTATTTTAACCATATCAATTAGATTTAACTCTAAGTTAAATAATTTAACTTTTACCGTGTCTTTTTGTTTTCTTACACTATATGGTTAATACACATACCATAACATGCCAAACGAACCCCAAATTTTTTATTATTAATATATATATCCTTATATAAGTCAGTTGGCCGAACCGTAGATTTTTAGGAATAAAATAACAATTAATAATATAATATTTGATTTAAAAACTATTTTGTGTCAATTTTGACACTATTTGATATATGATTTTTTTGAAAGTCATAACAGAATTATATGTTCGGACCAAGTTGATTAAAACAACACTAATATATCATAGTAACCTAGAAAATTAGTGGACTTCATAAAAAGTCTCAAATTACATTTATTTTGGTGTTTATAACATCAATTATGTCAATATTTTATTAATAAGATAAATACTGCATCATCATTGTGTCATAAATAAATTAAATTATTTAATGTCTAAAATTTATAAATAAAATACCATTAGAAGGAAATCTTTTTAGCTTTCTAATGAATATTTATAGTCGAATTTATCTTATTTATAACCCCATATTAAAAATTATTTACTTATTAAACTGTGATTTTAACTATTTTAACCGTTCTTTAAATAAATTAATAATAAATGTCCTAATCTAACCCAAGTGGGCCTAAATGGTCATATTTTATTCCTAAGTTTTTTTTTGGTCAAATTAGACTTATCCAATTGAATTAGGACATGTGTTAGGGTAATAGTAATATCATACTTACCCTTAGTTACGCTATTTACTATTAACCGCGGTAAAAAAAGTAAAAAGTTACTATTCACCAAAAAATTATTTTTGTCTCATTGAACCACATTTTACTTACTAATATCAACCGTGTCTGTCGGATTTTCGAAATTCCATTCACAGAAGTGGTAAAATTATGTTTTATGCAAAATTCAGTTTTTAACCTACCACTTAGTGGTTTCACTATTCATCAAAAATTGAAGGTTTTCAGAAAAATACCAAAATTTCACCCTAGGCTAATTTCAGTATTCCAAATCCAAAAATGAAGTCCATTTTGAAAGATAAAATTTATAAAATTTCAAAAAGTGGTTATTACTATTCATAACGGTTAATTTTAATAATATTTTAACAGCATATCGTTGTTTAGTGAAACTCAGTATTGTGTACGACGCAAGCTATCGAGGAAGGTCGCGATTGCGTGTAAAGTAAGCCAAGCTAGTATGTAGTGAAAGATTACTTTGATGATATATAAAAACAAAATATTACTCATAAAAATTTCGGGTGTTACAATGTTGGTACATGTGGTAGGGGATGAAAAAGGCAGTGTCAATGTTTTTTTCTCATTTTGTTAGATGTTAACATGTGAATAAATAGAATTAAGTTCTAATAGGATTTGCATAGCCACTCGAGGATACATAATGGAAGTGGGATGATATCACAATGGAATTCATGACAGGTTTACCATGTACATCCAATGGGCATTATTCCATAAGTGTGATCTTTGACCGACTCACCATGTCAGCCCACTTCCTACCCATCTGAGAGTAGGGTTCAATGGAGGGATTGGGATACCTCTACATTATGGATATATTGATACTTCATGGAGTTCCATTGATGATCATGTTAGTCTGTGAAGCTCACATCACATCCCAACTATGGTAGGGATTGCAAGAGGCTTTCAGAACTCAAATGTGTTTGACCATGTCTTTTCATCCCATGAAGGATGGTCAAATGGAGTGTATTATCCATGATTTAGGGGAAATTCTTCACACTTTTATCTTGGAATTTATTCATATTTGGTAGAATCAACTACCACTAGTAGAGTTCGTGTACTACAACATTAACCACTACACCATATGTATGGAACCATTTGAGGCACTATATAGGGGGCTATTCAAATCCATGTTATGTTGGAAAGACATAGCGGAGTCAGAATTCATGGGTTCGAAGATAGAACAAGCTACCATTGAGAAGGTGTAGATCCTTTAGGAGTAGAATAGGGCTATAAAGAGTAGGCATAAATCTTATGTTGACAGGAGATGGAGGTCACTAGAGTTATAGGAGAGACAATATGTTCATTCGGGCCTCACCCCTAAGGGGATTACAATGATTTGGCTGGGGAGATAAGTTTTATGTGAGATTCATTGTTCCATTCCTGATTCTGAGCAGAGTTGGAGAGGTATCATACTGCCTTGTTCTTCCCCCACAAATGCACCAGGAGTATAATTTCTTCCACGTGTCATAGATGAGTAGGTACATGCATGATCTATAACATTTCAATGACCTGGGTGAGCCGTAAATTGACGATTGGGAGGAATTTTTGAAATTACCCTTAGATATTTAAGATCGACAGGAGCAGGTCCTTTATGGGAGGTCGATTCCTCACGTGCATGTTTGTTGGTAGCACATGAATCTCAAGAAGATAACTTTGGAGTAGGAGGTTTAGATTCGTGCTCAGTATACCCATTTGATTTTTTATCCTTTTTTTGGATTTAAAGGATGTAAAGACATAATATGTTAAGAATGAAATTTACCAAAAATTACATGTAAATTTTTGGAAAATGTATGTGATTATTTTGAGAATACGCACCGAGGTGGCACGTGATTCTATGGCCTAGTGGGCCTCGAATAGATGTTTGGCCTTTTTTATGTTGTTTAAAATAGCATGAATGTCTGGTTTTGGATGCTTCTAAATGGTTTCCTAGATAAAATATTTGAGGGAACCATTGCATCTGAAATGATTTTATTACATATGGAAATACATATCCTTATCTTGAATTTGTCAATGGAAAAAGTTATTTTTCAAACATTTTTTGAAAAATATAATTAATACTTCTTCAGAAAATAAAAATTTTATTTTACATTTTTTATTCTAGTTTTAAACTTTTTTACAATGTATGTACATTTCAACCCGATCATAATAGATACATTATTTCTTCTTATAAATGAAAAATCATAATGGCACAATGACTCATCTTAACATTAAATTCTAAATCATTTTCCCCAGTTTAAATAATTAATAGAGATAAAAGATCATTGGCACTATCCTAGAATGGATATAATCCTTTGGAGTATTTACATTGGTGATCGATGAATGTTGAATTACCACTAATGAAATATTGAGGATAAATGAATGATGTATGGTGATGGTGTGAATCCAATATTCACCATCAAACAATCCAACATCGTGGTTGGGGTTTTCTTTTTTATGTGATTTATTTTGCACTGTCATTTCATACAAAACAATGAACATCCATCACCCCACCAACAGGCTGATATTCTAGTTGTTCGTTAATGTGGGATAGGATCTCTAAGGTTGGTTTTGAATGGTTTAAAACATAATGTTTATTCTATTATTCCCTTCTCCTTTTTCTAACGGGAGGAACGAAGGCTGAATGAACAAGGAAGACATTCTTCCTTTGGGAGTTCTTGTTTCCTCTCCATTATCTTTGATCTTTTGATATTTCTTAATGGACCACCATGGTCACATAGATATTTTACAAAATGTTCCGAACCAGTTCAGACACCCCCAAGAGATGGGAAAAAATTGGACCCAGGATAGTGACAAAGAGGACCAAAAAAACATGAAGGTGCTCACTGTTCAAAAAATAGACCACTGTTACTAGTCTGGTGGCCCATGGAAGAACCATACGGCATTCCATCACCAGTAGAAACTGCGTACAGGAAGTGACATGCAACAATAACATACTATAGTAGTAGAGACCACAACCATGTGTACCGTGGCTGTGTGGAACATTAGTGCCAGAGGATCTCCTCGTCAGACCAGAAGACCTGTGGTCGGGCCACAGGTGTGCAGGAGCATGCGGGTCACAAGACCATGTGAGGGGTAGTTGGTCATCCAAATGACACAATGAATACATGTTTCCTAAAACATTGGGGATGCATCGAACCATCCTGCCAACACATGTTGTGTTAAAGAGAGAACCGGGCTTCTGTGTGTCCCAAATGGATAAAAATTAGCCTGGCAATGTGGGATGAGCTGGAGAATGGGTTGGGAAACATAAAGGATCAATGGGCTAGACCCAAATCCTAATAGGTTAGGTCCATCAAGCTGAATTGGACTAGTCTGTGGGACAGGTCGGACCAGGTCGGGTCGGTTCGGTCAGACTGGGTCTGACCCAGCTTAGAGATCTTACTTAAACAACCATAATTTCCAAACTATATTGTCTGATTGATGATATTTTTGTGGTGTTGGGACCCTCACGATGATGATGTACATTCAGTATTAAATAAGTGTACTTTTGTGGAAGTTGGGATATGATTGATGCCTTGATGAATAAATTCTCTATGAATCAAGCACGTTGTGAGGAATACTATTATGGTTGGATGTGATGAGAAAGAAGTGACGAGAAAATATCAGTAGCCTAAAATAGAGAAGACATCAGTGGCCTAGTATACATAAAGTCCTATATGGCCCAACAAACCTCATCAATTTTTGGATCTTAGTGGCCCAACAGATGAGTAGGCTTGTGTGGACCAATAGTCCTCTATGATGTGTGAGACCCAGTGGCCCAACATACGAGTGGACCTTAGTAGCCCAACAGATGATCTGACCTCAGTAGACATGTAGACCTAGATGATGAAAAGACCTTAGTTTCCCTACAAATTAGCATACCTCATTGTCTTTACTTATGATTGGACCTAGGTGGCCCATCATACTTTAGTGGTGAGCAGACCTCAGGGTCGAAATAGAAATAATCACTTATCAGGGATGGGTGATTTTAAAGTAAGATGTTTTATTTGTAATGATGGTTAGTCTTGATTTCCATTATTTAGATTGATACTTATCTAAGATGAATATAGTTACTCTTTATTGAATGTACATATTAGGCGATAAACTTCAGGTACCCCTTTGGTAGTCTACATTGTCAATACATTCCTTTGTGGTATTTCCATTTTTATGTGGGGTCCATATTGAGTATTATGTTACTCACCCCTATAAGAGATCCACACACATGTGTCATGTTTTTATAAAAGACAGATTCTTCGACCTACACCATTGTGGTCAGAGAATCAATGGTGACTAGTGTGATCCGACATTCAATGAATACATCTACAACTTCAGGCAGCACCCCCTTCAATGACCCTTTAGGTAAAATTTACTTCAAACAGCATACACGAGCTTCTACTTGTCTTTTGTTGGCTTGTATTTTGGCCCCTTTACTTCCAGTTTTGTATTGTTACTCCATGTAGATCTCTTTGTGGAATGCATGTTTACTTTTCAGCATTGTGGCTGAACATAATTTTTGGTTGCATGAATTGTAAAAATAGTAAAATATTATTACCATGGATCAGTACAAAACATGATTTCCATGGTGTTGTACCAGTAGATAAGGTTTATAATGCCACTGATATAGATATTATTCAAATATGTTTATCATATTTCAATATTATATTATTCTAACAAATAATAATTTTCTATTTGACTCCACATTCAAATGAATTTGAGCATATATCAATGAATAGTTTTAACAAATTATATGTGTCTCTACCCTTACACAAGATAAAGATAACGTATTTTACTCCATTAATCAAACAATTTGAGCCTTATATATACACCAATACCAACAAAACAAAAAAATTATATCAATTATCTTAATAATATACATTTTTTTAACACCCCAATCATCCATGGTACGCTCTTGATTGAATAATAGAGCAGTGTGTGTTGTACGCAACCTCGAGTTCTAACACACCGCGACCAATAAAAGTAGTAGTTATGAATAGTAATACCCAATTTTTAAAATTATATAAATTTTATATTTAAAAATGGACTTCATTTTTGGATTTGGAGTATTGAAATTAACCTATGTTGAATTTTTCGTATTCTTCTGAGAAATTCGAATTTTTTATGATTAGTGAAAAATACTTAAAAACAAATTTTTTAATCAAAGTAATTTATAGTGATAAATTATAAAATTGAGTGGTTCTAAATTGTAATTATAATATATTTTTATCATTTTATCCAGTGGTCATCATTAGAATTAATTTCACTTTGAAATTCGACATAAACAATTATCAATCTTTTGATTGATATTCTTTCTTAAAAACACGCTATTTGTTGTGACAGCGAGAATTAATTATTAAATTAATTATTTCAACTTATATGTTTTGAATTTTTTAAAACATACATCATTTTTTAATTAGGAATATCAAATATAGCTTAGGGTTATTTTTTGGTGTTAATCTGAAAAACTTTGATTTTTGATAAATAGTGAAACCACTAAGTGGTAGTTTAAAAATTAATTTTTCGTGTAAATGAATCATTAGTACTTCTGTGTACTGAATTTCAAAAATCCAACATACATGGTTTTCATTAAGAAGTAAAATTTGGTTCAATGGGATTAAAGTAATTTTTGATGAATAGTAACTTTTAAGTTCTATTAATCGTGATTAAAGGTAATTAGTGAAATTTAAGGTAAAAATGATATTATAAAAATATGAAAATATATTTACACTTGTACTATCCTTATTTTATGAGTCATGTAAGACCAATAAAATCCATGGGTCAACTTGGGGACCCCATAGAGCCACTTGGGTAAGAAAATGACATTAATAACTTTTTATTTAAAGTAAAAATAAAATTGTCACAAACATGTGTTGTTTTACTAAAACAATTATTACATGGGGTTATATAAGTTAACATTTCAGCTATAAATATTAATTGGAAAGATAAAAGGATTTAATACATCATTATATTTTTTTTTAATTTGTAGACATTAAATAAATTAAAATTTTTATGACACCATGATTATGCATCGATTACCTCCTTAATTAACGATTTAAAAAAAATTTAAAATATAATGTAAAATATAAGACATAGACTTGTCAAAAACCTATTAAATGGGTATATTTCTAACATTTATCACCTTATCCTCAAAATATATAATTGTGGGACATTTTAAATCCGAAAAGTACTTCATAATAATGTAACATTTCATTACTTTCCAAGAGTGCCCCTCCTCTCCTCTTATAAAAGGCCCCCACATCTACCACCTTATTCAAACCTTCAAAGCCATTTGGCTCAGCCAAACTCTGCCTAAATAATCTCTCAACTTCCATCTATTACTCTTAGAAGCCTCAATTTGGGCATAATGTTTCCCAAGGAAGCCTTTGTCTCAAATCAAAAAGAGTTACCTGATTTAAAGGTAATGTCTTCGCTTATGTTATTTTGTTTTATTTTTCTTCCCCAACCCCTTAAACTCTTTTTATTACATTATTTTGTAACAAAACCAGTATATTAAATATACTAGGATGTTGTTATGTTAATGATTTGATTTAAAATTACACACACCTTCATCTAATGGTTAAAAAACATACTGTTTCTGTGGTTGGCGAATTTCTGCCTCTCGAAACGATGATTGTTCAATCTTCTATTAACACCTCTCATGGTGGCAATTATGATGTCACTATATTTATATATGATATATATTATGTTTATCTTTTCCTTATGCTTCTGTATTTCTCATTTAGATCATACCTTTATGATTTCCATTATGGGTAAATGCGATAATTTCATTTTACGAAGTGCGGACTACCGCCCCCTCAAAGTGATTTGAATCATTAATGACATATTTGGGATGTATAAAGGATTTAGTAAATGATACTATATATTCTATTATACTGGAATTATAATATACCTTTATATCATTATGATTTAATTCCATTAAATACGAAATAGAAATGAAAGTAGCGTTCATGCATATGTACGGCTTACCGTCTCCATGAACGGTGCATTTAATTTCATACCTCTAAATGTTAAGTCATATTATGAATGAATGTATATACTGGATATATATGATATATATGATATCTAAATCATGAATATAATTCTTGAGATAATGTATAGTCTACCATATAAACAACTTGTAATTATAAGAAGTTTATTTTTGACTCAAGTACCAAAGATCGACAAAATGACCGTTATTAACTTAAATAATTTCATAATGTTAATAACATAGTAATTAGTGATATAAAAGAAATAATGAACTTGAAAAAGGTTCTTAATCAATTAGAAATTAACTATAGTTAATTATTCAGGAGGTTAAAGAGTGATCGACTCAAGTCGGACACGAGGTAAGAGAACATCTTAACCCAATTTCCATTCTTTGGGTTAATCTCTTACTTTCAAATTATGTCATTATATTATTATGTCCTATATTGTATTTTTACTTTTTTAGGTGTACATATAGTGAATCCACATAATCTATCTATTTTATTTAAAAAAATTTCTTTTAAGGGACTTCGTCTCGATCTCCATTCATTGAGGCATATTTTATTTTATACACAACATTCTTTTATGCGGTGTATAAACCCGCTTGACTTTTACTTTTATTCAAAAGGAATCTTTTTATACGAAGAGTTTTTACTAAATGACAAAAGTAATGTTTTATTCGTACGTATGCGGCGACAACTTCTTCTTTTGCCGCTGTGAGCATTATTTGAGTTTCGGCTTCCTCTACAAGCCATAACTTTTTTAACTGAAAAATAATTACAAAGTTTTAATTTTCTTTTATTTTGGTATTGAAAATGGTTTTGAAAGTATTTTTTTATATCAATGTATTGTATTGACCTATTTTTATTGAAATGTTGAAATGTTATGTTTCCTTTATGCATGTTTTATGTGATAGGATTATGTTATGGATTATGATATGTTTAAACCTGTTCATATGAGGAATGCATTGGACTTAATAAGTGACGGGTGGAGCCCGCTATAGGTCCTCGATGCATTGGTAGGTCTCATGAGACAAACTAGTGTCTTGGCACGAGGCCTTGACAAAATCTTATTTGATGTCTTGGAAGGAGGCATTGGCTACGTGGTTATGATAGTCTGGCATTATTAATTCCATCATTATGAAAGTTGTTATTGATATTTCATGTGATTATTAAACCAGTAGAATAACCATGTGAATAAGTAAATGGAATTATTGAAATTTAATTTATCCATTTTACGCTGAATTCAATGTTTAAAATGCTTTTGTTTTAGTTATAAATTGCCTTAAATGTTTTCTTTACTTACGAAAGTTTCCCCAATATTTTTATACTTACTGAGCATCTGAGATCACCCCTTTCAATGTTTTAATATTTTCCAGGATGTCAATATGTATTTTAGGAATGACCTACCAAGATAGTCAGAAGGGGATATGAGTGTGGACTATGGAGACCATGTTATTGTAATTTTTCACATTATGATGTAATGTAACTTTTATGAATGTATCTAGTGTTTCCAAGTCTACTAAATTTATAGGTATTTCGAGACTTGATCTATGTGATCATGTCAATGTTACGCAATAATGCACCGACGCTGGGTAACTGGGGTCGGGGCATTACATTTTTGTCATAATAGCGACCGTAAAAGAATTATTATGTAAGCAATAGGAGGTACATAATGAATATGTATAAATATTAATTCATATTTTCGACTATGTTTTTTCATATACTACCTCAATTCTAGTGATATCCATCATATAATGTTGAATCTAATATCATAAATATACTTAGATGATATTATGTGTATGGAACAACCATTTCTCTCATCTTCTCTATCTAATGGTTTATAAAATTATTGTTTCCTCATATGTGTGGACTGCTGCATCCATGTAGTGATATGATTATTTTCCAATCACTATCATATAATGTTGGTTATTATGAAATGTTTAATGTGTATCTATAAATTGTATATGTATATAATATTTATTTTTCTATAATTATGAAAAATTTTGTCATTATTACCATCCCACCCATTGAAAACTGATAATGCCGCTCGTGCATGCGTTTTGATTACCACCACAATGAAGTTATGTGAGTTGTTTTCAATTTATACACTACTTTAGTGGTAATAATGATATATTTATTGAATATGTATTAAATTTATTATATAAAAAATATTATTTAGTGGTATATTTTTATTATCCTTTCATTCATTTCATCCTTTAAAAAATGTAAATATTACATGGGTGTATATATGTATTACTCTCTCAAAAGAGTGATGTAATGATTTTCAAATAACCACTTCATTTGAATAGTTTTAAATCTATATATCACTAATTTATTTTACATTAATGTCACTATTTTAATTATTATCATTATGGAACCTTGAAAATTATTCATGGACCATAACCGATTAACCAAAACAAACTTGTTACATAAAGCATTTAACAACAAAAATGATGATTACAATAAATGTTATCAATGAATATGAGATAAAATATTATTAGTGGATTATGAATAAATATTATAACAATTTATAATTTTCAGTTATAGATTTATAATAATTTTTTATTTATTATACTCGAGGTTAGATCTCTTATAAATCAATTAAGATAGTAGGTAACTGTACTTCCTCTAAATATTGTTTCATTAAGAAATATTTGATGTTCTGAGGTAAGTTTTTGTATGAGGTATATATAATTATAAATTAAATGTTATATTATGTATATTTCACAATCAAATGTATTTAAATTTATAATACATATTATTTCATCTCAGGGGATTTGATTTGAAATTTTGTAAAGTTGTTATCCATTATGATCTAAAAGTGTATTGTTTTGGAATCAGAGTTTGTGATAAACATTTCATACATTATTAGTTAATTATAATTAACCTTTGAAATGTTATATAATTTATATTTCAATTTTTGGTCCCTGTATTTTTTAGTCTACCATTATTTATTTAATGTAAATTATGACTCGATAGTTACATTAGATATAAGGGTTTTATTTTACAATTTCATTTTATTAAAATATTTTATGCATAAAATTACAATTATGATATTCCATAATATATATTCCCAAAATATTTTTTTAATAAACTATGATTATTTAGATATATTTAATATTTTTCATTAATGTTACTATATTTGTTTACTCACACATGAAAATATATGTTTAAAGTGAAAATTGATTTTATTTCTCTCTGAGGCCAAAATATTTTTCATCCATATTAATATAATATAAAAATATTTTTAAGAATTTTATTACCTTTCTATAATGATTGTTTGAAACAATTTGTAACTATTCATAACCCCCGTTATAATGTTTAAACATAATCCCATTATCATCCTCTAGATGAGTTACTCTAGAATTTTCCCCGATTTTATGAAATGAATCAATTTTATCACATAAAGCACATGTAATAATTTTCCCAACCTTGTGAGTAATCATTCCATTGAAGATAAATTTACAATTACACATATTTATTATCAAATAAAATATTTTCTTTTATATACTTTTAAATTTTTGATTTTATGAAAATTTATTTTAAAACGAAGAAGGTATTTTCATAAACATTTATTTAATTGATCGTTTAAAGGTTCATTAATAAATAACAACGTGCATGTATTTTAATTATGATTTGAATGGGATATAATACAAGGTTACCATACTTATTAATTCTTTTATGATTTATGATATAGTTAATGTGATGTTTATGAAACCATTTTTCATTTCATGGATTATTCAATGATGAATAATGTATGTTTTATAATCATGATGAAATCATATTTATAGATTATGAACATGACAGATTAATAATCTCTCCATAAAATTCTGACCAATTTTTAATGTTATATTGAATCCTTATTCCGTGGTTCCTAAAAAAAGTTCCATGGAAAATAGGAGATGATGTTCTCATGTTGTAACCATGTTATCAAGCCATTATTGTGTCATTATCACATATATGAAGATAAATTGATATATCTTAAAATTAAATTAATATATAATCCTAGAACACTCTTTTATTTGTTTCTTAATATTATTTTTGTAATATTTGTCTTAGTTAGATTATATATAATAATGTTTCTCATTATAAAGAATTAAGTTGGCGTTAATGTAGATCTTTTATGTGATTTTGAATATGTATTCTTTTTTCCAAAGACACTAAATCTTTAATAATACAGAATTCATAACATTTATATATAATATATATTATTTTAATAATATCTAATAATTATATACCTTATTTTTGGGGAATTTTTTTGAAATTAAAGTAATGTTTATATAAATTTTTTAATCTAGGATGTGAAAAAATTAGTGATTGAAATTTGGTAAGCCTATGTATAGTAGAGCATCCAACATTATAGTAATGAAATGGTTTAGTAAGAAATAATATATATCAATTTTTGGATTCTAGAATGTTGATTTTGTTTTGGCATATATTCACATATTAATAAAAACTGTTATTGGGGAATATTTTTTTATTTATGTCTATAATCACCGATTCATTATGATTGTTCTTAATAGTGCAAAATCGACTAGACTATCCCATCAGATATAAGGATGTTATTTCAAATTTTATATATTATCAACTATAAAAGATTTGAATATATATTTACCATGAATAATATAGTATAATTACAATGTGACATAGATTAAAATAAATGGGTAAATATTTAAACATCATATAAATTACATACATAAAAATATAATCCCCACGATTATATTGTTTCTCTTACTATAGTTTTTAGTATCAGTCAATGGATATAACAAAAATATACTATGTTAATATTGAGTACTATATACATTTAAATAATACTCATACAAATAAACTAAATGTTTCGGAAGATGAAATTAAATATTTCTATTTTTCATGTTTCAACTTACATCATAATCTTTTTGGGTTTATATTAATAATGATTCACCACCTGAAAAATAATATATGTAGTTATTAATGAAAACACTCAATGGTGTGAAGATTAATCAAATATATATTAATCTTCTATAATTTAGGTTTTTGGGATGGAACTTTTTTCAAAGTATATTTATTCTTAACATGGTATAATTAGGCATATCAATGGGTTTAGACTGGTATTATTTACAAAGTGCTCATATCAACTACCATGATCGATAAATCACACATCATATCCCATGTAATCCCATAATAAAATATAAATGTAGAGATTATTATTTACTAACTTTTTAATTAAATTCCTAAAATAATTTAATAATAACTAACAAATTGGGGTCTTTATCCAAATTTATTTGTTAATAAATCATCATCAATGATATACCAATTTTAAAATAATATCTTCATGTATTTTTTGAATAATTTTATGGTCTTACCTTACAATGTGTAATTATGTTTTCAATATAACTAATACATAGTCCCATTAAAATATCAAATAACCACTTCACATTACCACCTTTGAATTTGATGTAATGAAGAATAATATTTGTGAGAATTTGGTTACTAACATTATATTTACATGTTTATCATCATGTTGTGCTATAATCTATTATTTAATTAAAAATAATGATTCAATGAAAATTTAAATTATAATCATGAGAATAATGATATAAAATTCATGAAAATATATTTTCTACCAAATATTAATGAATTTATTGATAAATATAAGGGATATCAGTACTTATAGAAGTTGTAACATTTTTTTGTGTCATAAAAAATGTGTGATGATGGAATATGTACAAATGAAATAGTTCTATGAAAGGTATAATTGATTTATTCATTGTGTTTCCTTTTAAAAATAAATATTCTCATGTTATAAGTTTTAATCTGATGAAAAATGTTTTTCTAAATTACATAGAAAAATATTATATAGAATTTATTGAAAATACTATTATATATTCCCCGATCAAGAAAAAAAATGAGTTTATTATAAGTATTTTTATAAATATCATGAGAATGTATAATATTTAATCCAACATAATTAAGTGTGAATTTTGGCCACAAACATTACCCTTATTGGATAATGTAGTCATAAGAGAGTGTATATGTAAGAATTATTCAATGATAATACAAATTAAATTTTGTGATAGGCAAATGTTTTTAATTTAGATTGACATTTATCTTTGATTTTAGGAATAATTTTGGTACCCTATTTCAAATTTCTCATAATTTTCAAATCCTGTAACAATTATAGAGGGAAGAGTGGAAGTCTTCCCTGGATATAGGAATTTTGAGGCATATTCAAGGATTAAAAGAATATATTCACCACAAAAACAATACTCACTCTATATTTTAGTGAAATAGGGGGTCTGATATATAATGACACATAAACAATGCTATTATTCTATGTACGTATAAAAATTAAAATGTTCTCACTTATGAATCATTTTAATAATAGACCCTTTAACGAAATTACTTGATACAAGATTAAGTATTATTACTCAAAATTCATCCCTTTATGATATAAGCCTATTATATTTATAGTGATATGTTTTATATTTATAATGATTAAGAGTGAAGAATATATATTCAGAGTGATGGAGTTGATCATTCCACAAATGATATGGGAAAAGTTAATCAATGACTATGATTACTGAATACAATAATTTCATATGATGAAAAGAATGTGGTTAATCTTTTGACTAGAACGGATCATACTACCATATCTATGAAAAGGAATAAAACATTCCAATTATTCATTGATTTTAAATCAATTGGAATATGTTCCATTTTGTAGGGGATAAAATAATTACTTTACCAAATTATTTCAAAACCACACATTTTCATACAGATAATAAATAAACAAAAGTTTAATATAGATCTATAGAACAAGGTTTTAAATTTTATATATCTACACAATGACAAACGTAATTTTATATGTTTTGGAAGTATGATATTTTTTCCATCAATTTTATAGTTTAATATAGAGATTTTGGATGATGCACATGGGTTATAATTATTTATTAAAATTATAATCACAATCATGTATTTATATCATAGGGATAAAAAGTGATGGAATTTCCACAAGAAGGATATTTCAAATTCTAATTCATAATTCTTGATATTATAGAATATCAAAGAAAAAAATTTATATATAAGTGAATTATAATACCATAGCCCATATCTATATATTTTTAATAATATCCATATTAATTTCATCATAAATCATCCCAATACCACTAAATGAAATATTTCAATATTTGTTATGGGGGATCACCATACCATGTCATCACACATGATTGTAATTAGAGGGGATTTATAAATTTAAAGGATTTATTTGATATACATTAAATATGTGATAAGGTTGTGTGGGTATCAATTTATACTGTATATATTTATATTCCAAGGTTAATTTCAATGTTATAGTGATACTTACAAAATATATTAGATATATAATTGTTTTTTAGAATGGAATATCATTATCAAGAATTTATTAAATCTAATATATGATTTAATATTTATGAAAAAATTATAATATCAAGCCAGATGGATATCCAAGGAGGATGGGATAAACATCATCATTGGGTCAATTTCACATACATTGAAATTTTCAACTCAAGTATTCATTGATTTATTGAATTAACAAAAATTTGATAAAACATATTTATTGATAATTAATAATGATATCATGAGTTTGTGGTTGGTGAATAGGTATTTTTTTAATATCACCATGGAAGTGGGTCATGTGATTTAGGAGTAACAAAATGTTTATACCTAGATACAGTAGCCTCTTTCATATTATTGATCACATGGGGATACTATCTTATCACATAACTCAACCCCAAACCTCTCAAATGAAAATAATGCATTATTTAAATACTTTTGATAATGTTTAAACATAATCCATCACATATACCAAAATAAAAGGACTTATAAATGTAATATGATATATATAATGATAAATATCATGTTTATATATTAGATCATAGAGATAATTTAATGTGAAATAAAACCATGCACTTGGAAAAATTAATATAGAGAAATATTAATTGAGATGAATTAATTTGGGACCATGAATATGTAATGAGAAAAAAGATCCCCAGTATGTTTTAATATGTGTAATGAAATGTAGAGGGAGAAATTATATTAATTTGGGAAAAATGTAACATCAAAAAAATTTATTATTAATTTAATTTATATTAATAAATATCATATAATAAATATATTTAGATAAACAAAAAAAATATCACGAACACAACCATCTTCGATTAATGTAAAATATTACTAAAATATTACAAATTAAAATAAAATCTTACTGAAACATGAATAAGAAAAGAAAAAATCAACAAATCAACTGGTAAATAAAAAATAAAAAACATGAAATATTTATCATTAAGATCCCCCATGAGAATAATATTATAGTTTATGACTATAAAAATAATAAAAAACATTTAAAATATGGCAGAAATATTTATTATCATCATATTGGATAATATCTATAAATTTATTTAAGTATTTGTATGTTTCTAATTTTGATTGAGTTCACAAATGGGCATAATTATGAAAATTAAAGAGGCATGTTGACTAAAGGAAATATTTCAACGAAGAAGTGGGATCCATGATCATGATTTGGCAGTTGTGTTGAAAAAGAAAATTTGAATGATGGAGTATTATGTGCCCAGTGAGACATCAAATAGTTATCTTTCACCACTACAATTAAAAAATTGTAAAGGAAAATACTATAAAGTGGAGAATCTAGTGCGCAAAAGAACACCCCATTCTTAGGTTTCTTATGCACCCAATGGGACATAAAATGCCCGCATATGCACTTTATTTCATTGGATCTACCAAAATTTATTTTTCCTATATATATATTGGGACACCTCTATTTAGGGCAATGATTCGAAAGTAAAATCCTTTCTCCCATACACACACGACCACCTCTTACAAAATAGTGTGTAAGCCATGGATACATCATGTTATAGGATCGTGAATGAAAGTTCCACTATAGGCCCTCCATTATTTAAACCTACATGGGAATGACCCTAACCCATTTACTTTATTCCTATAGAATGTGTGATAGAAATACCCATCTTCCTTGTAAATATTTATATTTCACATCAATTCTTCATGTCATCCCCATTCCCTTTGCATGAAATACTTTTATCATGTGCACACTCATTTCCTTAAGCACCATGGATTTCAATTACTCTAAATCACCATGTATGATCCCCTTTCGTATACACAATTCAAATATTACACACACCTCCCCCATGTATCCATCAAGGTTTGCACGTAGTTATTTCATGGTCCCTTGTGTGGTGTCCCTTGTTGTGTTAGCATACCTCATGATTTATGGATTAAGTATTATTGTAGACCTTTCTTTTTTTTCATATGTATACTAACATGGACCCCACCATAGACAACCCCTCTACCCTATTGTACCATCGAATTTCAGGGGCATCCCATTCACTAAGTGATAATGAGAATTAGTTATGTATGCCTAAGGTATGAGGATTGAGTCCTCCCTATCCGAGTTTCACGATGTAATACTACCCAAAAATAGCATCCTCAGAAAATGACATTAAAATATAGCCTCACCTCATGAAATGCACATGGGGTTCCCCAACTATGTAATTCTCCCTTCCTGCGCGTCATCACAAGAGTGAGGTCTTACTCACATGGAATGATATCCTCTATAAATGGAACGGCATCCGCACCACATGGAAGGGAATCTGTCCCCGAGTAAGTGATTATCCCTTCATGTATGAGGTAGCACTCTAAACCCTGCTTTATACCTATAGACACAAATAAAAAAGTATGATGAGAAAATGGGACTCTCAATACCCAATCCATCTCCCTTTGGGACTTTTATGCATGTAAAGATTATACATGTATGTACCACACTATCTCACATGCACACACCACCCATGAAACATCTGTTAGGTCTACATCTTCATTCTATTTATCACACTGAGCATGAATCACATGTGATTAGAGGTTTGTAATGACCATGACATCGTAAACTTTTAAACTACATGTGTTTTGATCCCTATATTCAAAATAGGTTATGTAGGATGCCTCATAAATGTTCAATCCCAATGATTGGTAAACCATGGCTTCATCCTCCAAGGGGTAGACATATCAAATCCAATAATGTCTCTATCAACTCACTCTAAACCTATTATGAACATTCCCCTATCACATGGGCATTCATTTTTGTGTCATCCATATCATTCCCTTCTCATCATGGAATCCATTCTTGTTTTATCCCTATCATGACCATCTCACGTTGGAAGCATCCATGCATAATACCCAACCACAATACCATTTTTACATGGCCTACTCCTTAGTTATAATACCAAAAGCCACCATTCAGAACATTGTGGACATTGACTCCCAGCTGACTGGGATACACAGGATTCCTTAATAAGGTTCAAGAACAATAGATTATCTAAATAATTCATTCAATCCCTTTCCTCAAATCATTCTATAATATGTCTTAGTTTCACTCTGGCTGACACATCAAGGTAAACTAATGCCTTCCATCCAGGGTGTCTTATTGTGTAAGAAACATTTACCACATTACTACTCTCAGTAGAACATGAGCTGTCTTAGGGTGTGAGCCCCACACAATCAAAATCATCCAACCAAGTGAAATACTATTATGACTGGCAGTCTTAGTTCTACATCCCCACATCATACCCCTCCAATATATATGGATTTTCATCCATGTCTTCTATACATGGTACATAGTAAGCCTCCACGGGTTCTAATACCAACCTATTGTTATAATTGATGTCCCATCTCAGGGGTGAAACTATCTGATCCACCTTTAGTGGTTTCTAGATCATCCTTAATAGTGTAAAGCCATCTCTATATGAGACACACCATCCAAGGTTTTCCCCATAGTAATTTTGATTCATGGATCCATTTATCCTTCGAGGAATTACCTTCTAGGATATAAATCACTTATCCACCTTGAGAAAAAATCCTGAACATTTCACTCCATCTTTGTAAGATGTTATAGTCATGACCTACCACGTGTTAAACATGGTTAGCCTGATGAAAAAAATAAAAAGACATGCCTTTGTAATTAAAAAATTTGGGGCCAACATTATATTAAATGGATTTCATTACCTTGATAAGACCTCCTATGAGAAAGAATATAGGTGACCAATGTTCCATCATCCAAACATACCAGTGATGACTCTTCCAACTAATTCCCTAGAAGAAAGTTTCTTCCCTCTCAATACCCTTTGGAATTTCTTTACAGAATCAATGTAATTAACCGACGTCCTCTAAGAGATGGAACCATAAATGAGTTTCATGAACATGTCTTAATCAATTATGGAGACTTACAATAGGAGATGAATTTCATGGAGGAATCCAGGGAAGGTGAAACTGACATCTCATCAACCCATTTTGATCATGGAGAAAACATCATTGAGAGTGTGAAGAATTTTACCTACCTTTGGAATGTGGGAATGTGGGGAAGAAAATATGACAGAAGAACACATTGATGCGCGAGGTGGGCATGACTTGGTAGAATCATTTGAAATAGAATTTGAGTACTCGACCTGAAACTATTCGTCTTAATATGAAAATATGTATCGTTCAAGAGATCTATTATTTAGAATTTAATTGGATCCATATATCTGGAAGCAGGTTTCAACAAAAGAATAGTAGTCCAGGAATTGGACTCACCAAAATTTGTGTCATTCAATCGTTACTAATTCTGGTATGCTACCTCATCAGCATATATATATATCCATTCATGGAATATTGGATGATTTTGGGGAACTATACGATCAATTAATAATATCCATACTGATAGTTTAGTCATCCAACATTGCAGGACCCATGTTACAGGAAACCAATCACCCACACCCATAAAGGTTGTGGGATGAGAAGTAACATTGTGTCAATCCCACATGACACCACCATCACCATTACATTCTGTATGACTATGGATACTAGGTTCCAAAACCAAATCTCACCCTCTAATGTCATCTAGAGGAGGATGAGTTTCACCCTCATATGCTGGAATGAGCATGAAGGGGTTATTCCCCCAAGGGATATGGACAACTAGGACATGGAGGCTTACTCTCCTCACTAGATCCATTGCCCCCATGGGTCGCATAGAAATCCAATGATACCCAATCCTACATCTAACTACATCAAGAGCCTCTCTTAGGAGTGATACTATTATTCAATGACTTATACCAAGGAGTTAAGGTATGTAATGTTAATCTTGACTATTATTACTGACTAGAAGATGTTGAAGAGGGATCCCATTAGGCCTTCTCAGTGCCACCATTGGCTGGTTCCTTAGTTTGAATAACATGTTTTCTATTCCGCCGATCCCCCAATAGTTGTCCTAATGACCCAATGTCAACATTAGGTTCAATCTCAGGATTATTCCCATTAAGGGGATTCATCTTCAATGGATTTAATGGCCTACACAATCACCTGTTCATTATAATAGATTTCATCCACTATATATCATGTTTACATTACTGCCAAAATGAAATCAAGATTTCAAACCCATCACATGTTGGACAATTTGACTCTTCCAATCATCGGAAGCACCAATATCCCCCACAGGATGACATGTGATGATGAGATCCAATATGGTGTCATGCCCCATACCATCACCATCCAAAGTGGAGGTCCTCACTACTATCAGACCCAAAATTTATGTCCTTCCCATTTTCCCAGCATTGACCAATGTGGAGGACCACTCCACCTAATCGACATTTAGCACGGAGGTCATCCCCATGCATATGGTTCCCGATATAGAGGCCCTCCCCATGTTATGTACCGTTAATGAGATTGTCCTGCTTATATATTTCTAATTTGAAGAGTTGGTCCTCCATACAATAAAATTGTCCAAAATTAAGTCCCTCATCACTTCATCACTGCCCAATACGTAGGTCCTCCGTGTAATACAACCATCCAGAATTGAGTTCCCCCATATTCCATCAATATTCAATATGGAGGTCCTCCTTATAACTTTTCCTTCTCAATAAGAGTTCCTCCCCACTGCATAAACAAAAAAAGTGGAGTTCTTCACCACTTCATCGAACACTAGTACAAATTTCATCCTCATAATGTCATTTTATACCAACAAGAAGGTTCTCCCCATGCCACAGGAAACCCACATGGATATCCTCCCCATATTCTCATCATATAAATAGGAGGTTCTCCCCACTCAAGAACTCACAACTATGTAGGTACTCCTTGTGTGTCCAGTAACAATTTTGGAGGCCCTCCCTCTATCCCATTTGACATATGTCTATGTTCTCTTCACACTTTATCTCACCACAGGGTCGGTCCTCCCCACTTCACCAATAACTAACATGGTGGCCTTCCCATGTTCTCAATGACTCATTTAAAGGTCATCCCTGCTACATGAAAACAAAATGTTTAGGTCCTCCCCACTCTCAAAATAGTCTTTGCAGAGAACCTTCTCACATCAACGAAAATCAATATGGAGGTTCACACCATACAACAATCATCTCAATCATGGGTCCTCCAAACTCAAACATGAAGGCACTTATCATGACCAAAATGCACCCTACATGATGATCCATCATGGGGTGGAAGGGTGAACTTCCTCCACAAAATTATATATCTTAGAAGCACCAAATTGTTTTCAATCGAAGTCCACATATTAGATAATAAAGAAGAATGAAAATAAATTATAGATCCTTCACCTCAATCCTCTACCTCAGAGTCTAGGTAAGGAACCCAAAATGTGTGTTTCAATATTTTGGATGTTCAGATACACCAAATCATCGAATCCCTTGACAAGTACATGTAATTGGATGATGGTTTTATTCCCTTCCAAGGTCATGCAGTTCAGTCTTCTATGTTATTATCGACTTCATTCTCTACCTCTACATGAGATAATGGACAATATTTCTTGAACATTATAGACTAAGTTAACCAGATAGGACCACACATGACTTTTACTAATCTCTTCTATGAGACAGTGGTTAATACTCCATCATCCAAGGATGTGATTATGATGTTGTCGTTGCCATCAAGAGAAATCCCAGCATATGGGGATAAGTCAGTGCACACAAAAGTTTATCCACTATCAAGCGAGCTACCACAACATCCCACATCTATGTTAATTCCATTTTCTTTGCCATTACTAATAAGATCATGTGTTACCCAGGAGTCAGAACCTACATTAGACAATGGAAGCTTATGGGATGCAAAGACTGGACACTAGTTGCTCAGAGTCAGTGTCTTATTGTATTTCATTGGCATATAATCAAGGAATATATATCCCAAAGTACCAAGTATATTATTAGATTTTTGGAAACAAGAAACATATATAAGTTTAACATTACATTATTAAAGGAAAAACACGAATTTATTCCATTAGAATCATACAATCCTCTTATATTATGCCTGCATATCACATATAACTAAGCTATTCATATCTTGGGAAAATGAATCATAAGAACAGGGTGAGATCAAACGCTCAAAAAGAGTAATCAATACAACAGAAGATAACATATACATAAATATTAGGCATGGTAAATAACTGAAAACACACACCTTGACAAATAATAAACATGAACACATTATGACAGGAATATGAGATGGGTAAAATAATGCCATAACAATACATAATCATGGGTATTATTATATTCAAATAACAAAATGAACGTTCAATTACTTTCTTTATAATGAGGGAAGTGCATATGATTGAAATTCTAAATCATATTCTCAAGGCATCAGCCAATGCATCTAAAAATGATCAAGGCATCATCCAAAACCACATATCATATTGGCGAAGGCATCAGAAAATTCCATGTCTATTTGTCTCATGAGTCCTATCGATGCATCGATCAGATATAGCGGTCCCCATTCATCACCCACTAATTCGAATTCATTCCTCATATTAAAAGGTTAACCATAATCATCATATAAATTCTTATTGACACATACATATGAAATGTAAATAACTTTCCCCAGTCACTGAACATAAACACTAACTATTCGGAATAATATCGTGAATGTTATCAAAATAGCACATCTATAGTCAGAATATCCCGAAATCCATCAAAAAATTATTTTAGATGATATAGTATTAAATAATCATTAAAAAGTACAAGATTCAACAACGTATGTTGACATAGACAAATATATTTTTAAATTATACCATTAAAAAATTCTTTAGGAAATAATCCTTCAACATTCTAATGTGTCCTACACCACATTGATACATTCAAATAATAATCCCTTAAAATATAATGAGAATAAGCATACTCTTCTTCTAATAATACAATGTGATTTACATACATCACAATAAAAAATAACTAGTTAATAAGCCATATATCTTAGAAAACATAACATGAGATGTGGAAAATCCATTTGACTTTTGAAAGAATTATTCTTTTACAAAATCATTTAAACATTAAATGAAATAATATTTTAAACATAATATTACTATACAATTTATAGGATATTGAATGTATATTTGAGGCATAAATGATTTCCCACTGATGTGAAATCATGTTAAAGTAGTTCATATGATTTTTCAGAAATAAATCATTTTAGGGATTTTTAAGGAATATATTAAAGAACTTTATAAAGTGGAATGGAACGTTTTTTCTCTTACATATAGAAATGATCCAAGATACCATTTCAAGCTAGAATGAATGTTTTTATGAAAATAAGGGTGGCTTAAAAAATATTCTGGTGTAAACATGGAAACGTATATGAATTTGAAAATATCCCTTGAATTGGGTTTGTTTATCGAGATAAAATTTTTTACTGATCTTTTTAAAATATATAAATCCCCATAAACTTAAGAAAGATTTTAGATTGTAAAAATATATAGTACATTAAAAATGGATTTTTTTTCTTGTAAATAATAAATAATAATAATTTAATTGAGTATTTCATAGAATTAGAATAACAAGAATGAAAATAGAGGTTCATGTAAAAAACTATTACCACTTTGTAATAAATCGATTTGTTTTCCCCAAAATTAATAATATTCAAATTATTAATTGAATACCATGAAAAAAAATATATTAATGATTTTTTACATTAATGGGAAGTATACATACAACATACACAAGTATTGGTATTCAATAAATAAAATATCACAAAAAATGTAGTGGGATAATGAAACCCTTACCTTATGTCTGAATGTGTTCCGCTCTTGAACATAAAGTCCTAAAATATGAAATTAGACAATTTAATAATATATTTATAACATATTATACATGTATTTAATTTATCATAATTTATTTTAGTTCATTTATTTATTTTTTGATAAGTCATAATATTGAATTTCGTCATTCAGGATTGTTCGTTTTCTATATTTTCATTGTCAGTTCACTTGTTTTTATGTAATGGAATTCATGTGGATTGGATGTAAATCTAAAAAATTGAAATTACATATTATCTATGAACATATAGTTGTGTTAATGATAATTTATATAATTTGGTTACATGAAAATAGGAATAATCATTAGATTAATTACTAATGACATTCCCATAGAATATTTAAGCGGTATTTTGATAATTAAGAACTAGTTTGGTCATATTATTTAATAATATGTTCATATACTGATTCATGAATTTTAAATAGGTTATAATAAATTTATTATAGTCTGGTTAAAACATAAAAATGGTATCATGTGTAGTAATTAAAGATAAATTGATGAAAAAAACTTCATCATCTATGAAGGTTATAGATAGGAACCTCATGGACGTGGATTTATTTTGTAAAAATAAAAAGGATGTGATTAAGAATACTGATGATGGTTCATCCATTAAAAAAATATAATTCATGTATATAGATGATACTTGAGTTATCATAGTAATATTGATGGAGTAGTTGATGATAGGATGACAACATATGATAATGTGAAATGAAATGAAAAGAAAAAGAAGGGTTTTTTACCTCTTGAAATAACCTCCTTGAGAACCTCCTTAAGGGAATGGGGATTTGGTCTTTTAGAAAACCCTTGAGCTTTTTATACGTGGGATGTGACTAGAAATGTTTAATTTGGTACATCCTTGAAGAGCTTCAAGGCTTATAACAGTGAAAAGAAGAGGGAGTGGGGGTTATAGTGGAGGAGAAGAGGTATTTTACATTATTTTAATCATTATTCTAATATTGTTTTCCAAGTATTTGAATAGTATTAATTTATGTGACCCCAAATAGTATTAATGACATGTGAGTTTGATCCAAGTGGGATTAAATCACTTATGATGTCATAAATAGTGCATTTAATAGATTATTTTAATATACTTGATTTTACCATATTTCACTCTTCATTAAAAATTCTAGTGTTTCCGAAAAAATCCCAAAAAATCAGACAAATCATTTTTTGATGTGTAGAATTCCAAAATTATATCCTTTTTTGAAAATAATATTATAAATATTTTTAATTTAATTTTTTAATAAAGTCATAATTTATTCAAGAAAACAACATTAAAACTATAACTCATTTTACAACACAATGAGGAATTTAACACGGTCCCATTAAATTATATTATAAACATATGAAAATAAAGTAAAAATTTTTGAATATATTTTGAAAAAATAAAATTATATTTTAAAATAATAAATTTAATCATAATATAGTAATTAAAATATATATGACATCCAAAAATACAAATACTTATACTATGATAGTTTCTTCACTTTTAATATATCCAAATTGTATTTAAACATTCATGGGTGATGTTTCTATTTTTATGATAGATATAATTTTAATTTCTAGTCATCAATATTCATACAGTTATGTAAATATTCATAAGGTTATGTTACTATTCAACAAAAACTAACTTCCCTTATCAGACACAAAATATCATTCTAAACTCAGTCGTGTATGTTAGTTTTTTATATTCAAATCAGAGAGGTGGAAAAATTATACTTACATAAAAGTTGATAATAAAGTGGTATTTTTTAGAGACTCAGTGTTTCATGCATTCTATATTAATTTTTTTTAAATTCATGGGGGGTTACATTATCCTCTCCTTACCAAAATTTCATCTTCAAAATTTGATTTTGAACCTTGATAGTTAATTTTAGATACTTGAAAATTCCCTCATGGGAAAAACACATCAATAATATGGTTAAATTATCAAATTAATAAGAGGAAAGATAAATTCAGAGGTTACTAAAAAACAACTCATTCTAATTGGAAAAAATGGTCAAGGAAGAATAATCAAACCATCTTGTAGCAATGTTAAAATCTAAAACCCCATACAATGATCAACTAAAAACATTTCATAAAAGGTTAAAAATACCACATTATAATGATGGTCTCTTAATTTCCAAGATTAAATTATCATTAACCCTTAATCAATACAAAGAAACTCTAAAATTCACATTCTATACTTATTAATGACTTCATCATTTAACTTAATGAAATATGGTAACATTTGGAATTATCATAAAAAACTATATCGGAAACTTGAATTCTTCCATATTCCTTATGTAAGATACATGTTATTGGATATATTACTTAAATCCAAAATTGTTGTAAACTACATTGATGATAGAATAAACTAATTATCAACAAGTTAATAAATAGATCAATGGTATTTTGTACTTATCCTAATAAATTATTTATTCATCATTATCATAACATCAGATATATATATAGGGTTTTCTTTCAATCAATCATGTTTTTTTCTAAAAATATTTACTTTATAATGAATCTCTTTTCCTTTGTATCATTCATCATATGACTTCAAATCCTTAATGAAATAGTACTGCAGTATAGTCATTAGAGATCACATTATTCTTACAACTAGTACATTAAGGAAAAAATAGTCAGATGAAAAGATTCTTGAATATGCATCTTAATCAATCTACTTAATCTATGTTAGCATCATAACATGATCATTATCCAAAATCATCATTTGTTGTATATTCCTTTGACTCTTGAGACTTTGATTCACAATGTGTCTCATCTCATTTTAGTATAGCATTGAATATAGGAAAATTATTTCCTTGTCTTCCAATTATGAGCTTGGTGTATTTTTTTACCCACACTTGAAGCAAACTCTTTTTCCACTAAAGCATATACCAGGGTGTTTCCTTCCAAAATTATCATATGTGGGAAAATACATATTTCCCTTGTTCCCTTTATACATTTTTTCCCATCCATCATTTTCTTCCTTTACGTCCCTTATATTCCATAAGACTCAAATAAGTGTTTACATACCTTATCAACATGGGATACTATTTCCTCAAATGACGAGGATACATGGGTGACAATATTACTTTCAGATGATGACTTAATAACATACATGATATGATCCCTATTAATATTCACATCTCATGCATTGTTGAATTTATCATTCCTTATGATAGGTTTTATTTATAATCAATTACATAATATATATTGGCTCATAACATTATGAACTCTATATGAATGTAAATATGGTATAACACCTAGCATAAATTTATGCATCATAAATCCTAGAACTCTGTACCTTGGTTACATTGGGGGAAAAATCCTTCATTATTGTTTCTAATAAGCTTATGAATTTAAAATAACATGTTCCATGGGGGTTTCAAACCAATAGTGCAACAAGACCCATTGTTTTGCACTAGTTCACATTCCATTCTGGCTCGATATGGTGTTTTCGGGCTATACCCCTAGATACATCTGTGCCAGATCCACCACTACATGACATTATCTAGATAGGGATGTATTTTCTTGATAAACCACATAATCTATTACTTACATAAATTCTGGTATATTCTTGTATTCTTATCCCCAATGTCAATCATAGGGTTTTGTTCACTAATGTACCTTTCTGTATCTATTTTCCATGTTTTCTACTAAATATCCATTAATACCAACTGTAATGTCCCGATCGAAGCTACTCGAAGCCGGTGTTTTCTATTATTACATTGGAATATAAACAAGGAATATGTATACTGAAGGAACATTTTGTTTTTTTGCTTTTGGAAACAAGACACATTTATAATTCTACCATTACATCATAAAAGGTAATAGACCACTAATTGTTTCCATTAGAAACATTTAATCCACATAGACTATGCCTGGAAATCACTCATAACTAACTTCTTGATATCTTGGGAAAATGAAACATAAGAAAAGGGTGAGCTAAAATTCTTAGTAAGAGTATGAAATACACCATAAGATAACATAAACATAAATATTAGGCATGGTGAATAATTGAAAACACATTCCATTATAAATAATAAACTGGAACTAATTTTGGAAGGAATAATAGATGAGTAAAATAATTCCATCATAAAACAGAATCACGGTTATTCTACTAGTCAAAAAACTACATGAACCTTCAAATTCTATCTTTATAATGAGGGAAGTGCATATTATGGAAATTCTGAAACATATTTCCAAGGCCTCAACTGAGGCATCTAAAACTGATTAAGTCATAGGAAAAAACCACATATCAAATTATGAAATTACTTATCCAATTCCATGACTATTTGTCTCATGACACCTTTCGATTCATTGAAGGTATATAGCATTCCCCACCCATAAAAAACTATGTCTAATTATTTTTTTATATGAAAGGGGTAAATATAATCAATATATTTATTCATATATAACGTAACATATAAAATGTAAATAACATTCCCCATTTATTGAACATAAACACCAACCATTAGGAATAATAAAGTTGATGGTATAAAAATTGCACATACACAGTCAGAATAACCAGAAAACCTTCAAAAACATATTTTAGATGAAATCATAATTTATAGACAACAATGAAGTACAATATTCAAAAAACTATTTTGACATAGATTAATAAATATTTTTAGTATACAATTGAAAATTATTTCAGAAAATAATCCTTAAACATTACAATGTGTCACATAATACCTTGAAATAATCAATTCATAATCCCTTATAAAACCATGAGAATAAGTAGACTCTTGATATGATATACCATAGAGAAATACATACACCACAAGAATGAAATAAGTGTTGAACAATGAATGTATCTTATAAAATTTAATGTGAGATGAGAAGCATACATTTTAATTTTGAAAGAAGTGTAATTTTGGAAAATCATTAATATATTGCATAAAATAAGATTTTAACCATGAATCTACAATAAAAAATTATAGGACATTAAAATTTTATTTTTGGCATAAATTATATCCAACTAAAGTGAAAACATGTAAAAAATCGTTCTTAATATTCTTCAAAAATAAAATATTTTAGAGCATTTAAGGAAAGTATTAAAGAAAATTTTAAAATGGAAACAAAATTTTTTTTCTCTTAAATCAAGAAATGATCCATGACCGTTTATAATGATAAGAAAAGTTTTTTTATACAACTAATGGGGAATGAATTATATTTTTGTTTACACTTCAAATTGAGTATGAATTTTAAAATACCCCAAGAATTGGGTTTGTTTATCAGGAAAATGTTTTCGAATAATCCTTTTAGAAAATGTAAATCCTATTAAAATAATGAAATATTATGGATGGATAAAAAATATTTTACATTAAAACGTAATTTATTTTTTGTAAATAAGAATAAATAATAAATTAAATGAGTTAAGTAGAGAATAATAATAACCCCAATTAAAATGGAGGTTCATATAGAAAACCCCTTAACACGTTGTAATCAATCGATTTGTATCCCCCAATAATAATAATATTCCAATGATACATTTAATACAATGAAAATAAAAATATTCATGATATTTTACATAAATGTTCAGTATACATAAACCAAACATAAGTATAAGTAGTTAATATTGTAAATCTCCCAAAAAAGGAATTGAGAGGAAGAAACACTTACCATAAGTCTGAATGTGTTCCACTTTTGAACATAACGTCCTGGAATATGTAATTAAACTTATTAATAACTTATTTAAGAACCTATTAGAAATATATTTGGTTTATCATAATTTATTTTTGTTTATTTTTGTTCTTATTGATACGTTATAATATTGAATTCTTGTCATTCCATAGTGTTTTTTTCTTGACTTTCAAAATCGGTTCACTTATTTTTAAGTAATGAAGTTCATGTGGAATTGATGTAAAACACTATAATTGAAATAGCATTTTATTTTTCAAAATTAAGATGTTCCAATTTTCCTTTATATGATTTATTTACATGGATATAGGATGAATCATTAGATGAATTATTAATTACATTCACTTAGATTATTTAAGTGGTATTTTGATTATTAGGAACGAGTTCGGTCATATGATTTAATGATATGTACGTATTCGAGTTCGTGAAAATTAAATAAGTTATAATACATTTATAATATTATGGTTCAAACATCAAAATATTTTCAAGACCAGTAATGATAAATATATTGAAAAACGAAACATCGTTGTCCACAACGGTTATAAATTGGAACCTCATAGACGTTGATTTAGGCTATAAAAATAAAATGAGAGAGTAAGAATATTGAATAGGGTAATTCAGTTCACATGAAAAAATTATTGTATAAATATGATACTAGATTTATCATGGTAATTTGGATAGAGGAGGTGAGGATATGATAACAATAGAAGATAAATTGAAATTAAACTAAAGGAAAAAACAAGGGTTCTTTAACTCTTTAAATATCATCCTTGCGAACCTCCTTAAGGGAAGGGGTTTTTGTCTTTTGGAAATAACAAAGCCTCTTGGATGGGGTGAGTGACTAAGGAAGGGTAAATGGGAAGATCATTTAGGAGGATCATGTCTTATAGGAGTGAATTGAAGTGGGAGTGGGGGGTATAGTTGAGGAGATGAGGTATTATAAATAATTTTAATCATTATTATAACAACTTTTCTCACGACTATGAATAGACTTCATTAATGTGACAAAAAATAGTCATAATGGCATGTGAGTTCAATCCAAGTAGGATTACATCATTTATGATGTCATGAATAGTTTACTTAACTGATCATTTGAATATACACTATTGTACCATATTTTACTTTTCATAAAAAAATTAGAATTAAAAAAAAATACAAAAAATTCTCCCGAACCATGTTTTGATACGTATAATTAAAAAATAAATCTTTTTTTATAAAATAAATTCTGAATATTTTTAATTTTAATTTTAAATAAATCATAATTTATTCGAAAAAAACATTAAAACTATAACTCGTTTTACAACACATTGAGTAATTAATCAAGGTAATGTAAAAACATCTTATAATCATAATAGTATAATGTAACAATATATTAATATATTTGATGAAAATAAATTTCCAATTTAAATTATAAAATTTAATTATAAAATTTTAATAAAAATATTTAAGACATTCAAAAATATCAATATTTATACTATGATCGTTTTTTTCACATTTAAGATTTCCAAATTTTATTTTTACATTCAGGGGTGATGTTTCTATTTTTTGGATGATTTACTATTAATTACTGTTCATTTTACTTCACAAGTGTATATTACTATTCATCAGGGTATGTTAGAATTTACAAAATATTATTTTGTCTTATTATACTCTGAATATCTTACTAAAGAAAACCATGTATGTCAATTTTTCAAAATTCAAATCATAGAGGTGGAAAAATTATGTTTACATGGAAATGATATAACAAAAGGTTTGTTTTTAGAGACACAATGTTTCATGAATTCTATATTATATATATTTGTAAATTCATGTGGTGTTACATGGGACACTATACCTGAAGATATGTTGTTATAGATATTTTGTCTAATTTTAGTTCCTGGAATTGAAATTCAAGATTCCTTCACCGATAATGTGGTTATTTTCTTTCTCTGAACCATCTGGGTGACACATTCCCACCACCAGAACCCTCAAATGATCTACCCAAAGTGTTGGGTGCATTTCTTCAATAAAGAAAAGTATTGACTAATGATTGAGTTTTTAGTTCTTCTGGTGGCCTGACACCCAACATCACCCGCCGGACATTAGTCTCATCAACAATGGTGCATTTAGAGACTCATCATGATTCTTGAAATTATTGAGGATGCATATCCACATGTCCACATTCGGGGTTTGGGGAAGTACACTACTCTCTACATCTTCCCCATATTGTTATATCCTGACTTACCTAGATATATAGAGGATATTATTTCATGCAAAATCATAATGAATAAGTTTAAGCATGATGAACTCGAGGAAAATAATAGTGATATATGGATCTAGGAAATGAACCTTGTCCCAGGGGCACTACAGTATCTTATGGACATTACTAGGGTTCAAAATCACAAGAAATTATATAAACATGCCCTTATAGAACACTCCACACCATTTCCCATTAGTATAAAAACAATAATTGGGAATGGTCCGATCAAAAGATCCAAGCTACCTAACCCATATGATGTCGTGAAATAGATAGAAGTTGATATTTCCATGACTGCCTTTATTTAGAAAATTATAGATTAGAATAAGATCATTGATGAGATACCTGATGAGCACCTTACAGAGTGGCACCAAGATTATGGTGATCCTCAGCACAATCATGCCCCTCCACCAATGGGATGGTGGGGGTATCCACATTTCATTCATGCCTGATTGACTCCATTAAATTTTAAAAATCACATGCATCTGTACAATGTAGAGATAGGATTATATGAAATATCACTACAATATTAGTTGCTGAAACCACCTGAGTGATGTGATAACGCACTCAGGGGCCAAACTAGAACACTCCCCAAGTCATTCCTATAGGAGCTTTATCACTGGATCTAGTTGCCCCATGAGCCACTAATCCCACCCATCATGATGATGATCGTTCCAATGAATTGGTGGTCAGAAATCCTCAACATGACTGGAATCACCACCCAAACAATGCAATATCTTCTCTTACAACTCACCATGAATCTTTGGAGATGCGACAAGTGGCAATACAACCTAGGGGAAAACTGTATCATGAATGGGTTGATGACATGAAATCATCCCCAAATTATAGAAATCCTACCTTCATCACCTTCAATGGGATGTTAGTTTAAATAAAATATTTGATCAACATTATCTCAATGTGATGCCCTCAATTGGGGACTCCCACACCGTAATAGGCCAACAGGATCTGATGCTATATTCAGAAATTCCAAGAGAATATGTTTTTCTAGTAAAAACAGTTACATTTATGGTTCATTACATTCTTAGAAGACCATCATAGATATTTTCTCAATCATTTTATTTCCACCACCCAAAAGAAAAGTATTAATTACCTGTTCCAATTCATGCAATCACCATATGATTTTGTTGTAGAATTTTTCACCATGTGTTAAGGCCTCACGTATTTACTCGACATGTCGCTAACCTAGGATTATTTTTTCAAAATGTGAATGGGGAATGTAAATAATGAAATGGTTTCATCCCTCATCAATCTCAATTTCACATTTGTACTCCTGGATATTATATAAAAGGATCAAATCTTATGGGAATCCTTTTAATTTGCTAAGATGAAATGAATTTCTCCTCAGTTGGATCATAAAAGAAGAACTGCCAAGGTAGAGACTATTTCTGTGATATAGATAGGGACACCCAGGCTGTGGGAGTTTTTATCAAAAGAGCCTCATTAGTGGCCTCGTTGAGGGAAACAATCTCATTCCCATCCACATGCTCTATAAATCATGAAATATAATCCACATGAACTACCCCTTAATCCATTATGTCTACATAGGTGAGTTAATTAAGATTTATCCCCTTCCTAGGATCCAACACCTCATTCGGGCCCAACTCTAAGATCTCTCCTACTAAACCAAATAAACCAAACCTATTCATTGAATGAAGCTCAGGATCCTAGTTATTTACAATTTTCAATTATTTAATAAATTTTAAAGCCAAAATAATATAGTAAATAATAGGAGGCCATTCTCACTAATCACCCTGACTACTGCCCTTATCGCAGGGTCCTTGGGCATAACATCAATAGATGTTATCTGTTCATGGATTGACATTATGACCTGGTTTTTAATACTGTGGTCTTATTGGGCACTGCTCCATCATAAGTGTCATGAATTTATAAACCATGATTGGGACCGTTATGTTGAGTGGTAGCAGGTCTCTAATCACCGATCTCAGAAATATGATGATTTTTGGCTTGTAGAGCCATTGCTCACAACCATGGTATCATCCATGCCCATTTGAGTCAACCCAGGCTTCTTTAATTCATTTTTAATGTTTTTTCTACATCTTCTGTATCTATTTCATCCACATAAAAATCATCAACCAATCTGAAGATTGTGAACTAACAATGAAAGGGAAATATATTCCCCCACCAACATTGACACCATTCCTAAATTTCACTAATTTCATGCCACCAATGATAGGGATCACACCCATATTCTAACCAACATAAGAATATTATTATGATGATGACTGGAATTACACTTCTATGAATATAGTTGAGTTGGTTGATGCCTATATGGTTCCTTAAAATGGTTTGTACCATGAAGACCCTCGTAATGTACTCAGATGATGTCATCATTGAAGGAGTTGGGGATATGAGAATCATCTAGATACCCAAGATAGTGGTTCAATTGATGATCTGCATTATATTGAGGCCAGGATATAGGATCTGATAAGGAAACATCAGGTACAATTCTTTCAATTCTTTTTGTTTGATCCACTACATCCACCGATCATTCTACTCAACAATAAATAACAGATAAATTCGTATCACAATCAGTCATGTTCAAATATGGTTGGGCCCCAACTAGTAGAAAATCTACTAGTATTGCAATATAATGGTTTATATTTATAGTAGTAGAACATTTCCAGCACCATCCAGAATCCACTTATTCGATCCACAATGCCCGTCATACCACATGCAGAAAGAAAAAAATTTATCGGAATTTTTTTTTTCTTATAATAAATTTATGATGTGCTCAAAAACCTCAACACCATTCATATAATGCTCTCTACCCCCAATGAACTACGGATTTTAGAATACATTTTATAAGACCATAATAATTCATTGAGGATTCCCCTCATCTTTGAAATAGAAGTTGTCACTGTATAGGTTATTCATGCTCGGGATGTCGAGAAAATAGAATTCCAAGCCATGATCTCATTCATTGGAGATGATGAAGGAACACACATGCATTGCCCTATCTACCCATTGTACATAACCTTATAGTTCAATAGAATGGACTTCTTTCACTGCATAGTTCACACTGGTACTATGATCATCCTTATCCCAACTCAGATTCCCCAAAATCACGGACTGACTAAAGTAAATATATTACCCAATGACCTAAAGATACCTGACTATGACATGACTGAGAGGAGTCAATGTGGTAAAATCTTCATTAAGAACATGTTGTATGGAATTGTTATCATATGTTAGTTCTTGGATGTCTCACATGATACATATTACATTGTCGTGATGGGTATACAAATACTTTCTCTACATGAATCGGTTCCCTCCTCATATCACAAATTCTGAAAGTACATACTAAATTGTCGAGTGGGTGTCCTCAAAGGTGTAACACATCCAATAGCCTCCTGTTAATCAGAAAATCTTGATTCTATATACTATATGTTCAGGGAAAAATAACATTATAACAATAATGTTGACCACACCACCACTATTAATAACCCATGGATGGACTTGGATTATGCTCGCATACACCTGATTCACTAATTGGAGTCCACGACCCTAGACTTGTGACACTACTTCGTCATATGAGAATAGAAGAGGACACATTCCCAAGTATAAGTAGTGTCAATATCTCACCTTTTACTCATACACAGGACATGATTGAGGTTTTCAGAACCCCATTCCTCTTTGAGTTATTGGGATTCTCACCCCATGTCCACAATTTAACGCCATACCTGCTAGTTCTGTCATGATGAGTTAAAATGAAAACAACGATCATCCGTAATTTATTTGACATATTCAATACTTGACCCCTCAGTTGAAGTCCTAATGGAATTGAATCTATATATTTCGTTTTCTTGGATTTTCTAGTGTAGGATTTTCCTTGTGAGGATTCCATCACGGCCCATGAAGGAATATGTGTTCCCTTAAAATCAATAAATTTAACAACCCTACTCTTTATTTCTTATTTAAACATGATTTATTACATAAACATGAACATAATACAACTCCTATGATTGATAGGTCAATTATATTTAGGGCTTATGAACATTACATACATACATAAAAGATGAAATATGCATCGTTAATGAAAACATCTTTTACATGACAACAATATTCCTTCATTATTAGCATTTCATTGGATATCTTGGGGAAATAAATTAGAAAAGGGTGAGCTATAAAGCCCAATAAAAGAGTAAAAAATGAATAAAATGATGAATATAATAAATTATGATCAATATAATTATCAATGCAGCATATGGTAAGCATGAACATAGAGTAATGATATATCATGATTATCATAACATGAAAATGTGGATGCAACTTAAAACATTACATTATTAACATAATGGAATCATGTAGATGCCTATAGAAACATAGGGGAAAAATTATCTATAAGGGAATCAAGTAATTCCCGACCCCAACAATATATATCAAAATGACAAACATTAATCAATGCATTAGATCTCTATCAGGGTTCACCCGTGATAATCATTTCAATCCCATGTTTTAGTGTTCAACATAGATCATATAACATACATTTAGTCAACATCATCATTTGTTACAAAATTAATGAATGTGTAATTTATACATGTATGCCACCATTAGATATGTATGTGTTCATAAAATAGAATACTCTTGACAGAGGAATGGGCATGGTATTCACTACCCGGTGATTTTGTCATAAGAAATCACGGTGCATTTTTTCCAGCAAAACAACGTCATATGGAAATTAATAAATTGGGTTAATCTGTGCGAAGGTGGCCTCTCAATATTTATAGATGTGATTGAAATTAAACTCTTCATGTAAAATATTATAACAACATATTAAATATAATATAATTGTATAATATAAAATAAATTCTTGAATAGAAATTATATGAGAGAGATCCCTTACAGAATTTTGGCATAGTAACAGGTGGATTTAATGGTTCATAGGGGGATAAATAAGAGTGAATGGAATATACCTTCATGTATAGATAAAATAAATCATAATTATGAATGAAATAACATATCCCAAATCATTAAAATTGAAATTAAAATGCATGACATATAATTGGTGCTGGAAGAAATAGGAGAAAGGGTGATCACTTACTAGGATGTCTGAATCCAAATCCCTGAGTGAGGTTTCTAGGGAGCATAGGGGATAATTGGGATGACTCGATGGAGTATAGGTAAGAGGTTATACAATATTAAAAATCATTATTGAGTAGAAATGGGTTCTTTGGTGGGTTAATATTGGAATGGTGGGGGAATTCTTTATAATTTTAGATTTGGAAACTACACACTATAATATTCAAAACCGTAAACCATCCAATGGTTTTTTTCAAATAGTTTCTAGAAAATAAGTGGAATAAATTATTTTATAAAGATATGGGATTATGATATTAAAATATTTCTCTTTCTTATGTGTATTTGAGTCTTTATCTCAAGGAAATAAATTTTTTAAAAATAAAATATATTATAAGTATTTGAGTATTCACTAAGGCTTTGTAAAATAAATCCAATAAAATTAAATTTAAAATATTTTAAAGTAAAAAACGCATATTTTTATTAATTTACCTTTTATAATATTTTATTAAATCAATATTGGGTCATTATGATGTCATAAAACACATTATATATTTATACGGTATTTAATTTTTACCCAAAAATTCTATTGTCTCAAAAAATATGAAAAAATCACCATTAGATAATTTCAACATCTTGATTCCAAAATTAATAATTATTTTATCAACATAATTTTAGAAATATAGGAATTTTAAATTAAAAAAAACTAACATTTATTTAAAATTTATTGTTTTTGAAAAAAATAGTTTTAAATCATTAAAAATATTCAATTGAATTCCTAAATATCATATAATCATTTATATATAATAAAATTTATTTAATAATACTATTTTATTAAAATATCATTTATGTAAAAAATCTATTAATTAATTAAAATATATTTCATTATATAATTTTAATATTAACCAAAAATACTATTTGTGTCTTAAAAATCATTTAGAAAGGAAAAATAATACATTGAATGTATATTAATTATTATATAAACCAATAATTCCCATATTCATTACTCTAGGGTCTTGTTACATATCCCTTTATTACAACATCATACACCCTAAGCGTTAGGTGTGTGATGGTGGGGATTTCATGGGTCAATTCGGTGAACATGGTTTGGGTCGTGATCTTGATGAGCTTGAACATTTCCCCATAAATGGTTTCTGGAATGATTAATTTGTTTGATCGTTCATTTGTCTTGGTATTGGGAAATGTCTAGGGATACTATCTTCCTCATTTTCTCTGATAAATGGGCATCATAGGGTATGATACTATTGGTTGAGTCCATCGGTTCACTTTTCTGTGTCACAAAAATTTGTTAAAAGAATTTATTTATACAAGTCATGTCATCACTATTCAATGAATATATTATCAATGGTAAGGATGTATAATGTTCATTTAAATTCAATTGATGATAAAAAATCCAATGGAGTGAATTTTTTTTCTATATCCATATGAAATTTAATTAAAGTAAAATTATTTTTATACATAAATGGTTGGGTCATTGAAACCTTCCCCAATTGTGAAATTAATTCCTATAAACTTCCTTTTACTACACTTATAAGTGATGAGGGTAACTCTGCTTCATCACTTCCTCATGTTCCCATTTTTCATCTTCAAACAAGTGGTTTTACCACAACACGTTGAGAAGGAGAATCGTATTACTTAGTAGAAATTTTTCTATATAATCAATGATCTTAATAAGATTCTCCTCATAAGAGGGGTACTTCTATATGGTGAAATATCTAGATTGAGTACATGTGAGGGTCTGGTACATAATTCTTTAAGAGTGATATATGGAATACATCATGTATATGAGACAGGTTTAGTGGGAGTGATAGTCAATAGGTCATTGCTATGATGCGATCATAGATCTCAAAAGGGTTGATCAACCTTGGACTAAGCTTTCCTATTTACCAAATCTCATAAATATCTTCCCTGGAGATATGAAAAGGAATAACGTTTAACTAAAATTTGTCTCTAGGTCTCATAAAAAATTGTTATTATATATCTTTTATCGACTATGGGAATATTCTATGTGATGTCAGATTTCAATAAACTTCTTCATAATTTCATTGATCATTTCTGAACCTAGTAGTATTTGTTCTCTAGATTCATCCCAACATGCTGGTGTTCTGCACCTATACTGATTAAGGGATTCAAAAAATCCATTTGGTTTCATGAGTTGAAACTATTGTTGTAATAGAACTCCCCTAAATGTACATGTTAGTCCCATTCCACTTTAATTTATTTTGAGAAAACTCTCAAAATATACTCATGTGTCTGGATAGACCGCTCATATTGGCCATCATTTTTAGGGTTATAGGGTGTGGTGTTGTCCAACTCAGTGTATAGAGCATATTAGAGACTCTTCCATAACATAAAGTTGAATATCATTTATCGATTTGACACAATCAATGGTTGTAGTCGAGGAAGCCTTACCACCTCATTGATGTATATCTTTTCTTGTTGATCTAGTGATAAATCCTCATGAATTCAAATTAAGTGTGAAATCTTTATAATATGATGCAAAACACTTCAAATAGTATGTTTTCCTTTTGATGTAATCGAATGTCTGGTGAAAATTTCTATGGTGATGTTTTCTCATTTCCATGTTAGTATGGGTAATGGATTCATCATCACCATAGAATTCTGCCTCATGGCCTTCACCTGCTGACATGCTAGACACATTAATGTATATTCAAGGATCTCCTTGTTCATATTTTGGCACAAAATGTTCTCTTAGAGATATCAATACATCTTTGTGTTTCCGAGGTGAAAATATAAATTTGAACTATTTGCATCATCCGAAAGTTATTTTTATAACTCGGGATTTGATAGAACACATATTATTGACCCAAATCACACAATTTCTACATCAATAAAATTGTACATCAAGGATTTTACTTTTTTAATAGTTTCCACATTCTTCTGAATTCCCACAAAAAAACTTTGGGATCATCTTTTAACCTTTGAAAAAGAGACGGTTGAGAAATATTTTATTAAATGATTGATGATGTTCCCTTCTTAATGATTCCAATATACATCTTCATAAAATCTAATAATATTAGATCCTTTTAAATTCTCATAAATTATTGAATTTCTAGGTCTGCTCTACTTAGAGCATCTTCCACCATGTTTGCAATCCCAGGGTGGTAGTGGATTGAGGAGTCGTAATCCTTAATGATATATAAAAACCATCTTTGTCCCATATTCAACTATTTCTATGAAAATATGTATTTTATAATTTTGGGATCCAAATATATTTCACACATCTCCCCAACGAGACAATTTGAACATATTTTCCAAGAAATGATCACAAATACCAACTCGAGATCATGTGTGGGATAGTTCTACTCATTATTTCTAAACTTACATGAGGCATAGGGAATGGTTTGGTTGTTATTCATCAACATAAAACCCATTCCATTCATTATTTCATTTATGATGTTTATTAAAATCTCACCACTTTTCGGTAGTGTGAGAATAGGGGAAGTGAAAATAATCTTCTTTAACTCCCTGAATCCCTCTTCACATTAATCATTTCATGAAAACATGTGTCCCGTAGAAGTTATCTTGGTAATAACTTTTGACAACCTTGAGAAATTTTACACAAATTGGAAATAATATCCAACAAGACCCTAGAAGTTACAAATATCCGTCAAAGATGTCAGCATCACCCAACCCTCAGTTGCTTCTATTTTTGGAAGGAATCACAGATATCACATTGCTTGTAATGATATGACCTATGAATGAGACATCCTTCAAACATAACAAACTCTTGTTGTATTTTTCATAGAGACTATACATTTTCAAGGAATCTAGCACAGTGCTCAGATTCTCATCATACCTTTCCTTTGTTTTGGAGTAAGTCAGAGTACTATCTATCAAGACTACCAAATATTTGATGAGGTAATATCTAAAGACTCTATTAATTATGTCAAGAAATATTTTTGGGGAATTATTGAGTCTGATTGGAATCACAAGGTAGTCATAATTGTAATATCATGTATGAAAAGTAGGCTTGAAGATATCCCACGACTTCATCCTAACATGGTAATATCTCGGCTGTGGATCCATCATGGAGAAGTATTGTGCTCCACTTAGCTATGGAAAAAAATCAATTTAGGGAAAACTATAGTTGTTATTTATTTTGATGGTTTTGAGCTCATGATAATCAATTCCATGGCACAATTACCCATCCTTCTTCTTGATTATGTGGACTGGTGCATCCCATGGTGAAACAGTTGGGCATAAACCCTTTATCTAGATAATCTTATAGTTTTTTCTTTTTCTCCTCATGTTTCACAACAACCATTTTATATAGATTCATGGATATTGGTAACACACTAGTAATAAGATAAATTGATAATCTAATATCACCTCTAGGGGAAGTCTAGGAAATTCCTCAACAAACTCATTTGTGAATTCCCTCATAATAGGCATGTCTTTAGGGATTGTTCCTTCCTTAGTATCAGTCATCTGAGAAATATAATTTCCCTCATATGGTTGTAATATCAGTCATTGAGATAATTGTACTAAATAGGATTCATCCTCTTTCTTGTACTTGTATATAATAAGGGATTGATTCACCATATGGAGAGTGATTTCCCGCTCATAGAAATTTCTATTGAATCTATATTGAAATAGTCAATAACAGCCATAAATTGTATCAAATTTCACTAAGGGGTGTATGTTAGGGTTATACAAGAATATAAAACCAAATATTTTGATAGGGGGATTCATATGGTTGGGATTCTGTAATTTCCCCATTTTCCATTTTCACCAGCATCTCTACTTCCATTCTTTTTGTTGGTGTTTGGATTGTTCTATTAAAATTTCAGGATATAAAAGAATGTGTAAAATAGTAGATCATAAGCCTTCCATCCACTATTTCATTCTTGTTTTAAAATATACAATATATAATTATGTATGAATACATTTATACTGTTAAACATAAAAAGGGAAAACCAATGATATTAAAGGGATAACAAATAAATTATATTTATATCCTTTATATATGAGTTTATTGGCATCAGTCTATGTTATCCATGATCTAATTCATATTGTATTATCGTATAGATTTTTTTTATTCCCATAATAATGGTAATAGTAAATTCTTTAATTTATCAAATCATATTTCCCAGGACTGTCGAACCAGGAGTGAAAAAAGGTTTATTTCCGTGCACCAGATCTCATTGGAGTCTAGCTCAAAGCAGTGTTTTTGGGTTTCGCCCCTAGAGTTAAATAATCTAGAGACACCTCTAATTTCTAGTATATAGAAATGAATTTATTTTCTAGATAAACCAATTACTAAATATTCATAAACATTTAGTGATTATTTTCTTATACTTAGAATTTTCCCAAAGACACTCGCAAAAGTTATCTAATCATAATCCATAAAATAATATAACAAATCCTATGATACCATCTATAACTGCATACTCAATATTATATATTTAAAAATGATTTATTATATAAACCTACATTGAATACAACTCATATGATTGATTTTTCTTCTGTCATCATGGCGTAGGAACATTTCGAAACAACTTAAAACATGAAAGACATTTATTTATTGAAAAATTCATTTATAGGAAGACAATATTACTTATTTCATAGCATTTCATTGGATAACCTAAGGAAATACATAAGAAAACAGTGATTAAAATGAACTCTAATGGAGTAAGAAATATGTAACACGAAGAATACAATTCATGTTAGGAAATATTCAAATAAATGTAGTATATGAGAAACATGAACATAGAGGCCTAATATTTCATGATTATCATAACATGGAATGGTGGAAACTACTTAAAACACCTCATCCTTAACCTATGGTAATCAGGTTAACCCATGTCTCGACATGGTGGAAAACATTCCTATAGTTGAGCTTGATAAACCTCTTTCCCAACTTGATATATCAAGATAATAAACAGTGACCAATGCATTGGAGCGGTATTAGGATGCACCCTTCATTATCATTTCAATATAATGCTTAATTGTTCCACATAAATCATATAACATGTATTCATTATACATAATAATTAGTTACACTATCAAGGAATGATTAATTGATACGTATAAGTATCCATTAGATATGTATTTTTTCATAATGGTGAAAACCCTTGATAGAGGAATGTGTATGGTATTCACTACATGATGATTTTGGCATGGAAAATCGTGGTGCAATTTTGGCAAAATAATGACGCCATATGGAAATTCAGAAATTTTTTTGAAGGGAGTGAAACGGTTTTCTCATATTTTATAAATGGGATGTACAGTAATTGGATCCATAAACATTATATCCCAACACGTGAAATGGAATTTATATGCATAATATAAAAAATAGATTTAAAGTGATTCAGAAGTGAGAAATCCATTATAGAATTTCGGCATATTAACATGTGGGTATAAAAGATCATAGGGAGGATAAATGGGGGTTGAGGTAAGATTTAGTCATGTATTCATAAATTGTTTTTTTGTAGGTGTGTAAGAACATATCCCAACTCTTGTAAATGTAAATTAAAAGGTATTCCATAAAAGAGGTGGTGGATAAAAACACTGAGAGGGATATCCCATTCTTGGATGTTTGACTCCAAAGGATTGGAAGTGGCTTCTTGTGATATTTGGGGAACCATGGGTGGAAAATAGGCGGTACTGTGAAGTGGGTGGTCAATCATGAAAGAGTTTGAGTGATGAGAAATGGATTCGTGGGAGGTTTTATATTAGAAATGTAGTGAAATCTTTATTATTTTGTTTTTGGACACTAAACACTATAATATTCAAAACAACAACTCATCCAATGATTTCCCACCAGTTTTATGGAAAAGGGGAGTGATATACATTATATTATATGTCTTGGGGATGAAGATATTAAAATAACTCCATTTCTCATGTGGAGGTGAGTCATGCTCTCAAAGAAATGATTTTAACAATCTTATAATATTTTATTTTTCATGGAGGATTCACTATGGATTTGTAAAATAAATAAAATGAAGATAAAAATACATTATTTTATAGTAAAAATATATATAAGGGCTATGATAACTTTAGTAATATATTTTTACATTAAAATTTTCTTATTAAAATGTCGTAAAAACATTATATATATATAGTATTAAATTTTTAAGGAAAAATTCGACTATCTCAGAAAAATATGAAAAATTCACCATTAAATAATTTCAAAATCCTGAATCAAAATATAATAATTATTTTACCAAAATAAATATCTCAATTATTTAAATTTCACTTTTAATATAAAAAAATACATCCATTGAAAATCGATGAGTTTTGATTAAAATAGTTTGCAAGACTTAATAAAAAGTACATTTTAATTCATAAAAATTATATGATAATTTATATTTAAAAAATGTAATTTAATAATTATATTTTATAAAAAAATTAATTCAAAATTATGTTTATTAATTAAAATAGATTTAAAAATTGAATTTTAATCTTAACTCACAATAGTATTTTTGTATTAAAAATCATATAGAATGAAACAATAATAGAAATAAATTATATTAATTATTCTATAAAATATAATGTACAAAATCATAATTCTAGGATTTTGTTACATATCCCATCAATTACACCAATATTTAAGGTGTGAGGTGGTGGGGCTTTCATGGTGTTGTGTAGTGAACATGGTTTGTGTCATGATCTCAATGAACTTGATCTTATCCCAAAAATGGTTTCTATCGTTCTTATGATATTGGATCTCAGCTTGGGATTTTCCAATGGAAAATCCAAGAATTGTTATCTCCCTTAGAATCTCTCATAAATGGCCTTCATACGGTACAATCCTACTAATTGAATATATCACAAGATTTTTCAATGTCAAAGGGATTTGTTAAAATCCTCTATTTATACTAGTCATGTGATTAATACTCAAATAATATATTATCAACGGTAAAGATACATATCAGTCATTTAAATGTATTTGAATATAATACAACAAATGAAGTGTCAATGTTTTCTATGTCAATAATAAATTTAATTTAAATAATTTGAATTTTATTGATAAATGATTGCTTGGTTATATATAATATGTATGGAATGTCTCATCCAATTGATCACCCTACATCATAAAGTGAAGAGGTTTTAGAAGTCACAACTCTTGTATTTGATGAAGGAATATCTTGCAACATTGATCAACAGGTTTATCAAAATCATTGAACTGAGAAAGATCCTTGGACAATGTTGATTATTGTATCCATGCTTGAAGCAGAACAAAAATAGTATGTGGATTTTCTAAAGTAGCATAGTAATTTTTTTCATAGATTTATATTCTAGTTCAATCCCATCAGGTCATCATCCACCATCTAGGCCTCCCAATAATTCATTATGATTTGAAGAATCCTCCCAAGAATAAACACCACTCTTATAGTTCAATGGTAAAGTCCAATGTTGATAAAATCAACATATCTAACATTATCAATGTAGTCCAATGCCCATGTTTGTTGCCCAACACCAATCTCATATGGAAGAATAATTTACTGTGAAAAGTGTGGATAAAATTCTAGGATATGAATTTCCATTTCTGAAGGATGAATTTTCTCTTCCTGTAATAGATTTTTGATCAATGCTACTACAGGGTTCCATGCTCTCCCTTTCATGAAAGGATATTCTAAAAACAATCAGATTTGAATGGCCACTACAGATGAAGATTCCACCTCTGTCAAGAAAATGTAGATAAATATATACCATCAGATAATGCCTTTCAACATTTGAATAAATGATCCACATATCAATGGTCCATAGAACACAGTTTAAATCCAATCCTATTAAATCTAGTGGAATGCAACATGGATGTTATGGTCATCAAATCCTGCCAGTGTCTGGCCCTTCTCATAGATCATGAGAATGTTTTTTATCTTTCATTATTAATAGAAGATGAAGATAAACCCTTTTATATGTTCCATACAGGTTATCTCTATAATGGATATAAGATTCATTTTAAGGTACAAAGTAATTGAGGATGACCCGGATAAGATCAAGTCTATCAATCAGATGCCTCCTACTAGCAAACATTGGGGGCTCTGAGGCACTCAATGCCACATAGCATATATACTCTGATTAATCATGAATCTATCTGAAATGTGTAATCAATTTTGATGACACATGAATAATTTTTCCATCAACCAATGGGATGAAGAGAGGAAGACCATGTTTGGAGTGGTAAATCAATGTCTATTATGTTCTTCGTTTCTAATGCCACTGTAACACCTAGAGATTGTATGAAAAATATACATTTTAATTTCATTAATGTCTTTTGTTGTACGCTACACCAAAAAGATCTTGCACAAAACACATCCTAGACATGGCTTCTATTACACTCAATCACGACCTTCCAAGATAGCGTGTGTTGTATGCAATACCGTGTTTCGCTAAACAATGATATATTATATAAACTAGCCGTTATGAATAGTAATACCCACTTTTTGAAATTTTATAAATTTTATATTTCGAAATGGACTTTATTTTTGGATTCGGAATATTGAAATTAGCCTAGGGTGAATTTTTGGTATTTTCTGAAAACTTTCAATTTTTGATAAATAGTGAAAACACTAGGTTACTATTTAAAAACCAACTATTTATTTAAATAATTAATATTTTTATTTATTTTTTTAGGTCTAAATTGATACATAATACCTATATAAGTTCAATTTAATTAATTGGATTCATTTTATAATAATTTTAGATATATAAAAATTTTATTGAACTTTTCACCGCCTTTTACCCACCTCCTAGGAGAATTTGGAAATTCACATAAAACTTAATTTTACCACATATTTGAGTGTAATTTTAAAAATAATAGAGACAAAGTTAATATCAAAGACTAAAATTTGGTTCAATGAGATGAAAATAATTTTTTCTGAATAGTAACTTTTTACTTTTATTTACCACGATTAAAAGTAAATAGGTAAGTTAAGGGTAAAAATGATATTATTATTACCCTGACACATGTTCTAATTATATTGGATAAGTTTAATTCGACTAAAAAAACCATATGACTAAAATATTACCATTTAGGTCCACGTGGATTAGATGAGGACATTTATTATTAATTTATTTAAAGAAGGGTTAAAATAGTTAAAATCAAAGTTTAATAAATAAATAATTTTTAATATAGGGTAATGCATAACATAAATTATACTATTAATATTCATTAGAAAGATAAAAGGATTTCCTACATAAGGGTAGTTTATTTATAATTTTTAGACATTAAATAAGTTAATTAATTTATGACACAATGATGATGTAGTAATTTTCTTAATAATAAAATATTAACATAATTGATGTTATAAATACCCAAATAAATGTAATTTGAGAATTTTTATGAATTAAATTAACTTTAGAGGTTAAAATTTCATGTTATTATTTATTTAATTAACTTTTTTAGAACTAATCCCTCTATTATGATTTTCACAAAAATCAATTACCAAATACTGTCTAAATTGACATAAAATAGTTTTTAAACGAATATTATATTATTAATTGTTGTTTTATTACTAAAAATCTATGTTTCGGTCAAATTACATAGATAAGGTTATATATATATTTATATTAAACAACATGGGGTTCTTTTTTCTTGTTATAGTATGTTTATTAACCTTATAATGTAAGAAAACAAGAAGACATGGTAAAAGTTAAATTATTTAACTTAGAGTTAAATCTAAATGATAAGGTTAAAATTGTAACCTAAACTTCTCTAAAATCTATTGGTAGAGATGCTTTCAACCCATCCCCACTTTAAATTCTAAATAAATAAATTTTGAGATATTATAAACCAAATATGACTTTATTATAATATAATATTTTGAGTTTTTCCAAAGGTGCCCCTCTCCTCGCTTATAAAAAGGGCACCACTTCCCTCTTCTCTTCACACCCTTTTAAGCCTTGTAGCTCTTCCAAACCCTGACCATTTATCTTTTCCACATCCCTATAAACATTTTGGAGGTTTTGTTTTTCTCAAAAGACCAACTCTACTTCCTTAAGAGAAGGCTTAAAGGAGGTGCGTCGAAGAAGAGGTAATCTCTTTTTCGATTCTCTCAAGTTTCTTTATTCTTCAACTTATTCTTATTTAGTTGATTCATTATAAAGTAATAACATTAGTATGAATTATATACTGATATATTATTATAAATATGAAACAACCCTATTTCACTTTCTATCCATCCTATGGAAAACAAAATCACCGTGCGTGTGTACGTACGGAATACTGTCTCCACGACGTGGTGTAATATGTTTTTGACCACCACATTACATAGATGGGTATAATTGTGTAAATAAATAACTATATATGGTTATTGTAAAGTGATTTTGATTCTGTAATATTATACATACACTTCAATACAATTCCTTGATCATGAGAATGATATCATCGCTTGTGCATACATATGGACTACCGTCTCCACAAACGCGATGAGATTCATTTTCCAAGATTAACCATTCAAGAATGATTATAAAGTATATATAATGAATATTAATGAAATATATTACATAATTAAGCTACTGGATTTATGTATATATATATATATATGTCATCTACTTACTTCCATTCAAGTTAATAAAGAAAGGAAAACAACGTTCATGCGTACGTACGACCTACCATCTCCATGAACGGTGTGTTTACTTTCATTTATCTATCTATTATATATATATATAATGAATATATATGATATAAAAATCATGTTTTAAATTCTAGAAGTATGTAAATCATGATATAAGTAATAATAATATCAAGAACAACAAGTCCACACACGTACAACAAATGAAACAATTTTACCCAAAACTCTACTTTAACATGGAATTGACAAATGAACGTGTAATATAAATACCTAAGTGAACCATTTATGATAAAATAAAAATGAATATGATTCTTTAATAAGTCAATGACATTATTTAAACCATTATAAAGGAGGGTCGGATACATATGAAGCATATCAGACATAAGTTAAGGGATAACTTTTCCAATCTCATTTGTATCCGAGTTTGTTTATTCGTAAGTATTCACTGGTGTTATATCTATCATCCATGTCCCTATTTTATAAAAATGGTTTCATGTATGTTTAAATTCATTTTTACCCATTTTTTACTTATACTACATGGTTTGTAAAGAATCATTATTTTGATTACGTTACGAGGTACTTTTTGACTTTTTCGGAAAAAGTACGAGAAAATGTTTTTTAACTTATACGGCATGAAAGGATTTTTACGGTTTAATAAAGACATATTTTCATGAAGCTTCATCCAAAATATTTCATGAAAATTTTCAACAAAATCTCTTTATTTTAAAATTGCAAGACGTTTGGTGAAAAGAAATTAATTTTGAAGAAGAAAGGATTTTTTACTCAAAAATTCATTTCAAGTATTTTATCAAAACCATTTTTTCATCTAAGATGACATTATTTCATATGTTTATGTTTCAAGTATAATGTCTCTATGATTTACATGATTTCACTTTTCTTATTATGAAATGATATCCATTTGTTTTATATGGATTATGTGATGATGGGATGATGTTTATGAAACCCATTTTATTTGTTGGGTTATTAGGAATGATGTATGTTTATCATGTGGCACAAGTAAGAATGATTTCATTATGACATTGTTGGGACCAATATCTCCCTCTAATGCATTGGGTAAAGATTTATATCTCACGAGATAGACATGAATGGAACTGTAAGTTAATCCGGTTCAGTGTTACAGGACTGGAACGAGGAGTGAACTCGATTCAGAAAAGGACTTTGTCCACTAAGATGGTTTGGCAGCAATGCCTTGGCTACTATGGAAATCATAACATGTTCTAAATGGTTTCTAAAATTACTGGATTTATTCCCATTATATTTTATCATGATTGATGTTCTTTTATGATATATTCCTTATATACTTCAATGATTTATGTCTTTGCTCACGATTTTGATTTATAGATTTTATGTTCAAGCTTTTTCATTCAAATGTTAATGGATGGTTTTATGTTCTCTATTATTACCCTTACTGAGCATTTGTGCTCACCCTTTTTATGTTTTCTTTTCCCCAGGATATAAAGAAAGGTTTTAGGTAATATAACAAAAGGGTAAGATCTTTAAGGGATATGTTGAAGATCCTTCACCATGATTATAAGATTAAATTCCGAGTTTCCAAAGACACTAAACTATTACGGTCCTTGTGTGTCTGTGTTTGTTATGTATTAAGTATTCCGCAAAAGAAATTTAATGTCCATGTGCATCAAGATTCGGGTCTCTACAGTTGGTATTATGGGGAGGATTAGTTAACATTTTGAAACTAGGATTCGAAAACATTAATGAGATCCCTAGAAATATTAATAAGGTATGTCTATGGATGTCCCTAAGGTTTAGTAATGTCACTAAGGTTTAGTATAACCATAGGTTATATTCCTAGAATTATGTTGACAATCCTGAATAAACTAGGGTGAACCAAATCTATCATAGGTTAAAGAAGGTGCCATAAGTTATACATCATATAAGTGACTTTTTATGATTATGTGGTTCTTCATTATTTTAACTGTTTCTTACAAAATGGTTTCTGTTTTTAGTTAATGGAGGGAATGGGAAGGAATTAGGTTGACATTGAATCTGATGGACAAATTGGTGACTATGAGCAGTGAAATTGTGTAATTCCTTTCCTGAAAGATATTATGATTATGCCTAATCAGACATCGCTATATATGAATAACAAGGTGAACTTTAGTGGAATTCCCAATTCATCCAATAAGAGAAAGATGAACGTTTATGCATGTTGGCAAGCTAAGGATCATAGAGAAAGGAAGATTGAGATTTCCATAGAATGGAATAAGAAACTTGATGAATACATCAAATGGAGGGGAATATGTTATTTGTGTGGGGAGAAGGGTCATAGAGTGACAGACTGTTATGGAGTTCAATGTCATATTTGTGGAGAACATGGGCATTACCCAACTCAATGTGCTGACCTAAGAGGTTACATCTATATCAAGTAAGGACTTATTCCATGGAAATCATTGAATAGGATGGTTTGAAGTGTTTATTTATTGGTATTCAAGAATAATTTTGTTGAGGTACTTTTATGGTATATTGGAATACCTATATATTGGTCCATTGTGGTTTTCCATAAGAATATGGCATCAGTAACCATGGAAAGTGATTGAGATATTTTTGGAAAGAAGATGATATGCACATAATGAAGGGATAAGGAAAAAATGAAAATTTTGACAATATTTATGAGCTCATGGCTGATATAAGGACAAAGTTATATCATGGTTTGAGTATATAGAATTATGGGGTTTTGGTATGCGGAAAGGGTTATCTTTTGGCAGCACTCATGATTTCACTATGGTTCAATGGGTATTCATTTTTCAAGACAATACATGAGTAAGGTCTTAGAATGTGACCAACAAGACATATATTATGATATATTGGGATCAATGATGGTATTAACATGCTTGTTATATGAACTCTCTGGTAATCATTTTCACTATAATATGAGAATGGACAACAATTTTTTGGATAAGCCTAAAGATTGTAATGGATTTTGGTGGACATAAGTTAGTATTGTTAAAGGTTATATTTTTTTCAATATTATTGATGGAATGTTATAATATTTTATTTTTAGAAAAAAAGGGCAACATGCAGAACGGGCGACAACCCATCACGTCGAACAAGGCTGTGGGAATCGAACCAACAACTGAAGTGTGACGGGCCTTTATTTCCTACCACTGGCCTAATGGAAGTCCCTGGTTAGTAGAAACTATTTTTTTTATTCAGGATGATAGATGATGTATAGGTCCATTTTGGAACCATATATGATTAATCTCACCATATATGGAATTATGTATTTAACGTTTTCTAACTTATGTTTGAGACAGATGGAATGACCTATCATTCTATCGAATGATCTACTAAAACTTCGCGAAAGTCAAATTCAACTTCATTTCTTAAATAGATGAAGTGGAAACTATTCAAGGCACAAAAAATGGTGAGATTATAGATAAATAAAGTAAGTATTTTATTCTAATTAAAATTCTTTCACTTTAGGGAAATGATCTTGAAACCCAAAAATGTTGTCCTAGTGCCCTTATATCTGATGAATCAGATGGTACCCTAGATCATAAAAAATTTATGGCTTTGTGATTATTGGCTTTTTCCTAGCCATGTTCTCTACCACTCTCCCTCAGACCACGATGGTTAGATTTCTCTTCCATATCCATATTTTCACCTATGTTATCTTATGTGGAAACAAAGGGATTAGTTAATTTGGGTAACCGTGACATTTCATACTTTAGTTTTTAAAGTCATGTTTTGGTATTCCCTTTTATAATGTGGGTTTCTATTAAAGAAACATTTTAGTAGTAAACCATTTATAACCCAGATGAATTTCGAGGGAGAAATTCATTTTAAGGGGGGTAGAATGTAACACCCCTAGATTTTAGGAAAAATATTCTTTTTTATTTCATTAATGTCTTGTGTTGTACGCTACACCAAAAGGAGATTTCACGACACAAATCCCTGACCTGGCTTGCATTACACGCAATCACGACCTTCCACGATAACATGTGTTATACGCAATACCGAGTTTCGCTAAACAATGATATGTTATATAAACTAGCCGTTATGAATAGTAATACCCACCTTTTGAAATTCTATAAATTTTATCGTTCAAAATGGACTTCATTTTTGGATTTTGAATATTGAAATTAGTTTAGGGTGAATTTTTGGTAATTTTCTAAAAACAATCAATTTTTGATAAATAGTGAAAACACTAGGTTAATATTAAAAAACCGACTTTTTATTTAAATAATTATTTATTTTATTTAAATTTATTTTAGGTCAAAATTGTTACATAATACCTATATATGTTCAATGTAATTCATTGGATTCATTTTATAATAATTTTAGAAATATAAAAAGTTTATTGAACTTTTCACCGTCTTTTACTCATCTCCTAGGAGAATTTGAAAATTCACATAAAACATAATTTTACCTCCTCTGTGAGTGGAATTTCCAAAATCCGAGAGACACGGATAATATCAAGGATGAAAATGTGGTTCAATGAGATGAAAATAATTTTTGGTTAATAGTAACCTTGTTACTTTTATTTACCATGGTTAAAAGTAAATATGGTAATTAAGGGTAAAAATTATATTATTATTACCCTGAAACATGTTCTAATTCTATTTGATAAGTTTAATTCGACCAAAAACAACCTTAGTAAAGAAATATGACCATTTAGGTCCACCTGGATTATATTAGGACATTTATTATTAATTTATTTAAATAAGGGTTAAAATAGATAAAATCAAATTTTAATAACTAAATCATTTTTAATATAGGGATATACATAAGATAAATTAGACTATAAATATTCATTATAAAGATAAATAGATTTCCTACATAAAGGTATTTTATTTATAATTTTTAGACATATAATAACTTAATTTATTAATGACACAATGGCGATGTAGTAATTATCTTATTAATGAAATATTAACATAATGGATTTCATAAAGACCCAAATAAATGTTATTTGAGACTTTTTATGAATTACACTTATTTTATAAGTTAATATGACATGTTAGTATTGATTTTATTAACAATTTTCTAACTAATCATTATTTTATGATTTTCACAAAAATCAATTACCAAATAGTGTCTAAATTTACAGAAAATAGTTTTTTTAAAAAATATTATATTATTAGTTTTTATTTTATTTCTAAAAATCTAAGGATAGGCCAAATGACTTAGATAAGGATATATATATTAATAATAAACATCTTGGGGTTCGTTTGCCTTGTTATAGTAAGTTTATTAACCTTATAGTGTAAGAAAACAAGAAGACACTGTAAAAATGAAAATATTTAACTTAGAGTTATATCTAAATGATAAGGTCAAAATTTAACCTAAACTTGTCTAAAATCTATTGGTTGAGAGGATATCTTCCCATAACCACTTTATCTTCAAAATAAATCAATTTTGATCTATTATATACCAAATATGACTTTATTATAAAAGAATATTTAGAGTTTTTCCAAAGGTGCCCCTCTCCTCCCTTATAAAAAGGGCACCCATTCCCTCTTCTCTTCACACCTTTTGAGCCTTGAAGCTAGGCCAAACCCTGACCATTTCTCTTCTACACTTCCATATAAACTTTCTGGAGGTTCTGGTATTCTAAAAAGACCAAATCTACTTCCTTAAGAGAAGGCTTAATGGAGGTGCATCGAATAAGAGGTAGTCTCTTCTTTCGATTCTCTCAAGTTTCTTTCTTCTTCAACTTCTTCTTATTTGATTGTTTCATTATAAAGTAACAAAATCAGGATTAATTATATACTGATCTTTATTATAAATATTAAAAAACCCTATTTCACCTTCTACCCATCCTATGGAAAACAAAATCACTGCACGTGCGTACGTACAGAATACCGTCTCCACATCGTGGTGTAATCTGTTTTCGACTGCCACATTACTTAGATGGGTATAATGGTGTAGATAAATAAGTATATATTGTTATTGTAAAGTGATATTTAATCTTTAATATTATATATATACTTCATTACAATTCCACGATCATGGGAATGATATCATCGCTCGTGCGTACGTACGGACTACCGTCTCCACAAACGTGATGAGATTCATTTTCCATGATTAACCATACAAGAATGATTATAAAGTATATATAATGAATAATAATGAAATATATGACATAATTAAGCTACTGGATTTATGTATATATATATACATATGTCATCTACATACTTCCATTCAAGTCAATAAAGAAAGGAAAACATCGTTCATGCGTACGTATGGCCTACCGTCTCCATGACCGGTGTGTTTCATATCATTTATCTATATATTATATATATATATACTGAATATATATGATATAAATCATTTTTTACATTCTGGAAGTAAGTAAATCATGATACATGTAATAATAATATCAAGAACAACAAGTACAAACACATACGATAAATTAAACAATTTTACCCAAAACGCTACTTTAACATAGAATTGACAAATGAACGTGTAATATAAATACCTAAGTGAAGCATATAAGATATAATAACAATGAATATGATTCTATAATAAGTCATTGACATTTTTTAAATCATTATACATAAGTATCATATATATACGAAGCATATCAAACATAAGGTAAGGGATAAATTTTCCAATCTCATTTTAATCAGAGATTGTTTATTCATAAGTATTCACTGGGGTTATATCTATCATCCATGTCACTATTTTTTAAAAATGGTTTCATTTATTTTTAATGTTTTTTTAACAATTTTTTACTTTTACTACATGGTATGTAAAGAATTTTTCTTTTGTTTACGTTACAAGGTACTTTTTGTCTTTTCTAGAAAAAGTACGAGAAAAAATGTTTTTTTAACTTATACTGCATGAATGGATTTTTACAGTTTTATAAAAACATATTTTCATGAATCTTCCTCCAAAATATTTTAGGACTATTTTCAACAAAATCTATTTTTTAAAAATTTCATGATGTTTTGTGAAAATAAATTTATTTTGAATAAGAAAGGATATTTTTTCCTCAAGAATTCATTTGAAGTGTTTTATCAAAACCATTTTTTCATCTGAGATGACATTATTTCATGTGTATGTTTCCATTATAATGTCTCTATGATTTCCCTGGTTTCAATTTTCTTATTATGAAATGATATCTGTTTCTTTTATATGGATTATGTGATGATGGGATGATGTTTATGAAACCCATTCTATTTGTTGGGTTATTATGAATGATGTATGTTTATCTTGTGGCACAAGTAAGAATGATTTCATTATGAGATGGGTGGGACCTATATCTCCATCCAATTCATTGGGTAATGATTTATATCTCATGATATAGACATGGCTGGAATGGTAAGTTAATCCGGTTCAGTGTTACAGGACTTGAACAAGGAGTGAACTTGATTGAGAAAGGGACTTTGTCCACGAAGATGGTCTTGGAAGTAATGCTTTGGCTACTATGGAAATACTAACATGTTCTTAATGGTTTCAACAATTACATGATTTATTCCCATGCTATTTTATCAATATTGATGTTCCTTTATGATATATTCCTTACATAACTGCACGATTGATTTCTTTGCTCATGATTTTTATGTTTATATTTTATGCTCAAGCTTTTGCATTCAAATGATCATGGATGGTTTTATGTTATCTATGCTTACCCTTACTGACCATTTGAGCTCACCCTTTTTATGTTTTATATTCCCTAGAATATAAAGAATGGTTTTAGGTAAGAAAACAAAATGAGATGATCTTTAGGGGAGAAGTTGAAGATCCTTCACCATGATTAGAAGATTAAATTCCGAGTTTCTAATGACACTAAACTATTACGGTCCTTGTGTGTATGGGTTTGTTATATATTATGTATTCCTCAAAAGTAATGTAATGTCCATGTACGTCAAGATTCGGGTCTCTACGGCCACCCGTCTTAGATAATATTTTGTACATTATGTTACCACCCAAGAACAATATAGTGGTTCCATTATCTCCAATATGAGAAAAATGGGAGAGGGAACAATCTATTTTACCTTAGTTTCATGCTCCTCGACCCAGCGTCCAAATATCCTCCTATCAAGAAGAGATGTGTTGTGCTAGTTTTTGTAGTGGAGAAGTTGCACCACTACATGGAGAACCATGTGATACAGCTAGTATCCCATAGGTACCCTATAAATAATAACCTAAACCAGTCTATGTTTAAAGTCCATAAAAATTTTGGGAAGTGATCCTTCATGGATTCAACTTCATGTTCAGTTGACAGAAGTCAATCATGGGTAAGGATCTAGAAGACATTCTAAATTGCCATCTGAACCCATAGAGTAGTCCATAGATCTTGATTTTATAGATGAGGGAAACCACTCAGTAGATCATAATATTCCATGTTAACATATTAATTTTTACCATGCCTCACACAACCCAACAACTAGATGAATCAATACTAACAGACTCAACATAGTGGGCAATGGTATTTTCCTCATCACCCCAACAAAAGAAATCCTTCCACATTCGTTCTTACTATAAGAATACTGCACCAACAATGAGGAAGAGTATTATTATCTTATTACTAGTCTCGAGTTATCTATCTATATTTATGTTCCCCACCAACATATGAAATGGTATTCTAAGTTAATAATCGACAATATCAAATGTGATTATGTCATTATAAAGGTGAAACTCATGCCCCTAATAGAATGTAGTAACCGTATAATGGAACATTTCCCTTATCAATTGGTGGTATATGATCTTCCTAGGTCATATAATGGTTTAGCTGATCCCTTGGATAGTCTAGCCACATATATTACAGTGTATGCTTAGGATGATCTATTCAATCATGTGGAACATCGATGGGCCATCACTCACGCCACTTCAGAAGGTCGTGGTAGCATGTATGTAAACCACCTGACCACTTATGACTCCACATACAGAAATATGGATTACAATAAAATTGAAGAAACCTTTTATTATTTGATAAACATTGTTGAGTATCTTCAACATGGCCCTCTACCACCTGAAGGATTTGAACATGAGTGAATTTGTCAATGCGTGACATAGTTCAACCTCTAGAGTGGCCTTAAACTTTAGCAGGTTATCTAAAAATGTGCGTTTGATATATTTATCCTCTGTAGAATTCAAGGATATGTGATTCATGAGGTTATAAAGGAAGTCCATGATGGGTCCTGTGGTGCTCATCATGCATTTTGGAATCTCTCCCATCTTATTTTTTGGTTGAGATACATTTGGTGTACCATGGTCCATGATAGTATCATGTTCTTTAGGAGGATCCATTCATGTCAAATCCAAGTTATTTTTTCATATAATTAAATATACTCTATCTACTACCAATCCATATTTTCCATTTGTGGTCGGGGTACTTGATGTCATGGTATCATATACCCCAATAATATCTCGCATGTATAGGTTCATTCTAGCCGCATGAGATTTTGAGTCTATGTGGGTATAAGCATTTACTCACGAGGAATTTAATTTAAAATAAATTATTGAATTTGTGATCTCCCACATAAATTTTTAGTTTGATGGCCCTCACACCATTTCTATTAAGAAAAAAACTATCTTTAGTGTGTTATATCTGAAGATGTTTTACTCCAAGTACAACATCTCATCAAACCACACATCTCACTACCACACATAGGCCAATAGATAGATCATGTCATTAAAATAAACCCTCCCCAACATTTTATATAATATGTTTGGATAGATCATGAAATATTTGCTGCATAATCCCTCAAAGAATACCTAGGATAATAATATAACGACTCTGAATTCTACCCAGGTGACCAAAAAATCCTTGATGTATGGAACTGAGGCAGGTCTGCCCATCAAGATTCACCTACCTTTTCTATATATAGAAATATATTTTTAGGAGATTTCAAACATGGTATCCATGGTTTTTTTGCTGAAATGGAATCCCATGATGAGAATGGGCTCTGAGAATATCATAATCATGATATGATCCATTAAAATATTGTTATAGATTTTAATAAGAAGGTTTTCCTCTACTGTTTCCTTCATTATAACACAGTACTGGCTCTTAGGATTCCAATGATTCCTAGAATGAAGACAGATAAGATGAAACCCAAATTGGAAGGCCCGAAAATTCATTACATGGGCTACACTAACAATGCATAATCATTGGCCAAAATGAATGAGGAGCACATCAATCCACCCACCAATCCATGTTCATAAAGCTATACTTTTTCGTGAACAGATCTCTACATCAGAATTTCATTATTTTAAACTATGTAATGACCATATTCATATTAATACAACCTTTAAGAGTATAGGAATCACTATCCATATTATAAAATTTTTAACGACATTTTCATTGTCTCCAAAATGTGAAATTATCATTTTTTGTATCTTGTTAGTTGCATGACATTAAACTAAGAAACATTTTCCATCCCATGGAAACAATGTTGAATTGGGAACCTTTTTCCAAGAATAATTTCTCTAATCTATATGAATGATTCTCTCTCAATAGTGTTGTGTGATGTTGTGAACTCGTAGTTCTTTATTTTTTTTAGTCCTATCACCTCACCATGTATATCAACATGAAAATCATACCCCATGATCTTAATTATATTAACAAAAACTAAGAACCATTGATTACAAGCAAGAATACATTAAACTACATAGAACCATCATGATTTTTACATCTAAGAGGGGATCACTTCTAGCATAGTTCTACTACCATTCCGTGTTCTATAACTACATATGTCTAGATTCACATTCTCATGGGATACATAAGGATGACAATAAAATTCTTCCATTGGCACTAACACAAATTCAACATTTCAACCTCATGGAATGATTTTTCCTAGGATTACATTATGTGGGGTGGGACTCCATGGTCCTCATTCACGTAGGATTACAACTACAAAGCCATGTACATACTTTTGGAACACTATAATTAAACATTTTCAATGTCCTAGATGCATGATGTTAAATTGCACACCAGTGGTGGTCCTTCCTATATGACCTTAAAAGGATGATTCCCCAAATCCATATAATAATACCATAATATATAATGAATTATTTTAGTTGCACAATGGTAAAATACAAATCATTTTATGTCCTAGGAACATGATGTTATACTTGGTACCCATAGTTCAAACATGATATCATTAATACAATACCCCTTGGTCCATGCAAACTTACCATAAAAAATATTCATCATCGGGGTCATTTACATTGAGTTCCAGCTGTGTCTTTATCCCCGCATGGGAACCCAATCATTGAGGAAATATATTATCTTATATCTTGATATTCCCCACCAAATTGCATATATGTTGTATTGTGTGATACCTGCAAGTTTTGGCCATAGCAGAAACGTAGGATGGACGTGTAACCATCCATGAAAATTTTCATAATCGATGATTAATCTGGGATCAATACAAAAATAAACACAAGTATCCGAATAATTTACTCCATGATAAAAGGAAAAAAGATATCTTGGAACTGAGGATAGAGGATCCACATATTGTTTTTATTATTAATGTAATTAAATTATAGAATTACCATCTTGGTGATTATTTTTTTGTTCATTCATCTGACCATAGGTTTGAGGTGAGGCTTCTTTGTGATGTAGAATCCAATAATAGAAATATTCAATAGTGATCCACATATTCTCCACCCATATCTGGGAATTGTCGAAGGGTGTTAGAGTGGAAGATCCTTTCGTTCGTGGTGTCTTCCATAGATCTCCTTGAAAATTGCTTCCAAATAGTTCTCCGTGATCCAGTGGATTGGGATATCTCTCTTTATTGTGAGTGTTTTTGGAGAGAAATATTTCTCTAGGATCCAGTGTTTTTATACAAGGATGTTTTTCACACAATGATTGGTTAGATGGGGGAATGACCCCTTGGGTAATATAGAGAAAAATAACATAATGTAAAATTTAATTCACCGTGTAATAATAAATATTTATCATAGGATTCATTACAATATTTATTATTCCATGTAAAACCCCATGTAAAATATAAATAGCAATGTTATTATTTCAATGACATGTGTATAACTGGCACGTTATATTTAAAATTTATTTAACCAAAAAACATTTGATATTATTTCTCACCAAACCTATAACTTGGTCCACAAATACACATCAATATTTACCAGGCCTTGAATAATACTATTTATTTATTAAATAATTAAAACTGAATTAATCACAAATAAATATATATTCTTTTCAAAGTATATTATATAAAATAACTCGTGATGAAATATATTTTATCAGGAATACATAAATAATTTCTAAACCCTAACCGAGAAAAATAATTATTCAAATTGTTAAAGAAATAAATTATTTAACAGAGTTAATGGATAAACATAGTGTGTAACCATATAGACCTCTTTCTCATTTCCATTACATGGGCTTTCCTATAATCCATGATTACTATCTAGTAATGGTTCAAGGCACCCAAGATAAATAAATTGATGTCGTAATGTCATGACACCCAATAAATTTTTTTACTGTGTAATATAATCTCTTTGTAATGATATATCCAATCAAGTGGGTTTCATGTAATTTCCATCAACCCTAGGATCGATTTCACATTCTTCAACATCCCAGAATTGACATTTTATATATAACACCATGTCCATGGGTTTAGTTACGGTATATGATTCTATCAAAGTGTGTGAGATATATACTTCTGTACAAGTGACATAGTATGTGATAATGTCCTAATAATAGTTGTCATACTAAAAGGTCATAGTGGATCCCTACTATGATGAGAACCCATAAGTGCCATGAAACTGGTCATAAATAAATGTTCTATTTCTCGATGTTATCATTTGAAGGGATACAAATGATATATTCTATGAGATGTGGGGACTCCGGAAATATTGAGGCACCATCTCATGTAGTGATACATTGGTAATATCTAAGTGGATTTTATGAGAAGAAGGTCCTCTAGTAGGTAATCCACATTCATGGGTGTCATTGATTCTTCCAATACACAAACTTTTGTATTGGTTCTTTGATGTTAACATTGTTATTACTGGGAATTATGTCTCACACATTTAGTTGTATTGACAAAAACTATGATGATTGATGTCCACGATGAGGTAGGGTATATTGGTTGCATCATGAGAAATACCACATTAATGAATAATACGAGAATGGATTTTTCACTTATACCAATGTAGTTATCTCAGTACCCTTAAAAGAAATGATATTAAATAAATAAATCCATAGCCATTGTGTTCTCTAGGAAATATTAATTTTCAGAAGTCAATGAATGAGAAATTGAGCACATTGGTTGATGGCACTTGCATGTAACGCACTTTATTAAAGATATCAGGACAAATGGATTATATTACAAGGTAAATGTTCTTGTAAGGTGACATGTCATTAAGACATTGAATTCATTATCTTGTGTTCCTTGACTAGTTTCTTGATACTAAACATAGAAATTAGGGTATTCCAGCTAATGGGAATGAAATAGGGTCTATAGTGTAACTCACTAAGGGTATCCAATATCCGAGTTAAAAAATTTATTTACATAAAATCTTGAATAAATATAATTCTTGGTTGAATTTTAATAATTATTCAACTATTCCTGATCGCATTTATTTCCATGCGAGTTATTCGAGAGAATATATTGAAAACCCAATATATTTTTTTTAATGTCAAAATGTAGTTACTTTTACTTAATAAATTAATAGTTATTATTGAAGTAGCTGTAAATATTAAGGATGATTGGTGGACCGTGTTTATGGGTTCAGTGAGAAATAATATTTAAATATAACATTCTCATTAGTATCTTCTTATGGAAATAATATAATTTCTATTATTATATGACAAGGGGTTTCACATGGAATAATAAATTACATAACAACACACGTGCTAATTATTTTTATTACCTAGTGAATAAAATATCACGTTAGGTTATTATTATCTATATTAGCTAAGGGTTCATTCCCCTAGGTATCCAATAGTTGTGTTCACATCATCGTTAGTGAAAAGTAGTTGATCATAGAGAACTATTCCCTCTCTGTGAACACTATCATTATAAGAGAGAGATCCTTGTCCACCAGATCAAGGAGAACTCATTTGAAGCGATTATCAAGGTGATTGAAGGCATACATCAAGAGTGTAGGGATTGTTACTGCTAGCACCCTAAGAGTTCTTTAGTGACCTCAGGAGATACGTGGATCATGAGTGGATCATCATTATAGGATCCCTATCCTTGTATTCTATATCAAAATGAAGCCCCACCTTTAACACATTGTTATTTGCATCAACGATGAATAAATCATTGTGGATGTAATTAAATAATTTAATTAAACTAATCAAAAAAAAAATGTCGATCCTCTATCCTTAGTTCAAGGTTCTCTCCTTTGACATTTATCATTGATTCAATTCCATGGTTACTGCTGTTCATCTTCATATTAATCCTGGATTAATAATTGATTATGGAAATTTTCAAAGTTGGGTAAATGATAATTATAAACATTCGTTGTGCCCAAAACCTACATGTGGTATCAGAGGGGTCATATTTTTGTTTATAATTATTTAAATATCTCATTGAGGATTTATGCATTAATAATTTCCTCTATCAATTCATGTTTAATAATTATTGTAATCTGAATTTTGATATATGTTCTCCCCTTTTCATTTCATAATGAAATAATAGAAATGAATAGTTTATGATTAAAATTAAATCAAGGATCCCATAAGGATGGGCCAATGGTTCTCCCTAGATAACAAAACAATAAACATCTTGTAGTCGAATCTACACTTCATGTGTTTGTGTTCAATGCATCATGTGTAATTCAAGAAATTACTCAATTCATCTTCATTAATGAAACACAGTGTAGCTAGTTCATACGCCACATTTTGACTAAGACAGACATGCATATGGTCAGCCAGACTACATGCCCTGTGACACACTGGACACTGCATTTAGTTCCCTTGGGTCAGAGTAAGGTTGTGATTCACATTGAAAACTTTCCCAAATAGTGACTGTGTAACGCGAAGTCTATATAGTGTGTCGCCCACTGGACCCGCCGTGTACTTTGATGTTTTCTGAATTAAACCTCACATGATATTTCTTCATGCATGTACATTTGATGTTCAATGTGGAGGGTACAAGCCATGTAGTCAAATATACACATTATGTACTATTTCAAGATTACATATATTTAAAAATATTAACATCATATTATTTAAACCATTGAGATATATACCTTCATGTGGGAATAAACTTGAGACACAGAATGTGATAGTTGTTTGAAATATATATATATATATATATATATATGTTTAATTAGCGTATCTGTAATGTTTATAGATCTACACATCTTGTATAAGTTATATTACAATTTCTATTTTTCATGGATGATACATGTCCCAATTAATAAATATATATAATTATAAATACATAATGGGTTGTTTTGGATGGGTATTCACTAAGATGTCCCAAAGTTACTTGTTTTGTTCATGGTTATTGATGAGAATATCAACGACATTCATAAATTGTATTAATATAAAAAGGATTGATTAATTAAAAATAATGATTAATTGATTTGAGAATTATTTTTCTTAACAATAATTACTAAATAATTGAGTTATTGTTTTATTTAATGTGGAATTTGTAACATGATTGTGGTTTATCATGATCTAGAGAAAAATGTTGTATGTGGTTGTTTCCCTTTTAATTTATTTATAAAATTATAATTTTTGGCATGCATTTCTAATCCTCATTAATATGTTGAGAATGTGTGCCCGTGGTTTCCTTTATGTAGACTGCCCTTTAACCCTCTCCAAAGTGTGATTTAAAATAATATGTAATGAATGGAGATCCTAAGCTGGTGGAGGTGGTTAATGTTAAGAGCCATGGAGAAACCAATCCAAGGAGATACAATGATAGATAGTTGGAAAGCTGTAAAAACAGACCTTAAATTGTAAATGGTGTTTCTCCCCTAGGTCAAGGATAGTTTATCAACATCTAAATAAACTAAAAATTAGTAAATCTTAGGATCATAACCATTATTTTTTTTTTCAGTTGTATGGTTATTCATTATGGATCTTTATGTGATAAAATAATTACTGAACTGAAATGATTATAATAAATAAAAAAAATAAATGTATTATGTGTAAATAGTATCTATACATGGTCAATCACATAAGTATATCCCACAAAACCTTAAAATGAATATGAAAAGATAATAAATGTATATTTACTAATAAAGGATAAAATATCTCAATTAAACAAAATCTCGTTTTATCCATCCATTACTTCAGTTAGAATCGAACCATAGTTCAATGTTAATGTCCGTCCCTATTTGGGGTCATTTTAATTATCATGGAATTATAAGTTTCTATTCTGGGTTAACAGAACTTAGATTAAATTTAGGGCTGACTTCCCAAGCAGTACATGGTGTAATTGAGGGGAAATGGTAGAGGAAATCCAAAATTATGGATTTCCGGATTGGGAAGTACACTTAACAGATCAAGGAGTTGTGAGTTAATGTAGTTGGAATTTAAAATGTTTACCTAAAATGATTAAAGTAACTCTACAAGCCATATTTGGGATAATATGAAGGGTAATATGAATATTTTACTCTAGAATGTCCAAGAAATAGGATATTCAGAATCCAATGGTGAGAAATATTGGGTTTCGACAAAATAGCGAGAGACTAAAAAAATTTAATTTTTTTATTTGCCTATATTTATCATGATAAAGTACTAAAACTCTATTAATGAATATTTTTAGAAAAATAATCAAAATTTAATTTAACATATTGTTGCGATCTATACTCAAGAAGGAAAATCTTCTCACCAATACTAATTTCCTGAAGTGTCAAATCCATCTTCGGTTTATCCTGCACAATGAGAGGAAACATTATGTGCTAGAAGATAATTTACTAGATGTACCTTGAAATGTGGTGACTGATGAGGAACTCTCTGTGTATGAGAACCAACTGAATAACACTACATATGTTCATTTCTTCATAATATCATCCATGACTAATGAGGTCATGAAGAAATATGAGGAAATGGATTCTTAATCATGATTTCTCACCTTCAGGATCTTTATCTAGAGAATGGGTGAATGGAGAGGCAAGAGACCTTCAATGCTTTGATAATTACTATGTTTGGATAGCCTTCACCAGCTAAACCGCATGTAGTCAAGATTATCGGCAACAGTAAAAATTTGGATATCATAGGGAATAAATTAACCATATGAGTTGGGTAAAGATCTCATACTATAACAATTTTATAGGAACCTCTATAGTTTTATTGTGAAGAATAATATGATAAATAAAGAGAAGATTCTATAATATATCTTTACACAATTCACCATGTTGAAAAAGACATGGGGTGTGAAAAATTTTCATTACTCATGATGAATAGGAAGAGAAATGATTTTTCCAAGATTACTAATATTAATAATCAATCTAAATATTCTTAGCACCATCAAACCAAGAAGAATAAAATCTAAAGGTGGGGAATGGAAAAAGAGTAATTATTCATTGCATGTGGAAATACATGCCACTAGAAGGGGAACTGCACCTAAAAGAATGGGGAATCCAATAGTGCATTCATTATTGAGTGTAATATTTCCATTTTGATTCATTGGGTATTAGATAATGCTTGGGGGACTCACATTCATATTCAAATGCTAGAAACATGTTGATTCTGGAAAATTTCTAGAGGAGAGGTGGATCTTTGAGCATTTAACTATGTGAGGCTGGATACTCTTTCCATTTGTGACTACCACATCACATTGTAAATGTAAATGATTTTGGTTTTACATGGATATTATTATGTACCCAATGTTACCAAGATCAAAAATTTTGTATCGAGGTTAGATACAAATGGAATTATTTTCATTTTTGGAAATAAATGTTGTTACTTTTATAAGGAAAACATATGTTATGGTATGGAGCATTTAAATAATGGTCTGTAATTATTGTGTTATGAGACCCAAGTGTTGTAAATTTGTAACAAACAAAGTTCACATGGCTCATACAATACCCAGTTGTGGCATCACTGCCATTGTCATGTAAACATGAAGCACCTGAAAAATATTTTTCATGATGGTTATTTAGAATCATCCACGGTAAAACCACTTGATAGATGACACACATGTTTACAAGTGAAAATGGCCAATCCACCATTATTTATAAATGGTGAAAGGAACATATAGATTCTTGGATTGGTACACACTGATTTTTGTGAACCATTTCTAGTATAATCTAGGGGTGGATATTCATAAATCACTACTCTTACATATGACTCGATTAGATATGGCCTTATCAACATATTTAGGTATAAATTTGAGTCCATGTAGAAACTAAGGAAGTATAGTAATTAGGTATACAATCATATTGGTAAGAATATAAAGAATAATTGATTAGAATGAGGTAGAGAATATCGTAACAAATAGTTCATTGACCTTTTACAAGAGTCTAATATTCTATCTGAAATCAGTCCACCTTATATTCCAAAGTGGATGTTTTAGTGAATGGAGTAACTACTCCTTGTTGGACATGGTAAGGTTGATAATGAGTGATGCAGATATTTCATTATAATTTTGGGGATACACATTGGAAACAATGACATGCATATTAAACCAAGTACCAACTAAAGAGGAAAAATGGATTCCCTTGGATCAATGGAGCGGAATGAATCCCAATTTGTCACATAATCAAATATGTTGATGAAAGTCATATGTTAAAGACTTTTCAGGATACTTATTGTCATCTCAGGGCCCAAAGATTATCTTTATATGGTATCTCAACGAAACAAAGGGATACTACCAATACAACCCATCAGAGAAGAAAGTAACTATTTCTAGAGAAGCTTTTTCCTTGAGAGGGAGAACATTTTAAAAAAGGATTGTTGGAGATATATTGAAATTGATGAAGTTGATTCTTAAGATACATAAGAGTTGGTACAAGAACAATTTCCACAAGTCCCCATGGAAGAGGTAATAACTGAGACACAGATACTACATAGGAGCATAATGGAGGTAAGGGAACAAGAGAGATATATCTTCCTTTTCACTAGTGATGGTGACACATTATTGTTGTACAATGATGATCCTCTATCCTATATGAAATTAGAAGAGAGATCAATATCATAAATATGGAAATGAGCTATAAATTCTGATATGGATTCCATATATTAGAACCAAGTATGGGTTCTGGTTGATTCACCAGCTGATGTAAATCCTTTTCGGTGTATATGGGTATTCAAAATGAAACAAGACAGGTAAGGTCATGTTCGTACCTATAATGGAAAGATATTGGCTAATGGTTCTAAATAGAATCGTGGAATTGAATATAATGAAACCATTTCACCAGTTTCCATGTTTTACTCAATAAGAATCTTACATTCCATAACATATTAAAATGAATAAGAAATTTGGCAGATTGTTGTCAAAACTACTTTCCATAATAGGAACCTTTAGGATGATGTCTATATGGCACAACCTAAAGGGTTTCAGAAACCATGTTATTTTAAAAGGGTATCTAAGTTGCAGAGATCCATGAATGGATTAAAAAAAGATCTATATCCTAGAAAACTCAATTAAATTAATACATAAGAGAATATGGTTTCATTAAGAATGAATTTTTTCCACATATTTACAAGAGTTTTGATTGAAATATGTTTGTAATACTAGTATTCTTTGATGATGAAATATTGCTTATTGGAAAAAACATAATAGACTTTCATTTAGTCAAGAAATGGTGGAAGAAGTGATTTTCTATGAAGGACATAGCTAAAGAAGCCTACATTCAAGGGATCAAGATAATTCGTGATACATCGAATATGCTTCATGGACTAATTCAATGTACATAAATTGACAAGATACTAAATAGATTTAGTGTGGAACAATCCAAGTGGAGATTGGATCCATTGTTACATGGTTAAAATAATTCCATGAAAACGTGTCCCTTGACACAACATGAGAAATATAGGATGCATATGATTCGATAAGCTTCAATGATAGGTTTTATATTGTATTCCATGTTATGTACCAGAATTAATGTCAACCATGCAATAAGAATGGTAGGATGATATCAAGAAGATATAGGAGAACAAAACTGGCCTTCAATCAAGACTATACTTATCTATCTGATAATAACTAAGGATATGTTCCTTGTGTGTGGAGGGGATGATGAGCTTGGCATTCGAGGGTATATTGATGCGAGTTTTTTGACAGATCAGAATGATCTCATGTGGCATTCAGGATATGTTTTCTATCCTTATAGATGAGATATGAGTTGGAAGAGTCCAATGTTTCCTTTATACAGTGATTATACAAAGGATATGGAATATATAGAAACTTTTGATGTAGCTAGAAAACCCATCAGGATTATGAAAAAAATTCATGTGATTTATGTGGTACCAGGTAGAAAGGAACCCATTACATTGTATTATGATAATATTGTAGTAGTGGATCTTGAAATGGAGGCAAGGTCATATCAACAGAAAAGGAACATAATCTGAAATTATCATATCTTGAGGGATTTCTATCAAAGAGGTGATGTTGTAGTGAGTAGAGTGACTACATAAGAGAAAGTGGTGGACAACATGACTAAAGGACTATCTCAGTAGAAGCATTTAAATAATATGAAGGTTAACATACAGATGTATGATCAGTAGGATCTACTGCATGTGGGATTCTGTTTAAGTTTTTTCCCAATAAACCAACATCTTTTTTACTTTATGATAAACCTATATTCATTGTATGGATATTAATAAACTCTTTATCAAAACATGATTGTTCTTCTATATGAAATATTATGTGATAATGTTCTACGAATAACTATCACAATAAAAGGTCATAGTGGATCCCTGCTCTGACCTTTTAGAGGGAAAAACAATCTTAAAATATTTTCACATATTATGTCACATTAATGAATAATCAGGGTGTGATACGGATTTTGTTAAAATCCATACAATGAATATGGTTTTATAATAAATTACAATGGAGATGGATTCTGGGGAACCAACACCCACAAGAGCTAGATTTTTAGGATGAATATAACAACCCATACACTACATACATTGTCATTACTTCAAAATTGGAGCATACTTATTACAACATCTAACAAAACCATGAAAGGACCGTATAGGTATAGTGTCTTTAGAAACTGGGAAACATAAACAACTAGTTCATAAATCATCTAAATTATCTCTCATTTATTTCATCATATCTAGAGTTTCTTTTTGGCATATCCTACTTAATACCCTTCTTCTTAACCTGGGGAAAAGAAAAAATAAAAAAGGGTGAGCTCAAATGCTCTGTAAGGGTAAACAAAATAAATATCAATCATATCATATTCATAAAAACATAGCATTTTTAATATCTTAACCTACAAAAGAGATCATAATATCATAACATGGGATAAATCATAGTGTTGAAATGTAATCCCAATAATCATATCATAAACCATGAAACATTGTGGCATACACACATAATCATATAAAATTATTTCATATTAGTCAAGGTTCATTTCCAATACTATCATAGAGGACAAAATCCATTACTGAACCGAGTTCACTCCTCATTCCAGTCTGTTATCACTGAACTGGATTAACTTTCCATTCCATCCATATCTATCTAATGAGATATTAATCTTTACCCAATGCATTGGAGGGAGATATTGGTCCCACCCATATCATAATGAAACCATTCTTATGTGTGCCACAAAATCAAAATTCATAAATCATAGCATAACCCATGTAAAAAAAAGAGATTCTTAAACATCATGACATCATAAACCAATTTATATAAGATAAAGGTCTTCATAAAAACAAATTCCATCACAACATAATCAAATCAATGTAATAATTGGGATAGAACCATAACCCTATATTATCTTATATGGAAAATAATTTTGATAAAAAAACATGAACTCCATTCTTGAGGAAAATATCCTTTCTACTTCAAAAACATTTTTCCTTTCATAAAATGTCATAGCATTTTAAAATAAAAGGAGTTGATTAAAAATAAACATGAAAACCTGTAAAGTAAGCACTAGGAAAATTATGTTCTATGAAATAATAAAAAATTTATTCTTTCTGTATAAGTTAAAAAAACATTCTTCTTGTACTTTGGCTGGAAAAGTCAAAAAGTACCTTGTACGAAAAAAGACAAAAGATTCCTTTCATATCTTTTACTAAAACTCACTAATGAATAATATTGGATTTAAAAAATTTTAGTGGGATAAAAATAATATTACATAGTGACGAAACATGGATGTGGATGATAAATATTCCCTAGTAAATTCTGAATTATATACAATCTCTGATAAAAATGAGATTGTGAGATTTACCCTTACCTTAGGTCTGATATGCTTTGTATGTGTCCAAACCTCCTGTATAATGATTTAAATAATTCCATTGACTTATTCCAGAATCATATTCATTGTTATGATATCATATATGGTCATATTCTTAGCGTCTTATTAGTAATATTTCATTGCTACTTGTTATTCGTGTGTTTATTACTTTATGTTCTTATGCGTGTTTTGTCGAATGAATTCTTATTCTAATGTTTATGTTATAGATTCCTCATTTTCAGAATGGTATTAGTGTAATATATATCATATTTACTCATTCAATGCATTAATATAATCATTATTCAATGAAGATCATGTAGAACGGGTCGCATCACAATGTGGAGACGGTAGGCCGTACATACGCACGAGCGATGATATCATTCCCAATATTGTGGAATTGTATTGAAGTGTATGTATACTATTTTATAATCAATATCATTTTATAATAATCTTATATAGTTATTCTTTACACCATTATATCCTTCCATGTAACGTGGTGGTGGAAAACAGATTACACCATGGCATGGAGAAGGTATTCGGTACGTACGCACGCACGGTGATTTCATTTTCCGTAGGATGGATAGAAGGTGAAATAGGGTTGTTTCATATTTATAATAACATATCAGTATATTAGTGATACAGATGTTATTACCCCATATTGTAACAAAAAAAGAAGAAGAATTAGAAGAAGAAATAAATTTGAAAGAATCGGTAACGGATATTACCTCTTCTTCGACACGCCTCTTTGAAACCTCCACATAGGTCACTATGATTGGTCTTTGAAGAAGAAAATGACCTCTAGGATTTTTATAGGGAAGTGGATAAGAGAAATTGGTAGGTTTTGGACGTGCTTGAAGGCTCAATGTGGTGTGAGGAGGAGGGGGAAGAGGTGCCCTTTTATAAGGGAGGAGAGGGGCACCTTTAGAATTATAAGAAATATTAATATATAATAAATTCCATCCTAACTAAAAATCTCCAAAAATGACTCAAATATTAATATTAGATGAGATAGGGTTGTTATATTATCATCCAATAAAATTCAGACAAGTTGGAAATTTATTTTAAACATTATCAACATGATTTATCCTTATATAATCTATTTAATTTTATTTGTAGTAATAATATTATAAATTCTAAATCTTTATAAATAATTACTTATATGTTGTGAATTTTCAATAATTGTATACTTTATTACATTTTCGACCATTTAAATTTTAATTTATAATTTTTAAATATTTGGTTTTTTTTAAACGATTTTATAATATGTAATTTTTATAAAATAACAATAGTGTTAATTTTGAAACTATTCATTTATTTGAATTTAAATAAAATATACACAGAATATATGTTTGAAATAAAAGATTTTAATGATTCATAACATGTCATATTTATCTATAAAATTAGTGGATCTCATTAAGTAGTTCATATAATATTAATTTTAATACTTTTAAAATCATTTATTTGATAATTCAATCAATAAAATAAATTCAACATCACTATTGTGTCATAATTAATTATAATTATTTAATCCCTAAAAATTATAAATAATTTCATATGTTGTAGATAATTATATTTAATTTCCGGGGACTATTTATATCTGATGTTTTATGATTTTTATCACCAAATTAAAATTATTACACTTATAAGATTTAAGAGAGTGACATGTTGTAACATTCATTGGTTTTAATAATAATTATATTTTTTCATGGTCAAAAGTCCATGAAATGAATCTAGTCTGAACCTTAGGATATATGTGCCAACTTTTATTCATCCAATAGTATTTTAAAAGTGTTAGATTAATTTTACAATATTATATTTACCCTTAATTACATGGTTTACCTTTAACTCTAGTAAAAAAATTACAGTAGTTGCTATTCATAATATCAAAAAAACTAAAAGTAACCTATTAACATAATTTGGACCCAAGAAATCCAAATATGGATTCCATTTTTCAAAATTCAAAACACATAATTTGTAGTAATTAATTTAAAATTAATCCCGTTGTTAAGAAAACGAGGTTTAAAAGTTAAAACATTTCAAAAGATTGAAATGTTTTTAACTATGAATTCAATGTAAAATTAATTCTAATGACATTCATTATAATAAATGTTAAAAATATATTATATTTATACTTTAAAACAATTAAATATTATAATTAAACCATATAAATTATTACGATGTAAAAAGTGGTTTTTAATTAAAATATAGCGTGTTTTTACTATTCAATAAAATATGAAAGTTATCACAATAATAGGAAAAATTTATCCAAAGTAAATTTTTATATCTTGATTCCAAATAATAATTTTATTTTGTCAAATTGAACATATAAAATTGTCAAAAACTAGATTTAACGTTGGTGTGCCATCAAAATGTGGAAAAACATCATTTTTTAAAAAATTCTTATTTTTCACGAAAAATTTATTTTTTTCTCATACCATGTTCTAGAAAATATGTAAGATAAATAATAAAGTTATAAAATTCCAATTTCAGTTAATACTATTCATAACGGCTAGTTTATAATATTATAATAATATATCGTTGTTTAGTTAAAATTGATATTGCGTACTACACACGCTATCGAGGAAGGTCGTGATTGCATGTAACGCAAGCCAAGCTAGTGTTGTGTGCGATGAAGGATTCCATTGATGTTACATATAACTAAAGACATAAAAAATATATTTCTCATAAAATATCAGGGTGTTACATTCTACCCCCCTTAAAATGAATTTCATGCTTGAAATTCATCACTTCGTAACAAACAGATGAGGATACATCTCCCTCATTTTATCCTAAAACTCCCATGTTGCTTCTTCTAATTGGCGGTTCCTCCATAAAACATTAACCAAGTAAGTGGTCTTGTTTCGTAGAACTTTTTCACTACGATCTAGAATCTCTATCGGCTGTTCTTCGTTAGAAATATCTTGCTCCAGCGGTACAACTTCTGAGCTTAGTACATGTGAAGGATCAGGTATGTACTTTATCAAGAGAGATGCATGGAACACATCGTGAACTTAAGAGAGATTCAGTGGAAGTGCCAATCGGTTAGCTAACCTCCCAACACGATCCAGTATTTCTAAAGGACCGATATACCTAGGGCTCAACTTTCCCTTCTTTCCAAATCTCATTACTCTCTTCCAAGGTGATATTGGTAAGAACAATTTATCACCAACTTCAAACTCTATGTCTCTTCTTCGGTTTTCATCATAACATTTTTATCGACTCTCACCTGCTCTTATGTGTTGTTGAATAGATCGGTCCTTTTCTGCCATCTCATCAACAAGATCAGGTCCTAATAGACGTCTTTCCCCAACTTCATCCCAGCAAGTTGGAGTCCTGTATTTCTTTCCATAAGGAGCTTTATAAGGAGCCATTTTAATACTGGAGTGAAAGCTGTTATTATAAGAATATTACACCAAAGGTAGGTGTTGATTCCAACCTCCTTTTAAATCCATAGAGCATTCTCTTAACATATCTTCTAGAGTTTGAATTGTTCTCTCAGATTGGCTAAATGTCTGAGGATGATAAGTAGTGCTGAAACTCAACTCTGTATCTAGAGTATGCTGAAGACTTCACAAGAACTTCGAGATAAACCTCAGATTCCGATCAGATATAATGGAAAGTGGAAATCCATGAAATCTTACCACTTTCTTCATATATATATTGGAAACATGATCCAGAGATATATCTTCTCTAATAGCAATGAAGTGTGCCGACTTCGTAAGATGAACAACTATGACCCAAATAGCATTATTGCCTTTGGATGTTTTAGGAAGTCCAGTGACAAAGTCCATAGTGATGTTTTCCCATTTTCATTTTGGTATGGGTAATGGTTGTAACATCCCCTTAGAATTTTTTCTCTCATATTTAACTTGCTGACAAACCAAGTATCGAAAGACATATTCAGCAACATCTCTTTTCATGCCATCCCCCCAGAAGTACTCTTTTAGGTCCCTATACATCTTCGTGTTTCCAGGATGAATAGATAATGAAGAACTATGAGCCTTATCCAGCAGCTCCTTCTTTTAAATCTGGGATGGGAGGAACACAAACCCGATTCCTGAACCTTATTATCCCACCACAATCAAGGTTGAATTCAGAAACATTTCTCACCTTATTTTGTAACTCTACATCTTCTTTTTGTGCCTCTTTAATCTTCACATGTATATATGGTTGAACATTCATTTGAGAAAGATAAGATTTTTCCCCTTCCATTATAATTCCTAGATCCATCCTTTGTAAATCCATAAATATTGGATTTTTTGTGATCCTCATCATGGATAAGCTAGCATGGTCTTGTCGACTTAATGCAGCTACCACCTTGTTTGATTTCCCAGGGTAGTAATGAATTGAGCAGTCTTAATAATTAATTAGCTCCAACCATCTTCTTTGGCACATATTCAGATCCTTCTCTATGAATGTATACTTTAAAATTCTACGATCAATTTAAATATCACACCTTTCACCATAATGATAATGCCTCAAAATATTTAATGCAAATAATACCACAGCTAACTCCAAATCATGAGTTAGATAATTTTTCTCATGGATTTTCAACTATCATGAGGCATTATCAAGCACCATATTGTTTTTCATGAGAACACACCCCAATCCCTTCTTGGATGCATCACTATAGATCACAAACCTTTCTCCACTACAAGGCAGTCTGAGCATAGGTGAACTGGATAACCTTCTTTTAAACTCCTTGAAATTATCTTCACAATCCTCCATCCACACGAACATAAATCCTTTTCGAGTCAACCTGATTAGTGGATTAGATAATTGTGAAAAATCATTCACAAAACATTGATAATAACCAGCCAGAACAAGAAAACTTTAGATCTCAGTTACTGTTTTTGGTCTTGACCGTCTATCGATAACCTCTTTCATTGATGGATCCACAGATATCCCTTCTTTTGAGATTATGTGACCCAAAAATGAAACTTTTTGAAGCCAAAATTCACACTTGGTAAATTTGGAATAAAGCGTCTCATTTCTTAAGTTCTTTAGTACAATTCTCAAGTGATCTTCATGTTCTTCCTTTCCCTTTGAATAGAAAAGAATATCGTCTATAAAGATTACCAAAAACTGATCAAGATAGTCTCTAAAGACTCTATTCATGAGATACATAATGATAGCAGGGGCAATAGTAAGACCAAATGGCATCACTATAAATTCATTGTCTCGATACCTTGTACGGAAAGCAGTCTTTGGTATATCCTCCCTTTTGACACTTAATTGATGATACCCTGAATGAAGATCAATCTTGAAAAGTATTGATCTTTGTGTAGTTGGTCAAATAAGTCATCAATGCGTGGGAGATGATACTTTTTCTTGATAGTGATCTTGTTATGTTCTCGATATTAAATGAGGAGTCTCATTGATCCATCTTTTTTCTTAACAAACAGAACATGTTCTCCCCAAGGTGATGCAATAGGGCGTATGAATCCCTTACCAAGATTCTCTTGGAGATTCTTCTTTAATTCGTGCAGTTCAATTGGGGCCATTCTATAAGGTTTCTTTGAAATGGGCATAGAACCCGGTATGGGTTCTATTGAAAAATCAACCTCACGATTTGGTGGAAGACCTGGAAATTCCTCCAGAAAGACATCATCAAACATTCGTACAATGAAAATATTCTTAATCATGAGTTTATCTCCAACCATTTGAGATAAATAACCTGCATTTATTGGAATCAAGACCCATAAGATGGACGATATTTCCACTGGAAGGTTATATTCATCCATGCATCGATAGATGATAGTAGATTGATCGAGAATATTAAATGTGATTTCCCCTCTTTGTAAATTGATATGAGATCTATATAAATAAATCCAATCCATGCCAAGAATCTCATCAAATTCCACTATAGGAAGGATCACAAGATTTTCTAGAAGAACATTCCCACAAACTTCAATCGGAGAAGAATTGTAAACTTTTGATGCGACTGTTGTGCCATTAGGAGTTGTCACAGCTAACTCAACATCTAATTGTTGAGGTATTACAATGATACCCTTAGAAAATTATTCAAAAATAAAACCATGGGTCAATCCAGAATCAAATAAAACATTTTCTACTTTAGAGTGGATGGTAAGTGTACCTGTAATCACTTCTTTATCGTACTCGACATCGCTGATAGTAATTGCATGTGACATTCCTTTGTCTTTGGACTTAAGAGTTTGTTGATGTCTATCATCATCAACAACCCTTGGATTAGGTCCTCTAATTGCATAATTCCCCATTTCCATGCACTTGAAACATTGAAATGTAGGAGGTGCATTCTTTGTATCCCTTTCTTTGATCGCATCATTAGACATCTTCTTCCCATTATTTAGACATTCAAGTGCCTAATGACCTTCTTTTCTACACTTAAAGCATTTTCTTGTCCCTTTAAGACAGTTCCCTCCATGTTTCTTTCCACAATTTGAGAATAAAGGAAAACTCATCTTCTTTTCAGTGTGGTCTTTAGATTTTCCTTTGAATTCCATTTTCCTCTTCTTATCAAACCCATATGATTGATGGGTTAATCCAATCTCTATCTCAACCTTGAGATCAAGTCAAACAATTAACTCGTAGCTATTGAAGTACCCTATGGCTAACTCCTTTCGAAGAATTTCTTTTAAGACACTAAAGAATCGATCGATCTTACTCTCAGGTTTGATAATAATTCTGGAAGCGTACCATGCATGTCTTGTAAAATTTGCTTCGTAGGTACCGACAGATTCATCATCCTTTTTCTTCAGTTCAAGAAACTCTTTCTATATCATTGTTCGAATAATTCATGGGAAGTACTTATTGAAAAATAAGTTCATGAACTCGTCTCACTCCATGGACTCAATTTCATCTATTTTCCTCATATTCTTGATAAGATTCCACCATTGATCATCATCACCTTCCAAAAGATACACTACTAAGATGAATTTGTCAGGTTCAGAACATTATAGAACTGAAAATATATTTTTAGTGGTACTATTCCACTGTTCAGTCACTACTGGATCAGAAGTCCCGCTGAATGATGGTGGACGTTTCCTCATGAAGGATTCAATAGAATGTTACTCCTTCCTTTTCTCATTTGGAAGTCTTGCATGGTTCATTGCTTGAGAATTTTGTATGAGCATGGCTACAATATTTTTCATTCCTGCTCCCATAACGTTTGGTTGCTCAGGGGGACAATCATTACATTGCCCGTTGCCTTCAGTATTAACAAAGTTCCTTCGGGTTCCAACAATTGACTAAAACCAATAAGCATACTATAAGAAACACTAATAATAATAGGAAAACCACATAATCATGAATAAAACATTACACTTAAGGTCTTATCTTATGTTATTCATGTCCATTTCTAAAACACTAATATTGTGTTCTATGCTTATACATATCCTTGGATTTCTTACTAAGGCTTTCACATCCTAGTTTCCAAAGGTTGACTATACCTTTCCTCTGATACCAACTATAATGACCCATACTCTACATACGTTGCTATTACATCAAAATTGAAGAATACTTATTACAACATATAACAAAACCATGAAAAGACCATATTCGTATATTGTCTTTAGAAACTGAGAATCATAAACAACTGGTTCATAAATCATCTACACTGTATCCCATTTATTTCATCATATCTAGAGTCCCTTTTTGGCATATCCTACTTAATACCATTCTTCTTGACCTGGGAAAAATAAAACATACAAAAGGGATAGCTCAAATGCTAAGTAAGGGTAAACAAAAGAAATATCAATCATATCATATTCATAATAAGATAACAATTTTAATGTCTTTACCTGCAAAAGAGATCATAATATCATATCTTGGGATAAATCTTAGTGCTGAAATGTAATCCCAATAATCATATCTTAAAACATGAAACTTTCTGGAATACACAAATAATCATAGAAAATCATTTCATATTATTCAAGGCTCATTTCCATGACTATCATAGTGGACAAAGTCCATTACTGAACCGAGTTCACTCCTCGTTCCAGTCCTGTATCATAGACCAGATTAACTTGTCATTCCAGCCATGTCTATCTCATGAGATATAAATATTTACCCAATGAATCGGAGTGAGATATAGGTCCCACCAATCTCATAATGAAACCATTCTTATGTGTGACACAAAATCACAATTCATACATCATATCATAACCCATGTAATACAAATGGGATTCTTAAACATCGTGAAATCATAAAACAATTCATATAAGATAAAGGACTTCATAAAAATAATTCCATCACAACATAATCAAATCAATGTAATAATAGGTATAGAAATAAAACCCTATATCTTATCTTAGATGGAAAATAATTATGATAAAACACTTTAACTCCATTCTTGAAAAAAATATCCCTTCTACTTAAAAAACATTTTTCCTTTCTTAACATCTCATACAATTTTAAACAAAAAGAAGTTAATTAAAAATAAACCTGAAAACTATTAAAGTATTTTCATGGAAATAAGGTTCTATGAAATCATAAAAAATCGATTCATGCCATATAAGTTATGAAAAACATTCTTATCATACTTTGGCCTGAAAAGTCAAAAAGTACCTTATACGAAAAATAACAAAAGATTCCTTTCATGTGTTTTACTAAAACTCACCAATGAGTAATATTAGATTTAAAAAATTTTAGGAGGATAGAAATAATATTAAATACTGGCGAAACATGTATGTAGATTATAAATAATCCCTAGTAAATTTTGAAGTATAAACAATCTCGGATAAAAATGATATTGTGAGATTTTCCCTTACCATAGGTCCGATATGCTTTGTATGTGTCCGAAACACCTATATAATGATTTAAATAATGTCATTGACTTATAACAAAATCATAATAATTGTTATGATATCATATATGGTCATATTATTAGCTTCTTATTAGTAATATTTCATTTCTACTTGTTATTCGTGTGTTTATTTCTTTATGTTCTTATGCGTGTTTTGTTGAATAAATTCATATTCTTCATTTTAGGTTATAGATACCTCATTTACAGAATGTTATTAGTTTAATATATATCATATTTACTCATTAAATTCATTTATATAATCATTATTCAATAAAGACCATGTAGAATGAGCCGCATCACATCGTGGAGACGGTAGGTCGTACGTATGCACAAGCGATAATATCATTCCCATGATCGTGGAATTGTATTGAAGTGTATGTATACTATTTCAGAATCAATATAATTTTACAATAATCATATATAGTTATTCTTTACACCATTATACACATCCATGTAAGGTGGTGGTGGAAAACAGATTACTCCACGGCGTGGAGATGGTATTCCGTACGTACGTACGCGAGATGATTTGATTTTACATAGGATGGATAGAAGGTGAAATAGAGTTGTTTCATATTTATAATAACATATCAGTATTTTATTGATTCTAATGTTGTTACTTCATTATGAAATAACTAAATAATAAGAAGTAGAAGAAGAAATAAATTTGAAAGAATCTGTAACGGATATTACCTCTTCTTTGACACGCCTCTTTGAAACCTTGTTTTAGGGCAATAAGATTAGTCTTTGAAGAATACCAGGACATCTAGGATGTTTATAGGGAAGTGGAGAAGATAAATTTACAGGGTTTGTCTGAGCCTGAAGGCCCAATGTGGTGTGAGGAGGAGAGGGAGGAGAGGGGCACCTTTGGAACTATAAGAAATATTAATTTATAATAAATTCCAACCCCAATTAAAAACCACCAAAAATGACTCAAATATAAATATTAGATGATATAGGGTTGTAATCTCATCAACCAATAAAATTTTGAAAAGTTGGGAATTTATTTTATACATTATCAACATGATTTATCCTTATATAATCTATTTTATTTTATTTGTGGTAATAATAATATAAATTTTTTATCATTATAAATAACTACTTATATGTTGTTAATTGTTCATAATTGTATAATTTTTTTAATTTTAGACCATATAAATTTTAATTTATCAATTTTAAATATTTTTGTGATTTTTAAACGATTTTATAATATGTAATTTTTATAAAATAACAATAGTGTCAATTTTGACGCTATTCATTAATTTAATTTTAAATAAAATATACACAGAAGATATGTTCAAACTAAAAGATTTAACAGATTTATAACATGCCATATATATCTATAAAATTAGTTGATCACATTAAATATTTAATATAATATTTATTTTAATACTTTTAAAATCATTTATTTGATAATTCAATCAATAAAATAATTTCAACATCACTATTGTGTCATAATTAATGATCATTATTTAATCCCTAAAAATTATAAATAAATTCATATGATGTAGATAATTTTATATATTTCTGGGGACTATTTATATGGTAATTTTTATGATGTTTATAACTAAATTAATATTATTACACTTATAAGATTTAAGAGAGTGGCATGTTGTCAATTTCTTTGGTTTTAATAATAATTATATTATTTCATTGTCAAAAGTATATAAAATGAATCCACTCTGACCCTTAGGTGATATGGGTCGACTTTTATTCATCCAATAGTATTTTGGCAAGTGTTAGGATAATTTAATAATCTAATATTTACCCACAATTACCATATTTACCTTTAACTACAGTAAATAAAAATTACCGTACTTATTATTCATAATATCAAAAAAGAAAAAAGTAATATATTGACATAATTTGGACCCACTGAATCCAAATATTTTATCCATTATTCAAAATTCAAAAAACAGAAGTTGTAGTAATTAATTTAAAATTAATCTCCTGGTTAAGCAAATGGGTTTTAAAAGTTAAAACATTGCCAAAGATTGAAACGTCTTTACCTATGAATTCAAGGTAAAATAAATTCGAATGACATACATTATATTAACTGTTTAAAATTTATTCTATTTATACATTAAAACCATTAAATATTTTAATTAAACCATATAAATTATTACGATGAGAAAAGTTGTTTTTAATTAAAATATAGTGTGTTTTTATTATTCATTAAAATATGAAGGTTATCAGAATAACATAAAAAATTTATCCAAAGTAATTTTTTATATCTTGATTCCGAATAAAAATTTATTTTTTCAAATTTAACTTATAAACATGTAAAAAACTAGATTTAATGTTGATGTGCCATCAAAAACGGTAAAAATGCATTTTTTTTAAAAAAACTTATTTTACCTGAAAAATTTATTTTGTTCTCATACCATGTTCTAGAAAATATGTTAGATGAATAATAATGTTATAAAATTCAAAATTTAGTTAATACTATTCATAACAGCTAGTATATAATATTATAATAATATATCGTTGTTTAGTGAAACTTGGTATTTCGTACTACACACGCTATCGAAGAAGGTAGCGATTGCGTGTAACGCAAGCCAAGATAGTTTTGTGTGCAGTGAAATATTCCTTTGATGTTTCGTATAACATAAGACATAAAAAAATATACTTCTCATAAAATACCATGTTGTTTCATTGAACATGTACATTCTTTCAATCCATCTATATGATTCAGATCTCACATTATTTGGATCCCTATATTCCTCCACTTATAAAGGTACCCCCAAAAGGATTGGCATAATTTAAAAATGGCTCCCTTACAATCCATATCCAATTCCATGGAAGAAATTTGATGTCATTTTAATACATGCCCAACATTTCAAACTTGGTTAGAGGTTGAACCTTATTTTCTATCCCCATCCACGGTAACTTGATATGAATGTTGTGTTTAAAACACATTCAATAGTTATTCTACAACACCACACCATCCCCTGTAATCCAAATATCAGGAATTGTAATTCACACTTTCTACATCCTTTTGTTTTTGTGGAATTATAACATCATTAGTCTTACTCATCCACACATCCCTTTCATAATGATTTTTTCTAATGTCCTTATGTCAACTGAAATTCCATTACAAGCTTTTAGGGATATCACCTTACATCTCATGAATCAATTAAATTAACTCCCAATTTCTCACTACATTAGAAAAAATCATAACACAATTTACCAACACGAAGGTTGCTTCACTAGGTTGGTATAAAATCATACATCCTCAACTATAGATAAATTCACTATGGAAGTCCTATTTTCCCCTACGAATGTTATTCACTTTTCTACATACTATATATTTTCAATATTTAAATCCATGTACGAGCCTTCTCCCTATTTTTACTTCACTGCACCATGTACGGTGAGTGCTTCCTGAAGCTCCTCTACATATTTCCTCTGCAATCAAAGCTCGTGTACTACCTTCACAAACTGCGACTGCATACTACCTTTGCAAACCACATCCACGTACTACCTTACCAAACCAAATCCATGTTTTTATTATTATCTATTGATAAAATCATGATCTACTCACTATCTTCTGTGATCCATATTTAGAAAACCATCTCCTATGAATCAGATTCTGCAAACCATTTTGAAGTTCACCGAATTCCATATGGATTTCTAATCAAAGTCTCCTTTTTCAATTTTCTTCACACGATCCACTTTAGAAATATCCAAATTCCTTGAATATTTTTAATCTCGACAATGTTCCCTATTAGATGTATTATTTATCCTAGTATATGAAAATAGATCTGCATAATATGGTAAATTGACATATACTAAACCTTTTTTTTGACACTGCCTTTACTATGTATCATGCATCTCCCATGAAATATTTTCCCTATGCGGTCTGTGTACCACCAATAATCCTTTATGATGGATGAACTCTTCTGAGAAATGATATATTCCTTAATTTCTCCAATAACATGCCATCCCACAAACCATCTCTTCTATGTATAGATATCCACCTAATTTTTACAATGTTAAGAAAAACCATGAACCGTTTTTTCTTCCATGTATTGTAACCCATCATGCGAACCATATCTATCCCGTGAACCATTGTTCATTCACAATTCGTGTACTTCCATTCACTACCATGTAGTGGATATATATAGAAATTATTCTATTACTCTTTTCCACACTGAACTGCCTACCTCCTATGTGGTCTGGGAACTATCATTCGTGGTCTGCGAACCAATCGTGGGGGACTCCATTTGATAAAAAAACATTTTTCCAAAATAATAAACACCCAATTTTAGTCACAAAAAATTGGATAACACTAGGAAACTGTACCAACTTAAACACTTACATCATCATGTACTATAAGAACCATTATATTCAAAACACCCTGATCAATATAATGTTGAATCACAAAAAACACAACCCATATAAATTTTTATACAATGATAAATATTGGTTTCAACAATCTCCCACTTTGGGAATTGTTGGAAATATATAGATAAATTCAAAGAAGCACCAGGAAAAACCTTATAGATGAGAAACAACTCAGCAAACTCTTTATGTCTACATGAGCAATTCTTGGTGTAAAACACCTGAGGGGAAGCATGAATTTTGTTCACTTGATACCAAACATTTATTTTTTTCCCATTCCTTTTTTTCCAATCATTTCCACCTTAAAAACTAATCATTCTCCCATATTTTACATTTTTTGAAATCATATATTCCTCATCATCTTGCTATCATAAATTTTTTTCAGATTTCATCCTCCTTGTTTGAGGCACAAAACATTGGATTTTTACATTCTCCCCAATTAGAAGTAAACACAAAGAATCAAAATTTGACTTGTATAGCTCAAATAAAACCCCACCTGGATAGTATCTCCCACATAAACATATAAATAGATTAGTAAATAGATTAAAACAATTAACACATTGTGGGAGAGTGAAAAAACAAGATCCTCCTCATGCATAGGGAGGTGGTTGAACACTTTGAATTAAACAATGTTTCTAGAAAACATTATATGAAAATGGCTTGTTTAGTATGGAATCAACTTGATCATCAATTCCAACATGATCCATTTTAATCCTTCATTTTTCCACTATTTCATTGAATATGTGATATCTAATTTCAATGTGTTTTGTGTTAAATTTCTAATTATTATTATTTATATGACCAATTGAACACATGTTATCACAATAAATTACCCTTGAATGTTTCCACTCATCACCATTATAAGTTAATTGTTTCTTCATTAAAAGTATTTAACTGAAAACATTTTTAGAGGATATATACTTAGATTCATTAAGACAGAGATACGTGCTTTCCAATTTCATACTCACCCAACCCACACATTTATTTAAACTATAAAATGATCCACCACTTATGGAATTTCAATCCATCACATCTAAATCCCATTAATAATCATAAAATGTAGATTTTTCATTATGTTTTCCTATATAAAAGTATAATCCATACTTGTGAGTACCATGAATGCACCTCATAATTCCTTTAACTTCTTCCATATGTTCATACATTGAAATTATTTTAATTTGGGACGCTAATCATGTTGCAAAGGCAATATCATAATGTATTGTAGTTATGTATAGTAGGCACTATACTATTCTCTTGTACACGGTTGGATCTATATTATTCCTATATTCATGATTTTTAATTCGAGTTCCAACAAAAATCAAAGATGAAATTGGTCTAGATTCCTAAAAAGTAATATTATTAAGTAACTCTCTTGCATACTCTTCTTAAGAGACAAAAGTGTAGGCTTTACTATAAATCACATGAAGAACTATGATGTATGTGAGTTCACTAATCACTAAAATTCCAAATTCTGATTTCATGTGGATGAAAAATTCATCCACTGATCCCTGCATGTTTCCACCAAATATAATACATCTATATACACCAGTAATATGAACTTCTCTTTATGGGAACTTTTCACATAGAAATTATGATCCACTTTTCCTCTTTTAAATTTAGATTCCATTGCTAAGAATCTAGTTGAGAATATTATTCTCATGGTTCCGGTTTCAGATCATATGGAGCCTTCAATAATATTCAAACCTTCATTTCATCATTACAAAGATGAAATACTATTCTTAGTTTTATATATAATTCATCACTAAGAATTCCATTTAATAATGCTATATTGATATCCATTTGAGGCACTTTTTATCCTCTTCAAATTTCTATTGAATGAAACAGAATGATTAACTCAAGTTTTTCGATGAAAGAAAATGTTTCTACAACATCAACACCTTCATTATGTGAATAGAATTTACATTCCAGTCATACCATGTATCTAATCACATTTTCATTATCATAAAATTTATTTTTGAAAATTTACATTATACCGATCACATTGTGGTTATCATATATCTTAACAATGTCCCATGTTTTTTTCATATCGATCTAATCTAACTCTTTATTCATAGCCTTAACCCATGATTTATCTTTTTCAGCATTATCAAATGTGGATTTGAACCCAATTGATAGGAATTCAGATTATGCATTATTACTAATTTTATTTATCTAAATGGGAGGTATCCATTTCCAAATAGTGTTTTATTAGTCAATTTATTCTATTCAATTTCTCTTATTAGGTTTAGGATAATTTTATTTAACCATGGTTTCCTCTTTTAATTCTTCTTCTGAATCAATATCATGATGTAATTCCTGGGTATTTTTAATGACTTTTTCTACTTTAGTATTTAGACCATTTTCACATCTACATTATTCCTCATCCTCAATCATATCAGCATAAAAATTCTTTGAGGCATTTGTCGTTTTATCTCCAATGATCTTCACATCACTTTATTCCAAATTTTTTTTATGTTTTTCATTATAGAATTTGTAGGATATTCTATTCATTGAATATGTGAGGAATATTATATCATCCACAACATCACTATACATTATTTAATTTCATTCTTTGGTTCAAAAAAAATTACTTCGCAAAACAAGAATATAGTTTTGAAATGGATTCATACCATTAAATAACTCATATAGAGTCTTTTATCACCTATATAATTCACTATTAAAAATTGACTATAAACTTTAGATTGAATTTCCTCTTTTAAATAATGTAAAGGGATATGACTGTCAATTGGCCTAGTTCTAGCCATATTGTTCACTTGTCGATTCATGCACTCAAAAAATCCATTTTGCTATGGTATCACACAAAATCCACCTCATATTGTATTTCTAGCTTCTCCTGGCAATTTTCTAACTCAATGGATGTGTATTCCCCTCTATTTTCATACCAAAAAACATTTATTGTCCATTCAGTAACATTATCATAAATTCAGAGATAATTTTTCATTAAATCAATAACATACCACTTCTTGTGTATAAACTTCACAAAAGAAATTCTTCTATAATAATAAATGAAAATTATTTTGTACCTTTCTCCATTAATTATAGAAACATTTATCAGTCCACATATATCTCTTTGAATGAGATTAATATTATTTGATTCACATTTCCTCTTTAACTAATATGTACTATAGACCAACTTCCCTTGATTGCACGAATCACAAGCCTTTTCCCATTCACGCTATAGATTGAGGATATCCATGTCAATCTTCATCTTAGATTTCATTTTTATTTATTGTTGATAGATGTGACCCATCTTCCAGTGCCACAAGTTTTCTTCTTCTTCAAAAGTCATGTATAGAATGTTCCCTTTACAATCAACTTGATATACGAACCCATATATTTTACAAATATTCATGATAGAATTAAATGTTATTCATTATATAGTGAATCCATTTTTATTGAATTCAATTATAATTCCTGTGTCAAAGAGTTGAGTCACAGTCTGAATATTATGACACAACTCATCCACATAAAGAACAATGATATTATTCAGCTCTCTATTGTTTGGTTTAGTAGTTCTACTATCTTTGATCATTAAAGAACCATTGTTACCTAATCATACTGTTACATAAACCTTTTTCTTAACATTCATTTATATGTCTGCATTTCCCATTATATGGGTTGAGCATTAATTATAAAGAATCGAAGAGTAGTTATTCATGGTAGCTTTGAGGGCTACTTTATTATGGTTGGTTATTTCAATTTTATTCTCTTCCATCCTTGAAATATTAGTTTGAGTGAAATATAAAGACGACATTTCAAATCTATTTTCTTTGTTCATAGGATTAACATTCTCACACTCTTATTCCAAATGAGAGATATTTTTTGTATAAAAAAAACTTTTTGGTTGGCATGTAATGATTTTTCTATGAGTTTTTTATCAATTAATCCTCACATTCCACTGCCTACAGTTAAAATCTATATGTATATAGTTATAATAATGAAAAAAATCATTGGAAATCATTCTTTCTTGAAGACTTATAATATTAATTAATTATACATTATTGACTATATAGATCCCCATCATTCCAATTGATCCACGCCTCTTTGATGTATGACATCGTATGTACCAGATATCCATAAAATTGACCTTTCGTGACTAGAAATTTTATTTCACTTCCATTCATCCACTTGTCAAATTATATAAGTGGATAGTTCAACTATATATCTTCTATAAAAACATGAGGATCATTTTCAATCCTCCTTTCAATATGATTTGATACATTATTTTATGGGACTTTAGGTGTCTTTATGATATGTATATCATTCAAACTAACTTTATTTCAACCGATTTTATTTCCAACATCTGATGCATTAGAATAACAAAAAACTCATATGTTTCCCATGCATGAGAGATATTATTTATTTATAAAAATTTCAACTCCATCATAAACACACTTAGAATTCTCACGTAGATCAACATATGAAAATTTTCCATACTAAATTTAATTCTTTGTTTCATTTGAAGATGATTCACTTTCAAATTTACACCTAAGAGTAACAACTTCTTCTTCATGTCCCTCAACAGTTTTAGAAATCTCCTAAAATATATATATTTTTTCATTAATTAAAATTTCCTATTCTTAAATTATGATAATTAGTTCAATTATATCTCATGAGATTTAATACATGTGGAATATTTATTTTCTAATTTCTCAAGTCAAACAGTTTCACCTCTTAGTATTTCAATGTATTCTGATGATAATTTTAAAATTTCTCTCCACATTTTGAATCTCTTTCATTGATTCTCAATCATACAAGAAAGATATTTAATATGATACATGAGATCAACACCTGTATTCAACTTAATATACATATATTTATCTCTGAATGGTTCAAAATTTTCAAAATATTTCCATCTGTGGTGCATGGGTTCCAGATTCAAATTTCAGTTCATCTTCCAGAAATAATTTTCTATCATAATAGTATTTTTTAGATAAAAATTTATTCTGTTTAATTTCATACTAGACTTTATGTTTCAATTTTTTAAAATCATTTTTCACGGCTTCTGAATGGCTCCATCATCACTTTTAACATCAGAAAATCTTTTTTATACACCGAGAGGAAATGTGACCAACTCGAAAATAAAGAAAAAAATGCCAGATGTAACATTCCTTGAAATTTTCCTTTTCCCTTATTCAATTTCTATGATATGAGATAAATAATTTCTTTTTACCTATTAACTTTATCAATAATATATGATAAAATTTCTTGTTTTCCAGGTATTTTAATTCTGTTTTATTTCTTACTCGATTAGTTGCATCTTATAGTTTGACTCCCATATCATATTCTACCACGGTGTTCAATAAAACAACAAGATTGTTTAGAATGATCCCTTTTCTTAAGGGATGACACCATTGCATTATAAATAGATGTAAGCCTTCTCAAGATTCTCATTACAATAAAAATTGCTTCTACTGTTCACGAAGACCAAATATTTCTCCAAAAACATTATTATAATGATTGAAAAGATATGTTAATTTTTTTTCAGGATCCATCATGAGATCATCAAACCTATAAAGAAAATTATTAATTTTTCCCACCAACACTTTTTTTCACCTTAATAATTATTGTCGACTTTTCCCCCATATGCTTTGTTAATGTACATCTCATCACTTCTTGATATATTTAATTACAATGAAATTTAGTTAGGGTATTATATACATTGGGATCTACATCATGAATTTTCATATCTACATCTTTTAGATACATCCCAATTAGATTAGTCGCCTATATTCACTGTGTAGTGAAAAATAAAACATCCATTCCAAGAGTTCTTATATGAGATCTCATCATATTCATCATGGAATTAATGTTTCTTCAGTCAAATATGGGGTCTCCTCTAAAATAAATTATATTCTCTCTGGTGGAAATGATGGGTTGATTTAACACCAGAAATCCTTACACATAGATACAACCTAAAGGACGATGGATCATCCTTAGAGGGGAGGGGTGAATGAGGGTGTCAATTTTTTTTATGTTACAAATATTTTCCCCTTGTTGGTAATAAATTGTTAAATCTATCTGTTCATAATGTGTAGTAATTTAACCATTCACACGCATTATGACAACACATAAATTTTACGTGGTTCACTCCTAAGAGATAGTCTATGAATCATATCTGAGATGTTTTTGGAAATTAAAAAGTCCAATAATATTCACTAGTTGTGGAGTAAATTTGTTTATCACAAACACTATATATCAAACAAAATTCCTATAAATATTTTTAGGGATAACACATTACTTCACTAGAATCACTTCCATTGACTCCCCCTGGCACACTACACTAAATGGAATCTAAACTCAGTTTCTTGAAATGAATGTCTCTTTAATTTGTTGGAATTTAATCATGCATCCTATACTGTAGATAAATTCTTTGTTGAAGTCATGTTTTCAAATATATAAGTAATTGAATTTTCTGTGTACAATTAATTCGTGAACATATCTGTCACATTATAGTTATCTCCCTCAAAATAATGAATTTTCACCACACACTATGAGTGCTTCATAAAATTCATCATCTAAACTTCCTCCTCAATCCTTGACTATGTACTACCTTAAAAAAAATTTACTAGGTACTGGAATCAGAAACATCTTCCACATAATACCATCCAAATCCACTCCCATTTACTAATTTTTTTATTTGGACCAAATACACCTTTTTGAATAGTCTTCTATGACCCAAATAGCATTATTTCCTTTGGATGTTTTAGGAAGTCCAGTGACAAAGTCCATAGTGATGTTTTCCCATTTTCATTTTGGTATGGGTAATGGTTGTAACATCCCCTTAGAATTTTTTCTCTCATATTTAACTTGCTGACAAACCAAGTATCGAAAGACATATTCAGCAACATCTCTTTTCATGCCATCCCCCCAGAAGTACTCTTTTAGGTCCCTATACATCTTCGTGCTTCCAGGATGAATAGATAATGAAGAACTATGAGCCTTATCCAGCAGCTCCTTCTTTTAAATCTGGGATGGGAGGAACACAAACCCGATTCCTGAACCTTATTATCCCATCACAATCAAGGTTGAATTCAGAAACATTTCTCACCTTATTTTGTAACTCTACATCTTCTTTTTGTGCCTCTTTAATCTTCACATGTATATATGGTTGAACATTCATTTGAGAAAGATAAGATTTTTCCCCTTCCATTATAATTCCTAGATCCATCCTTTGTAAATCCATAAATATTGGATTTTTTGTGATCCTCATCATGGATAAGCTAGCATGGTCTTGTCGACTTAATGCAGCTACCACCTTGTTTGATTTCCCAGGGTAGTAATGAATTGAGCAGTCTTAATAATTAATTAGCTCCAACCATCTTCTTTGGCACATATTCAGATCCTTCTCTGTGAATGTATACTTTAAAATTCTACGATCAATTTAAATATCACACCTTTCACCATAATGATAATGCCTCAAAATATTTAATGCAAATAATACCACAGCTAACTCCAAATCATGAGTTAGATAATTTTTCTCATGGATTTTCAACTATCATGAGGCATTATCAAGCACCATATTGTTTTTCATGAGAACACACCCCAATCCCTTCTTGGATGCATCACTATAGATCACAAACCTTTCTCCACTACAAGGCAGTCTGAGCATAGGTGAACTGGATAACCTTCTTTTAAACTCCTTGAAATTATCTTCACAATCATCCATCCACACGAACATAAATCCTTTTCGAGTCAACCTGATTAGTGGATTAGATAATCGTGAAAAATCATTCACAAAACATTGATAATAACCAACCAGAACAAGAAAACTTCGGATCTCAGTTACTGTTGTTGGTCTTGACCGTCTATCGATAACCTCTTTCATTGATGGATCCACAGATATCCCTTCTTTTGAGATTATGTGACCCAAAAATGAAACTTTTTGAAGCCAAAATTCACACTTGGTAAATTTGGAATAAAGCGTCTCATTTCTTAAGTTCTTTAGTACAATTCTCCAGTGATCTTCATGTTCTTCCTTTCCCTTTGAATAGAAAAGAATATCGTCTATAAAGATTACCAAAAACTGATCAAGATAGTCTATAAAGACTCTATTCATGAGATACATAATGATAGCAGGGGCAATAGTAAGACCAAATGGCATCACTATAAATTCATTGTCTCGATACCTTGTACGGAAAGCAGTCTTTGGTATATCCTCCCTTTTGACACTTAATTGATGATACCCTGAATGAAGATCAATCTTGAAAAGTATTGATCTTTCTGTAGTTGGTCAAATAAGTCATCAATGCGTGGGAGAGGATATTTTTTCTTGATAGTGATCTTGTTAAGTTCTCGATATTAAATGAGGAGTCTCATTGATCCATCTTTTTTCTTAACAAATAGAACATGTTCTCCCCAAGGTGATGCAATAGGGCGTATGAATCCCTTACCAAGATTCTCTTGGAGATTCTTCTTTAATTCGTGCAGTTCAATTGGGGCCATTCTATAAGGTTTCTTTGAAATGGGCATAGAACCCGGTATGGGTTCTATTGAAAAATCAACCTCACGATTTGGTGGAAGACCTGGAAATTCCTCCAGAAAGACATCATCAAACATTCGTACAATGAAAATATTCTTAATCATGAGTTTATCTCCAACCATTTGAGATAAATAACCTGCATTTATTGGAATCAAGACCCATAATATGGACGATATTTCCACTGGAAGGTTATATTCATCCATGCATCGATAGATGATAGTAGATTGATCGAGAATATTAAATGTGATTTCCCCTCTTTGTAAATTGATATGAGATCTATATAAATAAATCCAATCCATGCCAAGAATCTCATCAAATTCCACAATAGGAAGGATCACAAGATTTTCTAGAAGAACATTCCCACAAACTTCAATCGGAGAAGAATTGTAAACTTTTGATGCGACTGTTGTGCCATTAAGAGTTGTCACAGCTAACTCAACATCTAATTGTTGAGGTATTACAATGATACCCTTAGAAAATTATTCAAAAATAAAACCATGGGTCAATCCAGAATCAAATAAAAAATTTTCTACTTTAGAGTGGATGGTAAGTGTACCTGTAATCACTTTTTTATCGTACTCGACATCGCTGATAGTAATTGCATGTGACATTCCTTTGTCCTTGGACTTAAGAGTTTGTTGATGTCTATCATCATCAACAACCCTTGGATTAGGTCCTCGAATTGCATAATTCCCCATTTCCATGCACTTGAAACATTGAAATGTAGGAGGTGCATTCTTTGTATCCCTTTCTTTGATCGCATCATTAGACATCTTCTTCCCATTATTTCGACATTCAAGTGCCTAATGACCTTCTTTTCTACACTTAAAGCATTTTCTTGTCCCTTTAAGACAGTTCCCTCCATGTTTCTTTCCACAATTTGAGAATAAATGAAAACTCATCTTCTTTTCAGTGTGGTCTTTAGATTTTCCTTTGAATTCCATTTTCCTCTTCTTATCAAACCCATATGATTGATGGGTTAATCCAATCTCTATCTCAACCTTGAGAGCACGTCAAACAATTAACTCGTAGCTATTGAAGTACCCTATGGCTAACTCCTTTCGAAGAATTTCTTTTAAGACACTAAAGAATCGATCGATCTTACTCTCAGGTTTGATAATAATTCTGGAAGCGTACCATGCATGTCTTGTACAATTTGCTTCGTAGGTACCGACAGATTCATCATCCTTTTTCTTCAGTTCAAGAAACTCTTTCTATATCATTGTTCGAATAATTCATGGGAAGTACTTATTGAAAAATAAGTTCACGAACTCGTCTCACTCCATGGACTCAATTTCATCTATTTTCCTCATATTCTTGATAAGATTCCACCATTGATCATCATCAGCTTCCAAAAGATACACTACTAAGATGAATTTGTCAGGTTCAGATCATTATAGAACTGAAAATATATTTTTAGTGGTACTATTCCACTGTTCAGTCACTACTGGATCAGAATTCCCGCTGAATGATGGTGGACGTTTCCTCATGAAGGATTCAATAGAATGTTACTCCTTCCTTTTCTCATTTGGAAGTCTTGCATGGTTCATTGCTTGAGAATTTTGTATGAGCATGGCTACAATATTTTTCATTCCTGCTCCCATAACGTTTGGTTGCTCAGGGGGACAATCATTACATTGCCCGTTGCCTTCAGTATTAACAAAGTTCCTTCGGGTTCCAACAATTGACTAAAACCAATAAGCATACTATAAGAAACACTAATAATAATAGGAAAACCACATAATCATGAATAAAACATTACACTTAAGGTCTTATCTTATGTTATTCATGTCCATTTCTAAAACACTAATATTGTGTTCTATGCTTATACATATCCTTGGATTTCTTACTAAGGCTTTCACATCCTAGTTTCCAAAGGTTGACTATACCTTTCCTCTGATACCAACTATAATGACCCATACTCTACATACGTTGCTATTACATCAAAATTGAAGAATAATTATTACAACATATAACAAAACCATGAAAAGACCATATTCGTATATTGTCTTTAGAAACTGAGAATCATAAACAACTGGTTCATAAATCATCTACACTGTATCCCATTTATTTCATCATATCTAGAGTCCCTTTTTGGAATATCCTACTTAATACCATTCTTCTTGACCTGGGAAAAATAAAACATACAAAAGGGAGAGCTCAAATGCTAAGTAAGGGTAAACAAAAGAAATATCAATCATATCATATTCATAATAAGATAACAATTTTAATGTCTTTACCTGCAAAAGAGATCATAATATCATATCTTGGGATAAATCTTAGTGCTGAAATGTAATCCCAATAATCATATCTTAAAACATTAAACTTTCTGGAATACACAAATAATCATAGAAAATCATTTCATATTATTCAAGGCTCATTTCCATGACTATCATAGTGGAAAAAGCCCATTACTGAACCGAGTTCACTCCTCGTTCCAGTCCTGTATCATAGACCAGATTAACTTGTCATTCCAGCCATGTCTATCTCATGAGATATAAATATTTACCCAATGAATCGGAGTGAGATATAGGTCCCACCAATCTCATAATGAAACCATTCTTATATGTGACACAAAATCACAATTCATACATCATATCATAACCCATGTAATACAAATGGGATTCTTAAACATCGTGAAATCATAAAACAATTCATATAAGATAAAGGACTTCATAAAAATAATTCCATCGCAACATAATCAAATCAATGTAATAATAGGTATAGAAATAAAACCCTATATCTTATCTTAGATGGAAAATAATTATGATAAAACACTTTAACTCCATTCTTGAAAAAAATATCCCTTCTACTTAAAAAACATTTTTCCTTTCTTAACATCTCATACAATTTTAAACAAAAAGAAGTTGATTAAAAATAAACCTGAAAACTATTAAAGTATTTTCATGGAAATAAGGTTCTATGAAATCATAAAAAATCGATTCATGCCATATAAGTTATGAAAAACATTCTTATCATACTTTGGCCTGAAAAGTCAAAAAGTACCTTACACGAAAAATGACAAAAGATTCCTTTCATGTGTTTTACTAAAACTCACCAATGAGTAATAATAGATTTAAAAAATTTTAGGAGGATAGAAATAATATTAAATACTGGCGAAACATGTATGTAGATTATAAATAATCCCCAGTAAATTTTGAAGTATAAACAATCTCGGATAAAAATGATATTGTGAGATTTTCCCTTACCTTAGGTCCGATATGCTTTGTATGTGTCCGAACCACCTATATAATGATTTAAATAATGTCATTGACTTATAACATAATCATATTAATTGTTATGATATCATATATGGTCATATTATTAGCTTCTTATTAGTAATATATCATTTCTACTTGTTATTCGTGTTTTTATTTCTTTATGTTCTTATGCGTGTTTTGTTGAATAAATTCATATTCTTCATTTTAGGTTATAGATACATCATTTCCAGAATGTTATTAGTTTAATATATATCATATTTACTCATTAAATTCATTTATATAATCATTATTCAATAAAGACCATGTAGAATGAGCCGCATCACATCGTGGAGACGGTAGGTCGTACGTATGCACAAGCGATAATATCATTCCCATGATCATGGAATTGTATTGAAGTGTATGTATACTATTTCAGAATCAATATAATTTTACAATAATCATATATAGTTATTCTTTACACCATTATACACATCCATGTAAGGTGGTGGTGGAAAACAGATTACTCCACGGCGTGGAGATGGTATTCCGTACGTACGTACGCGATATGATTTGATTTTACATAGGATGGATAGAAGGTGAAATAGAGTTGTTTCATATTTATAATAACATATCAGTATTTGATTGATTCTGATGTTATTACTTCATTATGAAATAACTAAATAATAAGAAGTAGAAGAAGAAATAAATTTGAAAGAATCTGTAACGGATATTACCTCTTCTTTGACACGCCTCTTTGAAACCTCTTTTTAGGGCAATAAGATTAGTCTTTGAAGAATACCAGGACATCTAGGATGTTTATAGGGAAGTGGAGAAGATAAATTTACAGGGTTTTTCTGAGCCTGAAGGCCCAATGTGGTGTGAGGAGGAGAGGGAGGAGAGGGGCACCTTTGGAACTATAAGAAATATTAATTTATAATAAATTCCAACCCCAATTAATAAACCACCAAAAATGACTCAAATATAAATATTAGATGATATAGGGTTGTAATCTCATCAACCAATAAAATTTTGAAAAGTTGGGAATTTATTTTATACATTATCAACATGATTTATCCTTATATAATCTATTTTATTTTATTTGTGGTAATAATAATATAAATTTTTTATCATTATAAATAACTACTTATATGTTGTTAATTGTTCATAATTGTATAATTTTTTTAATTTTAGACCATATAAATTTTAATTTATCAATTTTAAATATTTTTGTGATTTTTAAACGATTTTATAATATGTAATTTTTATAAAATAACAATAGTGTCAATTTTGACGCTATTCATTAATTTAATTTTAAATAAAATATACACAGAAGATATGTTCAAACTAAAAGATTTAACAGATTTATAACATGCTATATATATCTATAAAATTAGTTGATCACATTAAATATTTAATATAATATTTATTTTAATACTTTTAAAATCATTTATTTGATAATTCAATCAATAAAATAATTTCAACATCACTATTGTGTCATAATTAATGATCATTATTTAATCCCTAAAAATTATAAATATATTCATATGATGTAGATAATTTTATATATTTCTGGGGACTATTTATATGGGAATTTTTATGATGTTTATAACTAAATTAATATTATTACACTTATAAGATTTAAGAGAGTGGCATGTTGTCAATTTCTTTGGTTTTAATAATAATTATATTATTTCATTGTCAAAAGTATATAAAATGAATCCACTCTGACCCTTAGGTGATATGGGTCGACTTTTATTCATCCAATAGTATTTTGGCAAGTGTTAGGATAATTTAATAATCTAATATTTACCCACAATTACCAGATTTACCTTTAACTACAGTAAATAAAAATTACCGTACTTATTATTCATAATATCAAAAAAGAAAAAAGTAATATATTGACATAATTTGGACCCACTGAATCCAAATATTGTATCCATTATTCAAAATTCAAAAAACAGAAGTTGTAGTAATTAATTTAAAATTAATCTCCTGGTTAAGCAAATGGGTTTTAAAAGTTAAAACATTGCCAAAGATTGAAACGTCTTTACCTATGAATTCAAGGTAAAATAAATTCGAATGACATACATTATATTAATTGTTTAAAATTTATTCTATTTATACATTAAAACCATTAAATATTTTAATTAAACCATATAAATTATTACGATGAGAAAAGTTGTTTTTAATTAAAATATAGTGTGTTTTTATTATTCATTAAAATATGAAGGTTATCAGAATAACATAAAAAATTTATCCAAAGTAATTTTTTATATCTTGATTCCGAATAAAAATTTATTTTTTCAAATTTAACTTATAAACATGTAAAAAACTAGATTTAATGTTGGTGTGCCATCAAAAACGGTAAAAATGCATTTTTTTTAAAAAAACTTATTTTACCTGAAAAATTTATTTTGTTCTCATACCATGTTCTAGAAAATATGTTAGATGAATAATAATGTTATAAAATTCAAAATTTAGTTAATACTATTCATAACAGCTAGTATATAATATTATAATAATATATCATTGTTTAGTGAAACATGGTATTTCGTACTACACACGCTATCGAAGAAGGTAGCGATTGCGTGTAACGCAAGCCAAGATAGTTTTGTGTGCAGTGAAATATTCCTTTGATGTTTCGTATAACATAAGACATAAAAAAATATACTTCTCATAAAATACCAAGGTGTTTCATTGAACATGTACATTCTTTCAACCCATCTATATGATTCAGATCTCACTTTATTTGGATCCCTATATTCCTCCACTTATAAAGGTACCCCCAAAAGGATTGGCATAATTTAAAAATGGCTCCCTTACAATCCATATCCAATTCCATGGAAGAAATTTGATGTCATTTTAATACATGCCCAACATTTCAAACTTGGTTAGAGGTTGAACCTTATTTTCTATCCCCATCCACGGTAACTTGATATGAATGTTGTGTTTAAAACACATTCAATAGTTATTCTACAACACCAAACCATCCCCTGTAATCCAAATATCAGGAATTGTAATTCACACTTTCTACATCCTTTTGTTTTTGTGGAATTATAACATCATTAGTCTTACTCATCCACACATCCCTTTCATAATGATTTTTTCTAATGTCCTTATGTCAACTGAAATTCCATTACAAGCTTTTAGGGATATCACCTTACATCTCATGAATCAATTAAATTAACTCCCAATTTCTCACTACATTAGAAAAAATCATAACACAATTTACCAACACGAAGGTTGCTTCACTAGGTTGGTATAAAATCATACATCCTCAACTATAGATAAATTCACTATGGAAGTCATATTTTCCCCTACGAATGTTATTCACTTTTCTACATACTATATATTTTCAATATTTAAATCCGTGTACGAGCCTTCTCCCTCTTTTTACTTCACTGCACCATGTATGGTGAGTGCTTCCTGAAGCTCCTCTACATATTTCCTCTGCAAACAAAGCTCGTGTACTACCTTCACAAACTGCGACTGCATACTACCTTTGCAAACCACATCCACGTACTACCTTACCAAACCAAATCCATGTTTTTATTATTATCTATTGATAAAATCATGATCTACTCACTATCTTCTGTGATCCATATTTAGAAAACCATCTCCTATGAATCAGATTCTGCAAACCATTTTGAAGTTCACCGAATTCCATATGGATTTCTAATCAAAGTCTCCTTTTTCAATTTTCTTCACACGATCCACTTTAGAAATATCCAAATTCCTTGAATATTTTTAATCTCGACAATGTTCCCTATTAGATGTATAATTTATCCTAGTATATGAAAATAGATCTGCATAATCTGGTAAATTGACATATACTAAACCTTTTTTTTTGACACTGCCTTTACTATGTATCATGCATCTCCCATGAACTATTTTCCCTATGCGGTCTGTGTACCACCAATAATCCTTTATGATGGATGAACTCTTCTGAGAAATGATATATTCCTTAATTTCTCCAATAACATGCCATCCCACAAACCATCTCTTCTATGTATAGATATCCACCTAATTTTTACAATGTTAAGAAAAACCATCAACCGTTTTTTCTTCCATGTATTGTAACCCATCCTGCGAACCATATCTATCCCGTGAACCATTTTTCATTCACAATTCGTGTACTTCCATTCACTACCATGTAGTGGATATATATAGAAATTATTCTATTACTCTTTTCCACACTGAACTGCCTACCTCCTATGTGGTCTGGGAACTATCATTCGTGGTCTGCGAACCAATCGTGGGGGACTCCATTTGATAAAAAAACATTTTTCCAAAATAATAAACACCCAATTTTAGTCACAAAAAATTGGATAACACTAGGAAACTGTACCAACTTAAACACTTACATCATCATGTACTATAAGAACCATTATATTCAAAACACCCTGATCAATATAATGTTGAATCACAAAAAACACAACCCATATAAATTTTTATACAATGATCAATATTGGTTTCAACAATCTCCCACTTTGGGAATTGTTGGAAATATATAGATAAATTCAAAGAAGCACCAGGAAAAACCTTATAGATGAGAAACAACTCAGCAAACTCTTTATGTCTACATGAGCAATTCTTGGTGTAGAACACCTGAGGGGAAGCATGAATTTTGTTCACTTGATACCAAACACTTATTTTTTTCCCATTCCTTTTTTTCCAATCATTTCCACCTTAAAAACTAATCATTCTCCCATATTGTAAATTTTTTGAAATCATATATTCCTCATCATCTTGCTATCATAATTTTTTTTCAGATTTCATCCTCCTTGTTTGAGGCACAAAACATTGGATTTTTACATTCTCCCCAATTAGAAGTAAACACAAAGAATCAAAATTTGACTTGTATAGCTCAAATAAAACCCCACCTGGATAGTATCTCCCACATAAACATATAAATACATTAGTAAATAGATTAAAACAATTAACACATTGTGGGAGAGTGAAAAAACAAGATCCTCCTCATGCATAGGGAGGTGATTGAACACTTTGAATGAAACAATGTTTATAGAAAACATTATATGAAAATGGCTTGTTTAGTATGGAATCAACTTGATCATCAATTCCAACATGATCCATTTTAATCCTTCATTTTTCCACTATTTCATTGAATATGTGATATCTAATTTCAATGTGTTTTGTGTTAAATTTCTAATCATTATTATTTATATGACCAATTGAACACATGTTATCACAATAAATTACCCTTGAATGTTTCCACTCATCACCATTATAAGTTAATTGTTTCTTCATTAAAATTATTTAACTGAAAACATTTTTAGAGGATATATACTTAGATTCATTAAGACAGAGATACGTGCTTTCCAATTTCATACTCACCCAACCCACACATTTATTTAAACTATAAAATGATCCACCACTTATGGAATTTCAATCCATCACATCTAAATCCCATTAATAATCATAAAATGTAGATTTTTCATTATGTTTTCCTATATAAAAGTATAATCCATACTTGTGAGTACCATGAATGCACCTCATAATTCCTTTAACTTCTTCCATATGTTCATACATTGAAATTATTTTAATTTGGGACGCTAATCATGTTGCAAAGGCAATATCATAATGTATTGTAGTTATGTATAGTAGGCACTATACTATTCTCTTGTACACGGTTGGATCTATATTATTCCTATATTCATGATTTTTAATTCGAGTTCCAACAAAAATCAAAGATGAAATTGGTCTAGATTCCTAAAAAGTAATATTATTAAGTAACTCTCTTGCATACTCTTCTTAAGAGACAAAAGTGTAGGCTTTACTATAAATCACATGAAGAACTATGATGTATGTGAGTTCACTAATCACTAAAATTCCAAATTCTGATTTCATGTGGATGAAAAATTCATCCACTGATCCCTGCATGTTTCCACCAAATATAATACATCTATATACACCAGTAATATGAACTTCTCATTATGGGAACTTTTCACATAGAAATTATGATCCACTTTTCCTCTTTTAAATTTAGATTCCATTGCTAAGAATCTAGTTGAGAATAATATTCTCATGGTTCCGGTTTCAGATCATATGGAGCCTTCAATAATATTCAAACCTTCATTTCATCATTACAAAGATGAAATACTATTCTTAGTTTTATATATAATTCATCACCAAGAATGCCATTTAATAATGCTATATTGATATCCATTTGAGGCACTTTTTATCCTCTTCAAATTTCTATTGAATGAAACAGAATGATTAACTCAAGTTTTTCGATGAAAGAAAATGTTTCTACAACATCAACACCTTCATTATGTGAATAGAATTTACATTCCAGTCATACCATGTATCTAATCACATTTTCATTATCATAAAATTTATTTTTGAAAATTTACATTATACCGATCACATTGTGGTTATCATATATCTTAACCATGTCCCATGTTTTTTTCATATCGATCTAATCTAACTCTTTATTCATAGCCCTAACCCATGATTTATCTTTTTCAGCATTATCAAATGTGGATTTGAACCCAATTGATAGGAATTCAGATTATGCATTATTACTAATTTTATTTATCTAAATGGGAGGTATCCATTTCCAAATAGTGTTTTATTAGTCAATTTATTCTATTCAATTTCTCTTATTAGGTTTAGGATAATTTTATTTAACCATGGTTTCCTCTTTTAATTCTTCTTCTGAATCAATATCATGATGTAATTCCTTGGTATTTTTAATGACTTTTTCTACTTTAGTATTTAGACCATTTTCACATCTACATTATTCCTCATCCTCAATCATATCAGCATAAAAATTCTTTGAGGCATTTGTCATTTTATCTCCAATGATCTTCACATCACTTTATTCCAAATTGTTTTATGTTTTTCATTATAGAATTTGTAGGATATTCTATTCATTGAATATGTGAGGAATATTATATCATCCACAACATCACTATACATTATTTAATTTCATTCTTTGGTTCAAAAAAAATTACTTCGCAAAACAAGAATATAGTTTTGAAATGAATTCATACCATTAAATAACTCATATAGTGTCTTTTATCACCTATATAATTCACTATTAAAAATTGACTATAAACTATAGATTGAATTTCCTCTTTTAAATAATGTAAAGGGATATGACTGTCAATTGGCATAGTTCTAGCCATATTGTTCACTTGTCGATTCATGAACTCAAAAAATCCATTTTGCTATGGTATCACACAAAATCCACCTCATATTGTATTTCTAGCTTCTCCTGGAAATTTTCTAACTCAATGGATGTGTATTCCCCTCTATTTTCATACCAAAAAACATTTATTGTCCATTCAGTAACATTATCATAAATTCAAAGATAATTTTTCATGAAATCAATAACATACCACTTCTTGTGTATAAACTTCACAAAAGAAATTCTTCTATAATAATAAATGAAAATTATTTTGTACCTTTCTCCAGTAATTATAGAAACATTTATCAGTCCACATACATCTCTTTGAATGAGATTAATATTATTTGATTCACATTTCCTCTTTAACTGATATGTACTATAGACCAACTTCCCTTGATTGCACGAATCACAAGCCTTTTCCCATTCACGCTATAGATTGAGGATATCCATGTCAATCTTCATCTTAGATTTCATTTTTATTTATTGTTGATAGATGTGACCCATCTTCCAGTGCCACAAGTTTTCTTCTTCTTCAAAAGTCATGTATAGAATGTTCCCTTTACAATCAACTTGATATACGAACCCATATATTTTACAAATATTCATGATAGAATTAAATGTTATTCATTATATAGTGAATCCCTTTTTATTGAATTCAATTATAATTCCTCTGTCAAAGAGTTGAGTCACAGTCTGAATATTATGACACAACTCATCCACATAAAGAACAATGATATTATTCAGCTCTCTATTGTTTGGTTTAGTAGTTCTACTATCTTTGATCATTAAAGAACCATTGTTACCTAATCATACTGTTACATAAACCTTTTTCTTAACATTCATTTATATGTCTGCATTTCCCATTATATGGGTTGAGCATTAATTATAAAGAATCGAAGAGTAGTTATTCATGGTAGCTTTGAGGGCTACTTTATTATGGTTGGTTATTTCAATTTTATTCTCTTCCATCCTTGAAATATTGGTTTGAGTGAAATATAAAGACGACATTTCAAATCTATTTTCTTTGTTCATAGGATTAACATTCTCACACTCTTATTCCAAATGAGAGATATTTTTTGTATAAAAAAAACTTTTTGGTTGGCATGTAATGATTTTTCTATGAGTTTTTTATCAATTAATCCTCACATTCCACTGCCTACAGTTAAAATCTATATGTATATAGTTATAATAATGAAAAAAATCATTGGAAATCATTCTTTCTTGAAGACTTATAATATTAATTAATTATACATTATTGACTATATAGATCCCCATCATTCCAATTGATCCACGCCTCTTTGATGTATGACATCGTATGTACCAGATATCCATAAAATTGACCTTTCGTGACTAGAAATTTTATTTCACTTCCATTCATCCACTTGTCAAATTATATAAGTGGATAGTTCAACTATATATCTTCTATAAAAACATGAGGATCATTTTCAATCCTCCTTTCAATATGATTTGATACATTATTTTATGGGACTTTAGGTGTCTTTATGATATGTATATCATTCAAACTAACTTTATTTCAACCGATTTTATTTCCAACATCTGATGCATTAGAATAACAAAAAACTCATATGTTTCCCATGCATGAGAGATATTATTTATTTATAAAAATTTCAACTCCATCATAAACACACTTAGAATTCCCACGTAGATCAACATATGAAAATTTTCCATACTAAATTTAATTCTTTGTTTCATTTGAAGATGATTCACTTTCAAATTTACACCTAAGAGTAACAACTTCTTCTTCATGTCCCTCAACAGTTTTAGAAATCTCCTAAAATATATATATTTTTTCATTAATTAAAATTTCCTATTCTTAAATTATGATAATTAGTTCAATTATATCTCATGAGATTTAATACATGTGGAATATTTATTTTCTAATTTCTCAAGTCAAACAGTTTCACCTCTTAGTATTTCAATGTATTCTGATGATAATTTTAAAATTTCTCTCCACATTTTGAATCTCTTTCATTGATTCTCAATCATACAAGAAAGATATTTAATATGCTACATGAGATCAACACCTGTATTCAACTTAATATACATATATTTATCTCTGAATGGTTCAAAATTTTCAAAATATTTCCATCCGTGGTGCATGGGTTCCAGATTCAAATTTCAGCTCATCTTCCAGAAATAATTTTCTATCATAATAGTATTTTTTAGATAAAAATTTATTCTGTTTAATTTCATACTAGACTTTATGTTTCAATTTTTTAAAATCATTTTTCACGGCTTCTGAATGGCTCCATCATCACTTTTAACATCAGAAAATCTTTTTTATACACCGAGAGGAAATGTGACCAACTCGAAAATAAAGAAAAAAAAGCCAGAGGTAACATTCCTTGAAATTTTCATTTTCCCTTATTCAATTTCTATGATATGAGATAAATAATTTCTTTTTACCTATTAACTTTATCAATAATATATGATAAAATTTCTTGTTTTCCAGGTATTTTAATTCTGTTTTATTTCTTACTCGATTAGTTGCATCTTATAGTTTGACTCCCATATCATATTCTACCACGGTGTTCAATAAAACAACAAGATTGTTTAGAATGATCCCTTTTCTTAAGGGATGACACCATTGCATTATAAATAGATGTAAGCCTTCTCAAGATTCTCATTACAATAAAAATTGCTTCTACTGTTCACGAAGACCAAATATTTCTCCAAAAACATTATTATAATGATTGAAAAGATATGTTAATTTTTTTTCAGGATCCATCATGAGATCATCAAACCTATAAAGAAAAATATTAATTTTTCCCACCAACACTTTTTTTCACCTTAATAATTATTGTCGACTTTTCCCCCATATGCTTTGTTAATGTACATCTCATCACTTCTTGATATATTTAATTACAATGAAATTTAGTTAGGGTATTATATACATTGGGATCTACATCATGAATTTTCATATCTACATCTTTTAGATACATCCCAATTAGATTAGTCACCTATATTCATTGTGTAGTGAAAAATAAAACATCCATTCCAAGAGTTCTTATATGAGATCTCATCATATTCATCATGGAATTAATGTTTCTTCAGTCAAATATGGGGTCTCCTCTAAAATAAATTATATTCTCTCTGGTGGAAATGATGGGTTGATTTAACACCAGAAATCCTTACACATAGATACAACCTAAAGGACGATGGATCATCCTTAGAGGGGAGGGGTGAATTAGGGTGTCAATTTTTTTTATGTTACAAATATTTTCCCCTTGTTGGTAATAAATTGTTAAATCTATCTGTTCATAATGTGTAGTAATTTAACCATTCACACGCATTATGACAACACATAAATTTTACGTGGTTCACTCCTAAGAGATAGTCTATGAATCATATCTGAGATGTTTTTGGAAATTAAAAAGTCCAATAATATTCACTAGTTGTGGAGTAAATTTGTTTATCACAAACACTATATATCAAACAAAATTCCTATAAATATTTTTAGGGATAACACATTACTTCACTAGAATCACTTCCATTGACTCCCCCTGGCACACTACACTAAATGGAATCTAAACTCAGTTTCTTGAAATGAATGTCTCTTTAATTTGTTGGAATTTAATCATGCATCCTATACTGTAGATAAATTCTTTGTTGAAGTCATGTTTTCAAATATATAAGTAATTGAATTTTCTGTGTACAATTAATTCATGAACATATCTGTCACATTATAGTTATCTCCCTCAAAATAATGAATTTTCACCACACACAATGAGTGCTTCATAAAATTCATCATGTAAACTTCCTCCTCAATCCTTGACTATGTACTACCTTAAAAAAAAATTTACTAGGTACTGGAATCAGAAACATCTTCCACATAATACCATCCAAATCCACTCCCATTTACTAATTTTTTTATTTGGACCAAATACACCTTTTTGAATAGTCTTCTATGATCCATATTTTAAAAAACATCTTCCAAAACCATATTCTACAAACATTTCTGATCATCACTAAATTCTATCCGGATTTCTAATCAATGTGTCCTTGGTGGGGTTTTCTTCCCACAAACCCCATGAAGCATCACAAAGTTCCTCCTATATTTTTACTCCCATTATCGCACACTAATAAAGGTATTTGTGTTCATTATACTGGTAAATAGATCAACATAATCCACTAATCCTAGATTTACCAAATATTTGATTTGGCATCACCTTTACTATATATCTGACATCTCATGTGAACTATTTTCCCTTTGTGGTCCACATACCACCAGTCGTTCTTCATAGCGGTCAAAATTTTCTAAAAAATGATATCTAGCTCATTTTCTTCACTGAAAATCCATCCCATGAGTTGGGTATTCCATGGACCGACCTCTACCTCATTTTCAATAATGATAATAAAAACCATGAACAATTTTCTTTCTGCAAACATAGAATGTTCATGTGTATCATATTTGTTCTGCATACAATTTTTCGTTCATGATCTACGTTCCACCCTTCATGGCTTCATAGAACAACTATGTGGAAAACCAACTTTTTCCTTTTTTTTCAATGGCCTATGTACCTCCTATGTTTTCCTCAGTCCGTCCTTCCTTTTGTGTGAACAAAGATTGGCGGTCTCCTTTTCATAAAACCTTCAATTTCCAAAATAATAAACTCTATATTTTGTGCCACAAATATTTGGAAATCAATGGGAAACTGCACAAACATAAACACCTTCTTTGTCTTGTACTATGATAATCCATGTCTTGAAAACTCCCTGATCAACCAAATGTGGATTTATAGCCATCACAAAACATACTTCATTTACAATAAAAAATAGCCTTGGTTCCAAAAAAATTCCGTGGTAATTTATAAATATCATGAAATTAAACATTATGTGTGTCCTACATGGGAGTTTGTTGTACAATATCAGCCTCATTGTTATTTATTCACATTGGGTTATTCCTATTTTCCATAAACATCCATTATGGAATGCACCCCCACATACAATATAAATTCTATGACCCAAAACCAAGAACCCTATATTCTTATTTGTACAACATTAAACTACATAGAAACAGTGTCCTTACCACATGACATTAAACAAGATGGACTCATCCCTATAACATGATATTAAAATCTACCATATAATCTTTTTGTAATGATGGTAAACTACATAATATTTATCTTCAAAGGAACATGATTTCAAACTAAGAACCGATGTTAAAATATCATGAGATTAAACTGCATATGTATTCCACCTATAATTTTGTTTTGTTGTGAGGACCGCTTGGGTCCACATTCACATTGGGTTATAGATTTCACATAATACACATTATTTAAAAAATTTAATTCCTCCTCTATCCCTTTAACATGATGTTAAACTATTCTCCAAAATCATTACTACATGATGTTAAACTACACAAGCATGTCCCATACACACGATTCTAAACAAGGAACCACTATTCAAACTCTAAAAACATAAACTAAGTGACTTTGGTTATAGAATTATGAAATTATACTATTTATGTTACAGAGTCTTTTACGTCGAGTCCAGATGCATCCTCCAACTAAAATGCTCAAATTTGACTGTGCATGAGATATAGAGAGTTCGAATACTTATTAACATTCTATACACCCACCTCCATGGTTTATGTCTCCCTTTATTTGTATCCTCATCATCCTCCATGTTTTAGGGACCCCTAAATGATTTTTTTCTAGGTTACAATGGATCAATGACCATCATAGGAATATGCATCTGAATACATTAGATGACATTTTGAGATAGTTCTAGCATTTAGAGTATGGACTGCATCTGCCCTCATTTGATTGTACCCATTTTTTGAAACTCAATATGGATGATCAGTTTCGAAAATGGTCTATTTTTATCCTACATCGTCATTCCACACTTTCATTATAGATATTGGCCACTATGACTCAGAATTTACACTTCTCTATCATCTAGTAGAAATCTAACACCCCTAGTAATTCCCCTCCTTGCATCATTGCATGTTAAGTGGTAAGGTTAATATCACCATGAAATTCACACAAGGTATTTACTTACAATTGATATGTACTCCCATGCGATGGGAAAAGATGTAATTATTCCATCTGTGCCACATTGAGCATGACTCATCTGGTCTTATAAGTTCTATTAGGGCTTGTATCCATATACAGTAGCATTATAACATCACTAGTCTGAATTACATGACAAAATATTATGAATCGTGAGGTCCAAGAATTATGACTCTAAATTAAATGCAATATTCTCTTTGGATTGTGTAGTGTAGCATGTAGGCCTCTTATTACCTCATCCTTGTCGGAGTTTCCATACCACTGTGCTTCACATATCTTCTGGAATCCATTTTTCTCATGTATCTAACTATAAAATCTTAAATTAAGAGACTCTGGTCTATGAGACATGAGCTTAAACTATTTCATCCACTATATTCGAATCATAATTGCTCAAAAATGTATGAATTTCACCCCAGGATGATATAGGGTGGCTATAGGCCTTCTTTGTGTATATTCTTATTAGGTTTTTTGCATCTCTATGCAATTTATTTCCACTTGAGATGAACATACATCCACACCAAGTCCTAGGAACATTACATTATAGTAAAGTGTTCCTGGAATATGTGTCATTCATCATGAGACTCCCCTATCTTCATTCACATCAGACAATTACTGTTATGCTACCCATGTCCATTATATTGGATACCAGCTCCCCTATAGTCTAAGAGTTGTAGCATTATTCTATATGAATGTTTGATATAGAATGTTTTGCATACGTTCATCCTTCTAATACCTCATTCATGTCATGTTCCTTCACCCTTCCATGATGCATATTTCCATTAGTGATTCTCAGCCCTTATTATTTGAAATCATTGACCATAATCAATGAATGGTATAGTCAGTCTATAATGAATTTAAACTACACATCACTACCACGATGTTCTCATCTGAGAGAGCATCACTTTCAGAATTGGCCATCTACATTTTCATGAACAAGAACTATTTGTTTCTTGATTCTTATTCATATGATATTTTTAGTAATAACCAGATATTTTATCCTTGTTCCTATCCTTAAATTTTACCTCATGGAACCATTATATGAGATTTTCATTGAGATTATGTGGTGTGTTGTGGGCCTCCATGGTATCCATTCACGTCGGCTTATTTTCAACATTTCACACACACCCTATGGGCTATCCCCCCAATAGTGTGCATACTACATGATGATAAACTATGTGGAATGTTCTTATCACATGTCATTAAACTGTGATATTATCATTCGAGACACATGATGAAAAATAGCATAACATAATGGTGATTTTACCTAAGATTACATAACCTATTGAACTGGACATCCATCATTCCATTTTTCAATAAATACATATGGTTTTATTCTTTTCTGCATAACATATTTAGTAATTTCTTGGATTTGAATCTAATTCCATCCAATAAAAAAGAGAATGAAAAAAGAAAAAAAGAATATTCACTCTCTCCCTAAGGATATTACAAACATGCAGGGGGATATTTCATTCAAGAACTATATGTGGATTGAATCCCATATTTATGGGATACATAGTGACAACTAGGAAATTATCATTTATTCCAATCAAAAAATTTATTTACACTTATTTCCTTCCCTAATAATCCCCATATATAGAAGAAGGGATTCATTGGCCCACTCATTTCAGATTCTTCTTCCACCCAAGAAAAAATGATGTCTTTAGGTATAATCTCAATTGCATCATCAAAAAAATGTGGTGCATTGTCAGAACTATTCAGACTAATTCATGTTGGTATTTTATGAAACTGCACTTCACATACCCATTTAAGGGAATATCCCCTATGGTCCAAATTATACAACCTTAAACTAATATCCAACATACTCAATGAATGACCTTAAACTGATATTTTTCTATGTTCTCATAAACTACAAGTTTCTTGATAATCATATCTATGGGTCATGTAGTTACATCTACATGATCTATCTTTGGGAACATGCACAACCCCATTCATTCTATCGGCCCCAAAGCCTTGATCACGATCCAAGCTCTATGACCCAAAACTGTATGTAGTACATCTTAAAGTATCTACATGGTACATGTTTTATTTTTTCCACCATTCAGGTGAGGTTTTATCTCTTCCCGGTAAAAAATATATCATTTGAATGAGAATTCATCTATGGCCTCTTCCATCCTCGATACAATCGAAGAAACATTAAATAAATATGCACGAGATCTTCCTCATGAATTCATATGTGGTCAATTGGCTTCCTTATTCCTCATTCACGATATTTCCCTTATTCCACAACATTATAAATATTATTCCTAGAGATAATCCCTTATGGTCCAATCATTGTAACCTTAAACCGAGTTTCCATGTCCTCAATGCCTGACATTAAACTACTATCCTACCCTGAACATGTTCAGGATGTCCAATGATAATCATGCGATGATTTAGCTTCCTCACTATAGAGTAAATCCGTCACTAGTGTTGGTGTTTACCCACACTATGTTTCATGAAGTACATGCTACTTTATTTCCATCGTCATGGGATTCATAGTGATTCAAGAACATTTTTCTTCTAACCCAGCCACATGTTCTTCAACCTTCTGTGACCTTTAGCATCAGTTATAGTTTTTGCATTATGACCTCAAACATCATACAGTTCCCCATAAGTTGTTTATGCAAGACATGATACTCCATTGCAAATTTCAAATTATGCTTTACCTCCTACATGTTGTATGCACACCCTAATACTGAGCATATCTCGAAATTCCAAGAAACATGATGTTAAACTATTTTCTATAGTCCAAGAAATATGACCATAAACTATATTCACACCTGGTACTAAATATCACTCTCTAATATGTTTATTCCACACTTCAAGTAATTATTGAAGTGTATTTTCCATCATCCTTTAAATCTATATAGACCCCCTAAATATTATGGTCTCATGCCTCTTTTTCATACCACACATCCTAGGCCAACACTATAACGGATCATTGGAAGCATGTATTGAGTAATGTGGTTTCAACATGGTCAATAGATGATCAAAAATTTTCTCTCCCAATTCTTTCTTAGTGTGATCATGGTCTCTTTGTTTTGATCAGGAATATTATTTAGCCTTACTTATCATTCACCCTTTTATCTATACATTGAATGTCTCGAATTACCTCCATTTCACATCATTGTATCATTGTGGGATTTCATCCTCAGCATCAGTCAAAATATTCACTCACATATATCACGTATACCCCTTGTACCATTAAATGTTTTCTACTCCTAGCATGGAACATGTAGGCTTGGGAGTTTTGTTAGGATGGATACTGATGTTCTGGAGCAACATGACGATGCTATATCAAAACTATATGACCTTAATCAAGGATACCCTAGTGAATGTGTGGTGTTCTTGGTTTTCCACTCTATTTCACCACAGATTACGTAGTTTGGAAGCCTTCCTCCTATTTGTTTCCCTTATTTTTTGGATTTGTTATTTCAATCATTGACATTTGTTTTCTCACCTCCGTACCACATATATACTTTATAACACTTCAAAGACTGAGTATCACGGCTTTGAACTATTTTCCTATGTCTATGAAGAATGAACATATACTACGTGTGTAACGTCCCGACCCCAGTTACCTAGAGATGGAGAATTATTACATAACATTGGAATTATCACAAAAGATCAAGTCTCGAATGACCGTTTAGTTTAGAAGCCTTAGAAACACAAGATACATTCATAAATGTTACATTACATCATAAGATGAAAAAAATACTACAACAAATTCTCTCCATAGACCACACTCATATCCCCTCTTACTATCCATGCATGTCATTCATAAAATAATTCTTCACATCTTGGGAAAAATAAAACATAGAAAGGGGTGAGCTCAGATTCCCAGTAAGTATAAAAATATAGCGAAAACATTCATAAATAAGCCTAAACATTTAAGGAAATTTATAACTCAAAAAAATCCTTTTAAACATTAACATCAGAATAATATAGAAAAAATAAAATGAAATAATGCTATTTACTTATTCACATGGATATTCTACCAGTCGAATAATAACATGCAATATCAATAAAAACTTTCATAATGATGGAATGCATAATTCAAGACTATCATAACCACATAGACAAGGCCTTGTGCCAATAATGCAAATAAGATTTTATCAAGTCCTTGTGCTAAGTCACTAATTTGTCTCAGGAGACATACCTATTCATCGAGGAGCTATAGAGGGCTCCACCCGTCACTTACTCAGTCCAATGCATTCTACATTTGAACAGGTTTAAACATAACATTAACATTCATATTAATACTAGCATACGAAATGTCAACACTTTCTCCATAAACCACGAATGGTATAAAAATAACACATCCATAGACAAACATATCATAAAACCTTCAATACAATATGGATGTTTTGTATCAAAATAAATCAACATCAAATAAGCTTAAAATCCATCAATGGATGTTGACATAGATGTAATCTAAAATATTTGAGAGAAATATCTCTTTTCATGAAATAATTTAAAATTCACATAATTATAAGATAAAAAATTTTCATTGAAAATATTCTTATAAGATTTTAATGGAAGCTTCGACAATTTTATAACGGCCGAAAATCACCGCACCCGTCGTATATAAAAAAAAGTAATTATTACCATAATTCTGTTGAAAAGGTTAAAAAGGGCATTGTTTGAAAAATGATGGGAAGATTCCTTTATAAACATCTTATAATAGTCAAACTAGGAAATAAATGACTTTAACCCATAGTATATAAAATAGTAAGAATGTTTTGAAATACATTTTTAAGAATCATGGATGTGGATGATAATGAGGCCCAAGTAGATACTTACGTAGAAACAACTTCTGGTAATAAAGGGATTGTGAAATTTAACCCTTACCTTGTACTTTTCCTTGTTCGAGGGAAGTTTAACCTCCTGTAAAATGGTGAAATGACTATTATTAAATTATACAATAATCATATGCATTAATATTATATCATATATGATCTTTTAAAATTGCGTTGTTAATAATATCTTAGTATTATCGTCCTTTCTGGTGTTAACTTACTCATTTTATTTTATATGTTTTGTTACATAAGCCATGTTTGTTATGGATATGTTCTATATTATGAATATCCAGAATGATATCAAGTCCTTAAGAATATTTCAATCATCAAATGAGAATTAGAATTGAATAGATACGATGTGGAATGAATCTCATCGCGTTCGTGGAGATGGTAGTCCGTATGTACGCATGAGCGAAAATATCATTCTTTTGATATTAAAATAATATAAAATTGGATGTTATATAATATATAAAGAATCATTATAATGTTATATTTATTATTTAATTAAATTACACATCATTATCATACCCATCCAAATAATAATGTTTTGAATAACAATTACACCACGACGTGGAGATGGTAAGTCGTACGTACGCACGTACAGTGACATGTCATTCAAAAGGATGGATATAATATTGAATATGGTAGTACCATATTTATAATAACATCATAGTATATAGAAGATACTTGAGTTATTATTTTATAATTGAAATAAAAAAGAAAGAATAAGTGGAAGAAGAAAGGAACATGAAAGAGGGTGGTGAAAACATTACCTCATCATCAGGTTCTTCCATTTGATTTGATCAAAAGGGACCCTTATGATGGATTTATGATCAATATAAGGCCTCTAGGATAACTTAAGGGTATCTGAGAGAATATTTGGGCAAGGGATGTATGATCAAAAATACATTGAAGGTATGAATATGAGAGAAGGGTGAGTTCCCTTTTATAAGAGGGGTTAGGGGGACTTTAGAAAAAACACAAAATATTATTTTGTAATAAATTCATATTCGGTTTATAATGGATCCAAAGTAACTAAATTGTAGGCTATGGTGGGGATGGGTCACAATAATTTCATCTAATATATTTTAGATAGGTTTGGGTCATTATATTAACCTTATCATTTATATTTAACTCTTAGTTAAATAGTTTTTCATTTACCATGTCTCTTAGTATTTTTATATTATATACCTAATAAACATAATATATAGTTATAATAGAACCAAAAGTTGTTCATTAATTATAAAACTACTATTATATAAGTTGTTTTTACAATGTGTAGATTTTTAGGGATATTATATCAATTTATAATATAATATTTTAGAAAAAACTCATTTATGTCAATTTTGACACTATTTAATAATTGATTTTTGTTAAAGCCTTAAAAACGTTATTAATTCCAAAAAAATTTTATTTAAGCAATCCTAACATGTCATAATAACCTATAAAACTATTTGAATTCATTAAAAGTCTAAAATTACATTTATTTGGATATTTATAATATCAATTATTTTAATATTTCATTAATTAGGTAATTACTGCATGACCAATCTGTCATAAATAAATTAAATTATTTAATATCTAAAAATTATAAATATAATACAATTATGTTGGAAGTAATTTTATCTTTTTAATGAAAATTTCTAATCTAATTTATCTTATATATAACCCTATATTAAAATGTTTTTAGTTATTAAGCATTGATTTTAACTCTTTTAACTCTTCTTTGAATTAAATAATAATAAATGTAATAATCTAATCCCATTGGAACTAAGAGGTTCATACATTATTCCTAAGGTTTTTCTCAGTTGAAGTAAACTTATCCAAAAGAATTAGGACATATTTTAGGGTAATAATAATACCATTTGAACAACTAATTACCCTATTTACTTTTAATCGTGGTAAATTAAAGTAAAAAGTTACTATTCACCAAAAATTCTTTTCATCTCAGTGAACCAAATATCACTTAATTATATCAAGAGTGTCGCTCGGATTTTTGAAATTTCACTAACAGAAGCGGAAAAATTATGTTTAATGTGAATTTTCAAATACTCTTATGAGATGGGTAAAAGACGATGAAAAGTTCATTAAATTTTTTATATATCTAAAATTATTATAACCTGACTCCAATGAATTAAATTGATATTATATAGGTATTATGTATCTATTTTACCTAAAATTAAATTCAAATAAAATAAATAATTATTTAAATTAAAATTCAGTTTTAAACTATAACTCTATGTTTTTAAATATTCATCAAAAATTAAGAGTTTTCAGAAAAATGACAAAATTTCACCCTAGACTAATTTCGATATTCCGAATTGAAAAATGAAGTCCATTTTGAAAGATAAAATGTATAAAATTTCGGTAAGTGGGTATTAATATTCATAATGGTTAGTTTGATTGGTTGTGGTGTGTTAGAAATCGAAGTTGTGTACAACACATGCTACTGTATTATTCAAAGAGAAGCGTACCGTGGAAGTTTGAGATGTTACATTCTCCCCTCATTCAAATAATATCATCCTCGAATTTTCCAGAACACTACCACATGAAAAATCTCGGGTGGTTCTTCATCATAAGTTCCTCGGGTTCCCATGTTGCCTCTTCAATCTTATGGTTTCTCCATAGATCTTTTACTAGACAAGTCGTCTCGTTTCTCAGCACTTGTTCTCTTGTATTAGGAATCTTGACGGGCTCTTCACAATAAGATAGATCGAGTTCCAGTTCTACTTCCTCAAAATTTAGTACATGTGTTGGGTCAAGCATGTATTTTCTGAATAGTGATACGTGGAACACATCGTGAATTTGGAGAGACTTGGCACCATTGCCAAACGATAAGTTACATCTCCAATTCGTTCTACAATATCGAAAGGTAGTATGTACCTGGGACTCAAATTACCCATCTCACCGAAACTTATAACTCCCATCGATGGATATACCTTAACAAAAACATGATCTCCTACCTAAAATTACAAATCCTTCCTTCGTTTGTCAGTATATCTCTTCTTCCTACTTTGAGCTACTTTGATGTGGCTTTAGATTACCTTCAACTTTCCATCGTTTCTTCCACCAGTTATGGGCCTATGATTTTTCTTTCACCAACATCATCCCAACAGGTTGGTGTGTGACATATCTTTTCGTACAATGCTTCATATGTTGTAATCTGAATAATTTAATGGAAGCTATTATTATATGAAAATTCTACCAGATGTAAATATTGATCCCACATAACCTGAAAGTCATGTGAGCATGATATCAACATGTCTTATAATGTTTGAATAATCCGTTATAATTTCCTATTAGTTTAGGGGTGGTAGGAAGTGCTCAAACGAAGTTCAGTATCCATTGATTTCTAAAGACATTTTCTGAATCATGATGTAAAATAGGGATCATGATCTTAATCAATCGATCGGGGTAATCATTAAAGTCTCACATCATTATTAATATATAGTCTTTATAGACGTTCAACTGGTAGATCTTCTCTTATAGAATGAAAGTATGCTGACTTAGTAAGATGATCAACAATGACCCATATTTCATCGTTTATTATAGGAGTCTTTGGTATCCCAATGACAATGTCCATCGTAATATTTTCCCATTTCCACTCAGTTATTGGGAGAGGTTGCATGACTCCTCCAGGATGTTTCCCTCTAGCTTTCACTTGTTGAAAAACCATACATCTTGACACAAAATCAGCAATCTCCCACTTCATGTTGTCCGACCAAAAATTTTCCTTCAAACCCCTATACATTCTGGTGCTCCCCAGGTGTATAGAAAAATTATAACTATGAGTATCGTCCAATAATTCCCTTTCTAGATCGGGTATATCGGGAACACAAAGTCTCTTCCCAAATTTCAAAATTCCTTCTTCATACACAATGTCACTCAATCTACCATCTTTCATAGCTTCAATATTCTTTTAAAATTCTTCATCATCGGTCTGAGAACTCATAATCCTTTCTAGTAAAGATGGTTTGGCAGCCATATGAAAAATTATCGATGTTTAACATTCCATTGTTATTCCCATATCCAACTATACTAGATCCATAAAATTGGATCCCTTTCAACTCTAATTTTGATTAGAACTCCATGATCCTTTATGATCACAGCATTTGTCACCTATTTTTCCTTCCCCCGGTGGCAGTGTATCGTGAAATCATACCCCTTGAGTAGTTTAAGCCATTGCGTTTGCCTCATGTTGAGTTATTTCTGTGAGAAAATATACTTCAAACTCTTGTGATCAGTATAAATATCCCATTTTTCACCATAGAGATAGTGTCTCCAAATCATCAATGAAATGATTAAAACATCTAACTCAAGATCATGAGTAGGATAGTTTTTCTCATAAATTTTCAGTTGTCGTGATACATATGTAATAACACCATCATTCTACATAAGGACACAACCAAGTCCTTTCTTTGATGCATCACTATAAATAACATACACATCATTCCCCGATGGTAGAGTCAATATAAGAGCATTGAATAATCTTGTATTAAATTCTTAAAAAAATCTTTTTAATATGTTTTCCAAATAAATTTTACCCCTTTATGTGTGAGCTTCGTTAATGGGCTAGCTAATTGGGCAAAATTCTGGACGAAATGCCGATAATAACCTGCTAAACCAATAAAACTGCAAACGTATGTTATACTCGATGGTGCTAGACATTCTTGGATTGTTCTTGTTTTAGAAGGATCAACAGATATTCCATCTTTAGAGACAATTGTATGAGGAAAAGAAATCTCATGAAGTCATAATTCACACTTGCTAAACTTTCCATATAATTCATGTCTTCTAAAAGTTTTAGGATAATGTGCAAGTGATTTTCATGATCTTCATAGCATTTTAATTATACCAAGTTATCTTAAATAAATACCACTAGAAAATCATCGAGATATTTTTTGAAATATCTATTCTTTGGATCAATGTAGACAGAGGATCGATTAGTCTATCCAAAAGGAATTACTGTAAACTCGTAATGCCCATACATGGTTTGAAAAGCTGTCTTAGGAATGTATTCATTCTTCACACAAAACTGATGGTATCCAGATTGAAGTCAATCTTTGAAAAGTATTGATCTCCATGCAGTTGGTCAAATAAATCATCAATGCGAGGTAGGGGATACTTGTTATTTTTTGTTATGTCATTGATCTCCCTATAGTCGATACATATCCTCATAGATCCTTCTTTCTTTTTAACAAAATGTATAGGGGATCCCCATGAAGAACCACTAGGGAGAATAATTCCCTTATTACTCAAATCCTCTAGTTGTTTCTTTAGTTCCACTAATTCCACAGTATCTATTCCATAAGGGGTCTTCGATATAGGTTTTTAACCAGGAAATAATCATTGGAAAACTCAATTTCTTGTTCTGGAGGATGTCCAGGTAAATCTTGTGAAAACACATCTACATATTATTTCACAATAGGTACACCATCTATTTGAACATTCCTTTCTTCACCCATAGTTATTTCATTCTCTATCTCCTTGATAATCGAATTTAGTTGAGCTACTGGGGTGGATCTAGATAAGAATCAGGTGGTGAAAATTTTGCTCTAATGATAAGGTGTTATTTATCTTCATCATCAAAAATCGCAACCTCCTTCTTCTGAAAATAAATCTTCACATCATTTTCCAAAATCTAATTCATTTAGAGGATTATATCAAACATAATCATGGGTATGATGATGATATCAGTAGATAAAGAACATTTATGTTCTCTAATGGGGACTGATTCACAAAACATTATAGCAATGATACTTCCCTTAGGAGTTTTTACTAACAACTACCTTGTTAAATAAAATTTGAAATATCTAATTTTCATAGAAAATTGGGAAGATATGAAACAATGCGATGATCCAGAATCAAATAAAGCTTTTTCTAAACATTGGGATACCATTAAATTACCTACACAATGTCTTTATGAGTTTCTGCCTCATCAGTAGTGATAACATAAGCTTGGCCTTGATCCCTTCTCCTTTTCTGAGGTATGTTCCCCTGACTCTTCGGAAATTAATTTTCAAAATGCCCCATATCCCTGCAATTGTAGCATTGAACATCGGTAGATTCTTTATTCTGCTTTCAATCACGAGCTTGGTGTCCTTTTTCACCAAACTGGTAACAGACTCCCATTCCTTTCAAGAATGTACCTTGGTGTTTCTTCCCGCATTTACTGAACGATGGATATTTAACTTTTCAATTCTTCCCCTTATTTCCATTCCCATAGTTATTGGTAGATCTGTTCTTCTATTTCTTTAATTTAAAGTCATAATACATGGAGAATTACTTTTCAGTCTTGATAGCACATGAGACAATATCTTATTACGACGAGAAGGATTGTCAGAATAATTCTCGACAGATAAATTTTCTTAACCCATCAAATAAATGATCAATATTATTCCATGGGTTACGTATATAATCTATGGCATGCCTTATTTACCTTGTAATGATAGCCTCCTACATTGCGCCATTCTCATCCTCCTTTTGTCTCAGACACAGAAATTTCCTTTCCATATCTGTTTGATGGTCATGATGAAATTATTTTTATATGAAAAGCCTTTTGAACTCCCTCCATTCCATATTTGGTACTTCATGATCTTCTTTTGTGTATTGAATCAATGACCACCATTGGTCAGCATATCCAGTGTGGCGGTAAAATTCCATGATAACTTTTTACCTTTCAAAAGTCCCCAAGGCATGAAATATTTTATCTAAAGAATTTATCCATTTCTCAACTAATAATGGATTTGTACTCCCATTGAATGTGGGTGGTTGTTGCCTCATGAAGCGATATAACATTGATCCTCCACGCTACAGATCAGGGTCCTCCATACAGGTAAGGTTATTATTCATAACCTAAGTGAGTTGTCCAAGTATGGTGATTAGTTAATCAACACGTGTTGCATCACGAGCTCCACTATAATTATGTTGAGCAGGAGGGAAATCCCTACATGGAATGTGTTCATTGATATGGTTTCCATTTCTTCCACTAGGGGCCATTTCTAAACAATAGCATACACTAGATTAGTTTATGAATTGAAATACAATAATCCAACCTTGTAAAACACATAACATGAATTTTACAGTTTATGGATATAATCCATAATCATAAAAATGTTTTCTTTTTTGAAGAATATACTCATAAACCCTTTATAATGGGTTGTAAAGAAAATGAGAATTATCCTAAGCATATCCCCCATGAGTTTAGTAACCAAGAGTGCAGCAAGGCCCGTTGTCATGCACCGGTTCCTATTCGATTCTAGCTCAAAGTAGTGTTGTTGGCTATTACCCCATGATACAACTGTGCCAGAGCCGCCTCAACTTGCTCCTATCCAGACAGGAATTACTTGCTTGGAAAACTCATAAAATCCCTAAAATCCAAAAATTCTAGGAATTTATTCTATACTAATCCTCAAAGTCCTTCTTAGGCCTATGTGTTCTAATCAGATGTTATCTAAATCTAGCTTCCAAAAATGTGTACTAAACATCCTTAGATACCAACTGTAATGCCCCAACCCAAGTTACCCAGAGACAGGGCATTATTACATAACATTGGAATGATCACAATAGATCATGTCTAGAAAGGCCGATTAGTTTAGTAGACTTCGAAACCCAAGATACATTCATAAATGTTACATTACATCATAAAATGAAAAACTACAACAAAAAAATGTCTCCATAGACCACACTCATATACCCTCATACTATCCCTAAAGGTCATTCGTAAAATATTTCTTCACATCCTAGGAAAAATAAAACATAGAAAAGGGTGAGATCAGATTCCCAGTAATGATAAAAATATAGAGGAAACTTTCATAAATAAGAATAAACATTTAAGGCAGTGTATAACTCAAACAAAATCTCTTTAAACATGAACTTCTGTATAATACGTCAAAAATAAAATGAAATAGTTCCATTTAATTATTCACATAGATATTCTACAAGTCGCATAATCACATGGACTATCAATAACAACCTTCATAATGATGGAATGCATAATTCCATACTATCATTACCTCATAGTCAAGGCCTTGTTCCAAGACTACAAATAAGATTTTCTTAAGGACTTGTGCCAAGAAACTAGTTTGTCTCATGAGACCTACTGATGCATCGAGGAGCTATAGCGGGCTCCACCCGTCACTTACTAAGTTTAATTCATTCCTTATATGAACGGTTTTAAACATAACATAAACATTCAGATTAATTATAGAATATGAAATGTCAATACATTCTCTATATACCATGAATGGTATAAAAATAACACATCCCCAGTCAAATATATCACAAAAACTTCAATAAAATATGGAATTTTTGTATCATAATAAATCAGCGTCAAATAATCTTAAAATTCATCAATGGATGCTGGCATAGATGAAATCAAAACTATTTGAGAGAAATACCTCCTTTCTTGAAATCATTTAAAAGTCCAATAATTATAAAATAAAAAATTTACTTTGAAAATATTTATATAATCTTGTAAGGGAAGCTTCGACGATTTTATAATGGCCAAAAATAGCCGCACTCGCTGTATATAAAAAAAAGACATTCTTACCTTAATTTTGTTGAAAAGGCTAAAAAGAACCTTTTTTGGAAAACGACGGAATGATTCCTTTATAAACATATTCTAAAATTCAAAAAGGGTATAAATAACTTCAAACCATATTCTATGAAATAATAATCATGTTTATAAATACATTTTTAAGAAACATGGATGTTGATGATAAAGTGGTCCCAGTAGATACTTACATAAAAACAACCTCGGATAATAAAGAGATTGTGAAATTAACCCTTACCATGTAATTTTCCTTTGTCGAGGGTAGTTTAAAATCCTTTAGAATGGTTAAATTATTGTTATTAAATTATAAAATAATCATATTCCTTAATATGATATAATATATGATCTTTTGACATTGCTTTGTTAATAATATCTTAGTATTATCGTCGTTTTCGGTGTTAACTTACTCATTTTCTTTTATATGTTTTGATATATAATCATTGTTTGTTATGGATAGGTTATATCTTATTCATAACCAAAATTATATCAAGTCCTTAAACAATATTTTTAATCATAAAATTAGAATTAGATATGAATGGATAGGATGGGAAGTGAATCTCATCGTGTTCGTGGAGACGGTAGTCCGTACGTACGCACGAGCGATAATATCAATCTTTTGATATTAAAATAATAAATAATTGGATGGTATATCATATATACAGAATTATTATAATTATATATTTATTATTTACTTCAATTACACCGCATTATCATGCCCATCCAAATAATAATGTTTTGAATAACAATTACACCACGGCTTGGAGATGGTAAGCGATATGTACGAACGTATGGTGACATGTCATTCAAAAGATGGATAGAATACATAATATGGAGGTACCATATTTATAGTAATATCATAGAATATATAATATACTATTGTTATTATTTTATAATGGAAATAATAAAGAAAGAAGATGTGGAAGAAGAAAGGAACTTGAAAGAGGGTGGTGAAAACATTACCTCTTCTTTGGGATCTTCCTTTTGATTTGATCAAAAGGGCTCCTTAAGTTGGATTTATGATCAAACAAAGGCCTCTATGATTATGTGATGGAAGTTGATAGAATATTTGTGCATAGTATGCGCGAACCAAAGTACATTGAAGGTATGAATTTGAGAGAAGGTGAGTGCCCTTTTATAAGAGGGGTGAGGGGAACCTTAGGAAAAACTCAAAATATTAATTTATAATAAATTAATATTCGCTTTTTAATGGCTCCAAAGTGACTTATTTTTATTCTAAGGTGGGTATAGGTAGAAATAATTTCATCCAATAGATTTTATATAGGTTTGGGTCACTATATTAACTGTATCCATTATATTTAACTCTTTGTTAAATAGTTTGACATTTAGCAGGTCTCTTTGTATTTTTATATTATATAGTTAATAAACATTTTATATACTCCCAAAAGAACACCAAGTGGTTCATTAATAATACACCTATCATTATATATTTCATTTGGCTGAACATTATATTTTTAGGGATATTATATCTACTTATAATATAATATTATTTAAAAAAATCTTTTATGTCAATTTTTAAACTATTTAATAATTGATTTTTTTAAAGTCATAAAAAAACCTTATTTAGAAGAAAATTCATTTAAGAAATCCTAACATATCATATTATCCTATAAAATTAGTTTAATTAATAAAAAGTCTGAAATTACATTTATTTGGATATTTATAATATCAATTATTTTAATATTTCATTAATTAGGTAATTACTGCATGACTAATGTGTCATAAATAAATAAAATTATATAATATCTAAAAATTATAAATAAAATACAATTATGTTGTAAATATTTTAATATTTAAAGTGAATATTTATAAACGAATTTATCTTATGTGTAACCCTATATTAAAAAAAACTAGTTATTAAACATTGATTTTTACTCTTTTAAATCATCTTTGAATTAAATAATAATAAATGTCCTAATCTAATCCATGTAGACCAAAGAGGTTCATATATTATTACTTTGTTTTTTTAGGTCTAATTAAACTTATACAATTGAATTAGGACATGTGTTATGCTTATAATAATATCATTTTTACCCTTAACTACCCTATTTACTTTTAACCGTTGTAAATAAAAGTAAAAAGATACTATTCATAAAAAAATATTTTCATCTCATTGAACCACATTATACAAACTGATATCAACTTTGTCTCTCGGATTTATGAAATTCCACTCACAGAAGCGGTAAAATTATGTTTTACGTGAATTTGCAAATTCTCTTAGGAGATGGATAAAAGACGGTGAAAAGTTCATTAAAATTTTTATATATCTAAAATTATTATAAACTGACTCTAATGAATTAAATTGAGGTTATATAGGTATTATGTATCTATTTTGTCCTAAAATATATTTATATAAAATAAATAATTATTTAAATAAAAATTCAGTTTTAAACTATAACTCTGTGTTTTTCACTATTCATCAAAAATTGAGAGTTTTTTGAAAAATACCAAAATTTCACCCTTGGCTAATTTATAAATTTTGAATCTAAAAATAAAGTCCATTTTGAAAGATAAACTGTATAAAATTTCAAAAAGTTGGTATTACTATTCAAAACAGCTAGTTTGATTGGTTGTGGTGTGTTAGAAATCTAAGTTGCATACAACACACATTACTGTATTATTCAAAGAGAAGCGTACCATTTAAGCTTGGGGTGTTACATTATCCCCTCATTCAAATAATTTCACCCTCGAAATTTCCAAAATACTACCACATGAAAAGACTCGGGTGGTTCTTCATCAGATGTTTCTCGGGTTCCCATGTTGCCTCTTCCATGTTATTGTTTCTCCATAGAACTTTAACTAGACAAGTCATCCAGTTTCTCAGCACTAGTTCTCTTGTATCCAGAATCCAGATGGACTCTTTACAATAAGAAAGATCAGGTTCGAGTTATTCTTCTTCATAAGTTATTACATGCATTGGTTCAGGCATGTATTTTATCAACAATGATATGCGAAACACATCATGATCTTTGGAGAGACATGGTGGCATTGACAAATGGTAAGATACAACCCCAATTCCTTCTAGAATTTCGAAAGGTCATATATACATGGGAATCAATTTACCCTTCTTACCAAAATGTATAACTCCCTTCCATGGAGATACCTTCACAAAAACATGATCTCATACCTGATATTCGAAATCCTTCCTTCAGTTGTCAGCATAGCTCTTCTGCCTACTTTGAGCTTCTTTGATGTGGCTTTGGATTACCTTCACCTTTTCCATTGTTTCCTCCACCGATTCTGGGCCTATGAGTTTTATTTCACCGTCATCATCCCAACAGTTTGGTGTGCGTCATCTCATTCTGTATAATGCTTTATATGGTTTCATCTGAATACTTGAATGTAATCTATTATTATTAGAAAATTCTACCAGAGGTAAATATTGATCCCACATACCGTGAAAGTCAAGTGATAAAGATCTCAACATGTCTTATAAGGTATGAATAGTCTGTTCTGATTGTCCATCAGTTTGGGGGTGGTAGGCAGTGCTCTAACAAAGTTCAATATCGAGGGATTTTTGAAGAATTTTCCTAAATCTTGATGTAAAACATGGATCACGATCAGAAACAATGAATAGGGGTACTCCATGCAGTCTCACAACATCATGTATATATATTCTTGATAGAATTTCAAGTGGTAGACCTTATTTTATAGAAATAATGTGTGTTGAATTGGTAAGACGATCAACAATGACCCATATTTCATCATTCCTTATAGGAGTCTTTGGTAGCCCCATGATGAAGTCCATGATAATATTTTCCCATTTCCACTCAGGTATTGGAAGAGGTTGCATGACTCCTCCAGGCTGTTGCCTTCCAGCTTTCACTTGTTGAAAAACCATACATCTTGACACAAAATCAGCACTCTCCCTCTTCATGTTGCCCCACTAAAAATTTTCCTTCAAATCCCTATAAATTTTGGTGCTCCTAGAGTGTGTAGAGAAATTGGATCTATGATAATTATCAAATAATTCCCTTTTTAGATCATGTATATTAGGAACTAAAAGTCTATTCCCAAATTTCAAAATTCCTTCTTCATACATAATGTCACTCAATCTCCCATCATTCATAGCTTTAATCATCTTTTGAAATTATTCAACATGAGTCTGAGAACTCTTAATAATTTCTATCAAATATGGTTTGGTATCCTTTTGAAAAAGTATCGACATTTCACCTTCCATGGTTATTCCCATATCCAACTTTACTAGATCCATGAAAATTGGATCCCTTTCAACTCTCATTTTGTTCAGAACTCCATGATACTTTCTGATCAAAGCATCTCCCACCTTATTTTCCTTCCCTGTGTGGTAGTGTATCATTCAATCATAATCCTTTATTATTTCAAGACATCATCTTTTCCTCATGTTAAGTTCATTCTGTGAGAAAATATACTTCAAACTCTTGTGATCAGTATAAATCTCACGTTTTCCCCATAGATATAGTGTCTCCAAATCATCAATGAAAATATTACAGCAGCTAACTCAAGATCATGAGTAGGATAGTTTTTCTCATGAATTTTTAGTTGTTGTGATGCATAGGAAATAACTCCATTATTCAGCATAAGGACACATCCAAGTCCTTTCTGCGATGCATCACTATAAATAACAAACACATCATTCCCCAATGGTAGAGTCAATATAGGAGCATTGACTAATGTACTATTTAGTTCTTCAAAACATTATTAACACACTTTTTTCAAAATAAATTTAACCCCTTTATGTGTAAGCTTCATTAATGGGTTAGCCAATTTGGGGAAAATTCTGGATGAAAATCAGATAATAACCTGCTAAACCAATAAAACTGCGTACCTCAGTTATACTCATTGGTGCAGGCCATTATTGGATTTCTCTTTTCTTAGAAGGATCTATAGGGATTCTATCCTTAGAGACAATATGGCGAAGACTAGAAATCTACTGAAGCTACAACTCACACTTTCTAAACATCCAATATAAATCATGTCATCAAAGAGTCTTCAGGATAATGCGCAAGTGATTTTCATGATCTTCATAGATTTTGGAGTATACCAAGATATCATCAAGAAAAACCACTATGAAATCATTGAGATATTCATTGAAAACTATATTCATTAGATGGATGAAGACAGAGGGTGCATTAGTCAATCCAAAAGGCAGTACTGTAAACTCGTAATGCCCGTACATGGTTCGAAATGCTGTCTTCGGAATGTCTTCCTTCATCACACAGAACTGATAGTGTCGAGATCGAAGGTCAATCTTCCAAAAGTAATGGTCTCCATACAGTAGGTCAAATAAATCATCAATGTGAGGTAGGGGATACATGTACTTTTTTGTTATAGCATTGATCTCCCTGTTGTCGATACATAACCTCATAGATCCATCGTTATTCATAACAAAAAGGATAGGGGATCCCCATGGAGAAACAATAGGTAGAATAAATCTTTTATTACTCAATTCCTCTAGTTGTCTATTTAGTTCCACTAATTCCATAGTGTCAATTCCATAAGGTGTCTTCGATATTGGATTTGAATAGGGAATTAAATCAATGGAAAACTAAATTTCTCGTTTTGGAGGATGTCCGGTTAAATCTTATAGAAACACATATACATATTATTTCACAATAAGTAAATTCTCTATTTGAATATTCCTTTCACCACCCATGGTTATTTCATTCTATTCTTTTGAGCTACATGGGGTGGATCTAGATAAGAATCAGGTGGTGAGAATTCTGCTCTAAAGATAAGGTTTTCTTTATCGTCATCATCATAAATCATAACCTCATTCTTCTTACAATAAATCTTTGCATCATGGTCTAAAATCCAATCCATAATGAGCATTACAACAAACTCAATCATGTGTATGATGATGAGATCAGCAGATAATGATCATTTATATGCTCTAATGGGGACTGATTCACAGATCTTTGTAGTAATGTTACATCCCTTATCAGTTTTTACTGACAACTCCCTTGTTATATCAAATTGGAAATATCTAATTTTCATAGAAAAATGGGAAGATATGAAATAATCAGATGATCTAGAATCAAATAAAGCATTTTCTAAACATGATGAAACCATTAAATTACCTGCCACCATGTCTTTATGAGCTTCTACCTCAACAGTAGTGATAACTTAAGCTTGGCCTTGATCCCTTGTCCATTTCTGAAGTAAGTTCTTCTAACGCTTATGAAATTCATTTGTATAATGTCCCATATCCCTACAATTGTATCATGGAACATCAGAAGCTTCTTTCTTCCCCTAACAACCATGAACTTTGTGGCCTTTTTCACCACACTTGTAACAGACACCCATTCCATTCAAGCAAGTACTAGAGAGTTTCTTCCCACATTTACTGAAGGATGGATATTTAACTTTTCCCTTCTTCCACATTTTTCCATTCCAAGAGTGATCAGAAGATCTATTCTTCTATTTCTTTGTTTTAAACTCACAAGACATAGAGAATTCCTTTGCAGTCTTGATAGCACATGAGACAAAATCTTTGTATGACGAGAAGGATTGTGAGACTAATTCTCGATAGAGAAATGGTTTTAACCCATCAAAGAAATGATCAATATTACTCCTTGGTTTATGTATATAATCTGTTGCATGCCTCGTTAACCTTGTAACGTTAGCCTCATACTTTGGGCCATTATCATCCTCCTTTTGTCTCAGACTCAAAAATTGCCTTTACATATCTACTCGATGGTCACAAAGAGAGTATTTTTCTAAGAACAGCTCTTTGAACTCCCTCCATTCAATATTTGGTACTTTATCATCATCCTTTGTGTTTTGAATCAACGACCACCATTGATCAGTATCTCTAGTAAGGTGGTAAACTGCCATGATAACTTTTTCCCTTTAACTATTTTCCATGATATGGAATATTTTCTCTAAGGAATTTATCCACTGCTCAGATATTAATGGATTTGTACTCCCATCGAATATTGGCAGTTGTTTCCTCATGAAGAGATGTAACATTGAACCTCCAACATGCGGATCAGGGTGCTCCATATGGGTAAGGTTGTTATTCATAACCTGAGTGAGATTTCCCAGTATGGTGAATAGATGATCAGCACCAGTTTCATCATCATCCCCACAATAATTATCTTTAGCAGGAGGGTAATTCCTACATGGAGTGCGTAAAATGGATATGGTTTCCATTTCTTCCACAAGTAGTCATTTCTAAATAATGGCATCCACTAGATTAGTTTATGAATCGCAATACATAAATCCAAACATGTAAAATACTAATCCTGAATTAATCATTTTATGGATATAATCCATAATCATGAAAATGTTTTCATTGGGGATGTATATACTCATAAACCCTTCATAATGGTTTGTAAAGAAAATGAGAATTATCCTAATCATATCCCTCCAGGAGTGTCGTAACCAAGAGTTCAGCAAGGCCCGCTGTCTTGCACCAATTCCAGTTCGAGTATATCTCCAAGTAGTGTTTTCGGGATTTACCCCTAGGTACATCTGTGCTAGAGCCGCCTCAACCTTCTCATATCAAGGGAGGGATTTATTTCTCAGAAAACTCACAAAATCTATACAATACCAAAATTCTAGGAAGTTCTTCTATACTAATCCTCAAATTCCAACTTAGGTCTATGTGCTCAAATCAGATTTTATATAAATCTAGATTCCAAGGTGTGTACTAAACTTCCACTAATACCAATTGTAACACCCCAACCCCAGTTACCCAAAGTTAGTTCATTATTATATAACATTGGAATGATCACAAAAGATCATGTCTCGAAAGACCGATTAGTTTACTAGGCTTGGAAACACAAGATTCATTCATAAATGGTACATTACAACATAAAATGAAAAACTACAACAAAAACATGTCTCCGTATACCACACTGATATCCCCTTATACAATCCATGTAGGTCATTCATAAAATACTTCTTCACATCTTGGGAAAATGAAAACATAGAAAGGGGTGAGCTCAGATGCCCAGTAAAGATTACAATATAGCAAAAACATTCATAAATAAGCATAAAAATTTAATGCAATGTATAACTCAAGAAAAAGCCTTTTAATATTGAACTTCATCATAATATGGAAGAAATAAAATGAAATAATTCGATTTACTTATTCACATGGATATTGTACAAGTCGAATAATCACATACACTATCAATAACCACTTTCATAATGATTGAATGCATAATGTCATACTATCATAACCACATAGTCAAGGCCTTGTGCCAAGATTACAAATAAGATTTTGTCAAGGCCTTGTTCCAATACACTAATTTGTCTCATGAGACCTACTGATGCATCGAGGAGCTATAGCGGGCTCACCCCGTCACTTACTAAGTTCAATGCATTCCTCATATGAACAAGTTTAAATATAACATAATCATTCATATTAATACTAGCATACAAAATGTCAATACTTTTTCCATAAACCATGAATGGTATAAAAATAACCCATCCATAGTCAAACAAATCACAAAATCTTCAATAAAATATGGAATTTTTGTATCATAATAAATCATCTTCAAATAAGCTTAAAATCTATAAATGGATGTTTACAAAGATGAAATCAAAACTATTTGAGAGAAATATCTCTTTTCTTGAAATCGTTTAAAAGTCAGATAATAATAAAAGAAAACATTTACATTGAAAATATTCATATAATCTTGTAAAGGAAGCTTTGACAATTTTATAACGGCCAGAAATAGCCGCAGTCGCCGTATATAAAAATAGACATTCTTACATTCTTTTTGTTGAAATGGCTAAAAAGGACATTTTTTGGAAAATGACACAATGATTTCATTATAAACATCTTATAAAATTAAAAAGGGTATAAATGAATTTAACCCATAGTCTATAAAATATTAATAATGTTTTTAAATACATTTTTAAGAAACATGGATGTGGATGATAAATAGGTCCCAGTAGATACTTACGTAAAAACAACCTCGGATAATAATGAGATTGTGAAGTTAACCATTAACTTGTACTTTTACTTGGTCAAGGGTAGTTTAACATCCTGTAAAATGTTTAAATGTTTGTTATTAAATTATACAAGAATCATATGCATTAAAATTTTATCATATATGATCATTTAACATTGCTTTGTTAATAATATATTCGTATTATCGTCATATCAGGTGTTAACATACTCATTTTCTTTTATATGTTTCCTTACATATGTCATGTTTTTTATGGATAGGTTGTATCTTATTCATATCCAGAATTATATAATGTATCTAAACATTATTTTTAATCATCAAATGAAAATTATACTTGAATTTATTGGATGGAGAATGAATCTCATCGCGTTCGTGGAGACGGTAGTCCGTACGTACGCATGAGCAACAATATCATTGTTTTAATATTAAAATAATATAAAATTGGATTTTATATCTTATATAAATTATCATTATAATTTTATATTTATTATTTACTTCAATTTCACATAATTATCATACCCATCCAAATAATAATGTTTTGAATAACAATTACAATACGACGTGGAGACGGTAAGTCGTACGTACACACGTATGGTGACATGTCGTTCAAAGGTTGGATAGAATACAGAATATGGTTGTACCATAATTATAAAAACATCATAGTATATAGAATATACTAGATTATTTATTTTTGAATGGATATAACAAATAAAAAATAAGTGAAAGAAGAATGGAACTTGAAAGAGGGTGGTGAAAACATTACCTCTTCTTCGGGTTCTTTCTTTTGATTTGATCAAAAGGGATTCCTAGATTGCCTTTCGGATCATAATAAGGCCTCTAAGAAGAAGTGAGTAAAGTTGAGAGAATATTTGGGCATGGTATGGAAAAACCAAAATACTTTATGGTATGAATTTGAGAGAATGGTGAGGGCCCTTTTATAAGAGGGGTGAGGGGCACGTTTGGAAAAACTCCAAATATTATTTTATAATAAATTAAAATTAGGTTTATAATGGCTAAAAAGTGACTTATGTAGAGGATAAGGTGGGGAGAGTTATAAATCCTTTCATACAATATGTTTTATATAGTTTTTGAGTCACTATAGTAACCTTATCATTAATATTTAACTCTTAGTTAAATAGTTTGACATTTACCCTGTCTCTTTGTGTTATTATATTATATAGTTAATAAAAATACTATATACTTCCAAGAGAACCCCAAGAAGTTAATTAAAAATACAAATATCATTATAAAAGACCTTTGGCCTATCCTTAGACTTTTAGGGATATCATATCAATTTATAATATAATATTTGATCTAAAAACTCTTTAATGTCAATTTTGACACTATTTAATAATTGATTTTTGTTAAAGTCATAAAAACATTATTAAATCGAAAAAAATTAATTTAAGAAATCCTAACATGTCATATTAACCTTTAAAATTAGTTAAATTCATTAAAAGTCTCAAATTACATTTATTTGGATATTTATAATATTATTTATTTAAATATTTTATTAATTTGTTAATTACTGCATGACCATTATGTCATAAATAAATTAAATTATTTAATATCTAAAAATTATTAAAAAATTAAATTATGTTGGAAATATTTTTATATTTCTTTTGAATATTTATAATATAATTTATCTTATGTACAACCCTATATTAAAAATGTTTTAGTTATTAAACATTGATTTTAACTCTTTTAACTCTTCTTTGAATTAAATAATAATAAATGTCCTAATCTAATCCAAGTGGACAAAAGTGGTTTATATTTTATTCCTAAGGTTTTTTATGGTCGAATTAAACTTATAAAATAGAATTAGTACATGTGTTAGGGTAATAATAATATCATTTTTACCCTTAATTACCCTATTTACTTTTAACCGTGGTAAATAAAAGTAAAAAGTTACTATTCAGCAGCAATTATTTTCACCTCCTTGAACAAAATTTTACTTACTAATATCAACCATGTCTCTTGGATTTTTGAAATTTCACTCAAAGAAGTGGTAAAATTATGTTTTATGTGAATTTTTTAATTTTCCTTGGAGATGGGTAAAAGACTGTGAAAAGTTTGTTAATTTTTTTATATATCTAAAATTATTATAAATTGACTCCAATGAATTAAATTGAGCTTATATAGGTATTATGTATCTATTTTGACAAAAAATAAATTTAAATAAAATAAATAATAATTTAAATAATAATTTGGTTTTAAACTTTAACTCTATGCTTTTCACTATTCATCAAAAATTGAGAGTTTTCAGAAAAACACCAAAATTTCAACCTAGGCTAATTTCAAAATTACGAATCCAAAAATGAAGTCCATTTTAAAAGATAAAATCTATAAAATATCAAAAAGTGGGTTTTACTATTCATAACGGCTAGTTTGATTGGTTGTGGTGTGTTAGAACTCGAAGTTGCGTACAACACACACTACTGTATTATTCAAAGAGAAGTGTACCATTGAAGATTGGGGTGTTACATTCTCCCCTCCATCAAATAATTTCATCCTTGAAATTTCCATAATACTACCGCATGAAAAGACTCGGTTGGTTCTTCATCATAAGTTCCTCAGTATCCCATGTTGCATCTTCCATCTTATGGTTTCTCCAGAGAACTTTTACTAGATGAGTCATCTGGTTTCTAAGCACTTATTCTCTTGTATCAAGAATCCTGATGGGCACTTCTCAATAAGAAAGATCACGTTCCAGTTCCTCTTCCTCATAAGATAGTACATGCGTTGGGTCGGGCATGTATTTTCTCTATAGTGATACGTGGAAAACATCTTGATCTTTTGAGAGACTTGGCCGCATTGCCAAACATTAAGCTACAAACCCAATTCATTTTAGAATTTCGAAAGGTTGTATATACCTGGGACTCAATTTACCCATCATACCAAAACGTATAACTCCATTCCATGGAGATACCTTCAAGAAAACATAATCTCTTATCGGAAATTCCAAATACATCTTTTGGTAGTCAGCATAGATATTCTGTCCACTTTGAGGTGCTTTGATGTGGCTTTGGATTTCATTAACATTTTCCATCTTTTCCTCCACCAGTTCCAGGCATACGAGTTTTCTTTCAGCAACATCATCCCAACAGGTTGGTGTGCGACATATCATTTCCATATAACGATTCATACGGTGTCATCCGAATATTTGAATGGAAGATATTATTATAGGAAAATTCTACCAGAGGTAAATATTGATCCCACATACCCTGAAAGTCAAGTGATCAAGAAATGAACATGTCTTCTAATTTTTTAAAAGTCTGTTCTAATTTTCCATCATTTTGGGGGTGGTAGGAAGTGCTCAAACGAAATTTAGTATCCAAGGCTTTCTGGAGACTTTTCATAATCATGAAGTAAAACAGGGATCACGATCAGATTGAATTGATAGGGGTAATCTATGAAGTCTCACAACTTCATTAATATATAGTCTTTCTAGACGTTCAAGTGGTCGATCTTCTCTTATAGAAAGAAAGTGTTCTGACTTGGTAAGATGATCAACAATGACCCATATTGCATCGTTCCTTATAGGAGTCATTGGTGTCCCGATGAAAAAGTCCATCGTAATATTTTCCCATTTCCACTCAGGTATTGGAAGAGGTTTCACGACTGCTCTAGTCTGTTTCCTTCTAGCATTCACTTGTTGATAAACCATACATCTTGACACAATATCAGAAATCTCCCTCTTCATGTTGTCCCAAAAAAAATGTTCCTTCAAATCCACATACATTTTGGTGCTCCTAGGGTGTATATAAAAATTGGAACTATGGGCATCATCCAATAATTCCCTCTTTAGATCAGGTATATCAGGAACACAAATCCTGTTCGCAAATTTCAAAATTTCTTCTTCATACACAATTTTACTCAATCACTCATCATTTATAGCATTAATCTTCTTTTGAAGTTATGCATCATTGGTATGAGAACTCATAATCATTTCTGTTAAATATGGTTTGGCAACCATTTGAAAAAGTATCAATGATTCACCTTCCATGGTTATTTTCATATCCATATTTACTATATCCATTAAAATTGGATCCCTTTCTTCTCCCATTTTTTTCATAACTACACGATCCATTCTGCTCAAAGCATCTTCCACCTTATTTGCCTTCCCGGGGTGGTGGTGTATCATGAAATCATAATCCTTAATTAGTTCAAGCCATCGCCTTTGCCTCATGTTGAGTTCATTCTGTGAGAAAATATACTTCCAACTCTTGTGATCAGTATAAATCTCACATTTTCACCATATAGATAGTGTCTCCAAATCATCAAAGCAAATATTACAGCAGCTAACTCAAGATCATTAGTAGGATAGTTTTTTGACATGAATTTTTAGCTGTTGTGATGAATAGGCAATAACTACATCATTCTGTATAAGGACACAACCATATCCTTTCTTCGATGCAACACTATAAATAACGAACCCATCATTCCCCAATGGTAGAGTCAATATAAATGCACTAACTAATCTTCTCTTCAGTTCTTCAAAACATTCTTCACACTCTTTTTTTCAAATAAATTTATCCCCTTTACGTGTGAGCTTCGTTAATGGGTTAGCCAATCGGGAAAAATTCCGGACAAAATGCTGATAATAACCATCTAAACTAATAAAACTGCATACCTCGGTTATACTCATTGGTTCTCACGATTCATGGATTTATCTTGTCTTTAAAGGATCAATAGAGATTCCACATTTAAATACAATATGGAAAAGAAAATAAATCTCTTAGAGCCAAAGTTCACACTTGCTAGACATCCCATATAATTCATGTCTTCTAGGAGTCTTCAGGATAATGCGCAAGTGATTATCATGATCTTCATATCTTTTGGAGTATACCAAGATATCATTAATAAATACCACTATGATATAATTGAGATATTCCTTGAAACCTCTATTCATTAGATCCATGAAGATAGAGGTTGCATTAGTCAATCCAAAAGGCGTTACTGTAAACTCGTAATGCTCGTACATGGTTCGAAATGCTATCTTCGGAATGTCTTCCTTCTTCACACACATATGATGGTATCCAGATCGAAGGTAAATCTTTGAAAAGTATTGAGCTCCATGTAGTTGGTCAATTAAATCATCAATGTGAGTTAGGGGATACTTGTTATTTTTTGTTATAGCATTGATCTCCTTGTAGTTGATACATAACCTCATAGATCCATCTTTCTTCTTAACAAAAAGGACAGGGGATCCCCATGTAGAAACACTTGGGAGATTAAATCTTTTATTACTCATTTCCTATAGTTATATCTATAGTTACAATAATTCCACAGTGGCCATTCCATAGGGGGTATTTGATATAGGCTTTGAACTAGGAATTAAATCAATGGAAAACTCAATTTCTCATTCTGGAGGATGTCCATGTTAATCTTTTGGAAACACATCTACATATTCATTCACAATAGGTACATCCTCTATTTGATCATTCCATTCATCACCCACAATTATTTTATTCAATTCCTACCCGATAATTGAATTTAGTTGAGCTAATGGGGGTGGATCTAGATAAGAATTAGGCGGTGAAAATTCTGCCATAAAGATAAGATGTTTTTTATCGTCATCATCACAAATCGTAACATCCTTCTTCTTACAATAAATCTTCACATCATGGTCTAAAAGCTTATTCATACTGAGGATTATATCAAACTCAATCATGGGTATGATGATGAGATCAGCAGATAAAAAGCATTTATATGCTCTAATGGGGACTGATTCACAGAACTTTGTTGCAATGACACATCCCTTAAGAGTTTTTACTGAAAACTACCTTGTTATATAAAATTGGAAATATCTAGTTTTCATAGAAAACTGGGATGATATGAAACAATGTGATGATCTAGAATCAAATAAAGCATTTGATAAACTTGAGGAAACCATTAAATTACCTGCCACTATGTCTTTTTGAGCTTCTAACTCAGTAGTCGTGAAAGCAAAATCTTGGCCTTGATCCCTTGGTATTTTCTGAGGTTAGATCCCCTGACTCTTAGTACATTAATTTGCATAATGTACCATCTCCCTGAAATTGTAGCATTGAACATTGGTAGCTTCTTTCTTCCTCGTGCAACCACAATCTTGGTGGCCTTTTTCACCACACTTGTAATAGACTCCCATTCCGTTCAAGAAACTAACAGGGTGTTTCTTCCCACATTTATTGAAAGATGGATATTTAAATTTTCCCTTCTTACCCTTAATTCCATTCCCAGAGTGATCGGATGATCTATTCGTCTCTTTCTTTGCTTTAATGTCATAAGACATGTAGAATTCCTTTTCAGTCTTGATAGCACATGAGACAATATCTTTGTACGACGAGAAGGATTGTGAGAGAAATGATCCATGAAGAAATAGTTTAAACCCATCAAAGAAACGGTCATTCTTACACCTTGGGTTATGTATATAATATGATGCATTCCTCATTAGCCTTTTAAAGTTTTCCACATACATTGCAACATTATCATCATCCTTTTGTCTCAGGCTCAGAAATTGCCTTTCAATATCTGCTCGATGGTCACGAGGAAATATTTTATCTAAGAAAATCTCTTTGAACTCACTCCATTCTATATTTGGTACATCATCATCTTCCATTGTTTTTTGAATCAATGACCACCATTGGTCAGCATCCTTAGTGAGGCGGTAAATAGCTATGATAACTTTTTCCCTTTCACTACTCCCCAAGGCATGGAATATTTTCTCTAAGGAATTTATCCATTTTTCAGTTACTAATGGATTTTTACTCCCATTGAATGTTGGTGGTTGTTTCCTAATTAAGATATCTGAAATTCATCCTCCATGTTGCGGATCAGGGTACTCTATACGGCTAAGGTTATTATTCATAACCTGAGTGAGTTTTCCCAGTATGGTGATTAGTTGATCAACACCAGTTGCATCACTAGCTCGACTATAATTATCTTGAGTAGGAGGTAAATCCCTACATGGAGTTCATGAATTGATATAGAATCCATCTTGTCCATTATGAGCCATTTCTAAATAATGGAATACAATAGATTAGTTTTTGAATCGCAATACATAAATCCAAACTTGTAAAACACTTAACATGAATTGATCAGTTTATGGATATAATCATTAATCATAAATATGTTTTCATTGGGGAATTATATATACTTAGAAACCCTCCATAATGGTTTTTAATGAAAATGAGAATTATCCTAATCATATCCCCAGGGAGTGTCGTAACTGAGAGTGCAGTAGGGCCTGTTGTCCTGCACCAGTTCTCATTCGAGTCTAGCTCAAAGCAGTGTTTTCAGGTTTTACCACTAGGTACATCTCTGACAGAGCCACCTATACCTGATCGTATCCCGAAAGGGATTTATTGAATGGAAAACTCACAAAATCTCTACAAAAGTAATATTATACGAAGTTCTTCTATACTAATCCTCAAAGTCCATCTTAGTTATATGTGCTCTAATCAAATTTTATCTAAATCTAGCTTCCAAGGTGTGTACTAAACATACTCTGATACAAACTGTAATGCCCTGACCCCAGTTACCCAGAGTCAGTGCATTATTACATAACATTGAAATGATCACAAAATATCAATTCTCGAAAGACCGATTAGTTTAGTAGCCTTGTAAACACTAGATACATGCATAAATGTTGCATTACATCAAAATATGAAAAAATACAACAAAATCTTTTCTCCATGGACCACACTCATATCCCCTCATACTATCCCTATAAGTCATTCATAAAATACTTCTTCACATCCTGGAAAAAATAAATCATAGAAAGGAGTTTGCTCAGATTCCCAGTAAGGATAACAGTTTAGTGGAATCTTTCATAAATAAGAATAAACATTTAAGGAAATGTATAACTAAAACAAAATCCTTTTAAACTTGATCTTTAGAATAATTTTGCATAAATAAAATGAAATAATTCCATTTACTTATTCACATGGATATTCTAATAGTCGAATAATCACATGAAATATCAATAACCACTTTCATAATGATGTAATGCATAATGTCAGACTATCATTTCCAAATAGTCAAGGCCTTATGTCAAGACTAAAATAAGATTTTTTCAAGGATTTGTGTTAAGTCACTAGTTTGTCTCATGAGACCTACCGGTGCATCGAGGAGCTATAGCGGGCACCACTCGTCAATTATTAAGTCCAATGCATTCCACATATGAACGGGCTTAAACATAACATAAAAATTCATATTAATACTAGCATACAAAATTTCAATACGTTCTCCATAAACCATGAATGGTATAAAAATTATAAATCCACAGTCAAACATTTCACAAAACCTTCCATAGAATTTGGACATTTTGTATCATAATAAATAATCTTCAAATAAGTTTAAAATCTATTAACGGATGTTGACATAGATGAAATGAAAATTATTTGAGAGAAAGATCTCTTTTCTTGAAATCATTTAAAAGTAACATAATTATAAAATAAAACATTTACATTGAAAATATTCAAATAAACTTGTAAGATAAGCTTCGAAGATTTTATAACGGCGGTAAATAGATGCACCCACCGTATATAAAAAAAGACATTCTTACCTGAATTCTGTTGAAAAGGATAAAGAGGTCCTTGTTTGGAAAACAACGGAAAGATTAATTTATAAAAATCTTATAAAAGTCAAACAAGAGTATAAAAGAATTTAAACCATAGTCTATAAAATAGTAAAATGTTTTGAAATACATTTTTATGAAACATGGATGTGGATGATAAAGAGGTCCAAGTAGATACTTACATAAAAACAACTTCGAATAATAAAGAGATTGTGAAATTAAAAATTACCTTGTATTTTCCCTTGTTTGAGGGTAGTTTAACCTCTTGTATAATGGTGACTTATTTTTACTAAATTATACAAGAATCATATACATTAATATGATATCATGTATTATCTGTAAACATTTATTTGTTAATAATATCTTAGTATTATCGTCCTTTTGGTTGTTAACTTACTCATTTTCTTTTATATGTGTTGTTACATAAGTCATGTTTGTTATATATAGGTTGCTTAATATTCATATCAAGAATGATATCAAGTCCTTAAACATTATTTTTAATCATAAAATGATAATTAGATTTGAATAGATACGATAGGGAATGAATCTCATCGCGTTCGTGCAGACGGTAATCCGTATGTATGCACGAGCGACAATATCTTTCTTTTGATATTAAAATAATATATAATTGGATGGTATATCATATATAAAGAATAATTATAAAGTTATATTTAATATTTATTTTAATTACACATCATTATCATACCCATCCAAATAATAATGTTTTTGAATAATAATTACACCACGACGTGGAGACAGTAAGTCAGACGTACACACGTATGGTGAAATGTCATTCAAAGGATGTATAGAATACAAAATATGGTTGTACCATAATTATAATAACATAATATTATATATAAGATACTGGAGTTATTATTTTAGAATGTAAATAACAAAAAAGATTAAGTGGAAAAAGAATGGAACTTGATAGAGGGTGGTGAAAACATTATCTCTTCTTTGGGTTCTTCCTATTCATTTGATCAAAAGGGATCCATCGGTCAGATTTCTGATCAAACTAAGGCCTCTAGGTTGAATTTAGGGAAGTCAAGATAATATTTGTGTAAGTTTTGGCAAAACCAAAATATTTTGAAGGTATTAATTTGAGAAAATGGTGAGTGACCTTATATAAGAGGGGTGGGGGCACCATAGGAAAATCCTAAAATATTATTTTATAATAAATTCATATTAGGTTTACAATGTCTCCAAAGGGACTAATTTCTATGATAAGGTGGGTATGGGTCGAAATATTTTCATCATATAGATTTTAGATAGGTTTGGGTCCATATATTAACCTTATCATTTATATTTAATTCTTTGTTAAATAGTATTACATTTACCATGTCTCTTTGTATTTTTATATTATATAGTTAATAAACATTATATATACTTCCAAGCGAACACCAAGTTGTTCATTAATGATACACCTATCATTATATAAGTCCTTTTTCCAATCCATATATTTTTGGGATATTATTTCAATTTATAATATAATATTGGTCTTAAAAACTCCTTTTTGTCATTTTTGACACTATTTAATAATTGATTTTTATTAAAGTCTTAAAAAATTTATTAATTCAAACAAAATTCATTTAAGAAATAATAACATGTCATATTAACCTATAATATTTTTGGAAATCATGAAAAGTCTCAAATTACATTTCATTAGATATTTATATTATCAATTATTTTAATATTTCATTAATTAGGTAATTACTGCATCACCATTGTGTCATAAATAAATTAAATTATTTAACATCTAAAAATTATAAATAAAATAAAATTATGTATGAAATATTATTTTATTTCTATGGAATATTTATAATATAATTTATATTATGTATAAACCTATATTAAAGATGTTTTAGTTATTAAAATTTGATTTTAACTCTTTTAAATTTTCATTGAATTAAATAATAATAAATGTCTTAATCTAATCCATGTTGACCAAAAAAGTTCATATTTTATTCCTAAGGTTGTTATTAGTCAAATTATACTTATCCAATAGAATTAGGACACGTGATAGGGTACTAATAATATCATTTTTACCCTTAATTACCCTATTTACTTTTAACTATGGTAAATAAAAGTAAAAAGATACTATTCACAAAAAATTATTTTCATCTCATTGAACCACATTTTACTTACTGAAAACAACCAAGTCTCTTGATTTTTTGAAATTACTCCCACAGAAGAGGTAAAATTATGTTTTATATGAATATTCAAATTCTTTTAGGAGATTGGTAAAAGACGGTGAAAAGTTCAATAAAATTTTTATATATATATAATTATTATAAAATGACTCCAATGAATTAAATTGAATTTAAATAGGTATCATGTATCTATTTTGACCTAAAATAAATTTAAATAAAATAAATAATTGTTTTAATAAAAATTCATTTTTAAACTATATCTCAGTGTTTTTCACTATTTATCAAAAATTGAAAGTTTTCATAAAAATACAAAAATTTCACCCTAGGATAATTTCAATATTACGAATCCAAAAATGAAGTCCATTTTGAAAGATAAAATGTATATAATTTCTAAAAGTGGATATTAATATTCATAATGACTTTTTTGATTTGTTGTGGTGTGTTAGAACTCGAAGTTGAGTACAACGCACGATACTATATTATTTAAAGAGAAGTGTACCATGTAAGCTTGGTGTGTTACAACGTGCAATGTCCCAGTCATATAATGTTAAAAAACAAGACAAGTCCTAGTTATGTGGTGTAAAATTATTTCTCCCATCATCATCACCATATGACAATAAACTACTTAATTATCATTCTCACTTGTATTATGTTAAAAAATAAAGAATCTCATCCCCTCGCCTGATTGGTCCCTCCCACATTTATAGCTGTCTAATAAATTTTCACATATTCAGAAATATATCATCATATTAGAAAATGATCCATGTGAGATATTTTTTATTTTTTTTAGACAGGTATGCTCAAATTGATGTGTTTTAAGCCATAGTGGAGTTACTCCAACAGTGTTGGAGGCTGTTTGAACATTCCATCACTCCATTCGTATTCCTTGCATGATCCTTATTCTAATACTCACTATCTTTCACATATGAAGGCCCCCTCCTAATGCTATGATCCATGGCAACTTCGGCTCACCTACTATTTGAGTCCAATTTAATAGAAGACGTTGAAAGATAATTCAAGATGGGTCATGTTTTATTTTCATGTTCAGTGGTTGAACCTTGATTATTTTTCCACATTTTGATATCAGCAATATGGATACTATGTTTCGAACTTGGTAATTGATTACCCTATATCACGACACCACTCTCATTGGGTTCAAATTTTTGTGTAATCATGAATCACACATCAAATCACCTTTCATTCATATGGATTTCAAAACCAATAGTGTTACCCCATTCGTGCACTAAAGAACTTTGGGAGAGGAAATTTAGAAACTCCATGAACCATATTCTCCAACCACAACCACTCTCAACCCGAACACTATGGGTGGTAATTCAATATTATTAGACCCTTAGTATTTGATGATTATCTGAACCTTTATATATTATATTATTAATTTGTAGTAATTAAAGGAATAAATAATGTTTCAAAGCACATAGTTCATTGAATAGAAGAATTAAATCAATTACATTTCATATTTTTGGAAAAAAACCTTATGAATCGACCTATTCAATATAATTCTTTATTTACACCACCTTTCGATTTGTGGCCTCCAGAGTTTGTTGTCACCGCCTGATTTTTCTCTCTTCAGCAACAAACACATAGTCAATTACATCAGCACTCAGTTAAACTCAGTCATGTTCAGATCGATGGTCAACCACTTGATGACTCTCTTTTTCAACTACTCTTGGGCCACCACCAGCTGGATATATAGTAATATGAAACGTTCATATTGATCAGTGAAGAAGGGGGGTCAATTGTTTGTTTTTTCTTCATGGTAATGGTTCTATTGTTCACCCAATGGGAGTTTCCGGATGTACAATTTTTTTTGGAAGTAGAAAATATCCATGTGTTGATTTATTTCTGGAATCTTCCCATCTATATAATTTCATGTATTTATATGAATATTGTGATCCTCCACACATTTGGGCCACTAGAATCATGAAATAAGTATGTTCCATGACAACACCCCCCCTGATGCTTGGAAAATATAATCTCTGCTCTATCAAACGCTATTGGACATCCACCATTAAGATGACCATATGATAAACATGTATAATATTTAAATATTCATCATTAAAAATCCATATATTAACCAATTCATACATGAGTGATAGAGGCTCGACCCTAGCATATCATAGAAGGGATGGAAATAAACTATTTCTTAGTGAACAAATGGAATTAGAATATTAATTTCATCTAAGATGGGATGAAATCTAGCCATGTATGATTTTGAATGGACCACAAATTCTTCCAAGCATGCATTCCCTTCAACAACACCACAAGATATTGTAATGCTTCACCAAAATAGATACAACTAGGTTGACCATGTTGCATACTACCATGATCAATACTATTACTAATGATTCATGGCATACCATCATTCTTTAATACCTCACTGGCTACAAACACCTAGTAAAGAAGGCAGTAAGGAAAGTAGCATATTGAACCTATGGGTTCAAGTTCTCATCCTTACTAAAACCTCATATTTGATATTTTAAAAACTCTAAGGTCACCTAATATGATCCTCCCTTTCAAATAGGTGATCAATTAAGGAACATATTCCCTCAACATGACAACATCATATTTTTATCAATTTTAAAGAAGATTCCAAACAATATAAGGTATAGAATTTTCATCTGGATGTCATTGATCCCTAGTTTCTCTTTCTCGACATCCAATAGATTCCATATTAGGATAGGGGTATATTCTATATCAATGTATATATTTTTCATTACTAAGAACAATTCATTTTGATGTCCCTTCTAGAGTAATTCCCTCTGATTCAATAAATGTCCCAAAGACTCCTTCTAACATCTCTATGGTGGAGGTGGAATGTAATTATTTTTGGGGACTACTGACTGATCATAACCAACACTAGTTCATGTTGAAATTTGATGTGATGTTTTCATGTCCATACAACATCAAAGAGCCAAATATTGATCAGTTTCTCCCCAAAAACCTCACATGTGTAGTGACCCCTATACAATGATGCCAATTCACTTGTAATATTATACTGAAACTTAGGTTCCAGTCCATCGTCTAGACCACAGATTCATTTTTATAAACCATCAGAAGGTGCTTTCATAGTGGTATGGAGATTACATAGGAATAGGTTCATCTCCCATGAGTGTCATATTAAAAGGATGTAAAACGTAAACAACCATATCCCAATTTTCTCTGGCAGGATGACCACGAGTAACGATGTTATAATACATGAGGCTATTTTCATGAATGACACACTACCTTGGTGAGACATTCTAATATCCTATATTAGAAATATCATTTGGTATCCCAATGTTTTATATATAGAAACTAATCTATCAGGAGATAATCCTTTTATGGATGCACCAACATTCCCAAGATAATTTTTTTCTTTGACAAAACCATCATAGTGTTGACTATTTGAGGTTTCTTGTTCATATATACTTCCACACAGAAAATGTATGTTCCCTATTAGTAGTATTTTGTCCAATAGTCATGTCGAATAAGTACTAAAACAAATGAAGTAATAATCAATAAAATATTGATGGATGGAGAAAACAAATTTTCTTGCACATATAATTGGGAAGAGAGAAGATAGACATTAATCTTTTTCAAAATCGATTAAGAATTCACTAATTGTACATAATGCACTTACTAAAATTTTTATGTTCACATTGGAATCAGCTAATTAAATGATTAAGATCACAATCACTTATCATATAGATTGTAAATTTAATATTACTTGGGCCCAACTACACATATTTATAGGTGCATATTGGGTATTTTGCATTCATATAATATGACATATGCACTGGTCCCTTGATTTTGTACATACCCCTCTAAATGTGCCATTAATTTCAAAATTTTCCTCAAAACATTACCTTATATTCCACTTTAAGCTCATATTACGATGGGGAGGGGATTGATGGTGTTATATTCTCAATGATAAATTTCATCAAGCCATGTACACAATACTATATTTCTAAGAAGGTCATGTAATAATTGATGATAGATTTTAGTATATTTTTTACTATTTCAATAAGCTGATTTTATCGGACACAATCATTATGATTTGTTATTGATGTAATGACTCCACGAGTTAATTGATAATTTATATTTCATAATCAATAAGTTTATTCTTTTGGATCTAAAATATATAATCAATAGGTATACTGTATATATTTCATCAAAATATCTCAGAAAAAAATTGTTTTGTGATAATTAATTCAAATAGAAAACTAAATTATTGAAATTATTTTCACGCTGTTATAGCAAATGGACAAATCTGAGTAAAGGAATACATTTTGGATAAATACAAGTTTTATCTTCTTCTAATATAATATTATTATTCCAATTTTTTTACTATTTTCAATCAATGACAACTATGCCACCAGATCTCTTTAGACATATTTCAATCTTGATGATATTGTTTTCTGATGATGATGATCCATATATTATCAATTGTGTACTGCAATAATTGTGATGATTCAATATTTTTCAATCAAATAAATCTCAGTAGATTCAATTGTAGTTTTCAAGTGCTTGTTCATAGTTTTAGAAAAGTTTAATCTTCTCAATCTATGATGTGGATAATTTGTGTAAAACCCCAAGATTTCACAGAACATTATTTCTTCAATGTAATTCAATAACATTCACTACACGCAACACTAAGTTCAAGCACAACATAAATTACCAAACTAAAAGTGTTTATGAATAGTATTAACTTAATTTTGAACTATATATATAATCCTTATAAGTTTAGAATCCATATTATGAGTTTCTTAGACATAATGTATGAACTAATTCCTTTTTTTAGATAAAAGATGTATTTTAAAAAAAATGCACTTTTACCACCTTTTAATGGAGAACACTGTTTAAATCCAATATTTGAAACTTTTATATATTTAATTTGACAACATAAACATCTTTTTTAGAATTGGGACATAATAATTTAGTTTCAAAATTTTTTGTTTTTCTAATAACTTTCGTATTTTAATGAATAGTGAAAATTACTTAATTTTAATTAAAAACAACTTTTTTAATTGAAATAATAAACAGTCATAAATTATGAATTTGAGTGGATTTAAAGTATATTTAGAATTTATTTTTACCATTGAATACAATGTTGGTTATTGGATGTAATTTCACATTTAAACTGGACATAAACAAGTGTCAATCATTTGATAGTTATTATTTCTTAAAAATGAACCTTTTGGTTTTGACAATGGAAATTAATTTTAAATTAATAAATGAAACTTTTAAGTTTTTAATTTGGAAAGATAGAAAAAAAATTTGGATTTGGAATATCGAAATTATCCTAGGGTGAATTTTTGGTATTTTTCTGAAAACATTCAATTTTTGATGAATAGTGAAAAACCATAAGTTATTATTTAAAAATGGATTTTTATTTAAATAATAATTTATTTTGTTTAAATTTATTTTATGTAAAATTATATACATAATACCTATATAAATTCAATTTAAGTCATTGGTGTCCTTTTATAATAATTTTATATATATAAAAATTTTATTAAACTTTTCACCGTCTTTTACCCACCTCCTAAGAGCATTTGCAAATTCACATAAAACTTAATTTTACCGCTTCTGTGAGCTGAATTTCGAAAATCTGAGAGAAATGGTTAATATCAATAAGTAAATTGTGGTTCAAAGAGATGAAAATAATTTTTGGTAAATAGTAACTTTTTACTTTTATTTACCACGGTTAAAAGTAAATAGGGTAATTAAGGGTAAAACTGTTATTAATATTACTCTCACAAATGTCCTAATTCTATTAGACATGTTTATCTCGACCAAAAACAACCTTAGGAATAATATATTATAATTTAGGTCCACTTGGATTAGATTAGGACATTTATTATTATTTATTTCAAAGAAGAGTTAAAAGAGTTAAAATCATTGTTTAATAACTAAAAATTTTTTAATATAGGGTTTTTCATAATATAAATTCGATTATAAATATTCAATTGAAATATAATAATGTTTCAAACATCATGGTATTTTATTTATAATTTTTAGACATTATATAAATAAATTTATTTATGACACAATGATGATGCAGTAATTACCTTATTCATGAAAGAATCATATAAATGGTATTACAAATAATAAAATAAATATAATTTCAAAGTTTTTATGACATACACGACTATTATAGGAAAATATGACATTTTAGGATTGATTAAAAGTTTTTTTTGATGTAATAAGGTTGATATTATTTTAATAAAAAAAATACAAAATAGTGTCAAAATTGACATAAAATAGTTTTTAAAACAAATAATATATTAGTAATTGATATAATGGTCCAAAAAATCTATGGTTCGAAAAAAAGACTAATATAATAATATATATGACATTAATGAACCAATTGGGGTTTGATTGGCAGTATATTGTATTTTTATTGACCATATAGTTTAAGAATACAAGAAGACACGGTAAAAGTTAAATTATATAACTTAGAGTTAAATCTAAATGATAAGGTTAAAATGGTAACCTAAACTTTTATAAAACATATTGGTTGATTTTTTTGACCTATCCCCACCTTAGAGTTTAAATAATCAACTTTGGATCCCTTAGAAACTGAATATTAATTTATTATAAAATAATATTTTATGTTTTTCCTACGATGCCCCTCACCCCTCTTATAAAAGGGAACTCCCCTTCTCTCTTATTCACACCTTCTAGGCCATTTGGCTTGGCCAAAACTGGACCAAATTCCCTCTAAAATATCCTACCTCAACCCTAGAGGCGTTAGTTTGATCAGAAATCCAACCTAATGAGACCTTTTAATCAAATCAAATGTAAGAACCCGAAGAAGAGGTAATGATTTCACCACCCTCTTTCAAGTTACTTTCTTGTTACACATCGTTTTTTTGTTGTTTACATTCAAAAATAATAACCCCGGTATATTATATATACTGTGATTTTATTATAATTATGGTACAACCAAATTCATTATTCTATCCACCCATTGAATGACGTGTCACCATACGTTCGTACGGACGACTTATCATTTCCACGTCGTGGGGTAATTGTTATTCAATACATTATTATTTGGATGAGTATAATAATGATGTGTATTTGTTGTAAATAATAAATATAACATGATATGGATTCTTTATATATTATATACCATCCAATTATATATTATATTAATATCAAAATAATGGTATTTTCGCTCGTGCGAACGTACGGATTACCGTCTCCACGACATGATGGGATTCATTTCCAAGTTAACAATTCATAGACGATTATAAAAATATATATTACTAATAAGTTTGTAATATATGAAAAAATAATTATACAGGAGATATATATATGTATATATATGTATTTATTAATTACATATATCTTATTCACTTACTTTCGTTCAATATTATATGAAAATCAAAACAACATTTATGCGTACGTACAGACTACCATCTCCATAAACGGTGTTTTCCATTTCTTATATATGTATATTATAAATTGTTATATTCTTAATATATATGATAAATAAATCATGTTTTATATTCTGGAAGTTTCTAAATCATGATCTAAGTGATACAATCAAGAGTTACAAGTCAAAACACGTACGATAAAAAAAGCTATTATTACCTGAAATATTAATATATCACGAAATTATTATAAAATAGATTGTATAAAGTCATAAATGAATAATGTATGATATCATAAATATTAATATTGTTCTGGTATAATTTAATAACATACTATAGTCTTCATACAGGAGGATAAACGTACCCTAGACTAAAGGAAAGTGCAAGGTAAGGGGTTTTTCATCTCACTCCTTATTCCCGTGAGATTCATGCCATATTTCCACTATTATTTTTTTGTGGTGTATGTACTACCCATAATTTTATTATTTCTATAATAAACATTAATTTATGTGTATTTACATATTCATTGTATGATACCTCTTTCATGGGGTGTATGTTTCGTAAGTTACCAAATTGGTAAGGGTTGATTTCACAATCACTTTATTATCAGAGGTTGTTTTTATGTAAGTGTCTACTGGGACATATTTATTATACATGTCCATGTATCATGAATTAGTTTTCAAAGGTATTCATTTAAGGGACATTATTTACTAAAACATCATTTCAAATGTCTTAATTATTTATTCATCTAAATCTTTTTCATTAATGTTTATGTCTTCAAAATGTTTTTTAAGGATTTATTTATATAGAATGAATGTTTTTTAAAATGTTAATTCCATTAAAAAGTTTAAAAGTGTTATGGGACACATTGATTCAAAAATTTCATTAAATGAATTCTTTTCTAAATTGTGTGACTTTTAAATGTTTTCATGAAAAAGGGATATTTCTATTAAAGTGTTTTACAAATCATTTTAATCTATATCAAAATTCTTTAATGGATTTTAAACTTGTTTTGAAGTTGATTTATCTTGATACAAATAATACATATTGTTTTGTAGGTTTTGTGATATGTTTGACTGTGGATGTTTTATTTTTATACCATTCATGGTTTATGGGTAAAGTATTGATATTTCATATGCTAGTTTTAATACGAATGTTTTTATTATGTTTAAACCTTTTCATATGAGGAATGCATTGGACTTAATAAGTGACGGGTGGAGATCTCTATAGCTCCTCGATGTATCGGCAGGTCTCATGAGACAAACTTGTGTGTTGGAACGAGGTCTTGACAAAATCATATTTGTAATCTTGGCACGGGGCCTTGGATACGTGGTTAAAATAGTCTGGAATTATGCATTACATTGTTATGAAAGTGGTTATTGATATTGCTTGTGATTATTCGATTAGTAGAATATCCATCTGAATAAGTAAATGGAATTATTTCATTTTATTGCATCCATATTATGCTGAAGTTCATGTTTTAAATTCTTTTGTTTTAGTTTTATACATTTCCTTAAATTTTTATGCTTATTTTTGAATGTTTACGCTGTATTTGTTACCCTCACTAAGCGTTTGAACTCATCCCTTTCTATGTTTTATTTTCCCAGGATTCCAAGAAGTGTATTGTGATTGATATACAGGGTAAAGCCACCGGAATTATGGGGTTCATAAAAGATTATTTATGTTGTTTTGTATGATATAATGTGTAATGTAACATTAATGATTGTAATCTATTTTCCAAGACTGCTAAACCGATCGGTCCTTCGAGACATTATTCCTTGTAATCATGCCAATGTATTAAAATAATGCATCGACTCTACGTAATTGGGGTCGGGGCATTACAGTTGGTATCAGAGGAATTTTAGTAATAACTTTGGAAACTAGATTTATATAAACTCCGATTAGAGAACATCTCCTTAAGATAGACTTTGTGGATTAGTATATAAGAACTTCCTAGAATTTTGGTATTGTAAAGATTTTGTGAGTTTTGGAAGAAAATATATCCTTGTCTAGATATGAGCAGGTAGAGCCGGCTCTGGAACAGATGTACCAAGGGTTAAAACCCAAAAACACTACTTTGACCGAGACTCGAACGAGAACTGGTGCACGACAACGGGTCGTGATGCACAATTGGTTATGACACTCTCACGGGATATGCTTAGGATAATTCTCATTTTATTTACAAACCAATATGAAGAGTCTATGAATATATATCTCCTCAAAGAAAACATTTTTGATTATAGATTATATCCATAAACTGTTCAATTTACCTTAGGTATTTTACATGTTTGGAATTATGAATTGCGATTCATAAACTAACATAGTTTATGTCATTGTTTAGAAATGGTGCCCGGTAGAAGGAATAAGAACTCCACCAATATGCATGAGTCAAAGAGTAAGAAGGATCATATAATTCATGGTCGTAAGCCATAATTTAGAAGGGAAATAGACTCCCACGTATTATCATCATACGAAGAAATAGTATCATGTGTTAATAAGACATGTAAGAATTCATTGTGTCCTATGGATTTGAAGGGAAGACAGAGATGAAAAGGATGGTATAAAGAAATATGGATAAAGGGAATAAGGGAAAGAAGGATTTTCCAATATGTGGTAAATGTGCAATGAATCACCATGGTAAATTCTTGCAGGGAATTGGAGTTTGTTATAAGTGTGGTGGAAAAGGACACCAAGTACGTGATTGCAAGGGTAAGAAAATGTTTTCAAATGTACAATGCTTCATCTACAAGGAGATGGGAATCTATACAAACTAATGCCCAAATCAACAGAGTATGCACCAAATGATGCTATTGGATAACAATAACGTTATGATACTATCTCAGATAAAAAAGAATTACTAGTGTTCTTATGTTGTTATTATAGAATTATTTCATTGAGTGTTATATCAACAGTATATTGGTTACATGAATTATGGAGATAAATAAGGATTGTACTGTTGTACAATTTTATTTAGGATTTGAGATTATATAGTTCTAAGAAAAGTGACTTAATAGTAAGCTACACTTTTTGGAAAATAAATTTTTGAAGTAATGGTAATCCTTAATATGGTCCTGATAATAAGGTTGTGATTTTGCAAGAAGATATGGTTGATTTTGGTAATTCATGATGTTGTGGTGTTGTAAAGGAATACACGATGAAGGCATTCACATGTTATTAACTTTATAATAGGATCCTCATTATGTTTAACTTCCTTATAAAATTTGGACTAAGAGTTTGGATATAAGTATTTGGGATAATTCTAAAGGATGGAATGGATTAAATTGGAAATTGGATACTATTGTTAATGTTATATTTGGATTTTTATAAAAAGACAACCTAGAGGTTGGGCGACAACATGTCGCGTCCGACAAGGTAGTCAGACTTAAACTCGCAACCGAAGAGCAAAAAGGGTGCATCACCTACGATTGGACTACATGATATACTATTTGTATAATTTTGTTTTAAAATAGTCTGATAAATGAATTATAAATTCATTTTTTTAACCCTATACGATTAGGATAAATAGTTTTTTTTGAAATCTTATGGAAGGAAAGATGAGTTTGTGGTAGAAATTAGTTAAAGGATGGAAATCTACTTGACAAGTATACAATTATTTTCTACCCTTATTCTATGAAGAAATATATTCCTAAACATTAGGTAAGGCATCTTAAAACAAAAAATGTGTTATCCTAATACCGTACATTTTGTTGAACTGATGGTATTTTAAATCATCATAGATTGGTGGCTTTGAGGCCCACAATTCTACAATTGTTTGTGACTGATGAACTCAATCACTCCCTATAACTGTTTATGTTTTTCCTCCAATTATGTGTCTCTAATTTCAACCAAAGTTCTCCTAATCGAGATCATAATTTGGTGGTGACTTTTTCATTACCCTTTTCCTTTTATTAAGATTAATTTTATTAACCTAATTTCTGATGTGGTTTTCCCACAAAGTTATTTTCTATATTCAACATTTTATTTTAGAAGATCAATTTAAAATTGCGAGGAAGCAATTTATTGAAGGAGGGAATGATGTAACACCCCAAGATTTCATAGAACGTTATTTCTTCAACGTAATTCAATAACTTACACTATAAGCAACACAGAGTTCAAGCGCACCATAACATACCAATCTAGCCGTTCAAAAGCGTTTAATAATAGTGTTAAATTAATTTTGAACTATATATATAATCCTTATAATTTTAGAATCCAAATTATGAGTTTCTTAGAAATAATATAAGAACTAATTCATTTTTTAGATAAAAGAAGTATTTTTAAAAAAATTCACATTTACAGCCTTTTCATGGTGAAAACTTTTTAAATCCAATATTTGAAAATTTTATATATTAAATTTGATATCATAAACTTCTTTTTTAGAATTTGGACATAAGAATTTAGTTTCAATAAATTTTTGGTGTTTTTATGGCAACTTTCATATTTTGATGAATAGTGAAAATTACTAAATTTTAATTAAAAAAAATATTTTAATCGAAATAATTAACAGTAAAAAATTATGCATTTGAGTGGTTTTAAAGTATATTTAGAATATATTTTTTCCATTTAATACAATTTTGGTTATTGGACATAATTTCACTCTTAAATTAGACATAAACAAATGTTAATCTTTTGAAAGTTATTATTTCTAAAAAATACGCCTTCTAGTTTTGACAATGAGAATTAATTTTAAATTAGGAAATGAAATGTCTATGTTTCGAATTTGGAATAGTGAAATTAGCCTAGGATTATTTTTTGGTATTTTTCTGAAAACATTCAATTTTTGATGAATAGTGAAAAATACTGAGTTATTATTTAAAACTGGCTATTTATTTAAATAATAATTCATTTTGTTTAAATTTATTTTAGGTCAAAATAAATACATAATACATATATAAATTCAATGTAATTCATTGGAGTCAGTTTATAACAATTTTAGATATATAAAATTTTTATTGAACTTTTCACCGTCTTTTACCCACCTCTTAGGAGCATTTGAAAATTCTCATAAAACATAAATTTACCACTTCTATTAGCTAAATTTCAAAAATCTGAGAGATATGGTTAATATCAAGGAGTAAAATGTGGTTCAATGAGATGAAAATAATTTTTGGTGAATAGTAACTTTTTACTTTTATTTACCACGGTTAAAAGTAAATAGGGTAATTAATGGTAAAAATGATATTAATATTACACTCACACATGTACTAATTATATTTGAAAAGTTTATCTTGACCAAAAACAACATTATGAATAAAATATTATCATTTAGGTCCACTTGAATTAGATTAGGACAATTATTATTATTTAATTCAAAGAAGAATTAAAAGAGTTAAAATCAATGTTTAATAACTAAAACATTTTTAATATAGTGTTTTTCATAAGATAAATTCTATTATAAATATTCATTAGAATTATAAAGAAATTTCCTACATCATGGTATTTTATTTATAATTGTTTGAAATTATATGCATAAATTTATTTGTGACACAATGATGATTCAGTAATTACCTTATTAATGAATGAATCAAATAAATGGTATTATAAATATTAAAATAAATATAATTTCAATGTTTTTATGACTTCCACGAATTTTATAGGTGACTATGACATTTTATGATTGATTAAATTTTTTTTTTTGAAGTAATCATGTTTTTATATTTTTATCAAAAAAATACCAAATAGTGTTAAAATTGACATAAAATAGTTTTTTAAACAAATATTATATTATTAATTGACAGAATGGTCCTAAAAATATATGGTTCGGCCAAAATACTTATATAATAATATATATGACATTAATTAGCCAATTTGGGTTCTATTGGCAGTATATATTATGTTTATTATCCATATAGTGTAAGAATACAAGAAGACATGGTAAAAGTTAAATTATTTAACGTAGAGTTAAGTCTAAATGATAAGGTTAAAATGGTATCCTAAACATGTGTAAAACCTATTTGTTGAATATTTTTCGACCTATACCCACCTTAGAATTTAATTAATCAACTTTTGAGCCATTAGAAACCGAATATGAATTTATTAAAAAACTAAATTTTAAGTTTCTCATAAGATGCCCCTCACCCCTCTTATAAAAGGGCACTCCCCCTTATCTCTAATTCACACCTTCTAAGACATTTGGCTCAGAAAAAACCAGCCCAAATACCCTCTACACTATTCTCCCTTCAACCTTGAGGCATTATTTTGATCAGAAAGCCAACCTAAAGATCCCTTTTGATCAAATCAAAAGGAAGAACCTGAAGAAGTGGTAATGATTTCACCACCCTCTTTCAAATTCCTTTCTTCTTCCACATTATTTTTAATTGTTTTTCCATTATAAAATAAAAAATCTAGTATATTCTATATAATATGATGTTATTATAATTATGGTACAACCAAATTCATTATTATATCCACCCTTCGAATGACATGTCACTATACGTGCGTACATACAACTTACCATCTCTACATCATGGTGTAATTGTTATTCAATATATTATTATTTGGATGGGTATAATAATGATATGTATTATTTGTAAATAATAAATATAAAATTATAAGTATTATGTATATATTATATACCATCCAATTATATATTACATTAATATCAAAAGAATGATATTTTCGCTCGTGTGAACGTATAGATTACCGTCTCCACGACACGATGAGATTCATTTCCAAGTTCACCATTCATCAACGATTATAAAAATATATATTACTAATATGTATTTAATATATGACATAATAATTATACTGGAGATATTTATATTTATATATATAAGTATTTATGTACTTACATTTATCTTATTCACTTACATCCGTTCAATACTATATGAAAACAGAAACAACATTTATGCGTACGTATGGACTACAATCTCCAGAAATGGTGTTTTCCATTTCATATATACTTCTATTATAAATTGTTATATTCTAAATATATATGATAAATAAATCATTTTTTATATTCTGGAAGTATTTAATCATGATCTATGTGATACGATCAAGAGTAACAAGTTAAAACACGTACGATAAAGAAAGAGATTATTACCTGAAATATTAATATAACATGGAAATTATTTTAAAATGGTAGTATAAACTGATAAATGATTAATGCATGATATCATAAATATTAATATGGTTCTTTTATAATTTAATAACATGCTATAGACTTCATACAGGAGGCTAATCGTACCCTCGACTAAAGGAAAGAGCAAGGTAAGGGGTTTTTCATCTCACTCCTTATTCCCGTGAGATTTATGCCATATTGCCACTATTACCTTTTGTGTGGTGTACGTAATGACCATAATTTTATTATTTGTGTAATACACATTAATTTATGTGTATTTACATATTCATTTAATGATACCTCTTTCATGGGGTGTATGTTTCATAAGTTACCAAATTGGTAAGGGTTAATTTCACAATCTCTTTATTATCCGAGGTTGTTTACACTTATGTATCAACTGGGACATATTTATTTTCCATGTCCATGTATCATGAATGAGTTTTCAAAGGGATTATTTTAAGGGAATTTTTTTACTAAGACAACATTTCAAAATTTTTAAATATTTATTTTTCTAAATATTTTTCATAAATGTCCATGTCTTCAAAAAGCTTGTTAAAGATTTATTTATATGGACATGAATGTTTTTATTAAAATGTTAATTCCTGTAAAAATTTTAAAAGTGGTATGGGAAATTTTTATTCAAATATGTCTTTAAATGACTTCTTTTATAAATTGTTTGAATTTTATATATTTTCATGAAAATGGGTATTTCTCTCAAAAAGTTTTACAAATAATTTTAATCTATGTCAAAATTCATTAATGGATTTTAAACTTGTTTTGAAGTTGATTTATCATGATACAAATCTTACATTTGGTGTGGAAGGTTTTGTGATATGTTTGACTATGGATGTGTTATTTTTATACCATTCATGGTTTATGGGTAAAGTATTGACATTTCGTATTCTAGTTTTAATAAGAATGCTTATCTTATGTTTAGACCTTTTCATATGAGGAATGCATTGGAATTAATATGTGACGGGTGGAGACCACTGTAGCTCCTTGATGAATCGGTAGGTCTCATGAGACAAGCTACTGTCTTAGAACGAGGCCATGACAAAATCTTATTTGTAGTCTTGGCATGAGGCCTTGGCTACGTGGTTATTATAGTCTGGAATTATGCATTCCATCATTATGAAAGTGATTATTGATATTGCATGTGATTATTTAGTTAGTAGAATATACATGTGAATAAGTAAATGGAATTATTTTACATTATTTCTGCCATATTATGCTGAAGATCACGTTTAAAAGGATTTTTTTAGTTTTATACACTGCCTTAAATGTTTATTTTTATTTTTGAAATTTTTCGATGTATTGCTTACCCTTACTGAGCGTTTGAGCTCACCCCTTTCTATGCTTTATTTTCCCAGGATTCCATGAAGTGTATTATAATTGATATTCATGGTTAAGACATGGGAATAATGTTTTTCATAAAGAATTATTTATGTTTTTTTGTATGTTATAAAGTGTAATGTAACATTCGCGTATGTAATCTATTTTTTCAATACTGCTAAACAGATCGGTCCTTCGGGACTTGATTTCTTATAATCATGTCAATGTATTAAAATAATGCATCGACTCTGGGTAACTGGGGTCGGGGCGTTACAATTGGTTCCCTTTAAAAGAACCAGAAGGGTTTGTTTTTCGACTTATAATGTTTTTATCTTCTTACACACAGTTGTGGAAATTCGATCTTGCGATAAGAGGAACTGTATTGGGAAATTCACCAAACTCGCCGAGACATTATTTGGTGGAGTAGAAAAGGGGATACTTTTTACCTGAACCACTATAAAAAGCTATGCTATTTATTTATATTTATTCATATAATATTTACATAATAGAAAAATTGGTAATCAATTCAGTGGGTATTTAAATTGAGAATTGTAGAATATTTTGAGTAAACACAATTCACCCCTTGTTGTGTATTACATTGTATATTTTGACCTATCAATTGGTATTATAGAAGAGTGATGAAAAATATATATCAAGATTAATGGTTTAATATCTATTTAAATATGGAAATGGATAATTCTAGAGAAGGAATGTCAAATGATTGTGATCTATATTTCCATGGCGAAAAGTATGGATGTTGGAAAACAATAATGATTATATATATTAAAATCAAGGATTTAGTATTTAATCAAAAATTATTACCACATATAAAACTCTTGAGTAACAAAAAAATTGGTATTATACAACTGAAGATGAATATGATATAAATTCAAAATATATGAATGTTATTATTTGTGTATCAATCCAAATGAATTCAATAATCTGTCTTAATATTTAACCCCATTTGATGTGTGGAAAAATATTGTAGTTTTTTATGAAGGGACATATAATGTAATAAAAATTAGGTATTATATATATAAACACAAATTCTAAACATTTAGTATTTTTTGTAGATAAATCATCATAAAGATGAATGAATGGCTTAGATACATTATCAATAATATTACTGCCTTAGGTAAACCCATTGAAAAATATGATCAAGCTTCTACAGTACAGAGAGTACTTCCTTTTAAATTGAATTGTATATATGATTCTATTTAATAATAATCACAAGTAAAAGTTACTACAATGTAAAAATTAATTGGGACACTACTGATGTTTGATGATGAAATGAAAACAAAATTTTAAGATAATAAAATAATTTTGAAAAAGGTGAACACTACACTAAAGGTAAAATTTCAATAACACAATTGAAAAATAAAACAACAAGTCAAAAGCAATAAAATTACTATTCTTAAAATTATGAAATAGAACTAGCTCAGAAAGTATTATAATTAATCATAATCTATAATAAGAAAAGATGATTCATGAAATCATACATGAATAACGAGAAAGAGTCAAAAGATGTTATATGATAGGAATAAAGAAAATTGGATCATATAATAAATTATTGTCCCCATAAAATCAATGAAAAGAAATTGATAGATTTAAGAAATGATAAAAATAATGATTTTGAATATAATGGATGATGTGTAATGTATGCTACAAGGAGTATTTCTGAATTCTCTAGCAGTCCTTCAAGATCTGATTCAGAGAAGGAACAATCAAATCTCAAAGCTAATATGTGTTTTATGTTCATAAAAGAAAAATAAAAGGTAAAAACTTATTACTCTTCTAATTCTAACAAAAGTAGTTTATCAAAATAAATATTGGATTCCTACCATTCTAAATGAGATGAAAAATAAAATTTCCTGTTAAAGAATAAAAAATCTATAAATAACATCTACAATTCAATAATAGGTGAAACAAATTCCCTAATAAAACAACCACAGGAGTGTGTTGATCAATTTAACTCATCAACTAAAAATAGCATTGATTATAATAATAAGACTAAAGCATTACATGATGAAGTAAAAACTTATAAAAGGGATTTACCTATCACTACTAATGGAGAAAAAAATCATAGATGAAATCCATGGAAAAAATGTAATTAATAAATAATGATCTGGTATAGGATATAGGGGATAGAAATATAAATTGTACAAATTTTTTTCCCCAATTAAAAAAATGTAACTTGTTATTTTTGTGGAATAAAAGGGCATATAACATATAACTTTTATTTAAGAAATCCTTTAATGAGTGGAATTATAAGAGACTTTATTTCAATGATAATATCAGAATCTAATAACATAATCTATGAAAAAAGGAGGCCTAAATTCCTAGATTTATAAAAGAAAACACTACTGGACTAGTGAATGTTTTGTTATAAAAACAAATATTTGATTAAATAATTATTTCGATAATAGGACATGTAAAAAAGTGTTATATGGTATAATAATAGTCCATATTTTAGGCATATGAGAATAGATCCATCAAATATTCATATACTGACTCAAATGAATGGAGGTCTGGTCACTTTTGGGGAAAATGACAATGGAAGAATAATTGGAGTTAGAACTGTAAGTGATCCAAATTCTATATCAATCCAAAAAGTCATATATATGAAATGGTTAAATATCAATATGAATATTATTTCTTAATATTTTGAATATGGATTTTATATTTATTTTTCTAACCATTGATGTTCTATGTTTCAAGATTGGTTACTTCAATATAGAGCACAATTAACCAATAATGTTTATATTTTCTATTTAAATTCCATATTTAAATATAATGTTAATTGTTAAACTTCTATGAAAAATTAATCTTCTATTTCGAATAGAAGATAAGGAAAATTTAATATATATTCTATATAATTATTATCTTAGAATCATCTAGTTACTAATTTTCATAGTCTTCCGTTTCAAAATGGAAAAATTCTGTGATGCAAGAAAAATTAGAAATTTTCAAAAATCATATTTCAAATCGATTAACAAAATTGATAAATCTAATCCATTAAAATTTATCCATATGCATTTTTGTACCATCAAGGATAGAATGTTGGGTTGAATTTTTTTTTTGTTTTAGTAGATTATTATAGTTGATTTACTTGGGATTATTTTCTAAACCTCAAATGAGACGTTTTCATTATTTTTGATAGTTTTTGTAAATTTTTTCAAAATGAAAAATGATATAAAATAATTTCATTAAGAAGTGATCATGGTGGAGATTTTGATAATCAAGATTTCAATTATTTTTTATAAAAATTGGTAATTAAACACACCTCCTCAACACCAAGAACACCTCAAGAAAATGGATATTTTCAAAGAATAAATAAAACTATTCAAGAAATATCTAGGACTGCGATTAAGGAATACAATGATCCTACCTATTTTTGGCTATAAGTTGTATGTGCAACCTACTAAATCATTAATAGAGTTTTGATTCTACATATTTACAGAAAACCTTTTTATAAAAAATGGATTAATATAAAACCAAAAATAAATACTCTAATGTTTTTTGATTGGATGATAAATATAATGAATACTAAGGAAATATTTGATATTCTCAATCCAAATGATGATGAAGGAATATTCTTGGGATATTCTCTTACCTCTAAAGCATATATAGTGTGTAATAAAAAGTCATGGATTTTTAATGAATCAATTCATGTGATGTTTGAGGAAACTCATCCTTTCATTAATGAGAAATATAAACTACATAATGTCATTGACTCTTTTGATAACATGTGGATTGAAACCCCTAAAAAAAATTTAGGAAATTATATTAATAATGTTTAGTCTAATTCCGAATAATATGAAATTGATGAGCTTGAATGTATTATAGTATTGAATCATAATGAACAACACTTTAGAAACTATTATAGGAGACATAGAAATAAGAATAATAAATAGATGTAATGTAGTAATACTATATGAATTCTATTCCTTTCTATCTTATTTATAACATAATATTATTGAATAATGATTTGATGATGAGCGTTAGATGTTAGTAATGAATTGAGATCTAAACCAGTTTAAAAGAAATGAATTATGGGATCAAGTAGAAATACCAAATAATTATACAATTATTGGAACCAAATAAGACTTTTGAAACAAAAAATATGATCAATGGATCATAACCAGAAACCAATCCAAATAAGTGACTAAAGGATATAATCAATATGAAGGTATATATTATGATGATACCTTTTCCTATGTTTCTAGATTAGAAGAAATTAAAATCCTTTAATCCCATACATCTCATATGAATTTTAAATTATAATAGATGGATGTCAAATCATCCTTTTTAAATGGTTATTTTAGGGAAGGCGTTTATTTTGAACAACCTCATAGTTTTAAAAATAATCAAAAACCAATTTCAATTTTTGTACATACTAAAGCACTCTATTGAATTAAACAAGAAAATAGATCTTGTTATAAAATAATATGTTCTATTCCTTTTATGAATGTTTTCTTTGTTCGTTAGATCCAATATTTTTTAAGAAATATTTTTTTACTAATATTTTATTAGTTCATATTTATATTAATGATTTTATTTTTTGTTCAAATAATAACAAGATTTATCATGATTTTTAATAATTAATGAAAAATGAATTTCAATTAAATATGATGGGGGAACTAAATTTATTTTTATTAATTATTATTTTTCATCAAGCCTATGGAAATTTTTCAAAACAATGTCCGTATAATATATATTTATTCAAAATGATTGGTCTAGAGGAAAAGAAGACATATAAAACTCCCATGTGTACTAACATAAAAAATAATTTAGATAAATCTTGGAAACAAGTTGACAAAACGTTATATAGAGGTATGATTGATATCTTGTTATAACTTACTGCTACAAGACAATATGTCATGTTTTTAGTATATCCTTGTGCTAGATTTCAATAAAATCCAAAAAATCCCATCTTAGTACTCTCAAAATAATTTTCAAATATTAAAAAAAACTATATTTCAATCTCTTCTTTTACACAAATCATCTAGTTTTTATTTAATTTTATATTATGATGATGACATTTGAGGGATTGAAAAAGTACCTTTGGAAACTATCACTTTATAGGAAAATCAATAGTTTCATGGTCTAGTAAGAATCAACACTCAGTTTCGCTATCAACTACCAAAGCAGAATATGTCTCTACTAGTAGTTGTTGTGCAAAGGTTTTATTAATGAAAAAACACTCTACTATAATTTTCACTAAACATTAATAGTATTAGTATTTTACATTATAACACCAGTGCTATTAATATTTATAATAATACTATAAGTCATTATATAACTATGCACCATGATATAAGACCTCATTTCCTGATAGATCATGTTCTTAAAAAGTACATGTCTTTAGAATTTGTGAATAATGAATATCAATTAGTAGATATTTTTACTAAACTACTTCCCAGTGCTAGTTTTTTCATTATTAAGTGGTAGTTATGATTATTTGAGATTATGTGATGGTATATTAATTTATTTTATGTTACCTATTTTTATTTATTTAATTAATTTTTTAATCATTTCAGTTATTTTTTGTTTTTGATTTCATTTAAATTTGTTTTGAAAATAATTTTATTTAACCTTTATCATAATGGTTTTTAAAAATTGATAATGATTACAACCGCAATCTTCATGAGAAATTTTTTATCTTTATCCCTATCTATATCTCATCTCCTATACTTCTTTTTGAATTACAGAGTAGCTCACTCTTTCATTTCCCATGGACCAAAAACCATAATCCTTCAAAACCTTCTATTTTAAAATTTTCAAAAATGGAATCTTCACAAATATCAGTTGATAGTGAGTTGGAAAATAGATTCTATGATTTAGGGAATGCTCACAATGTCTTGTAGTGAAAGGTAATATATTTTAAATATTTAGAATCTATGAAGATGTCTCTTAAGGAATACATACTTTTTCAATATCTAATATACACATTTGGAGAGTAAAATATGCCAATGTTTTACAGTATATAAGTCAAACGTTTTTGTAAGAATTCTTTGTTTAGTTTTTGTTTTCAGGAATATTCAATTATCTATAATATTGATAATAATTTATCCTTTTTCCTCTATGTAAATAGATTATATGTTATGATGTCCTCATTAGGGTGAGTTTCAGTTAGATTTATGATTCATTGTTAATGGAATAAATGATTCTGACGACATCTTGTTTTCATTGTTTGGGAAAAAAAGTGTCAAGAACGTACTTACAAAATAACATACTCTTGATCATGTTGTGATGGTTATGTTTATTCTATAATGATTTTTTCTTAGTTCCACTATGCTTGAGTATGTCCTCTATCCAGACATGTATATCATGTTTCTATTCTGGAATCATATTATGGTCAATTTCCCTCGCTTTTTGATAAGATATCTAAATCACTACTACCACTAGGAGGATAATATAGGATATTTTCCATATATAAGGGTTATATCATTATTTATATAATGGAATGAAATGATAATAAATAATATTTTGTGAACCTTGTGTCATCACATTATCACATTGAATTCTAGAATAGTAATCATGCTTGGTTATGTCTTTAGCATCTCATGCAATATTTTTCTTCCAGTTTGAGTGTAACAACAATAGAGGTTGATAGCAGTTATTATAGGGGATAAATGGGATATCCATTTAGTAAGATATGTGATAAAGAGGCATGTAGTTGAAAAGTAGTCATGGACATAATTCTATCTTGTTTGAATAAAAAGAGTATCTATTAGTATTCCAGAAGTGGTTGCTGTGACTGAGGTGGGAAATGTGGAAGTCATTCATCATAGTGAACTAGGTGATGCTTTAGGTCATGAGAACCCATTATATAAGAAATTTTATTAGGAAGATAAAAGTCAATAAATCCATGATCCTAGAATATAGATTATTCCGGATCCAGGAGTTTTGGGTGGATTTGATTTGGGAACATACGAGAACGATATTTTGGCTCAATCATGGCTATAGTTGAAGTTGATCAAGAAGGAGATAGTTCTATATAATCATTTGAATGTTAATATAATGCCCAACTAAAAAATACACAATTGTAAAAGTATCTGAAAATGTTTTTAATAGAATAGATGGAGGATATGATGAAAATGTTTTTGGAATACATGATTGTTTTTGTTACAATATCAGAGTATGAATATCCAAAGATTCATTTGAGGGAATTGAAGGGAAATAACATTTATGTTGGAGATCATAAGGAATAGATGGAAAATATATTAAATTTTTTTTATATAAAATGTATATTTTCTTGAAAAGATATATTCTAAATAATTTAAAGTAATGATTTGAAGAGTTTCAGTTTGTCAATGAATGAAATAGAGCATCAAACTTTTCTCAACAGACACAACCAAAGCCGGTCAGGATGATTGAGGCAATTGATTATTTTTTTGGAAAATTTCAATTATATTATAGACACTATTTAGTGTGATAAAATTATTTGGAATATAATTTTAAATAATTAGAAGCATATAATTAGTCAACTCAAGTCAAATGAAACCATCTTGGGACCACTGCTTTATAATGTCAGATACAAGTTGACCTACATCATTTAGTACGAAAAAGATATAACTGATTTTGTAAAGATAAATACGGTTGAGAGGATAATGGTTGGAAATGATCCCATGTAGTTGAATTAGCATTGTACATAATTTTTCAATAACCGTTTTATACCCTGTTAATGAAGATGATTGATCTTATCAACTTTGTTCGTTCCATTACTCATCTAGAAAAACCCTCCATTCCTACAAAAAATGTAATCTAAAACCATTCAATTTGAAGACCAATGTTGACTAAAATATGTATTATAACATTATAATGTCTATTTTACATAACAATAATTTCTTTGTATCTATAATTTTATACCATTACTAATGATTAATACATTACTTCCAATTATAGATTTGATTTTATATGACATAATTTTCCACTATTATTTTTTATTTATATTCTATATTAACTATGGTTTATTTAATTTATTATTTGATCAACCATATTTTTGTTATCTCAAAAGCGTTACAATATTTATGATTCTAAACCACACCATTTCATTAATTTATTTTTAATTCTCAAAATAACACGGTGACATCAAAATTTGAAGAAAATTACTATATCTACTTGTGTGTTTTAAAAATCCTATATTTTCAATAATTAATTAACGAATATGTAAATATATGTGTGATCATAAAAATCAAGATATTGTTAGTATGTATTATCTCAACAATAATCTATGATTTATGATCATTTTGACACTAATAATATAATTTTTTTTCTATTGATGTATTATTATGTGAAATTTATAGAAATTTATATTTTTTAATGATATTAGTGGAATGTAATGGTTCTTGAAATATTGTTACATCATTAAGTAATTATAGAAATGATCATATTTTTCATATGGAATTACTCATATTCTATGATCAATAGTTGCCATTTCGAACAACATCCCTACCTGCAGAAATCGATAAGCACATGGATCAGCAACCCAAAATTAGAGTCTGGATTTAATAATCTTACCATATGATCGGAATGATTAACATATGGTTCATCAATTCTATATTCAAGATTTAATGATGATAAATAAAAAAGTATGGATCATCATTCCAAAACTACATTGTTCCCGATGGTATATATGGGTGTACATATAGATAAGGATTGATACACAAAGGAACCCTACGCTATGTGAAGGAACCATATTCTATGTAGTTGAGACATATGTTATGTTCTCAATGGTGTGGTTCTTCAAGCTGTGATCTCAATCTGAGAATCCTTCAATGGTCACGTCATAATTGAACATCGATTCAAGGGCTTTTTTGATTGTTTCAAACCATGTTTCTCTGAGAACATCATTCATATTTAAAAGGGACATTATGACTCTCCTAGTTAATTGAAATTTGAAATTTTCACTATCAACATGGAAATTATTTTGGATTTGAATCCTCAAAGAAAGTCACATGATCTACATATTCCTTAATAATATCACTTCATAAACAATTGTGTGTGATAAGTGATTCACATACATGATTTAATTATTGATATTATTTTCATATAGTTACAGTAAATGAACAAATCTAATTAAAGGACTACATTTTAGAAATATACCTATTCAACATTGATCTATAATATAATTGTGAATGCTCTATTTTTTGATCTACAATATATTATGTTAATCTTTATTCTATTTTTTTCTAAAGAATAAGTTTAATATACTATCAATTGAGTACAACAGAACATGTGATTATTCAACCTATGTCAATAATATCAATATCTATATATTAATTTGTAGTTTTTAACTACATATACACAATTTAAATAGTGTATCAACTTCTCAATCTATGAAGTTGATATTTGGTTCCATATAAAATCACTATAAGGAATTATTTTTAGTAGTTTAAGGGTGTCAATTACTTACACTCAGTTTTTTAAATTCAGTCTCGTGATAAGAGGGTCAGTATTTTGAAATTCACCAAGCTCGTAGAGAGAGTATTTGGTAGTGTGGACTATGAGATCTTTGTGCCCCAAACCACTATAAAAAGTTCTCTTCTTTATTTCTGTTTATCCACTACATATTTACTTAATAAAATAAAAACATCATAAATCCCCATTAAATATAGTTGGTATACAATGTATAAGTTGTGGATTATTTTGAGAAAACAAAATGCTCCCCCTCTTGTTTACTACATTTTATATTCCGAACCAACACATCTCATTATAGATATTATCTTTCTATATGTGTATGTTAGAGATGTAAAGTGTTAATCAATTTCTTGGGCATTATCATCCTAGCATGTTTGTCCCAAATAAGTCACTAACTAGCTAGGCTTGGATATTCCCAATCAATAATCATTACTTGGAAATTTATTTCATTACTGTAGAGATTTTTATAGAACACATTTTCTATTTTGATATGTCAATTTCTATTTAAAAACAAATATAATATTTAAACCATATAATTCATTTTTTCACAGATAAACCCAATTGGTTTCTATCAAAATTATTTTAGCTAATTTCCATAAATATGAAATTTAAAACAAAATTAAAATAAAATTTCCCAATTTAAATTCCATAATTTAATTTCCACTACTCAATTTACATAATTATTCCACCATAAAAATACAACACCCTAATATAATGGAATTCTTGTTTGTATAATTTTATTGACAATTCGAATTAAAACATCCAATAGTATAGAATTAGGATTTTAATAAATCAATGGAAATAAATTATATTTAAATAAAACAATTTAATTTAAATTAATAAATTTAGAGTTAATCAAATTAGTCATCATAAATGGAACATCCTTAATCTGGATCGTAGTATCAAGAAATAAAATGTTTTAAATTGGAAACTCCAATAATGAAAGTCATTAATAATTTTCCATGAATAATATGTATATTGAATATCTAAAATAATTCGAATTATATCCAATAGCAACACATATATATTTAAATCCTTATTGAAGTTTGATGAAGAGAGTAGGAGTTAATGAACAGTAGGATGAAACATACTAGGGAAGGACTGAATAGAGATCATCTAGATTAGAATCTCCTTGAGAGGGGTATGTTGGAGATAAATCCATCCATTAGAGCTCCACCATCCTAGTAAAACAATCTATGTCATGTTAGGGTAGGAAAAAATGTAAAAATAGGGGTTCAAGAAATTTTAAATCCTTTAAAATTATATCAAATCCAATTGCATAGTTTTCTGGGATGGTTTGCACAGTTAGACATAAATTTCACCTTAATTTTTTTTGTTGATGGGGTTTTATTATTTCTCCTTGGGTGGGACATGGTTTGGATAACTATTTGAAATAATGAAAACCCTCACTATCTTAATTTTCACGTTTTTTACTAGAAAGGTGCATAGTTTTGGGAAAAATTATGTAATTACTTGTAGCCGTAAGTCACTTCAAAATTTAAAAAATTCACATGAAGAACCCCTAAATAAATTCCAATAATAACATGATCAAAAGTTGTGCTAATTAAAAACTTTAAATGGAAACATTATGTTACAACCTCCCCACTATATTAATTTTTATCCCCAAAAATCATGTTAATAAAGAATCCATGTCAAATAGATGAGGCCAATACTCTCTCATCAGTGCCTCCCTATCCCATGTATCATCAGTATCACAACCATTCTATAATTAAACATGAACCAGATAAATTATCCTCCCACTATGTACATTGGTTTCATAATCAACTATCTTGATTGGATTCTCAATAAAGGATAGAATAGGCTCAACATTAATATCAATCTATCACAGATCATGAGATAGATCAAAAAGATACTTTTGTATTTGTGATGTAGGAAATACATTTTGTATCAACGTTTGATATGGTTGATGTGGTAAATTGTATGATAATTTCCCCACCATCTCAATAACATAAATATATTTCCCAGAAGATGAGGAGAAAGATTTCAATTCATCCCATGTAGTCGATGATCAAAACATTGTGATTCTTTTAATAACCCATAGTCACTAAATGAAAATTATATTAGTCTGTGATAAAAATAAACATATGACTTTTATAGGATACATTTCATCAATATTTTTTTGATTAATTATATTGGTCATTGGTGCCGTCTCTAGAACCATGCTCAGTCTAACTAAGGAACTATCATAAATCCTTTATAAAAACAATAGTTATTTATAAATGTGACCATACAGGTCCCAATGGGGGGATTTTGATCATGTATTGGTAAATATTCCTATATGAAAAATCTTCAAACCCTAAAAATTCATTCCAACACCAACCAAAGTCATGAAATATCGCTTAGAGAATATCCCCAAGATTCTATATTGCTCTTTATATATGGCCACTTGATTACAGATATTATGTTGTGATTTTATAGGCATGAGATCTTTGTGCCTCCTTTAGGACTCTCTAAAAAATGATAATTCTACTGAGAATCAAAATTAAAGGCTAAAAAATATATAAATCTATAAAAATTAACAATCTATATCACTTATATAATTTTAAAATATTTATATTTGGTTTTGTTATAATTAGGTACAATGTCTGCCGATTTGGTGATCCAATTTATCTTAAACCATATCACATTTTTTATTTTCTGGGTATGTGGATTCCCAAACACAATGTCCATAGATATCTGATCTCACTTGCAAGTCCTCCATGTAATTTTTTGAAGTAAACACATTTTTTATAGTGCTAGTTCTTGAAATTTTTGAACTTATAATAATGAGAGACTAATTCAGTAATACCCCATTTTATATGTGGTTAACAAAATCATTGATGTATGTCATATAAAATCCTCGGTCTCCTAGGTGAAGAACCCATTGGAAATTTTTGAAACCCCCATCACATATTTCATGACAAGTAATTGTACAATGAAATGATTCTGATAATATTTAATTACCACTATGTTGGGAGATCTCTTAATATTTGTCCCACCACCAAAAAAGAGTATATAACCCTATAGAAATCAACATATTGATGTAATTTTTAATTTAAAAACATGATATGAGAATTGGTTTAATAAACACTGGTAGTGAAAACCTTGCACTATAATTTTAGGACTCTAACATGAAACTGTAAAAATAGAGCCATCAAGATTCAATCTTCTAATGATTATTTCAACTATTGGGTTGTAAGATTATTTCTCAAATCATGTTAAATGACATTACCATTGTACAGGGGAAAGGAAATGATGAAATCAAAGGATTTTATTCATTCAACCCAATTCCTATATTAATGATTTTAAATATTTTTGAGAGAAGAAATAAGTCATTATATTGTAGTTATAATACATTACAAGCCATTCTCCGAAGTGATAGTGTAGCCTAATCTTAAGTGAATTAATTATAGAACCGTGTAAAATTAATGGGTTAGATAATTTTTATTATGTGACTTATGCTGAAGAGAGGCATATTAAATGAAATGAAAATCCTAAGAAATAATGGAGAAAAAACTTGCTCATGTTTCATCACATAAGACCATAGAACCTCGATTGGCCTTTCGAAGAGTAAACACTGATATAGAAGTCAATAATATTTTCAGGTAAACAATATAATTCTGAAAATATTCATCCAAAAAAATCCTTACTCTCTTTTAAGTTAGAGTAGTCATCTAAGATTTTATCTTTGATAATTATTTAATGAACTGATGACAATATCTAGGTAAACCCAAAAAAATTGAATCTAGAATATATTACGTGTTTTCTACCATCTCATAGAAGCTTACAAATTTTCTATTTAAATTGAAATACCATTCTTCAACAACGTCTATCCCAAGAACCACACTACATCAATCTGTAATTCATATATTGAATTCAAGGAATAACATCACGAATTTGCCAATAGTTCCTCAAATACTATCAGATGACATAAATTATCCTCCATGGATGGAGATTAAACAAGGATATCATCCAAAAATTCCATAGAAAATATATTAATATAATCATGGAAAATATTATTCATTAAATCCGTAAAACTAAACGATCCTTATTTTAACAATATGGAATGAAAATTCACTCATAATTGTTTCGTTGGATTCAAAATGTAGTTTTAATGAATGTCAGATTATTTTATTCTACACTAATGATAATCAAATAAATGATAAATATTCGGTATCCATTTTTTCGTTTTCAAAAAATTAAATATATCATAATTCCCCAAATATAGATACGTTTTCATTACCATAACTCAATTATGTTTGTGGTGAAAAACAAAGAGGTTATGTGAGCCATTATTTTTCTTAGAAAAGATAACATTCTCGACTAATTCTGGCAGAATCAAGTGTATAAATATTATCTATATAACATTATCCAAATGAGTTTTGAACTATTTATTAAGTGAGTTCCATGTGGTAGAAGGAATAGACCTTGATTGTGTAACATATACTAAATTTATAGAAAACTCTTAGTCCATTGTTGGTGTTAAACTAGAGATGTGAGAAGGAAAATCATTGGAATACTCAATGAAAACTAGATGGATATCACCAATTAGTGAATATTTATCCACATCAAAATTGAATAAAAATATTACATTTCCCATCTCTAGAAAAGAATGTACCCCTATACATGAACCTGGGTCCCATTCACCATGAATGATGTTTAACACCCCATCGGGTATAGTAATGAAATCCTATAGAAGATAACAATAAATCTGGGATTTTAATTACAATAAAATAATCCATTTTAAATATTATATCCCACTATTTTTTTTGAAATGAAAAATCCAAAGAGATCCAAATATGTGATAATATGAAAACACATGTCGGATTACAGAGACCGAATATTCTCATTACTCTAAGGCATGTAGTAATATTCACAACAGAAGTTAAACTTTCCATTACAAGAATTAGAATATTAATTATTAAAGTTTAAATAAATTAATGAGATTCAAAAGTATCAAACATATTAGTCACTAATGATGATGTTATTGTGATGGTACCTCTCATAGTCGCTAGACTCATATTCTTATCTTCTAGGTACTCTTCTACCAAGTGATGGAAATTCACTCAAGATGCATGTGGTTGGAACCTCTTTATTCATGAATCATCTGATTTTACCATAAATTTTATATTTTATGATGATATTGTTCCACTACATAGCATGGAGTAGATATGTAATATCATCTTGAAGTTATAGGTGCATCCACATTAACCCCAATCCTTAGGTGTCTCAGTGAAACCCCTCTTCAAGTGTGCTGGTTAAATAAACTTATATAAAATAAAAGGGCCTCTTCCAGGAACTACAAAAGTCCTAGAAATTTTTTTGTCGATAAATAACATGAGAACCATCAATATTCCAAATAACATTAGAGGAATTAACACTACCATTGGGATAAAATAACAATCCATTAAACAATAATCCCCCCTCATGGACCATTTCTACAATTACTGGTCTATCCAAAAAATCACTATAGAATGGAATTAATAGCTAGAAAACCATGAAAGATTATCATATAGATTTCCAATATCAAACCTTATAGTCATGATACACTCATTCAATAAAATATCCAAAGAAAAATGAGCATGATTAGTAAAATAATTTTCATACTAGGTCATGGTCTTGTAAGACTATTCGAGTTTGAAAAAATCTATAGCCTTGAAAAAAAAATGGATTGAATTGGATGGTGAAAATATATTTAATTTTTTCTACTATAATCCACCATGATTCTTCAACATTACAATTATTTCCCACCATCTCCTCCTTGGACCTTCCAACACTAATGTAGAATATTTCACCATGATCTCATTCAGTGCCTCCAAGAACCCAAAAAAACATTCAATAATGAAAATCCAATCCTCAGAATCATGAGATTAATTGGATCCATTTAACACTAGAGGCTTCTAGAGATGAAATTCTAGGTCATTATTCCCTAAAAAATTCCTTTTATGATACATAGTTTGACCCTGAATGGGTATTAGTGGTGGAGAATTTCCCATAGCTTGGATTGTACTCACAATTACCTTAACTAGACATGAACCTTTGAGAGGATTTTATCACTATGGATTTTTACAATATTTTTCTGGGATCCTATTTTTAAATCTTCTAAGAGGAATGATTCTATATGTTATCAGTAGAAAAAATTGAAGACACTAGACTAACACTAAAATAAGGTAACATTGTCAAGTAATCAAAATAGATAGATGAATGGAATTTGGATTTCAATATAACCAAATCACAAGTAGTGAAAATACTAGAACTAATAAATTATATGTATTTCCCAAACTACCACTGGTGACTTACAAATTTATTGTGGTAAAATACACCAAAATAAATGATCGTAACAACCTCTAATGACCTAATAAGATTAATCAGCTACATACTAACATCATGGAAAGATTATTAACATGCACCTTTGATAAAACTTTTTCATGAAACATCCCGGATACCTGTTTACCCTGATAACAAAGTGACTCATGACATATCTCGAAGGAAATTATTGATCCCCATGGGTTGGAAACTATGACCTTCTATCATACAAATAATGTGGGAACAATTTTTCCACAAACACAATGAAATAAATAGAAACAAGTCAGTGTGAATACAATATAAACTACATAAAGAGAATTGTACCAATAATTTAAAAGATATAAAACCCCAATGTACATCCAATGGTATTAAAAAATAGTATTAAAAACTATGTACCAACAAACCAATCTCTCCAAGCCCAAGGATCAATAAAAATAATGAACTTCGTGTGGCACATTACCCTTTCTTGAACCTAGAAAGAGATAATCTAAAAACACATAAGGGGATAGGTAGTATGGGAGCTAAAATCACAACAAGATCACACAACATATTCCATAATAAGATAACAAAATTTATTAACCAAATAATGTGTTCAAAATTATATAATCATGAAGAGAAGTTCAAAGTCATAATTAAAACAAACAAGGATTTACATTTCTATTAAAGGATATATATTAAACAAATATCATACTCATTTTTTTATAAAAAATATATGTTAATTCATATTCATGTGCAAAACTCTTATAAACAATGAAATATATATCAAAAAAATAATAATTGATCGACATGATAATCTTCTAAGATGTATGATAGTTCCTAGTTATGGTATCCTCAAACACTTTTATAATGAAAATTATACAGTGCACACATGTCCCATTGACACTGGTCCAAGGGGGCTAACCATCATCCCACAAGAGATAATATATGCATATATGTTTATGTTATATTTTTAAATAAAAATCTATTTCTAAAGAATTCCCATCATAGAGTATTTTTTCAAAGTATCCAACTACATATGTAGTATTTTATTTTATCAATAAACAATCAATAATAATATATTTATTTCAAAATTGTTCAAAAATACAATTCATAAAAAAATTTCATTCCAATATACTAATATCCATATAAAAATAAAATGGATTTTTAGTATGATCGTGACTTTTCTATGATAAATCCAATGTGTATCTATCAAAACAACTTAAGCAATATTTCTCAAATTAAAATTTGAATGAAATTTATTAATTTAATATAAAATTTAATTTCACAATATCAATTACATTATTTATATTTCACAATTAAATTTCAACAAATTTTCCATAAAATGATAATCACATCACAATTCAATGTAATTGGATATCTTTCCCAGATTCATGGAATATCCAATTCAGAGCAACCAATTAAATGTAATTTGGTTTTCTATAAACCAATTGTATGAAATTATATTAAAATCGTACAATTTATTTTAATTATTTGAATTTTGGGTTAATCGTATTGTCCACCATTAACAGAACTACCTAACTAGGGATAATGGGATCCCTGAAAAAAAAATCTAAATAGGAAAATCCAATGAAGAACATTAGAAACAGATATGTAAGTGTAAAAAAAATATTTATTGTTTAAAAAATGGGGATTATATCCCTGTAAAAATGGATATATACAAAACTCTATAGAGTAGAGAATAATATAGAGGGATATAGAGAAATAGAAGAGAAAACATACTTGGGAAGGACCAAATGGAGATCGCTAAGATCAGTATAATATAGAATGGGTTTGGCGGATCCAAAACTATTCTTTGGGAGCTTCACTAACTTATAAAATTGTTATTTTTTTAGTTAGCCCCTACCATGGGTCAAAATTGTTGTTTGAGAAATTTTTAATCAATATTCGGATTATTTAAATATGGGGTGCACGATTTCCTATGTTTGGAATCATGGTTAGACAAACTATGAACCATAACTATGGACCCTTGTTTTTGGGTTAGAATGGTTTATCTTTATTGGAACATGGTTCCTCAAACTATGTGCCATCTATAAAAACAATCATTGTCCCAATTTTCACTAGTAGTGATAACTATTTTTGAAAACCATCTACCATCCATGACAAGGCTAAATACCCTTCCAAATTACCAAAATTTATCTAAAACCACCCCTAAATGACACCCAATAAAATAATGTTCAATAGAGGTGTTTATAAAAACCATAAAACAACAAATCTATAGTAAACATATGATGTATAATACATTTTTAAGGATATATTATCTTTTTCTAAGAATTAGACTCTTCCTCCATGATAATAACTCATCAAATGTTTTGTAATTGATGGTTAACTAGGCCACCACAACACCCAACTTCACATGTCATGATCACATCATGTGAACCCCAATAAATATTCCATAAAAATAAAATATTTAATTTGGAATCTCAAAAAAATGTCATGTTCTACCATTGACAATACATATGTCCCATGGAATCCCAAACTACTTTCTTATATAACCATGTAAAGAGAGGTTTAATGTGGTTTCAAAAGATCTATATTGATGTTTCAATTGGAAATTTTGTTTTAATGGATTCCAAACAACTTTGATCATTTATCCATTGGTGTTAAATTTTATGCATGGAATTCATAACACTTTACCTACCAAAACAATGGTGATACAAGTTTTAAAAACACTCTATAACCCTTTGTTAGAGTATTCATAGATTAAACAACATGAAAATGAAATCATGAAGTCAATTTTGTACTAGAAATAGATTATATAGGTTCAACATGGGGTCACTAACTCTCTAATTGACTATCCATTGGATATTGAAGTGTTATAAAAAAACCTAGACACTATTACATTTAAAATGTGGGTAAACCATGTAAAAGATTTCATAATATATCCCATATCATCTAGAATGTGGTTGATCTATGTTCCACCTCGAGTCTATATGTCTCTACATATTTGATGATGGGTGATAAAATTTTCATAACTAATCCGAGTCTCTTTTCTAGACTATCCAAAAGCAATAAAAAATGTATTTCATTAAACTTATCACATAAGAATATTATGAAATACTCATGTTCACCCATAAATATACAAAACATATAAACTACCATTAATGATAAATTAGACAACATTTGGGCACTATATCATACTAATATTAGGATACAATAATATATATCAATGTTATATTTTTTACCTTGAAAATCTACATTGCACCTTTTTTGTCTCTATATTCATATACTGTAATTTTAATATATATATTTTTACACATGTTAATTGTTTTCTATTTATAATTAACATGAATATTTACAATAATTTGTTCCCAACAAGAATTATTTTTAGTTTTCCTATAGGATAAGAACTATAATACTTTAAACTAATATTAATAAACTATATGTCTTTTGATTTAATGACATCCTAAAATGTTTCATAAATGATAGAATCTACCAGTTGTGAGTATAAATAAATAGACCAGTCTTCATCTGATAATGATAATAGTTGGAAGTATAATTAGTTGAAAATTGTGAGATCATTCCTACCTATTACAATTATATATGTTATATATTATTTATTATTAATTTCAAAGAATGTATGTAATGATACATAGACAATATGTATAAAGGACCGACCTTAAAACATTAAATAATATTGAATTAAAATAATAATTCACAATGAATATATTTTCAGGTTCAGTGTTTTATAGAATTAGGCCATAACTATTACATATCAACTTGAAAATTACTTGTAGAAACTACTACTAAGTATCCATTTTTTCATAAAATAAATACTCTTTAAAAGAAACATGTCTACCTCCAAGTTTTATACAACATGACTTTTCCTTGATCCCACCCTTGACCATTTTAATCTTTCAGTCCTATGGAAAACATTTTAAATACAAGGTATGAGAATGAAATTCTATGTAAGGGTTACAAAATAAGGAATGTAATCATTAAACCATCAATATATACAAATCATTGAAACCAATCTTTTCAATCATAACATTCCTAATGAAATAAGAAGATTTATGAATAAGACATCGAAATTATGGATCATAAAGGTAACTTGTGGAATCCATATCATACTTACATTGTAGATATCATATCTATGTTGGGAGTTATTTTTGGAATACCCATCACAATATATTCCCTAAATCACTTATGATAAACATTAACATTTAAGTCCATCACATTACCCAATTCATGGGAGAGCAATCTCGGGCTCAACTACCCAAGGATTATCACCGAACCAACGATATACATAAACAATGACCAATAACCATAACTTAATCCTAAAAAATAACATAAGCATAATGGAAATATAATATTTCCATATTCCAATCACAATATATCAAATAATGATATTTAAATAAACAATGATTTATCAAACCATTTTCATAACCATTTAAAAAATTTAATAAATATATTTTGGAATCAAAGTGTACCATACAACATTGAACCATTTCAAATTAATTAAAACAATAAAAAATATTGTCCATATAAATAAGTCATTAAAAAACAATTTTTAAAACATTTCCATTAATATGAAATATTTAGAAGAATAAATCATTAAAACATTTAAAAATATATTTTAGTAAGTGTTTTTAACAAGATGAGAGACGCATGAATTCAAATAATTGAATAATAATATCAATAAAAGATTATAATATCACAAGAATATAAAGATTCATGATAAAATACGTTAAAGTGCTGTAAAAACCCATATTAATGTGGATCGTTGTATAACAATAAATAAGATTCAATGGAATGTAAATTGAGACAAAGTCCCTTCCAAAGATCATATCATTATATTAAGGACACATCAATGACATAATTATGTGTGAAAAATATGAATACACTAAATATATGTTGATATTATGTGTAAAAAATCCGAGGAAATTCACACATCTTCAAATCACAACATAATCAAGAATTTTAAGTTTCACACCAATAATTGGAATTGGGTTAAGAAGTTCTCTTACTGAAATTCCACATCCTAACGACATTATTTAAAAATTATGAAAATGAATTGATGAGATATAAAAGGTAATATCATCACTTTGAAACTGAATTTACAAACATAAATAAATAGAATAACTTATCCCGACATAAAAAGGTGTAAATTAAAAGACATAACATTAATGAAGTCTTCTAAAAAGAGGTGGGTGATAGAATCCCTCACTAATTCGGTAACTTATGAAACATACACCACAAGAAATAATGATCATATGATGAAGATTTAAATACCAATAAATTAATTTATATTACAAAATGACTATATTCATGGTCAGTACATACAAAACAAAAAATAAAATTGTGTAAAATATAGAAATAATATCACAAGAAAAAAAAGTGGGATAAAAACACATTACCATGATGTAATCAATCGATACGTTTGGCCAAAAGTTAATAAAAAAAAAATAAATCGATTAATACCATGAATATAAAGAGAATAATGAAAATATATATCAAGTGTCAGTAAAAAATACACCATATGCAATAAATAAGTGGCGAATAATGGAAATCTATTGGAATTAAAATTGAGGTAAGAAACCCCTTACCTCGTGTTCGACTTAACACGTTTGTTCTTTAATCTTTTGAATAATAATCTAATGATATTTTATACATTCATAAGAACCTTTTTCATTTTTATTATTCCTTTTATATCACTTATTTCAATGTTATAAACATTATGAAAAAATTTATGTTAATAATTGTCGTTTGGTCGATATTTTGTACTTGAGTAAAAAATGAACTTTCTATAATTACAAGTTGTTCATGTGGTCAAAATTACATTATCTTCAGAATTATATTATTGATTTAGATACCATATATATAATATATATCTTGTATATTAATTAATTTATTATATAACATAAAATTTGGAGATAATAAATGAAATGCACCATTAATGGAGAAGGTAAGTCATACGTACGCATGAACACTACTTTCATTACTATTTATTATTTAATGGAATGAAAACATAATGATACATAGGAATATTATAATTACAGTATAATATCATATCATATATATGATACAAAAAATCATTAACTCCATCAATTATACATTCCATGTATGTCATGAATTAATCATATCACCTTGAGAGGGCGGTAGTCCGTAAATCCTCCAATGAAGTTATCATATTTACACATATTGGAATGCATAAAGGTATGTTAGTAAGTAAAAATTACATAAACATAGAGATAACATAAAAATAATATATATTACATATATAAATAAATTTTCATCATAATTTCCACTATGAGAGGTGGTAGGAGATAATTTAACAATCATCATTTCGTGAGGCAGTATTTCGCCGTCCAAAGAATAAATATGTTCTTTAACCATTAGATGTAGGTGTGTGTAGGTGTATTTCGAATAATTATCATAACTAAAACCTATTATATTGAGGAAACTGGTGTTGTTATAAAATAAAAGAATAAAAATAGTTTATGGTGTTGAAGAAGTAAAATAATACAAAAGAACTTAAGAGAATATGTTACCATTAAATCGGGTATCACCCTTTGGATTGAACCAAATTGTTTAATTAAAATGCATTTTTACAAATTTAAGGATTCTAGAAGGATCATAGGGTTTTACGGATATTAATTGTGTATCATTTGGATAATGAAAGGGTCTTGATAAGTGTGCAGAATGGGTTATAAATGAGGGATTTTAATAAGGGGAGGATGGGCTCTTTAGAAATGTATAAAAATATTATTTTATTATATAATTATTTTTGGTTCAAAAATGTCCAAAATTTATTAAATTATAATATAAGATGAATCAAGTTAGAAATAATATAATCAAATATAATGGACCCAGTTTTGGTTATTTTTTTAAACTTTATAATATTATTTATTTAAATAATTCATCAATGAGGTAAATAATCTATCATTATTTTGTCATAAATATTTTAATTTATTTGATGTATAAAAATTATAAAAAAAATATCATGATTTATGAAATCTTTCTAAATCTCAAATAAATATTTATAGTCGATGAGATAACTTATATTACACCATTTATGAATTGTTTTACTAAAAGATATATGTGTAAGTCATTTTTGTCTTTACTTTAAATTAATTAATATATAGTGTCATTATCACTCCCAAATGGCTCCATGGGGTCCCAAAATAGACCCAAGGATGACATTGGTCGTAAATGTATCAAAACATATGATTAGGACAAATGTTATTGAAATTTAATATTATTATAGTAATATTTTTTACCCTTATTTACCATATTTACACTTTAACCGTGGTAATTTTTTTTTACTGAAGTAAATATTCATAATGTCTAGATATTAAAGTGAAATAATTACACAATTTGTACCTTATTATTCTAAATATTAAATTCATTTTTCCAAATTCAAAAGACATAAGTGTTATAAAATAATTTATAATTAATTCCAACTATCAAAACAAAACGTGTGTTTTTAGGAAACAATAACAATCAAAAGATTAGCACTTATTTATGTCTAATTTCATTGTGAAATTACTTCCAATGACCACTATTGGATTTAATAGTAAAAACATAATATAATTATACATTAACAAAAATAAAAAAGTATATATATCCTTATTAATAAAAAAGATTAAAAGGCTATTTGGAATTAAAATACAGAAATTTTCACTATTCATTAAAAAATGAATTTTATCAGGAAAATATAAAAAATTTACCAAATGAAAATTTTAATATCACAATTATAAAGAAGAAATATATTTTAAAAAATAAAAAATATAAATGTGACCAAAACTAGATATTATGAGGGTTCTCCATTAAATAGAAATAAATCAACCTTTTAAATAATATTAAAGTTTTTTTTCTTAAATTCAAATTTTTTTATTTTTTATGCCTCTAAAATTTGTTGGATAAAAGTAAAAACATTTAAGAAACATATTTTATCATAATATGGTTTGTTTTTTTATTCATTCCAATACAATATGGGTGAATTAAGTACAATTTTAAAAAATAATATTGTATTAATATTTTTGAGTATAACTCATTTTGCGAATTGCATCCTCACAATTTCAAATTTGTTCTTGGAAACTTCATTGAATGTTCCACATCAGAATAAGTGTAAACAAAAATATCACATTAAAAGAAAGAAATACAAATAAAAAGTTTAATCGAGATTTCCCAGAATAGGATCCCACGTATAAAAATCATGGACATTGAAGGGTAAAAAACCATCAAGGTTTGATGAAGAGTGGTATAAAACAAGGTTAGGAGAAAGTTAACCACAAGAAAATCACAAACATGTGATGGGTTAAAGGGTGTTTGATTCCCCAATAATAAAATCTAATGGAAACTGTTTTTTTATGTTTCTTTTCTTAATGTTGAGGAATTTATTTATGACTTTAACGAGAAACATAAGGAAACATATTTACTGGTCATGTAGACCTTTATGCTTTACTAAATTTAAACCACAAACTCATCATTTCTCCAAACAATGAGTATTCAAACTGACTTGGTCACATTAAAAGTTCTATAATAAACTTCTAGATAATTACATAATCTAAAAAATATGAACTGTATATTATCATTTTCTTTAGACATCAATCATAACCAAAATGTTTAGTACAAGACATGATAATCCCCAAAAATGGATAATACTTTATAAAAATAAAAACTACTCTTAATCTCCAAAAATATTCATCCATTACCCAATGTTCAACAAATACAATTCAATAAAAACGATCATAAAATTATTCAATGTAATCCAAACAAATATTGAAACCCAAATCCCGTAAGCATTTAATCCCATTGTATTCTAAGAAAAATAATAACATTTACCTCTAAATAACATCAGTTGCTCTTAATGTCTCATACTGAAAAGTAATTAACCTAATCACATGTTCTCTTGGATTGGTTTATCATTTACATAAATAAACAAAATCATCATATCTCCATAAAAAATATTAATTCTTCCAAAATAAAATTTCACCCATTACTCTGCAAATGAGATCTCATATTATTATATTCCCCTTAAGTATATAATGATTCCAAAATAGCCAACATATTCTAAAATAACCTTTATCAGTTAATCACAAAATCATTTTCTTATAATAAGTACATCCATTTGATAAATCAAATGTTCCCAAAGTCAACTTATTCTTGATCCATAAAATCAATTAACTTAAAAGAATAAGTCATACTACCCATGGACTTGAAGTAGGATAGTGGTAAACGATACACCCTTATCGCACTACGATTTTGGGTTTGATTTATGTGGATCTCATAGATGCGACGGGTTTTCACCCATCTTATGGGTTTCTATTTTTATCAAACTCAAAAATAACCCTATCATTTGTTAACCTCAATTTTTTTATAACTTTCATTTTCATCCCAATACATTAAGTCCGCGACATCTAAGTTCATGAAGCCCTATATATATTGTCTTTTTTTTCTTATGTCACCTCCATATTATAAAATCAAACTATTCCTAATAGAAAGAAAAATATAAATTTATCATGGTGCCCATATGGTTTCATCATCTTCTTGTTTAACTATATATATAAGGCCCATGCATTGCAACAATGATTTAGAGATACTTCAAAAACATTTGCTTCCTTCATAAAAATACACCTGGTACAAAATGGGTCATATGGGTGTTCAAAAAAAAATATTTTAAGAGAATAATCATGTATAACATATAATTTCCGAATATCTAATAAAAATGATTATTATAAAATAGTCATACCGATTTTGAGTTGAAACTTTGAATCAACTGTCCTTTTAAAATACCATAAGTATGTGCTGAGAGACTATACTGTAAAAGCAATAATAACTTGGTGGAACAAGAGTCTCCATCCTAATCACCTTTTTCAAAATCATAATATGCTTCATAATCATGTGATAAGGTAAAATATTTAAAAATGACTTGATAATATTTACCTTTCTTCAAAAAATGAGATTATTTAGAAAATTAGATTTTATTAAAAACAACCCATGATTCATGAAGATATATAGGTACAGTGGAGGTGTTTGATATCACAAAAACGTTCTTTAAAGTCAGTTTTATGCTACAAAAAGTTTAACAATCATTTAAACATGAATGTTCAAAAATTATTACTAGTATGTCATCATGAAGAGATAGAAAAGTTGTTTGAGAATTTCCTCCTTCCATTTGTAACTGACATTCATTGATCTAAAAAAATTATAAAACAATGATTTAACCAAAACAATAGACAAATGGAATAACCATGTGTTTAACTAAAAATCATAATCCCTAATGATTTCTAAACTGACCTTTAATACCATATATAAAGAGACGTTATTAAAACATTACATAATCGTGAATTAAATGATTAATTCAAATTGACGTTCTCTTTAGGTTTAGAGTTTTAGAGAATTTGGACATAAAAAATAGATATCAACTTGAAAATTACATTTAAACACTACGAATTAGTATCATTTTTTCATATAATAAAAACTCTTAAAAATAAACATGTGTAGTACCATGTTTTAGAAAGCATGACTTCTCAATGATCTCATATGTGACTCTATTAATATTTAATTCACGTGGAAAACATTTAAAAAACATAGTATGATCATAAGAAGCATAGTAAGGGTAACATAATAAGAGAAGGAAACATTATCCCATATATAAATTTAAATTAATGAATCAATACTTTTCAATCATAACCTACCTCATGAAATCATAAGATTTATGAAAAACACCTTGAATCATAAATCATAAAGGTAACTTGTGGAACTATATCATAATTACATTATAACTATCAGAGCTACATAGGGAGTTACATTTGGAATACCCATCACTGTATTTTCCCTAAATCTCTTAGAATAAATAATAACATTTACCCCTGTCACATTACCCAATGTATTGGAGAGGTATCTCAGGCTTACCTGCACTAGGTTTATCACCAAACCACCTGTATACATATACAGTGCCCAATAACCATAACATAATCATAACACATAACACAAGCATAAAGGAAAGATGAAATTTCCAAATTCCAATCACAATATATCAATCAATAATATTGAAATAAACAATGCTTTATCAAACCATTTTCAAAACCATTTAAAACATTTAATAATGATATTTTTGAATTAAATTGTCCCATACCACTTTGAAACTTTTTAAAGTAATGTACACATTAAATCAATCATATCTATTTAAAAAATCATTAAAATCATTTTTAAATCGTGGACACTAATGTGAAATATTTAGATGAATAAATCTTTAAATCAATTAAAACAATATTTTAGTTAAAGAGTTTTTAACAAGATGATTGATGATTGAATATAAATAATTGAGAAATAACCTCAATAAAACATATAATATCATGATAATTGAAATATTAATGATATAATATTTCAAAGTGAATTATATACACCATATTAATGTGAATTAGTGTATAATATTAAATAAGTTTCAATGGAATGTAAATTGAGACAATGTCCCTTGCAAAGATCATATCCTTAAATTAAGGAAAAATCAATGACATATTTATTTGTGTAAAATAATAATACAACCAATATAAGTTTATATTACTTGTAAAAAAATCAGAGTATACTCACACATATTCATATCATGACACAATCATGAATTATATGATTAACCCTAAGAAATGAAGTTTGATTAAAAATTTCACTTACAGAAATTCGAAAGACTAACGACGTAAATTTAAAATTATGAAAATGAGTTTGTTAGAGAGAAAAGGTTATATAATCACATGGACATAAAATTCATGGAAATAATGATATATAATGACATATCCCAAATTAAGATATTGGAGAATAAAAGACATAACATAAATAAAGTCTTCTAAAAAGAGGAGGGTGAATGATTCCCTCACTGATTTGGTAACATATGAAACATACACCACATGAAAGAAGGATAATATGATAACGATTTAATAAAATATATTATAGTACAAAATTGATACAATATTGGGATGTATTTTCAACACATAAATGGAAATAGTGGAAAATACATCCTGAATCTTACGGGAATAAAAAAATAGATGAAAACCCCCTACCACGTTGTAATCAATCATGTCGTATGACCAAAAGTTAACATCCACCAAATAAATCCCATAATATCATAAATATAAATATAATCATTAAAATATATATCAAATTTCAGTACACAATACACCACATGTAAAAAAGAAGTGTCGAACAATTGAAATCTCACTAAATTAAATATTAGATAAGAAACCCCAAACCTTGTGTCCGACTAAACTCGTTTGTTCATTAATATCTGGAAGAATAAGATAAAGTAAATTTATAATTTATTAAGAACCATTTTTATGTTTATTATTACCTTAATATCAATAATTACCATGCTATATACATTATTCAATCATTTATGTTAATAATGGTTGTTTGGTCGATATTTGGAGATTGAGTAAAAAATGAACTTCTTATAATTACAAGTTCATCATCTGGTCAAAAATAAATTATATCAAGAATGATGTTAATTATTTAGATATCAAATATATATTATATAAAAATTATATGTATATATTAATAATATTACATAACATTTTGATATAAGAAATGAAATGCACCATTCATGGAGACGGTAAGCCATTCGTATGCATGAACTCTACTTTCATTTGTATTTCATATTTAATGGAAGGAAAACTTAATGATACATTGGCATATTATAATTCAAGTATATTATCAGATTTTTTATATGTTATATAATTTCATTAATATTATCCTTTATATGTTCCTTCTATGTCGTGAATGAATCATATCACCTTGAGGGGGAGGTAGTCCGCAATTCCTCAAATGAAATTATCATATTTACCAATATTAGAAAGCATAAAGATATTTTAGTAAATAAAAAAACATAATCTTATTGAAAAACTAAATATAACATATATCATATATAAATACAGTTCCATCATAATGGCTAACATCAGAGGTGGTATGAGATAATTGAACAATCATTGTTTCGTGAGGCAGTAGTTCGTCGTCTACAGAAACATGTTTTCTTTAACCATTTGATGGAGATGTGTGTAAGTTTAGTAAGAATACTTATAAAAAAAAAACCTATTATATTTATTATATTTTATTTTTTATAAATTAATGGAATAAAAAGAGTTTATGGGGTTGGATGAGTAAAATAAAACAAAATAACTTAAGAGAAGATGTTAACATTAAATCAGGTATATTTCTTTATATTGAACCAAATGGTTTGATTCATTTTCCTTCTACCTAAGGGAAGTATTATATTAGGAAAAGAGGGATTTATGGAGATTAATTGGGTAGATATTGGATGAGTCATGGGTATTGAGAAGTGTGATGAATGGGTATGAATTATGGGATTTTTATAAGGGGGATGAGGGACACTATTGGAATAATTAAATATATTATTTTATTATATAATGATTTTAGGTTTCAAGATGTCCAAAACTTATTATAGTAGAATATAAGCTTACTCTTGTTAAAAATAAATTCATCCAATAGTAATTGAACTTGGTTTTCTCTTTTTAATCATTATAATCTTATTTATTTAAATCATTCATTAATGTGGTAAACACTTCATCATTATAGTGTCTTTAATATTTTTATTTATTTGATGTCTAAAATTTATTAAAAAAATATAAATATGTATAAAATCATTATAAATTTTAAATTAATATTTATAGTCGAAGATATATCTTATATAACCACATTTAATAATTGATTTACTTAAAGATATATGTTAAAGTCATTTTTGGTATTTATATTAAATTAATTAATATAAAGTATCATTATCACTCTCATGTGTCTTCATGGGGTCCCAAATCGTCCTATGGATTCCCATGGTCATAAATGTATCTAAAAATTTGATTAGGATGCATGTTAGTGAAATTAAATATTATTAAAATAACATTTTGTTATCCTCATTTACCAGTTTTACCTGTTAACCATGGTAAATAAAAGTTTTACTGAAGTAAATATTCATAATGTCTAAAAATAAAAGTTACCTAATTTAACAAATTTAGACCTCCTGAATCCAAATATAGAAAAAAATTTCCAAATTCTAAACACAATGTGGCATGAATTAATTTGAAATAAATTTCTGTTGTCAAAACAGAATGTGTGTTTTTAAGAAATAATAAATATGAAAAGATTGACAATTATTTATGTCCAATTTCATAGTAAAATTACTTCTTATGACCAAAAATGGATTAAATAGATAAAATAAAATATAAAAATAAATTAAACCAAATTAAAAGGATAATTTGTCTTAATAAATTAATTATATTAAAAGACAGTTTTGAATTAAAATACTTTATTTTTCACTATTTTTAAAAAATGAATTTTTCATAAAAATAAAAAAAAATTAGCCAAAGTAAATTTGGATGTCCCAATTATAAATAAGAATTTTATTTTCAAAAATATAATATATAAAAGTTATCAAACCCATATTTAAAGAGGGTCCACCATCAAAAGATAGTAAATCGATATTATGATGAATATTAGAGTATTTATGCTTAAAATCAGATTCATTCTTATTTTAAGCCTCTAAATTTTTTGGATATAAGTAAAATCATTTTAGATAAATTTTTAGTCATAATATTGTTAGGTTTTAATATTCCTACCAATACAACATCTATGCGTTATCTACGAGTTAAAATAATAATATTATATTAATGTTTTCAGTATAACTCAACATTGTGGCAACATATGTTTTAAATGAATCATATTGTTGCGTATCAGGTATTCCATCAAACAAAGAATCTTTTTTAGAGTGAAATTATTATTTAATTCAATAAATTTAAAAAATATTAAAAATTTCTATTGTTTATTTACCTAGGATGTCACAATAGAAATATTATTAATGCATATTATGTGTTATATGATTAGATGTATTTCTATAAAACATTACAATATATTGTCACCTTTTATATAGGTATGTATGGTGTGTCATGAATGATAATTTATTAATAAATATGTTATGAAATGATTAATCCATTTCATCATTAAATAATTTCATATCATGGGCCTTTAATTATTATGGAACTATAAAAATAAATTTTACAGACATGGTATCTTGAAGGATTCATTTTTTGAATTTAAATAAACATGAATTAGGCATATAGATCAATGAAAGGAGTTTGTAACATTATATATAAGATATCATGAAAAAGGGATCATATTACAATTTTACTAATCAGATATGGTTGACCTCATTATAATAATAGATTCTTCCTTTGGGAGTTGTTTTCTGTTGCAAGATGTTGACATTATGATTTATCTAAACCCACCTAATTTTATTGTTGGAAAATGTAACATGGTAACACATTAAGTGTTTTTATGGATGAAAATTATAATATATTTTAATTAAATTTTTAGATTATATATTATTATCCAGAAAGATGTATAATTTTTATTTAGTATATATTGATTCCATACATTTAGAAAAAAAATTGATTTCATTAATAAAATAATACAAATTCATTAGGCTATGAATATTATAAATATTAATTTATTTAACTAATTAATAATATTTTTAATTTGTGGCATAATAAAAATATATAAGGAAAAAATGAATGATATAAAGGGTCATGTGGGAATGATAAGACAAATATCATTTAGATAAATATAAATGTATTAATTTGTGTAATTTTGTATTTTTTATACTCATGTTATATAAATATCATGGAAATAAAATTAATAGTATTGTTTTATTATATATTAGGTTCATTAAGAATAATAGAACAAATATTTTCCTATTGAAAATTAGTTATGCTGTCAAATATCTCTATAAATTCCATGTTATGTAATTTCCTTTGGATAGATGAATGTTGTTAGAATAATTTGATGTGCAGAATATTTCTCCATCCAAGAGAAATATTTTCCACCTCAGAATATCTCTATGGTTCCACTAAATTTTATTATAATTTCATTAAAATTCATTATCACCTTGAAATATAAATTAAATGAAACAATCCATCCATTGCAACAATTTCACCCTGATCAATATTGAAAATGAAAGGCACTCAATACAACCAGGATATTTGTATGAGTATCATTGGTGATGAATAATGATTAATGGAACATTAGTGTATTTCTACTATATGGGTTATAATTTGGATCATCCCAACACAATAATGAAAATGTAGAATGAAATCTTATATTATCAACATCTTCATTGAGGAAATATCTCTATTTCATGGTATTCACCACGTCGTTAAATTTATTATTAATTAAACATTGAATATATTTTCTTTATATATACCAATAATTGTCAATTTTCTTCAAATATATTCATTGGTATTGAAATTTTTCATCATGTACATTATATATTATTCATTTATTTATAAAAAATATGATTCAATACTAAAATAAATAGTGAAATTTTGGCATCTAAACCCTTCAAGTGGAATTACATTTTTTAAAATTTAATTTTATGAGTATTTATTAGTTATTGACTAATATAAACATTTACTGGTACTTTTCATTTTATGAAAACTGATCATTAAATTTGAATAAATAAATTAATTCTTCTTACTTTAATACATTCAACATCAAATAGCGATTTTTTTAATTTGGAAGACCATCCAAAGAAACTAATTGATAGTGCTAAAGCATCTAGTTATACAATATGAGATTACACTTTGTGTAAATCGACGGTATCATCCACGTATCCATGTTCATATCCCTAGAATGAGTTGATATTTATTACATCTCATCAAGAAATAATTTACATGCTATATCATTATAATTTTCATGTTTACAGGGGAAGGTTACTATACAACATTATGGGTTACATGATGTGTAGATTTTTGAACATGTCTTATAGTAAATATTTTTCTTGATGGAAACATTATAATTAAATAGACAATAAATATTTTTTAAATTATATGTAGGGAATAGTTTCCCTGAAACATCAAGGAATTAATTTATATTGATATTGTTGATGTTTTGTACCTCATTAATTTTTTTGGTGAAATACATGTTTAGTTCTTAGGCATGTGTCATATAATGATATTAATAAAAATACATGGTGTGTGGACGGACTATACGTGGCGTGTATTATGTACATATTTAAAATGAAATTTTTAACAAATAAATTACTCAATTAATACAAATAAAAAAAGTATTTTTTCTACTAATTGAAATTTTCTGTAGTGTGATAGGTATAATTACATATTAAATTCTTAATTACCCTATTTTTATAATTTTGAACTACATAACAGGTATGGTTGATCCTAATCAGGTACTCTATGTGCATTAATACTAATAAACCCTTCATAATTCATATGATTATGTGTGTAACTTTATGATAGTAAATGCCCTATATTTATGAGATACATCATCTAATATGTATGTTATTTGATTACATATTATAAGGAAACAACTTTTGCAGGTATTTTTTACATGTATAAATCTTGTTGCCTCTAAATTAAACTCCATGTACAAAATTAATTTTAAATAAAATTCATAAATTTATTTTCTTTAAATTATAGTTTATTAATCGCATGATCCAATATGATGTTCCAACCACCCCAACATATGACCAAATCTATGGAATGTCCGAATATGTGTTAGTGATCCCCATGGGATGGAAACTATTTCATGGGTATCAACATTATTCTTTGGAAAACAATACTCCCATTTATATAAACATAAAAAAAATAATAATCATAAAAAAATTAGTATCCATAACTAATTGATGTACAATAGTTTTCAGGTACAATGTTTATAAATTCATATCAAAACCAAAAATACTATAATGGAACTGGAATACAATAATATCCCATAAAAATCCATGAAACATTAGGTAAATCTTTTTCAATACACCACAACCAACACCTGTAAGAAGTGGAACACTAGGAACCCAATCAACCATAACCACCAATACACATCATGCTTTTACTTGGGTCATGTATAACAAAATCAAAATACACACAATGGTATATGTTTGGTGTGAGCCAAATCCAAATAGGACTCCACCAAAAAGTAAAGATCCAATTCTATAACATTAGAAGAAATTTCAACATGAAAAATTTCAAAAGAATATTTTTCACACTTCAAAAAAAAATTATGGAAGAATATCTCAAGAATCACATTATATGAAAATCATTTTTTCACAGATGTTATTTCTTGTAATTTAAAAATACATAATGTCTATTGTGTACTAACTACTAGCACCACACCAAATAGGAATCATGTTCTGATATACAACCATGGGAAAATCCATAATGTTAGCTATAAAACTTTTAACTTTTTGATAATTTTACCTCGGTGATCAATATTATTCGAGTGAACTACAAAAAAATTATCATGTGAGATCAACATGGGATACTCTCATCCAATAACATAGTTGTCTAAAAATATTCTCATGAATGATCTACTAGAGTAGATCACATTAAATTTTCTAGTAGTCCCAAAATGTTTCTCATGATTAGTTAGTGTTTTAACATAAATCCAACTAGATGAATGTCTGACAATGCCACTTCAGTGTAAAACTCATAATAGTTCTAGTTTGTTCCCCTGGATACTCATAATTCCCATTTTTCACAAATCTCATTTCACATTTTACATAAATCACTACTTTCACATAATCATGAAAAGAATCATAATCAGACATAGAGAACACCAATTTCACAAATCACATTGATCCAATTATCAAAGTCCATATATAATTCATAAATGTTCATAAACAAAAAAAAATTTATTCCACACACACTAAAAAATTTGGAAATACATTTCACACTGCTTCCCAATTTATGAATCCCAATTATGAGTAGAACATGATTAAATTCAACCATTTTCATCGGAAATGACCCAATCATATTAATATTCACATTAAAACCATTTTATAACATCCATCACATCAATTTTTAAATTATATGTCGCATTTGAAGATTACAAAAAATAACCAACATGTATCAAAAACTTATTTCCCACTGAAAATCAAGATTCAATCATTTTCATTTTTAAATCTATTTGAATCACATTTCACCTCTTTCAAAAATAGGAAAAATATTTACTCAAAACACTACAATGAAGAAAACATGAAAAACATTCCTTTGTAGTACATCTTTTTATCACGTGTGCTCCCTAGAATATTTCCTATATATATTTTGTAGAACATTAATAGTTCACAGAATAAATTTAAATAATAAACAATAATGAAATACTCATCCAATAGTATAGAAGCATGGTACTACCTATATCCCACTTCAAAACATCAAGAAATTGGTGTGGAATAACTACCAAACCACCAAAAGATCAAATAATATAATGATTAAACACTAATGATCAGGATTTCACCCCATATATGAATATCATACCATCACTATCTCATTTATCCCACTAGAAAATAGGTACTCAAGAAAGAGGTAAGAAGAACCCTATAATGATGTTGAAATCAAAATGAAATAGACATACATGATGATTCAATGATGTTAGCCTGAAAAAACAACCTGAAAAATGAATCTAAATATGACTAAAGAATCTTGTAAGAGGCTCTCATGGATGGAAAACCAAATTGGGTTGTAGTATAGGTGATTTAGGGTTAAAATAGAAGAGGGTGAAAAGATATTTTCTCAGTTTTAAAAGAACTATATAGGATGTACATTTCTCCAACCCATGCTGAAATTGTGCAACCCTCACTGTCCAAGTTTGACATGTTGCATGGTTTGCAATCATAGCCTCCCAAACAGTGTACCAACCATGCAGTCACTACTATCCAAAATTTCAATCAGACACATGCTTACATAGAGGAGGGTGACCAGTTCGACATTATTTTTATCCAACTGTACACCACCTTATGATAATTATTAAATCACCACTTTCACCTGAAATGTAAGGGGAAATGATGGGGGTCATAAAAGGTTGAAAATAGATATATAATAATACCTCAGATTAAAAACATGGATGTGACAATTCTTCCCATCTTGAAAATTTTTCATCCAAGGAATGTCAACCCAAAACAAGTTATCAAAAAAAGTAATGATCCTCAACCCATGAATTTTAACTCCAAAGCATCATGCTCATCCCATAATTTCCCCCCAAATAACTTAGACTAATATAATATAAATCCCACAAGGAACCTTCTAATAAGAATACTCATTCTGCACTAGGCACTAAAACACTGACAAATCAGGCTCCACTTCAAACACATCCCAATTCAGGACCTGAGATGTACCTAGGTTTTACTTTTACTACTGATAGATATAAAACAAGTATTGAAATATTTCATACTGAAAGGGAATCACTACCTATATTAATCTTTACTAATCCACTCGATAATCTCAAATGGTTAGAAATACCGTGGTGTTAACATCACTTGATTGAAAATATGATGGTTTCCCAAGTGATGTTCCACTTTTAGGAACACCTGATCATCAATAGAAAAATTAAAAATCAACACCTTTGATTGGCATAAGACTCTAAGAGACTATGCGATGTCAACAAATTGGGGTTTTTCAACATGACATTATCATAAGTCTCTTTCACAAGACCTGATACTGATAACGAGATCTCACCCACCGCATCCAAACACAAATCATACTAACATGACCGACTATAACTCACCTCAAATGGAGCCATTCTAATCAATTATTTATAACTATTGTTATATGAAAAACCAACCTAACCAAAATATATATCCCAAAATCCTCCAGAATCCAACACACATTCCCAGAGCATTACATAAAAAATGTGTTTCACCTACTCTACATGACAATCTTTTTGAGGATGGAATGTTGTAAACAATATGATTTGTGACCCCTTCACATTATAATGACCATTCCAAACCCACACTATAACATTGGGGTCTGTGTCATAACTAATTTCTAATGGCACAATATTAAGCCTAAAAGACACTTCAACCAAAAACTAACCCAACATATCCATCTTGGATTCATTTCTAACTAGAATAAAATGGGATGATTCAATTATATGATAAATTATAACACAAATAGAATTTCTCATCAGGGGTGGACAAGGTAAGAAAACAATAAAATCCATGGCCGTCTAATCCCATTTCTAGGAAGGAATAAATATCACCTAGGGATAGTCTAAGGCCCTTTGGTGCTCTGTATTTACCCACTAACATGTATAATATCGAGATACAAATTCATCTATATCTCGCCTTGTCATTTGAAACTAGAATTATCGACTGACATCATAATACATCCAAGAAGCACAAGGATGAATGATCTAATAAGACTTGTGGAAATCCTACATCACCAACATACATACATACAACAACACTATAAAGATACCCTTTATGAAAAAATAACACTCATGAGAAAATAACCAATAATAAATAACCTACCCAACATTTAAAAATTTTATTAAAAAATGAATAGCTCATCACTCAGATAATATTTCCAAATTAACTCATGAAAGAAATGGTTCAGTAGAATATTGGTCAAGAACACACATCCACTATTATCCTTGGTCTCTAGATATATTTCTGAAAAAAACATATCAAAATCCAATCATCACTAGACTTTCTCAAAGCTTGTGCTAGATTATTCTTTTTAATAGACCAGGAAACCACACTTACTTTTCCTAGGATATAGTTTATATCGAAAAAACCAACTAAATATATTCAACCCAATGATGATTCCTCAATTCAAATATTTTTTGGAGAAAAGCAGGATAATATCGTTTGATCCGAATTAACAAAACAATTATCCCCAAAATGATAGTGGCGCCATGTCATCAGGGAATTCATAACTATTACTACATATATGTCATATTTTGGGTAATTATTTTAATGTAGTTAGAGTTTGAGAGTTCCTTACAAGACCATGTGGTTATCTTCATCAGCACACACCCAAGACCCAATCATGGGTAATCATAATAGATGACATATCCATTTTTAGGTATGTATAGTCATGGATGAAGCAATCCGAGAGAAAGATCGAATTGATCACATGTATTATCTTTCTAGGTCTAAAACGATCATGATTTCAAACACATTATTAGGTCGTTCCCATTTCATTATTGGACAAATCTTATTAGGGTCAACTAAAACCCCTCAATACGAGAACACCTAGCTAGAAACATCCCAACCCTAACATAGATGGTGAACTTAGAAAACATCCCATAGAGGGAATGATCCTAAAGAGAGGCTATGATAATTCACAAATTCATCTCATGCTCAATATTAGCCTCGTAATAGACCAAAAAGTCATCCAAGAATACTGAAACAACAGATTTGAGATACTGGTAAAACACCCTATTCATAAAAAGAATAATGAATGTTTGTGCATTTTTTAACCGTAAAGGCATGATGAGGTACCCGAATTGGACATACCCACCTCAAGAGGTGGTTTTCAGAACACCCACCTCTCTAAATATGATTTTGTGATATCTTGAACAAAAATGAATCTTGTAAAACCATATTTACACCTTCAGTTTATCGAAAAAGTCGTCAACTTGGGGACAATGTTAATTTTTATTGATTATCACCTTATTCAACTTCATGTAGTCAATACAAATCTTGATAGACCATCATCCTTTTTCTCAAATAGAAATGGGGTTGTCCAAGGTGAGATGCTCGACATAATGAATCCCGTGGATTCCAAATCAACCAGTTGTACCTTTAATTCCTCTACCTTTTTGGGAGCCATATAGTATGATGGAAGATATATTGGATGTGTTTTCAACACCAAATCAATGGAAGACTCTACATCCTTCTCTAGAGTAAAACCTGAAAAATCCCCTAGAAAAAATTCTAGGACTCATACACTATAATACATAGTCAACAATCAAGAGCACCATCATAATCCCCCAATGTGAGTGATTATATATTAAAATTTTTATTTCCCCATTCTAGATGTAGCGGTCTAGAACGTCTTGACCGAGGAACTCATTCAGCTCAAAAAACATGGGTACTACAATGAGATGACACAGAACATACTCTCCACCTATAATAATAAATTTCTTCCTAAAAAAGCATCTAATTCATACCAAGGGTCACATATAACAGGTTAATCTCTAAATAAATGATATGTCATTCCAACATGACCACTGACATGGTGAGTGCATAATAAAGGATCTTGAATCCCTAGTTAAATTTCCTTCCAATGGGAATTACAAAATTCATCACACACGGTATAAGCATAGTTTAAAACATTACCAAATGATCTATCAAATAATGAATAAAATAAATCATTCAATCTATATCGACCAATATAACAACTATAGATGATGCAATATGAACCATTGCTCTAATTGTTGTAGGACCTTCATTTGATTCCACTTACGATCGAGGCACCCCATAGAAGTTTTCTCATCACAGATTGATACTGAGAAAGTCCAGTAGCCTATGGATATTCCTTGAACTGAATCTACCTAGATGATGATCCAACGCTTCATCCAAAACACCAAACTGAGAACCCAATGTCCTTAACGGTTCTGACTAGGTTGTCATTACTTTAGAATCCATAAACCCTCATTCATTCTAATAGGGGTACACCATCCCCTAAAATCACTAAAAGTGACCCATAACACCACACTAATTATATGGTATTGGTAGTGATGAACACATAGATAACATGTTCCCTTACATCCGACATTTATGGGATATAACTAATCCATCCCTTGAAGCCACAGATGGAGACAACCAGGATGGATGGCCTGAACAACCACTTCTTTTCTTCCCCTCCAAATTCCACTTCCTCTTCATCAGAGATGAAAATCCCTTAACAAATACTAATTATAATCATTATATAATAGACCTACTTCCATGATAAATTTCTAACACCATGTCATGATGAAAAATCTCATCATAAAATTTCATCTTGAACAATAAAACTAGAGATTATAGCTCTTGTTTGGACCCCATGTTTATCTTTTGAACTGTCATATACTCAATTTAAATGAACTCACATTAATAAAAAAAAATTTATCAAAAATGTAGTATACATGTTCCATCACATTTTAATATAACTTTCTATTCTATATAAACTCTCTTGATGCATCAGAGGCCAAAATATCAAGACAATACTACTCATTGAAAACGAACATGAAGTATTTCAAACCACTCTGCTCAAACATCATATCATGCAGCACTATACCTCACTACATACAACATGGACCTGCCAACAATAATGAAGCATATATCACTATATCTTCCTCATGAGTATTGAGAAACATGAGTATCCTATCTATCTTCTCATCCCATTCCTCTAATTTATGAGGGTTTGTGATACCTCAAAATGAAGGGTGATAGTTCTAGATGAACTCATAAACATTTTACATTCTTGATCCTATTTTCGCATCTCCAGCATGGGTAGGACCAGATCCTTCTCCATGATACATTGCATGGATAGCCTAAACAATTGCTTCTACTGAACTCTAATCAATTGGATAGATAGATATTAATTTATACTCTTACAATTGTTCCACAAGAATTATCTATGGTGGAATAATTATACAATAAGAAATAATTTGAAAAATAACCAGTAAAACTATACTAGAAACTTTCAGCAACATAAAAAACATTCAACACTTTCATAAACCAAAACATAACTAAATCCAGCAAAAAAAATAGGACCACCGTACCACTCCACCCACACCTAGAGTCCATATGATGTTTGCAGCCTATATGTATCATTTGGATGATATGTAAATTTATGTACCAATGACCCCTGGTGTCTCTATTACTATTAGGTGGTGTAAAGGCCATGCACCCCCACTCACAACTGGAAACACAAGCACCTATAGACTATGTAATGGTCTATCTAGAGTAATCGCAAAAAACTTGACCTAAAAAGGGAGTAACCTTTTATGATGCCATGTTATCATTATCTAGGATGGAGTTACATCCAATCCAACACATGACCTGATTTTTTCCATTTCCTGAAGGGTATTCACAATCCCCATGAGAAAGAAACTAGTTACATTGTATAAAAAATATTTTTTGGAACTGATTTCATATATTTAAATAAACATGACCAAAAAAAATAATAAACATCACAATAATAAATAACCATAATTAACTGAGGTACTACAATTTTTAGATTCAAATTTTATATCTTTAATCAAAAACAAAAAGTACTATAATGACATGGGTAGAGAAAAATATCCCGAAATACTTTATGAATTGTAACGGAAATCACCCTAAATCCATCACCACCAACACCTAAAATATGTTGAACATTTGCATCCAAATGAAACAACACCACCATAATACATCTATCATTTACCTAGGTCATACATAATAATTTCTAAATACATATAAAAGTGTATACAGGGTGTTATCTAATTACTTTTAGGATTCCATCAAAAATAAAAAATTACATGAAATAACGTTAGAATACAAATCTATATGCACAATTTTATGAGAATATTTTAATCATTTATATAACTATTTTAAGTAAAATATTCACAACAAACACTTTTTTAGAGAAATTGTTTCTAATTTGTTTTATTATAATAGAAATATACACAAGGCCTACCGTATAGCAGTGGCTAGAACAAGTTCCCTTAATAATTAGGTCACTGGAGAGAACAATGTCAAAGTACATATAGGTTACTATCAGAAATAGTAATTTAGCAACATTGTTCCTTGGTGATGTAAATCCTCCAACTCAACATCCATCAAAATTCTCAAACATTGTCCACTATATAGGATCTCATCCATTTTTCTAGTTCAATTTCAACATCCATATCCACTATCCAATAGAAAGGATATCATCCATTGATCTAGTGGTATCCAACCTTATCAGATATTTATTTAGTGTTGTAGTGTAAATCTTTCTTGATCAACAAGGTCTAATTCACTTCTAATTGGACAAGCTTAGTAGTTATACTTCTCCCACAACGATACCCAAGATTCCTTTTGTACACCAATTTCATTAAATATATTACATAAATCACTACATTCATCTAATAATTTAAAGCATCCTAAAAACCCATGAAAATCATCATTTTAAAACATTATATTGATCCAAAAATAAATGTCCATATGGGAACCATCAATTTTTATAAACAAACTTTTTTCCATTTTACACATGATAAACCATTTGTAGAAACATTATCAACAACATTAATTATTTATAAAAACCATTTGGGTGAATAATAAGTAGAATTCCAACAATTTGCATGGGATATTTCACTTTTATATTAATGTTCAAATCAAAATCATTTTGTAATATGTTTACAAATAATTATACTATTCAAAGACACATTAAATGTGAAAAAATAGTACACCATGTAAAAAAATCATTTCCTTTCAAAAATCATCATTCATTACATTTTATCTATTGTATCTCTTTGAAATCATATTTCAAAACATTCACACAGGGCATTATATACATTCAATAAACACTACAATGGATCACACATGAAAAAAACCACATTCCTTTAGATACACCCTTTATAAAAGAGGTAATTATAATATATTTAAAAATACATTTAAAAACACGTAAAAAAATTATATAACACATTTAAACAGTCACAAATGATATCCAAACTCATTCAATAATGTAGAAGAATGGAACCACCTAATTCTCCATTAGAAACATTCACAAATTGAAGAAAAACAACAACCACACCACATTAAAACCATTTAATGGCTAGATATAATACTAATCATCATGATTTCACCACAAATTTCAACATCATACCATCATTAGTTCATTCAACATGATGGGACATAAAAAATCCAGAAAGAGAGAATAAAACTTCTAAAAGGAGGGAGTAATCATGGGGAAACAGACTTACTTGATGATTCCATGAATTTCCTAAAAAAATGACCAAAGTAATGATTTTCAAGGGGTCCAAGGAGTCTTTGAGGAGGATCCAATGGATGGAAATCCTGAGTGGGAGTAGTATAGGTTATTTAGGGTAAACATTGAAGAGAGAAGAAAAGTAATTTGTCACTTTTTATTGTCATGAACATGCCACATTGTTTTCCCATTTAGTTTTAAAAAATATGTATCAATTGTACATCCTCCTTATCATAGAGAGATATGTAGAAATTTTAGGATGCAAAACCTCCCAAACCATGTTCCAAACATGTTGTTTATAATTTCAAACAAAACTATTTGTTGAACACTTACCTAGAGAATAGAACATTCTTTCACTTAACCGTGTGCAAACCATGGGACAACATCTATCAAGACCAAAATCATCATTTTTACCAAAAAAATCCATTGGAATATATTGGATAAATATGAAGATAAAAATAGATTTTAGAATAAATAAGTTTTAATAAATGGATGTGACTATGGTAATAACCTTGACAATTTAAATGGATATTAAGATAAATTAATTAATGAATTGAAAAAATAAATCATTAATATGGTCATGTTTTATCTAAATCAATAATGATTTAATGGTATTTTATATTTTTAAATTCATATTAATTTCATGTATATGGCCCAATGTGATCCTAAAATGACCTTTGTATATGCTGGATTTCTTTTGATTTAATTTCATTTATTTTATTATTTTAAAAATGGAATGATTTTATAGATTTCATCCCTCCCACCATTACTATATAGGTCTGATGTGTCAATTTTTTCATTTATATAAAAATCCATAGCCCTTCCAATGGATCCCACAACATGTGTCTGAGTAATAATAACCAATGTTTTACATTCTATAGAGAAGAAGATCCTCAAAACAAAAGATGAGGGGAAATAAACACAGAAAAGACAATGGGTGATGGTATAATAAATATACTTGAGCAATGAAAAGATAAATTAGTTCATTCAACTAGTTTCATAGGGTGTTTTAATGTCCAAAAAAATTCATATATTATAAAGATCATTATCAAGTCATTTATCCATTTTATTTGTATTCAAGTGTATGGTTATTTTTTATGCATTCATTATCATAGTCAAATTAATTAATTAATTAAAATAAACGTAATAATAAAATAAAATAAATTATGTTATATTTATTCTAATTATATCAATAATATTGATAAATAATTATTTAAAATAAACAAAAAAATTCATGTTTACCAGAAAATAAATAAAATCCCTCACTCAAATATTATGAGAGTCTGAACATTTTGAAATTTGAATTAGGATACTCACATATTACAGTTTCAATCTATCCTATATTAGGGGAGATTTCAATTTTTGATAATTCAAAACATATATAATTAACTAAATAAGAAAAACTGGAATTGAATGTAATGGGAAATTTCTGTTTGGTAACATTTATTGGAGAAATGTGTTCAGAAAATATGACTCATGATTTTAGAACTAGTTATTAGAATTACAGTAAGAATGATATATAAACATGATTCTTTCAAGAACATATACCTAAAAACCTTATTATAATTTTCATGGAAAATTTCTATTTTATGAGAAGATAAATTTTTAAACATAAAATTAGAATGTCTATGCGATAAAGAATTTAATTTTCAATGGAGAGGGAAACTAAAACTTGATAAAATATTTAGATATAGATAAAAAATCATTTTACTTAATCTATCATTATTTTGTAAAAAAATAACCTACATATTTATTTATTTATATTCATGTAGTAAAATGGACTTTTTATTGGCCATTTTATTGATGTGATCATTACTAGTAAAATATAATGTCCTTATAGGATGTAAATTATAGGAATGGGACATGATCATTCTTATTGAATTATTCTATGAGTAAAATATTTACAGGAAATAGTACGTGTTTTTGGTTCCCCTTCTAATGAGACTTGTGTTGAATGTTTAACTCTCTTAAAAAAATTATTTAATGAACTAGATATAAAATAATTGATGTTATAAATCATTTCTAGTGAAATAACAATGAATAATAAGATCATGGATACTTATAAAATACTCTTTAATCTCTATGATGTTTATTATCAACGAACTATATATAATACGATTATTATACCAAAGTTATTGTATATGCGAAGACATAGATAGAGAGAGAGAGATAGATTTATCTCAACCTCGCATAGTCCATATAATTTTTTATTTTGAGAATCTAAATATTTTTTTTAAAGAATCATGATGAATTCTACCCAAGTCAAAATATTTCTTCCCTACCATAGATATTATCACTAATTATTATAAATTATAATATGAACATCATTGATTATTTTCTCATCAAAATTATTACTATTTTTATATTTTTAAATAAATAAATGAAGTGGGGAAATCCTTTAAACATACACAAAACTAGATTCCAGGAAAATAAATAGTCATTAAAAATATATATGTCTATTTACTCCATCAAACACATATCTAAGAGAAGTATAATAAAGGGGTAAAAAATGCCTTCTTTTTCTTCTCATGTGGTAAGAAAGGTAATTAGAGAATACACAAAAATGAAATGGGTTATAAGTTTCATCATAAAGTATATATTTAATGAATTTATTTTTTCATACATATTGGTTATTAAATAATTTTTTATAATTATATTCAATCATTGGAATCCGAATACTATATAAGAATTAATTGATTTTTTGATAAATATTATTCAAAATGATGAATGGTGAGTCCATGATAAATATAGAGAGGTTCCTAAACTCATAATTTGAATAAATATTTAATTTTAAAAACTATAAATTTTTTATTATTAGAAAAACATTTATCACTGAGTGAAACTATACACACTGATATATTGTTTCCTATTGGGAAGTAATTTTCTTATTTTACATCACACACAAATAATATATTTTTAATTCATAAATCGTAGATATTATAAAATAATAATAAGATATGAATATAAATATCTAATATGTAATAATTATTTAGTGATGAGAATTTTTATATTTAAAATTAATATTAGTACAGTGGAATATTTATAGAAGTGGGTTATAATCTCTTTGGAGAAAAAACTGTAACAGTGTGGGAATTTTTTGATTTTCCTTTTAATAAAAATAAAAATTATATAAATAAATGTAAAATATTGTGATGGTTTATTTTATATTCAGCCCCAATTTTATCTTCCTTTTATTGAAAAACGTTGAAAAACATTTATTTCATGCAAAAAAGGTTTAGATTGTGTACCACATGTTTCCAATTTTTAACAAAACCCTGAAATATTATTAATTGTATTCAAAAATCAATGTTATAATGTGACTATTAAACATAGAAATATAAATAGTAAGAAATAATTTAAAAATATAATGTATAATAGATTTATATAATTGAAAAATACTGATGAAAATATATTTACTTCTTGCAAGTGACATTTTTTGTTTCAAAAATAATATTTTAAAAAAATGCTTTTTCTTCTTTTATATATCATATATAATAATATTTTATTATTATTGAAAAAGATGAATGCTAAAAAGTGAAAATATTGTTTAAATCAATATATCCTAATTATAATAGGGTGATGTAAATGGGTTTATGAAATGTTTCATCATGGATGAATTGTGAAATATACAGAATTTTAATTGTAATTTTTCTATTTATTTAAATAATTTTTAATGTCCATTTATATTTTAAATTGTACTTAAATTACATTTAGTAAAATTTTATATCATTAAATACAAATCACTTCCTTTTAGTAATTTTTGTAATGATATAACATAAAAATCATGGTATAAATTTTATCATTTTTTTTGAAAAACAACATTCTCAATACATCAATGGGGTAATATGTAAAATTAAATTACCCCTTTTGTTAATAGAATTTGAAAAAAGGGATTAGGTATTTTTAATCAGATATGTTTTTAATATTCAATAATTTCAAATTTTTTTTGTCTAAAATTAATAGTGAAAAAGGAATTAATAATATAAAGCAGTTAAGGTATAAACTGTTTTACTGGGCGTTAAACTAAGATAAAAATATTTAACATGAAATACCAATTTTTCAAACGTCTATGAAGTTGATATATATAAACCCTTATAAACAATTTCAATAATTTTAATATTATTTGGCACACTTTTCCATGAAATTGACACATATAATATGTCAATTTAGTGAAAAAACAAAAAACATGCATTTCATACATTTATAATATATAAAACCATGTGGAAGGGACATTCTAATATGTTTTATAATATATATAATTATTAAATATAATATATATTTTTCCTTCATATATATATTTATCTATTATTTTTAGAGATGAAATTATAACATAAAATTCTTAAGAAACACCAAATCTGTAATTATTCAGGAAAGAAAAACTAAAATAACTTCCATAGAAAAAATAAAAATTGATATAAATTTAATCAATTGTTTTATTAAATTAATTTGGATTATTATTATATAATTTTACACATGTGTTATGATAATATATTATTATTCAAAATGTTTCTTGATATTTTTATATTCAAATTAAATGAATAATCTCTGTGTTGACATTAATTCCATTTTATAATAATTAAAAATGTATTAAAGACTTTAAAAATAATAAAAATCCAATATACTTTAATTTTATGTATAAATTTTAATAAATATAATTTATTATCGTATTAGGTTCAAATCATTCTATCATATTAAATAAATTTACCAGTAATTAGTTTAATATTGGTTTTCAAGATTGTGTTTAATGAGCTTTTATTGTGCATTATGCACCCTGGTGTTCAAATTAATTCATGAATCACATATGTGTATATTATATAATTTATATAAAAAATTATAATCAGTGTATTGAAATTATATAATATTTATCACTCTCATTTCAACATAAATAATAAATTACCAGGGATAAAAAAGTAGTTACCGTAGTGAAAACCTAAAATCAAAAAAGGGAAACTCAGATGTTAAATAATGAAATGTATAGAAAATATCAAATATTTTGTGATAGAGGTGAGGAATTATCTTATGATACATCTAACCCATTAATATTATCTTATATATCCACAAAATGTAGGGTTCAATTCTTAATAGGGAATAATTATGAATATTTACAATAAGAGAACTCCTTATCAACTATAAAGAAGAACTCACTCTCTTGAATTATTCACAAATATCATGCCGTTTTGAAAAATAAAAATATACCCAAATAAATTTATAAGTTTCGTCCCCCTTCCTAGAGTTCTTATTATAGTTATAAATCCACTTTATAAGGCTTGAATTCAATCCAAAAGAGGATACTTGAAGAAGATGTAATGTTATTCAATAAGTATAATAATTTTATTTAATTCTCAAAACCATTCTATTCTGATTATATTGTGATTACATAAATATAATAGTATATAAAATATTACAATATTTTTTCATTTTATATGAACAAACTATATCCACAGACACTTCTATCAAATGGGTTTTTAAATAGCGGTTGAAGTGTACAATAGACTACCTCATCATTAACCAATGACATTCGTTTTTCCATTAGCACCTATCATGGTTCCAAATAAATATTTACATACTATATTAATTTAATAATTATAAAAATTAGGATTTTATTATGGTTATTTAAATGTTATATTAGATATAAAATCCTGATTTCAATTTTGGGGGAATATTATAATGTGATTTATGTGTATGGTTGACTGTCGCCCCAAAAAGCAGTGTAATTCATTCAATATTTAGTTAGAATGCATTGTAGAAGTTTTTAATAAAAAAAATCTGATATATATGACATAAAAATAATAATTTTATGATAATATATATATATATATCATTCACATTTTATTTCTTTTAGAATGATAATTAATTTAAACAATATTCATGAGTATATACAATCTAGCATCTCTATGATCGGTTCATTTAATTTCATATCAATAAATTATATTTATTAAATTAATAATAAATTTAATAAATATATTTTATATTTATATCATAGATTAATCTTTTTAGATAATCAAATAAATATCAATGTATGAGGACTAAAAATATTACAAATGAAATCATGTATGCAAACAAAGCATTTATAACCCAAAACATAATTTTTCATGGTATTGTTAATTAATATGTTGTAGAGAGCCGTAATGAAAAAAATGTATGTGATTGCATATATTAAATTGGTATTTTTATTTGTTTAATTAAATTATATTTCTTTTATTGTATGTTTTAACAAGTATGAAAGAAATTAAGACTTATGGAAAAAGAATTTCTAGTCTCACATATATTCGGAATGAATTATGCCATATTAACCACTTATTTCTTTTTGTGTGGTGTATATTCATTCTTATGACATGATATGTCATAAATATAACTAATTTCATTATTATTAATTATTACATTTACGCTGTTATTTCTGGGTTTTATTATTCAAAATTTATGTAAGTTGTATGTTATTTTTGTTTCATTTCCTTCATTGAGATATATGTAATGTTATCCTTCTATATTATTTATCTATGTTTGTATAAAATTCATTTGAAATGGTATCTAATGATTTCATTCATCCTCATGATATTTTATGCCCATTTGGATTTTTTTAAAAATTTGAAAAGAATCTTTTTTTAATATTCAGGCAATGAAATTTTTTTATGAAATTTAGAGATGCCTTATTATTCCAAGATTCCCATACATGTTTTAAAAGATCTATTTAATGAAATTATATTTCTAAATAATTAAGATATTTTTAGAAATTAAATAAATTATTTTAAATTTTAATGATTTTGAAAATTATATATTTGAAGAAAATTATTTTCAATGTGGAAGGTATATTTTCCTCGAGAAATATTTTAATTTATTATTAATTTCACAATATCTGTTTCATGATGATATTTTCAAATAAAAATAGTTATTAAATGTTTCACGTTTGTAAAGGTGTTTTTCATATAAAAATAATATATTTTTTTGAAGAAAAATTTTATATGATGAATCCAAATGAATCTCGATTGATTATTTGTTCAATCTGTGTTAACTATTCTTTTATTGGGATATGTTCCACGGCTTCCATTCATATTCTTTCTCTTAATGCTTTATGATATAATGGCATGTTATTTATGAAACAAGTTTCTCATTAATGAGTTATAACCTATAAAAATACTTTTGAAATTAAATTATATTCATTGGATACTGTATGATAAAATGATTAAGAAACCTGTATCATTTCCACGTGCTATGATATGATGAAATGATTACAATACCGATTTTAATTCATGGGTAAAATTTTGATGAATATTTATGATCACGTGGAATAAATAGATATGTTATTTATTATATGATGGGTGCGGACTATATCTCCTTTTAAAGCATTGGGTCAATGTTTATATAACTCATGATATATACAATGCTTAAAAATGAAGTGGAACATGTACAATAAGATACTAATGAAATGTGGAGTGAACTCAGTATAGTATGATCAGGCTATAAAAAACGTGTACTTAGTTAATAAATGGAAATTTTCTAATATGATGGTCTTAGGATTTAATCTTGACTAGTATGGAAATTATTTTCAATGATTATGGGTATCCAATAAATATATGCCTTATTTCAATGTTATAATCTCATAGATCTTGTCATTTTAATATCTTATGATTTCTATCATAGGAGATTCCAATCATTTTTTTTAATGATTCACGATTATTATATTTGATATGAATGGTAGAGTTTTTAGATATTATACACACGTTCTCATACCCTTATACTAATTTTATGATTATATATCTCCTTTGTTTATCCTTATCATTAATTTAATCTCATCCTTTCATATGTTTCATTTCCCAAAGTTAAGAAGAAATATTGTTATGTAGGTGTAATAAATGGGAAGATACTTTTGGGAACCATTGATGATCAGTCACTGTACATGCATATTGTTTTCCATGTTTTAAAGTCACGAAACTATTATGATCTTGAGGCTTATGTTTTAAAATTTAATTTATATTCATATAAAAAGATGTAATATCCATGTAAAAGAAAACTGGTTCACTGTTGTTAGCATAAAAGTATTTTTAGTTAATAAATGGAAACTTGAATGATAAAACCTTAGTGAAATCCCTAATTAAATGTATATGTATATTATTAAAGATGAGTTTAAGTATTGGAAAATGTTCTATAATTTAGATAAAGGATAATAAGTGGAATCAAAGATATTACATCTCATTCTGGACCCCAAAAAGTGGATATTTCTCTAGAATAGATTTACATGGGTTTAATAACACTAAAAACACCATACTGAGAGAGACTTGATCAAAAACATGTGCACTATATTATGCATTCCCACACATCTGGTTTCTCACTCCCATGAGATATTATTTTTAAATTATCAATATCTATATGATCTATCGTGAAGTATTTAAATATATGATCAACATTAATTTCCTATGATTATTATAATATTTCATATATTTAAAATAAGGTTTCATGACTTTACATCCTATAAGTGATTTCATTATTATTTGGTTTCCCATTATTATTAATATTTCATACACTATTATATCTAATATTGATCAATATATGAAACATTAATTAATTGGGATATTATAGAATGTAACTCATAATTTACTGATGAGCTTCACAATTGGATGATTAATAATGAAATTTATGTTGTGATTATAGATACCCATTTTTTATAGAATAAGATAAGCAATGTGTTCCTTAACCATCTATCAAACATACTAAATAACAGAATGAAAAAGTTCAATAAATATTTGGGTAGCTTATCCCTTGAATGAAATAATATATCATTTTATATATGTCTGAAATGTGGGTATAATATCTAGAGGGAAAATATCTAATGCATGAGAAGATGTTTTGACACTGGAAAAGAAAGATAAAAACAATGTAACTAAAAGGGGAAAATGAAAATATTTGTACAAAAAATAGATGGTAATATTAGTCTCCCTAAGATATCATCTTCTATCAAATGATTCAAAATTGAAATGTATTTTCATTATGAAAATCGATTCCCTAAATGAATATTCTAAGAAAGGGAATCAAAAATGTATTATGAGTATTTTTTCTCGGATGGGTAATGAAAATACTATGAATGAAAAATGAAATAAAATAAGTATTGAGTAAAAATATTCTAAATCCTAGTAAATGGAATTAGGATTAGGTAAAAAATGTTTTTATTTATTAAAATTATATAATGATGATATGTGAATATATATAATTATAGGTTACAGATTTTCAATAATATATTAAATGGTACTATTGGACTATACAATTTAATTAATTTTATTGTTATGTTTTGATAAATTGAAGATAACATATAATATGATCTATATATTTACATAATGATATTTGAATAATGTTTTGTTGGATATTAAAAAGTAAAATTCATGGTAATTATTACCTTGAAATCGAGTAATGATTTACTAAAAACGTCATTTTTACTATCATTTAATATGTTTTTTGAATTATTGGAATTTAAAAATTTATCCAATAATTTGTATTTTATGAATGAAATTAAGAAGAATGTATGTTTTCAATAAGGTTAAATGTTAACTCATTTTATTAACACGTTTAATGATATCATGTGATGAATGTACTCACATGAATGGTATGTGACGATCAAGAGTAATTTTATGTTATAAGGGGGATTAATGATAACTTGTTTTTGAAAAAATTTGCAATCATTTAAAAAAAAATTTAGAAGGGGGATAATGTTTACCAATTATGAATTTTTTTGATGAACATTTAATGAATTTTAAGATATTAATATATTATTTCATTCCCTAACCATTTAGTTTTTTATTCAACTAGATATAACAGTACCTAATTATCATTATTTAGGGATCTTTTGATTTTTTGTGATTTTGTCATAAAAAACTCTCCTTCATTTCTTGGAGTAAGAGATACATTATAAAATGATCTAGGAATAACTGTAACATGAAATATTGTATATGAAAATGAATGAAATCATGTAAATATATTGTGTTGTTAAAATCTTTTTACATTAGGAGAATGATCATAAAATAAAAATTTGATCTATGATCATAATTTTTATGATTCAAATGACCTTTTTCCTAACACAATGCTTTATATATTTGTGGTCATTGTCTATATTAGTATCACCCACTTTGTTATGAACAATTTTCTCTCTCACTCTCCATCAGTGTTTCGGTGTTATTTTTCTATTCTATGTCCTTGGGTTTACTTTCATCATATGTTCTCCTATGAGGAAACACAAGTATGAGTTGATTTGGGTGACCATTATGGTTAAAAATAACACGTTTAATGAATTTTTTTAATAATTATTTAAATGATTGTTTCTATGAATTAATATTAAAATGATAAACATTAAATGGATGATATGAATTTTGATTTATTAATTAATATTTTGGGGGGTAGAATGTAACAGGTATATATTTTCTGAATTTTTTTTTCTATTTAATTTTCCTTTTATTCATGGAACCATAAATTATGTTAATATTTAATTTTATAAAACTACATGATAATATTTATTTTTCATTCAATAAAAATATAATATTTTATTACACACAAAAAATTGTTATCTTGTGTTACACATGATATTTTTTTATAACAAAGAAAATATATATAATTAATATTTTTTATGTAAATATGATATAAACTATAATTATGATATTTAATTAAGAAAATAAATTAATAATTTTTTCATATTACGTATAATGGTTTTATATATGTAAACATATTTACTAAATACAATTACTTTTTAGAAGAGTCACAATACATTAAAAAATTACTATTTTTTTAAAAAAAATATTTTATTATTCTTTTGGATAACATTAATATGCATAATTTTTAACAGTTTTATAATATTAATGACATAAAATAAAAAAATATTATATTATCTGAATTATCATTGGGTGGGTTTTTTTATGTTTTTTAGAAATGTTTCAGTTTTGGATGAATAATGAAAAATAAAAAATTTATTTTAAAATAGAGTTTTAAGTTAAATAATTTAAAATGTTTCATATTTTCATTAATTAGAAATAAAATGAAATTATACTAATTTTATTCCAATTAACACAATTTATTTCACTAAAGTATTATACATATTAAAATTAGATATTTAAACATGATAAATATTGATCATTTTTATTTAAAAACATGTTTTCTCAACACATAAACCCCATTTTTTTAAAATTATATATTACCTATCATTATAATTGAACTTGATAAAATGAATATAATGATTTGAATCATGTTAAATTTATAATTTCTAATAATGTAAAATTACTTTCCAAAAAATGAATAAATAAAATAATAAAAAATAAGTAATATGGTTTAGAAAAAAATGGTTTTACATGAGGGTTTATACTTTGATGAAAAGAGATAAAATGAAAAACCTTTTTTTAAACACCCATTATATGGCCATATTTATTTCTTAGATACTATTTTATAAATTTTTATGACTTTTTTGGACCCTTTCCCAAGACTATGAAAAATATAATAAGTTACACAATGAAAAAAATAAAGAATATACTTTTATTACTTCTAATATCTATAACTCCTCGATAAAGGGACAAAAAATATTTTCATTTAAATATATCCTTAAAGAATATAAATTATTTTTTTTGTAATAATTAAAGATTAATTTTAATAGTTTATAGAATTATAAAAAATTATTCAGAAACACCAACTGAGTAATTATATAGTTGAAAAATATAAAATAACTAGTACTATACATAAAAAAATTAATGTAAATTGATGAATTATTATATTAAATTAATTTTTAATATTAACATACCATGAAACATATTTACATACCTAATATTACTAAATTCCGTTAATATATTGATTTCTTTAAAATCCAATTCATTGAATTATGTAAAATTGAAATTAATGTTATTTTATAATAAATAATATTTTATTAAATTATCTAAAATTCCTAAAAATTGACACATATATCATATGATTGTAAATTTTAATAAATATAATATATGTTCCATTTAGAGAAAATTGTTCTATTTTAATGGCTACATTGACAGGTAATATTTAAAAACATGGTTAGTGTAGTTATGGTTAAGGTGATCATATTAAACGATACATGTCCATGTGTTAAAAATAATTTCGAACACATATACTATTTATATTTTATAAATTAGTTATAATAATTTAATTTAGTGTTTAATAATTATCTTATAAGAATATCTATAATTTCTTATTAATAGATGAATTACCAAGTTTAAGAAAATGAGTTTTCGAAGTGAAATACCCAAATGGTAAAAATAAATAAACATAGAATTTATTAAATTAATTGTATAAAACATTTGATTATTTTTTTTGGATGTTTTTATAGACCTTATAATCCTTAAAACCTTTAATTCTCATTTTTTAACCAATAATGTTATTTTTGAACTACCAATATTAACTACTTTTGTGTAATTTCTAGAATGCCACTCCTCTTCAACTACAAAAATGAATTCACCCTCCCCACTTATTAATAAATATATAGTCTTTTTTATCGACCAATATCTCCAAAAAAAATTAGTGACTTTTTCCCTTCATTTTAGAAGTTTTATTTTTATCATAATTCTTTCCTATGAATGATTTAGTTTACACATAATGAGGATATGCAAGGAAGAGGTAATGTTTTTCAATGAGAATCTTATTTTTTTATTTCTCCACACACATAAATTGTTATTATAACATGATTATATAATTACCTCAGTATCTTAAATATACTATGATTTTTATGCCTTGTTTATGATCTCAACCCCACAAAATTATGTGATATGGTTTACTAATTCATCATTCAATTGAATGACACACTACAACCTTGCGATCTGTTGCCAATCGTCTTTCCATTACCACCATTCATGATTGGTAGTAAATATGTACATAATATTTACTTATGATATTTTTTATATTTATGATTCTATTATTATTCCTTAATTTTTATATCCTGAATACCTTCATGCCTTTCATTTTTTCAGTAATAAAATGTTGTCTGTGTGTATGGTGGACTACGGCCGCATGAAGTGATGTGATTCATTCACTCATTACATAGAATGAATTAAAGATGGGTTTAATAAAAATATATGATAAATAAGACGTATAAATTATACATTAATTATAAAATATATATATATATATATATATATCATTTACCTGTCTTTCTTTCAATAGAAAATGAAAATTGAAACATTAGTCAGTCATATGTATGTCCTTCCATCTCCATTAACGATTTATTTCATTTCATATCGGTAAATTTTATGAATTATTATAAATTAATATATACTAAATATATATTATATTTATATCATTTTTACACTATTTATATTATTTAATTTTGATCTTTGTATTGGGACCAAAAATATGATGAATCATATCAGGTGTAGAAAAATGTTATTTTACCAACAATAAAAATTCACATTTAAATATAAATAAATAATTAAGATAAGGTCATAATAAAATTAGGTTTGGTATGATATATATATATATATATTTCAATAATATATTTATAATAAAATTATATTTATAATACATTATCTTTTGAGCAATATTATGGATGTCAAGAAGTATGAAAAGGGGGTTTCTTGTCTCACTACTGTTATGGAGATAATTATGTCATATTCACTAGGGATTTTATTATGTGTGGTCTATCTACAATGCTATGAAATGATATATTATGAATAGAAATTATTAATTAATAATTAAGGTTTCAATTTAGGTTTTTATTTCATGGTTATTATGATTCAAATGATACTTCAGTAGTGTGGTATTGTATTCTCAATTTTCCTTCGATGAGATGTTTGTCATGTTATGCATCTATATAAATTCACAAGGTGTATACAAAACATATTTTACATGTAATATAATTATTCATTAATAATCATGCTCTTTTATGAATTAATTTATGTTATTCATTCATGGTGATTTGTATCAATGTTAACGAATTTTTGATGAATTCACGTGGCAATCCCATCATTTATCGATGTTTTTACAATTATGATTTTGATGATATAATATTAGGATGCATATCTTATGAATTATTTTATATTTTATTATACTATGGTTATCTATGATATATTCATAAAATTATATGTTCTTTATACTTATTATTATTTAAAATTTAATGAAAATATTTTTAATAAAATTTTACATTATTTTTTTCTTCGGTAAGAATATTTTTTATTACAAACCCATGATTTTTTTAAAAACAATTCAAAAAAATTAATTACACCCATATAAATTTTAAATTTCCTTTTATTCATCTTTTACATTTTCAATTTTTAAATGAATCTTTATGTGTTATTCATGAAAAATATGTCTTTGGATTTGACCATAAATTTGAAATGAAAATTTGTTTTAAACAAAAATGGTATGAGCAATATTTCCCATTATAATGGACAGTCAATGTCTTCATAATTCCATTAAATATTATCAAATTTTGTTTCAAAATTTTTTTTTACTAAATGTTTTTTTTATTTTAGATTTTAGTTAAATTATTTCGAAATGAATTTATTATTGAAAATATATTTTTAAAAAAAATTATTTTCAATTTAATAAAAATATATTCCAAAAATATTTTTTTAAATGGATTATAAAAATAAAATAAATGGAAGAGATTTCCAAAAATTTTTATGTTTATAACAGGGTTTTTAAATGCATACAATATATTTAACTCAATAAATGTTTTAAATGATTGATCAAAATAATTTTATATCTAAGAATTCATATTTTGATGTTACATATGGCTTATAGAAGATAATATATATGGTTAAAATTCATATTAATTTTCTAAAAGTTAAATTATTTTATGGAATGTGGTCTATGAAACCTGTTTCTCTTCTATTGGTTATACCGTATAAAAATTCTAATGAAAATATCTTCATTTCACTTTTTTTTCATGATGAAATGATTATGAAACCTACCATTCTAAATAATAACATGATATGATGAAATATTTGTTACCCCCATTTCATTTCATTAGTTAGGATATGATAAATGATTATGATCATGTGTCACACGTAAATATTGTTTTCCATATATATTGTTTTGAAACTATATCTTCCTCCAATGGATTGGGTAAGGATTTATTTATATCATTAGATATATATGGGATTAATGGGATGTGAACCAAGTAGAATACGATAGGGATATAACATGGAGTTAACCTAATATAATTAGACAAAGATTTAATGAGTAGTGGACTGAATTTAGTAAGGGACATTTCCACTATAATGAAATTGGGAGTGAAAATTGACCAATATAGAAGTTATTTTATATTCTAATGTATATTCCATGAATCAATGAGTTATTATAATGTTATTATCTAATGTATCATTGTTATTGATTATCTTGTTATTCATTTTTATATGAAATTCTAATGATTCTTACATGAATGAGGATTATGATCAGAGATATGCATGGTATAGTTGTAAACTTTTATTATCTTGTTATAATACCCTTATGCTAATGTTATAAATATATATCTATTTTAATTAACCTTACTATGTATCTGATTTCACCCTTTCTTAGTAATCCTTTAACATGTATATGGATAATGCTTTTAATTTTGGATTACTAATTAGAAGGATCTTTTCAAGAAACATTAAATATCTTTCACCAGATAAGAATATTATGTCAGAAGTTTTTAAGAAAACTAAACTATTATGGTCATCGGGCTTTAGTTTGTAAAATTTATTGAATAATCATCTAAAAATTGTTAATATCCATATATGAGAAACCTGGGTCACTATAAATACACTATGAATACTGATTTATTAAATATATTTTTTTTTTGGAAATTGAAATTTTTTGGAATAAAGGATAACCACAAAGAGTATTGGATTATTTTATAAAAATCACAAGAACTATTCTAAAGTTATAGATAGAACATTAATACATATACATTATTATATTTTATTAAGATAATTGGGAAATGATTAATAAAAGATGAATGAAATTGGTAAATGATATAATATCCTTTGTAATTTTATTTCATAGTATATCATTACCAAGAATTTATCGAGCATTAATATAAATAGTGAATGCAATCACAGCCTCACATTGCATTATATGTGATTGTTTTGAAGATAGTTTAAGAGGATATATGATATTTCATAAAAATATTGAAAATATTCAACAAAATCAACCCAATCATGCTTTTCAAATACATCAACTTCATTTTCCATTTTCTAAATAAATTTCACATATTTATAAGAGTATGATAATAAATAATATATGTAAAGCAACTATTATTTGATGATATCAATTTTTTTACAAATTTATTTTACTATTAGGAGAACTATAATGAATGTTATAATTCAATGATAAATAGTTAATTTATTACCACTTTTGGAATTGATAACCTCTATTAGTGCAGCGTGACAATATATCAACGAGATCCAAAACTCACTTTGATATAGTTATATCTGGAAAAAACTAAATGATTTGTACACCCTGGATGAATCTTTTTTTAATGGTAATATACACCTTTTTGGGATCCATGTGTGGATTTCTTAACTGAAAAAAACTCTATATAGAAAGATAAATGTAAAATATGGTATTAGATAATCCTAGATCAATAGAATATTATTCAATATAAATAATGATTCCACTAAATATGTAACTAATTGAATACTATTATAAAAATAAAAAAAGAAAATAAATTTTTATTATTGTAATCAATGTATATATAATTTATGTACCTCTATTTTGAATTTTTATATACATTAAACCAATAATGTGTATTTCAGAGAAATAATATATGGATGGCGGAATTTGGTTATAAATAATAATGAATTCTTAGTAATGTAAAAATATGATTTATTATTTGACCCAAAATTTCACCAATAATTATGATAAAATAAATTTAAAATTAACTTCTCATTATAGCATTGAATAATCGATATTAGGTATTTATTTTGCGATGTTATTTTCATCAATAGAGACACTTTGACAAAAGTATATATAATGTAACAAAAAGGGTTAGTGGCCCCAATTGTTGATAATAAGATATAAAAAAGTTCAAAATATTTATAGATTTAATAATGAAAATGATCATTTAATATTAATTTGGAATTTTGGTGATCTATGGGTATAAAAATGGTTGGAGGATGCACTACTATATTATTTGTAAAATATGGTGATAATATATGAAAAAAGTTAGTTCATCTTACTAGATTATTTATTATAATGAAATAAATTTCGTTGTGGATTATTTAAAATATAAACCTATATATATGAAACTATATAAAAAATATATACCTTTGGAAATTTTTAATCACGTCATGATGCAAACCATGAAAATATTAAATAATTCAATATGAATTTGCTTTCATATTAAATGGAATAAAATAAATCCTAAATAATGTGTGTGGAAACAAAGAGATATTTTGAATATAATTTTCCATCATTATGTCTTTTAAATATATATAATTATGAATAATATATATTGATGTTTTAAATAACAGATGTTGGTTTTAGATTTTCAAAATAAAAAACAAAACAAGTTGAACTACATATACATATATTTAAATCCATCTAAGTATTTATTGTAAAGTCAAACTAGAAGAGTTCTTGATGAATGGGTAAGTGGGAATATTATTGGTTAAGGGGACATAAAATTATTTTTCCATTTTATATTTTCTATTGAAGAACAAAGAACCGATAAGGTAATGTGTCAAACAATATCACAATATCATATTGTTCTTGTTACTATAATTACTATGTAAATTAAATATTCTAATGCATCTAAAGTATCAGTTTAGGAATTCCTTATTCAAAAAATCTTTATACTAATTAACAAGGCTACTAAAATTATTATGAAATTGTTTTTCAATGTTATTATCTATGATTTCATATTAATATAATGGTAACAAGAACTATAAATATATATATATTACTACATGAGTAATGTTTTTGAGGTATTAGGGTTGTTGTAAGACGCTTCTCTTTATAAAAATATGGCTACACCAACCCCTTCCATATAAACATTATTGGCCTTATTTTTGTAGCCATATATTTTAGAATATTATATAACATGTGAGATCGACCTGTTAGTTAGAATTTCACTCTAGTGAATGTTTTATTTGGTTGGATGCTTCTGCATATTATAAAAACATAAATTCATTGTATTTTTTATTTAATTATATACATAAATATTTATAAATTAATTAGGATATAATTATTTTTATTATATAGATTGTTAATGTGGAAATGTTAGCGAATATCTATTAAATTGAAATTTTCATTACATATCCCTTCTATGTTGTGAAATATGATATCCTATAGAGATATTCATAACACATATCTGATGTGGTCGTAGGTATTCATTTGATGAGTCATCATTGATGTCGAGTGTTAGGTGTGAGTACTCATAATTGGTGGTTATTTATATCACTGAGTTCCAAAATGTTAATCTATAACACTAGATAATATGATGAAATACCCACTAGCAGAAATTTGGTATGTTATGTTTATTTTACAATTTCTTAATGTGGACTTGTGTTATAATCCTTAGATGGTCCAATTTTTTTATTTAATATTATTAGAAACTTATCTATATTTATTATCATTCCATGTGATGACATATATTCACAATGAACTTTGGTATGTTTGGTGTGTGAAATTAATATTTTATTAATTAAATATATGAGAAAGGATTTTTCCCATCTATATTTATAGATTATGAAATATCTTCCCTATGATTGGTATGGGTCAACAAAACAAAAATATATGGTATTATTGTATTGAAATAACTACTTTTGGAATTCATTGAATGATGTTAAAATATAATAGTTACATGAAATTTTTGTGAAACATCTTTGATGATATATCCTAAGAAATAGAAAATTTTATAGAGTAAACATTTACATGTGGTTTTCTCCATTGAGATATTTACAATATTATGTTTGGTGACATTACATGTTTTTAGATGATGGTAATTTACATTAGGACATCCCTATTATTGTAAATAAGGAATAATACTACTTGTTCACACATTTAGTGTTTCTATTTTACTAAAATAAATTTGACATGAATTTAATTAGTTTGAAAAAAATTATTCAAACTATGGATTATTGTTTATATAGTGTTTTGTGGTCAAATATATCGTGTAATGATTTATTTAGTTGAATATTGAATCTCTATTTATTTAAAAAACATTTAATATTATAATTATCAATTTAGTTATCAAATTAAATATATATTATTAAATTTTTTGTAATTACTAAGGGGGAAACAAAGTTTGATGTTCTGGGTATTTTGTGAACGATATAATAATTTCCATTCAAATAAATATATATTTATTTCTTTATGTAACGATGTTTATTTTATTTTCAATACATGCATGTGTCTAGTAAATAAGGAAAATATTATTTTTATTATCTCTATTTCAATAAATTCGATTCTTTGAGTATTTTTCTATCAAATAAGGGTCTCTCTGAAATTTTTTATGCCACTATCATTATATATAAATAAAAGTTTATATAAATTTATAAGATTAAATGAATATTGTTAGAATAAATTGTGGTCTAATTTTTTTCATCCCTTGAAAATTATATCTTAATAAATAACATCTCTATACTTCCTATCATGCTTGAGATAATTTATTCCAGATTCATCCTATTGAAAAATAGGTGAAAAATAATAAAAAACTCCACCTAAATGATTACGTGGGAATAAAAATTGAGTGATGAAAATTGATTTGTACAACTTTTCTATCCCCTAGAGTCCCATTTTTTATGAATCAATATCAAAAAAAACATGTATATCACTTATAGAAGGATTATAATTTAGATCATATCAATTAAATGGTGGAACAATGAAATTGATATTTTATGATAAACCACTACAACATTGAATTATGTTAAATTTAGGGTATTCTAGTTTTTATTAAATTAATTTTAATATAAACATGAAAGATCCTATATTTTATTTTAATGATCATTTTCCATCTAATTTGATTGAATTAACTAGTAAGATATGCACCGTCATTAATATAATTGATTAATATTGAATTCGAAAAAAATTATGGATTTTCTTTTCCTAAATATGCAATTATAATATACTTATTGAATCAATATATTCATGTATATCTTGTTCAATTTCACCATTTTTCCTCATTTTGGTTACATATCATCATTACTTATCACAACCAAACATTTCTTCTATGATATATCTAGGAAATTCATTTATTATGACATCAATCATTATTCCTCACAATCTACCTCATTCAAGAAAGATACTCCAATATATGTCATGTAAATCAAAAAAAATTGCATACTTGTCACACTATGTAATTGAAATCAATTGATTCATCAGTCTCAACTGTGACCATATGCATATAAAAATCTCATTTTAGTCAACATATGGTGATCTTATTTCCATAAACAACTAATAGATTATATCTCTAATGATTTATCTCCTTTCTAATTATACATACCATGACTTAAACTGCTTCTTATAAATCCCCCCAAAAAGCAAAAACCCTAGAATTCCTAGATATGTATGACATAACATTATTATGGAATCCCACTATTCTAAAGGAACATCCTTAGTATTGTTCACTAGACATCATAAGAATTATTCATTATGAATATATACCCAAACAAATGATTCATATCAGTTTACATAATACAATGTCCCATGATGTATCAATCCACCATCCAAAAAAACTATATAGTTTAATCCTCATAAAAAATATATCCATACTAAAATGAATCATCCTTAGAAAATCATTGATATATCTTATAATACCAACAAATGGAATAAAATAAACTATTGTAACCACCCATTTAACAATTACATCAATAATCATGATAAACATTTATTCTGGTTATGTCCACCAAAACATTACCCTACTATAATACTCACAAAATGACCATAATGGGATCAAGAATAAACTCATTATATTAGTTATTAAATATATATATTTCACTAATATAGAACAACATTATTTTTATCTTCAATTCCCTATTCACTGATCAATAATAATGTACACAATTACAATGATCGAAAAAAATAGTCATACAATATCATAGATACTAACTATTAAAATTCTAGGTAAAATAAAATAATTCTTAAAAGGATGACGATAGGACTATATTTTTTCATAATGGGATACATCAAGAAGAAGATTAATAAAAATATAATGGGATTGAGGTAGATAATTATTAAAGAAATTTAAAATTAATAAGGAGAAAAAATGTAAAATTGAAGTGATGTAATATAATAATATTGAAATGAACTAGATAATAGATAAGAGTACATAAAACTGGATCCATATGGTCTCTAAAAACCATTCGTAGAGAGGAAGATGAAATGATGAGTGAATTGAAAATACAAGAGTGTTTTAAAGATCATTAAAAAATATGTGTCTCTATAGCATTCAACAATGAAATATATCAACTTCTGGATTATGAAATAAATCTAATGGGATATAACATAAAAAATTGAAATTTTGGAATCATAAATTTATCTATTTTTGACAATAATCTTCAAATTTTATAAAATTAATGAACCCATAAAATAAATATGATATAATTATATTTTTATCCAATATATTAATGACTTGTTTAAATTTTGGAGGGATGTTTAGTATTTCAATGTCAGTGTAATTCCTTAGCACTTAACTACGTCTTAAAAATATTAATAATATGAATCATATCCTTCACGAGGGGAGTTTCAATAATCTAATTCTTTGAAAAAATATTCTCATTAATTTACTAAAAAAATTTAATTGAAGGTGTTAAATCATATTTTCCCATGAAAATATTTGATCCTGATTGTTGTAAAATGGGATTTTCACATTATCCATGGGGAACTATTTTAATATGAAGGAAATTAAATAAATTGTGTGAATTTAGGATAAATTTTTTCTAGGATAGTAGCAGACATGTCCCCTTCATTATAATAAAGGCCATAGATATTGGATAAAAATGGTGGATTACTAATACATTTTAATTGAATAAAAGATTTATCCCATCCTGAGTTTATAGATATAATAAGAAAATTGTTTTTTAAAATTCATGATTTCTATAGTGGACATCATGGATGGAAGAAAAAATTTAGATAATGGATAAGGAGATATAGTTATTCATAAGAAATATTATTTATCTAGGGGCTCTTTCTAGGAATTGTAACTGATCAATAATCAATTAACCAACACCGTAGTTTAATATACTTCCAAATTCATTAAGGAACTCATTCATGGGAGAGAATGATACTTATATATTGATAGTTATTGAAAATATGATATAGAATAATTTGGTTTTTATATAGTATGATTGTAGAAATAAAGTACAAGTAATAAGTTGGGATTTTATAAACATCAGTGGAATGAACCCAAAATAATTTATTCGTATTTTACAATTGGATAGAAGATGAAAATCAATTTTAAAACGATTGAGGAGAATCAAAAAAGTATATAATGTATCTAATATGAGTTTTTTAAAATTCTTATATATAAGAATCATATAATAAATATCTTATAGATAATGATCATTCCCATTATAGGTCATTACAATGAAGGGAGGCATAGAAGTGACAAAAACATTGATAATGAGTTGATCCATAAAAGTTCCATTATACAATACAGGGTATGTGATGAATACTATAATCCATATATATTATTTTTTATTACCACAATATACATTGACTTATGAATAAAATTTTTGAAAATTTATTTTGGAATTATTCATATTCATTTATAATTAGATATACTATATAGAATGAAATAACAATGAATCTTACTGACCAAAATAATACATGATTTATATAACGATATAAAACATTCTCATATCTTTGTATTCCATTAATAATGGATAATTCACTGACATAATTTCAAAATATAAAGTCATATATTTACAAGAACATGGTAGATCAATTTCAAAATATTTTAATAAAACTTATCTATGATTTTGGGTGATCCTTTGAGTTATTCCATTGAATCATTTATTTGTCACATGAACCATGTGAGAAAAAATGATTATTTCTCAAATGGGAAAAGAAAAAAATTAATTGTTATTTAGAAATTAAAAAGTAAAAGGATATTTATTAATTTTATGGTGGATTATCTAGTAAAAATAACTACGAAATATGAGTTCATAGATCCACCACTAGATAGGTCCTATTTGCTATTTCATAGAAATATTGGATTTGAGTAGAACAATATTAAATATAATTCTAAACCAGAATGGCCACACACACATATATTATTAAGGGATTCTTTATATATAATTTATAATACATAAAATTAATTATTTGTTCATTAAAAAATAACGTGGTTACCATTGATGTTAGCATCACCCAAAATTGGGAATATAATTTTTAGTTTATTTATAGAATTATTGAATTTTATATGAGAGGAACTATTGTTTGGTGGGTCATCTACATCATTCAAAATATATATTATTAATGTAATATAAAAAATTAAACCAGATTCAACTTCACTACTACATGGAAATGTCATCTTGTGTTGGTATTTTATATAAATATTTTAATATCATATTTGATTCACATAATGGTAGTCCTGAAACAAATCATATAATGTAAAAAATAATTACATAATTAATATTATTAATTTTAATTAAACATTTTATTTACTATATCACATTAGTAATTAAATATTATCATCATTGATCATAAAAATCATCAAATTTGATGGATATTAATTTATCATGATTACCATCGAATAACCAATAAGAAAAATAATATAAGGGAAATGATTATTAGTCTTATATAAGAAATTATTTTCATATAGATCATTATTTTAATCCATGATTTTATAATAAAATATTATATTTTAAAATTTTGAAACTATATGACACTTTTTATGTCAACATAGGATATTATATCATTCTATCTGAAAATCCTATTTTATGGAGGACCCCATATTATTTATGTAGTGTGGAGGAGGAATTATTTAGTGATGTTTGTCCATGAAATATCATTTCTTTTTTCTATGTATGTCTTTCTATGAGTTTTTAATTAAATTATCAGTAGTATTATACATCTTTTATGTCTTTTCATTGAAAAATATAGTATTGGGTTTGGAGAAAACTTGAGAAAACTAAAGTGGATACACGTGGAGATAATTTTCTTTGGGGGAAATGATATATGGTTTATGATTATTTTATTATTTTAATTAATGGATTATGTGTATAAATGATTTATATATATAATTTTATAATGATTTTTCGATATATTTAAAAGTGTTTTGGATGATTGAATGGAAAATGGGCTCAAAACCATCTTTAGAATATTTAAATATCATGTAAGTGGTTTACACGTCATGTAATTGTTATAATTTTTATTAAAATAAATTCTACAAAATGGTTTTTCTGTGTATTACATTAAAATGATTTTGATGATGTATAACTACATTACACTGTAAGTAATTCCCTAAATTTCATTTCAAAACACGAAATGTGGATGAATTTTAATTTAGTTCCACTAGAACTCTTATCCTCTCGACCCTACAGATTCTTAATGAATAATTTAGAGAACAAACACACCTTTTGTACAGTGTATTTACATGATTAATCCCTATTAAACCCTATCAATTACTTTTTCCCTTTTACCCTTCATCCTCAAAACATTATAGTGAAATACTTTGACTTTTTTTCTTGATGGTTTTGATCGTGATCGGTTTTGATCTAGTAACCTCTTTAAAATCATCCTCCCCATATTCATCATGTTTTTTTAATATTGGAATCATTTTTGGATCATATTATAATGGAAGGGTTTCTAAATCAATACCCAATGTTCTTAAAATTTCCATGTATATTCAATATTGTCACTCTTATGACATAGAATGTGAGTAATTAAATTATATAATTAATGGGACCATTCCTTGAAGTCTCATTATTTTAATTGTCTTTTAATATGGCTTATGAATACCTGTTGGATAAGAAAACCATGAAAATAATTGAATCATTTAATTGTATGAAGTTTTCTTAGCATGAAGTTTGACCATTTGTGATTTCTTAATATAGAATTTTTATGTTGTGAACTATTTCATTTTTATATAAATTTTTATCAATTGAGATTTAAAATTAAATTTAATACATGAATGAGTAATTTCAATTCACATAATTAACAATTTATATATATGATTCAATATTTTGATATCCATGCTGAGGGACAGATCTTATGTCCAACAATAAAATGAATTATATCTGTATTGGACCTAGGACATGCACACATACATGTCTTAATAAAGATATTGAGTAGGATCATCCTAATCCCATTTAATAATGCATACAGAGAGTGGTCTATTCCCTCTCCAAAGTTATCTTGATTGTAGGGATTTGACCTCGATGATATAAGTCATATAGGTATTTGACCTAGATTTTTGTGATTGTATAATTTTTATATAGTGGTGGTTACAATGGTTTAAATAAATTCTATGATATATTCAGGTATGACACTAAAGCATGTTATTTTAACACTGTTATATGGTTGTGGATTGAATAGTCGTAATCCTTGTTCATAGATATACCATCACAGAGCCGAATAAAATATTATTTGTATTTTAGTAATTTTTTAATTAATTAATAAACATTTTTATCCCATTGTATCACACAATTATTAATAGATTACTATTTTAGAAATGTTTGGGTCGATATATTGATTTTTAATAACACCCTACTTATGTTGTCTTCTATTATATGAGGTGATTATGTGGATGTAGAGTTGGACAAGGGAAACAGAACATATTGTTGATTCTTTTATTTCTGGATGGGTAGGGGATTAAAGGTGGGTTCAACATGGGGTTTGGAACATGGGGCTTCTGAGAAGATGTTTGAGGTTTCTAGTATATTACTTTTACTTTTTCTTTCATAATTAGTTAATTACATAACATAATTACATTGATCATTATAAATTTTATTATTATTAAGTTTCCTCTTATTATTTTCTTCATATATAAATATACTTTTATTTTTTTCTATTTATACATTTTATTTTTGTCTCTTATGAAGCATCACACTAGGGTGTATAATATCCCCAAAAAAAATTTCACAACCTTACGGATATTCGGTATCCTCTAGCATACATAGAGGCGTTCATTAGGTATTGTAACCAACCTTTTCTGGCCAAATGATGGTGCTCTGTATTGGGTGATGTCACATGCACAGGAGCCTCAACCCGATTGCTAAGGACTCCTTAAGATCATCCAGGTGACCCAGGATCAAATCTAGGAGGATGCATATTTACGAGGTTCAATATCAACAATGTTGCGGGATTGTAGTAGTAATGTAGCAGATACTATAAGGAGAAATGTAGTAGTCTTGTAGCAGGTATTGTAGCAGGAACTGTAGTATGTACTATTTGGAAATGTTGTAGCAGGAACTATTCCCCCATTTGGGCCTTCGGGCAACCGATTTGGACCTCGAGTCCCTCAAGGACTTTGGGAAATGAAGGCCTTCAGGTTAGTAAGGGTTTTTGGCAACCTCAAGGCCTTCTTTCTACCTTATGTGCAAATGAAGACCGGACAACCTAAAAAGAACAAGCTCTAGAAGGATGATGAGCAATGACCTTTCACGATAGTAGATGCTAAACGGATTTCAATAATGAGATTTTATTGCACCAACCATCTAGAAAAGACAGTTTATGCATGAGAATTCCTAGATGAACATCCATGCGAATGTGGAGAGGTGATTTCATAAAGATGATTTTTGTGTGGTGTCGTTCCAAGTAGTTAGTCAGGGTTGTATGTAATGTTTGTGGCATATGGGAAATGACTTCTTCTAAGGCATATGTTCTATGTAATACTTATTCCTACAGACATTGTAAGGGTTCCACCTCACTACTTGAAAGGTGGATTATCAATAATCAATAAAAAATGAAGGCCTTGTGGCCATTAAAAGTTACAAATAAATTATATATGGTAGTTAATTTTAGAATTCTCTCATTCATTACCTTTTATAGGACACCACACAACATATGGTATAGTAAATACTATTATAAATAGTTTATCTATTGATTTTACCATAAGAAAAAAAATCAGGTTAATTCATTATATGCTTTGATCCAAGCCAAAATACAAAAATCACTAAAAAGGGAAGTAAAATAATAAAACAAAAAATTAATAATGATGGGGTGTTTGATATATGGGGAATAAATTTCATGGGACCATTCCAAAAAAATATTAGAAACATATACATCCTCATATATGTGGACTATATTTATGTATAGTTGGAAGTTTAGGATTTATAAAATAACATATTTACTGTAATTTTTTATATGATTTAATATGAATGTGTTTTGAAAGTCAATAATCACTCATTTCCACATAATTGATAATGTAAATAATTTATACCACATATACTCATAGGAATTTGATGGGAAGCGTGAAGATCGATATAATACATTAACTCAGTATCACCCATGAACTAGTAGTCATGTTATGATATCTCTATGAGAAATCACAAAAAATGGTTGAAATATATTTTGAATCATGTATATAATATAGAAAAAATATTTATGGTATATTATGGACATAAAAGATATTTATAAAAAAAATTAATTTCTATATCTCTATTAAGAATTCATTATGAAAAACCATCTTTCATTCTTTTGAATCGAGAAAATTATTCTTATTGAATATGTGAATTTAAGGAAATTAATACAATATTATGGGAAAAAATAATGTCATAAATTGATGGATTAGGTCAATGTTAGTGATATACTAATAATATTGTAATTATCAGTAATGAAAATACACTGAATTGATGTGACTGATTCATCCACTAATCAATATTCTTTCCCACAATCAATATACTCTTTATACATTTATGATTTAAATTTTATCTATTAAATTAAATTCACATAGGTCAAGATCCATCACATTTGATAAATTGTATTTATTTTGAGATAGAGAGATGAAAAGGAAGTGTAAACCACTATATAAGGTTAGCAAAAAATTGATAAGGATATTTTTTAGAATCATTAAAAGATGGAATCATTCTATATCTAAAATATTAATGGATAAATAGATATATTCTCAAGTGATGATATTAAATATTTCATTTTCTGTTATGATACCAATGTATATATTTAATAACCATACAAATAATCATTAACATTATGGTATTTATCTCATATTTCATTAATTTTAAATAAAATCACCCTTTAAATGTATATAACGAAAACATCCTAAATAGTAAAATTGATCTATTGTATATTAATAATGGAAGTGTTATTTATTATGGAATAATATGTAATATGGGAAACTGAAAAAAAAATTGATAATTGGAAATATCAATGACATGTTAAATGAAAAGCCACATCATTTCTAATAGAAAAAATTTACGTGGAATTTAAACACCCATCCATTAAAGAAACTCTTGTGTTTTGATTAATTATTTCACCTTTAAACTCCCCATTAATAAATTTTATATTACATTATATAGTATAGTCACAATGTTTTTGATGCCTTAGACTCATAACCATGTATGTAGTTTAATAAAAAGATACTATACAAACTAACTTCAATACCAACTATAGATTCTCAGAAAAAAAAAATCAAATATTCTCGTAAATTTAAATACACAATTTATTAAACACATTTCCATGACCTTTTATTTTTTGAGTGTTAAATAATTTGGGAAATATAAAAACTAAAAAAATTCATTCAATTCTAAATTTAAAGATATTTATTTTTTATTTATGAAACAACATAATCAATAATAAATATCATAATATCTAAAAAAATATTACAAAATGGATTTTATGATAGATGTATCTTGTGTATAACTTATTTTTCATAACTCCAAGTAATGAAAATATAGTAAGTCATGAGATATAACACATTTTATGTGAAAACATATATAAGAGGAAATCATGGAAAAAATATTATGGAAGGAAATGATCATATCAATAATTTTGTAATCATCTGAAACATAATGAATAATATATTTATTAATAGAAATAGATGTTAATGTATAGCATGGATAATAATATAGGGATACATAGTGATAAAACGATTAATTACATAATAAAATACAATATAACATTGTATTTCCATCCTAAAAATAACATATTTTGGATAGGCATGAACCAAAATACCCAAACATATGTATCTCGTTAGTCCTACTGTTACATCAAGGGGATATATAATATTGGGAACTTCACATCACATGTTTATGTCAATAGAATTAATCATATGAGATATTAAAAACAATACATAATAAAATTTTCTAAAATTAATTTTTCAATTTTAATTAACACATGTAGATTACAAATATTTTCCCCAATTTAAATATAAGAGATTAGGTGGTCGTAACCTATCTAGATAAATAAGGCGGATGTTCAAAAAAAATATTATCCACTTCAATAATAATAATTATTGGAATAGTTTTATGTAAAAAAAACTATTAATCAAATTATTGATGATCATCTGTATTTGAATAAAAATATTCAGAACAAAATGATTACCCAAATTTAACAAAAAAAAACATTCTTTCTCATTGAACATTAACCGATAAATATTATTTTAAATTTGAGTTTCACACCATATATTAAAATTATTACATGGAAAATTTAATATTAGAATAACATGATCAAAATCCATCTAGACAATCCAAGTGTATGGTTTTAAGAGAAGATATCCAAACTATAACCAAAGATATATATAAGGATGTTTACATAGATAAAAGATATCTGTAAAAAATAATTATTTGAATTGCATCATCAATAAAGATATGAAGAATAAAAAAAATATTTTATAAGTCACGAAAAGTATAAAATATATATTAGTGGGGGAATCATGATAAATGTACAATGTCAGGGGAAATACATTTTAATATTATAAGTTAAGTTGAAGTGAAAATGTAATAGTTCTTTAAAAAAAGATTAACATTTTTATAAGAGACAATGTCACTAGGTAAATTAAATGTAATATTCAAAAGGGTAATGTTAAAAATTTAAAAATAACGTATATTAAAAAAAATCTCACATAAGGGATCCTACAAAAATGGAATAATGCTTCTGAAGAATAATTTTTTTTGGATGATATAACATTTAATTTTATGTTGGAAACCCTATTAAATAATTTTATTATTTGACATTTAATAATATAGAAAATGGAAAATAACATTGTACAATTTTCTCTATCTCTATATCTATATACATCATTGAAATATGAAAATGTAATGAAATTATTATGTAGTTTAATTTTATTAGAAATATACATAATTAGAAAATAGGAAAAATATAAATATGTAGGGAAAAAATGGTTGCACATGTGTATGTTGAAAACTGATGTTATGATTCTCACCATTCAAAATATACAAGTAAAGCTATTAAATATAAACATTACTTTTAAAATTATAGAAACATTTATAAATTTTAATATAAATGTTTGAAATTTTGTACTCATATAAATAATTTTAACCAAAATATAATAACATACGTCAAGGTTTTAAATGAAAATATGTTTTACCATAACTGTGGAATATCAAAATTTTACACAAAAATTTATATCAATAATCAAATATATAAAATTAAATATCCAATAGTTATTAATTGTTTTAGTTTTTAAACAAATAAATTTAAAAAAAAGGAATATATTGTAAATAATTACCAGGTTAATTATGATAGTAATTTAGTGTTTCCCCATATCACATTTCATTATCATTTTTTTTGTCTGCACTATGTTTGTGCTACATTCATTATTACCTGGAAATCTTCTAATAGAAGAAGAAGACTCATATAAATCAACAAAATCATCATCATCCTCATCCTCTAAATATATTTTTTCGGCTGAATACTTACTGTCCACTAATCATTTAGTGGATTAGTGACAAAAAATATTTTCTTTAAATTTTTTCCAATATAAAAAGAGCCAAATTGCAAGTATTTTTTTTAAATCGACAAGTTTAAACCCATATTCATCTTGTTTCACACCACTATTACATGAAAACCAATTTTTCATAAATAAAGGAAATTTGAATTTAATAACATCGATTTCCCATATAACTCGAAGAACTAAAAAATGTTGTGTTGACAAAGATATTAGGTTTTTAACATTTTCACTCAAATAATTTAGCGTTTTAGGGTAGATTATTTTACCAATATCTTAACTGACTCTCCTATCATTTATCTTTTTTTGTGTCAAATGTGTACCCAATAATATCAAAACTATACCGTGTTATCACATTAAGTGATGGTCCCCCTGAAAATATTTCAATGTATCTGATGTAGATATATATGTGATGTCGTTGTATTTAAACCATGAATAAAATGTCTTTTTATTCTGAATGATTATACACATTTCATTTCTTTTTTAGATATCTGAAAATCAATTTAGAAACATAAGATTATATATATTATTCAACCTCATATGTGTTGTTAAAATTTTATAAATGTTCCTTCATCACTTTATCATGTATAATGATAATTACCCTTAATCCATGAATCCCTCCACCTTCACTATCAACTATCATATGTTAAGGTATTGGGAGACTAATATGCTCCACTTACTATAAATAATTAGTACATAACTCACTCACCTCTTCTGATACATAATTTTGGACAATAGGGGCCTTTGTTTGAAAGTAATTTTTAATATATACCTTCAATGATTTCATATATATTTGAAATGGATAGATCCATTGTGAATAAACATGCCCATATATTATTATATCATGCACCAAATGAATCCCTAGATGAACCATTATATCAAAAAAATAGTTCTGTAATACAGCTCTTGTTGAAAAAGATAACGATAAGCTTCATTCTCCTACACATCTAAAAAATTAATACTAATGATATTTTAATAGATGGATTGGAAAAAATTATATATCCTGATGATAGTAATTTTTGAAATTATCGGAAATATACTGTATAGTGTGAAGGGTAGAAGTTGTTTCATAAATATAGAATAATAATAATATTTAATACCTATTAATTTAAAACACTTTATTGAAACTAAATTCATCACATTTTAACAATACAAACTAGTTATTTTAATAAAATGATAAAACCAAAAAAATAGCATCTTCTCCATATTTCATAATGTGTGACAAGTAAGAGGTAAATATGTTATACTTCCCTTCACATTAAGATATTTCTCTAAATGTGTTCCCATAGATATTAATTCCTATATAGTATGAAATCCATATTTTCTGTTTACTATTATGGATATAAATGTTCCAATAAAACTATTAAATATGTTTTTATCAACATGAATAACATTAATATTATGTTTTATCTCTTTTCAAAAAAGATGGAATATTTCATGCAGATATTTTTTGGTAGAGAAAAAATACTTTTTATCCCAAATTCTGAATCATTATTTTTCACCCTATCATTATATTATTAAATAAATAATAGTCTTTGGGGATGATTTTATTACTGTAATAAATTACATTATTTTTCAATATACTATAATGATATAACTACTATGAAACTGGCCTTTATTAGTGCTAAAAATAGAATTTATCAGCATTATAATTGTGCTAAAAACAAGGAAAGGTCGAAAGCTATGGAATATTTTCAACGATGAATTTTTTTGATAAAGATGTCATTTATCTATGCTAATAAATAACTGATAATGGAACCCATTTATAATTGACTTAATTTAGAATCGCTAAGGAATCCATTTATCAATACTTATATAAGCCATTATAAAAAGGTAGTTTATCAATGATTTTATGAGTGATTATAATATAGACATTTATTTGGGATTATAGAATCCCTAATAATGTAGACCATTATCAGTTCTTTTAATAGCTCCGCTAAAGGGCCATACAGTAGTGTGCTGTAATAAAACACTATCGAAAAACTGTACTGTGCTGTAATAGCACACTATATAACTAGACACAACATGTATAAATTTTTTTCCCAATATATGATCTAAACGAAATGATATTTACATCACAAACTAAAGAAAAAATACTATATTATAGGAAATTAAAATATAGTTTCATATAATTACATATATAAAAATTTTATGATACATTCAATAACATCAATGTTCCTTCTAAACATGACCTGAATCATGCTATTTTAGAACAAAACATCCATTGTTTTGAAAAAGAATTCACATATATAAGAAAAAAAAGGTATTATGTTGGTAATAAGAGAAAGAAAAAAATTAATAGAAAACGTTAATATTACTAAAAGTATTGTCAATTTTAAATAAAATACTTGAACATGGAGTCATACCGGTCAAACCATGCAACATATTTACATGAGGATGATTCCTACACTTCAAAAATGAAGTATGTATCATTTTATTAATTTATATAAACAATTTAAATGTGTTTTGACATTATTGAGTGGATATGTATCCTTTTTTCTAAAATTTATCTCATTTTCAAATAAAAACTCACAATTGGAGTCATATTGGTCACAATGTGTATCTAATTGAGGTGTGGTTGATTCATGCAGATATTAAATAACTTATATATCTTTTTACAAATTTATCAAAAAAACATGAATGTGATTTTTTTTGAGTAGATCATTTTTTATACTGAAATTGATAACGATTTTAAATAAAGACACATATAGAGTCATACTAGTCACAATATGCATCCAATTGATGTGTTGCAAATTCCTACAAATTCCAAATCAATTATGTAAATTTTTTTTCATATTTTATCAATATAATATGAATTTGTTTCCTCATCTTTGAGTGTGTGAAATATTTTTTTCTAAAATTTTATTTTAAATAAGAAACATACTCTTTGACTCATAAAATGAACATTTTTTATTGGTTGTATGTTATACTAAATCCTATACATCAGTCATTATTTTTTAATTTATTTTTAAAATTATCAAGAAAATAAAATCAGGTTTTCTCAGTTTTCAGTGAGTGATAATTTTTAATGTCAGATGTAAATTTTAAACTCATAATAGACACATTGATTCAATTTGCTATTTTGAAAAATTAATTTCAATTTAAAATAGAAATAAGTACTTAGAGTAATAACACTCACATCATTTTTCCGATTGAGGTGTGGATTAATCCTACATGTCTCATAGTTTCAAAACAATTCTAAATGTCAATTTTACCATGATATCAACTAATATTCGTTGTCAAAATTCCAACATTACCTGAGAAAATTCGAACAAGCCAGATATACTAAAAAAACCAAACATATAAGAAAAAAATTATTATGTGACTAATAATAAGAGAAATAAATTAATCAAAATTATTAGACAATACAAAAATTATATGGAAAAAAATTATTGTTCAAATGTTAATATTACCTCTTCAATTGAATGAATTAAACATCATTGCTCCTAGTGAAAATCTGGTAATGGTAACATGAAATAAAATTTTAAATTCACCATTGTAGGTGTGAAAAAGTTTTAGGGGAGAAGAAGCATGAATAATGGATAGGGAACCCCATATCAAACAAAATAATCGACCAATATAAGAACAAATTATTATATGACTGAAATAAATAGTTAATAAATAAATCATAAATATAAACAATTACATTTATTCTAGGGATAATGATTTCACATTGAATTCATCATTATTACCTCTTTAATTTTGTAACGGAATCGTATTTTCCCTTATTGAAAAAGATGTGTTGTTATCTTGATAGAAAGTGATAAATGAACCAGTATTGGGGTGAAAATTTTGTATGGGAGAATAGCTATAAAAGTCGTACAGAGAACCCCAACTGAAACTAAATAATAAACCTTTATAAGAAAACATTTATTATTTAAATAATAAAAATAAAATTATTCATAAATATATAATAATACATCAATAATATGAACAATTATTTTACATTGAAAACATAAATATAGCCTCTCTAATTGAGCAGATGAGACATTGTTTCTCTTTTTACCATGGTAGTGGAGGTAACTTGAATGAAAGTGATAAATGTGCCTTTGTTAGTGTGGAAATGTTTTATTGGAGAAGTAAAATGAAATATGGATAGAGAAACCCAAATTGAACAAAAGAATCCACTTGTATAAGAAAAGAATTATTATGTGAGTAATTATAAAAATAAATAAATTGAAAATAAATATTTAATAATTCAATATTTATATGGAAAAAAATTTACTATGTAAATATCACGATTACCTCTTTAATTGAGAAGAGGAAGTGTCGTTTCTATTTCTACAATGGTAGTGGAGGTAACATGAAGTAATTTGATAAGTGCACCACTGTATGGGTGAAATGGTTTTATGGAAGAATAATCAAGAATATAGGATAATCACACAATCTCAAAAATAGAATCCACTTATTTAAGAATACATTTTTTTGTAAGTAATTTGAAAAAATTTAAATTAAACATAAAAATAAAAAAATTAAATTATTTCTATGGATATTGATTTTATAATTCATGGATCAACATTACCGATGTGATTTATTTGAGGAAGCATTGTTTCTAATCATGAAAAGTCATAACACATTGAAAACAAAAATAATCTAAAATAAACGAACTCTGCAAGGAATAATGAAAATTAAATCAATATTTCATTATATAATTTTAATGTAAAATAGAGAATGTATATCGTAATATTATATTTACTTATTTCTAAAGGGTTTCATTCATTATAGTTTATTCTTACATCATGTTAAGAATAAATTGTCTACACGAGTAGTGAAACATTTAATTTATATTATTTTAATGTAGTTGGGAACAAATAATATTTTGATAAAAAACATAATATATTAGAAATCAATATTATCTTCCCCTTGAACCCTCTTTCTTTTCTATAATTTATATAGATGTGGATCATCTATTATGAATCCAAATATCCTCTCTACAGTCCCCAATATCATACAAGACATTGTCTATATTGGGATCAACATGAACTGATTGTGATTTCCCAGTAAATGGGTCATCCTGAATTGAATTTTCGCCTGACTCAAAATTTATTTTATTCACTCATCGGAAAATCGACCAACAATTTCTTGCTGGTTTTGAGATCTAAAATAAATTCACTTCATGTGATTCCCTTATGAACAGCAATTATTTTCTTGTTCTATGATAAAATTCACCTTCACGAATCCCATTTCATCAAATTTTACTCAACTGATATTGTCAACCCATTTTAAAAGGAAAAGATGCACTTTAATGGTTGTATAATCCAACTCGTATATCAGTACAATAAATCCAAAATATGACACAATAGAATAAATAATATTTGTATGCATAGAACCAAATATTTTCATTACTTCATCCATAAGCATAACACCACTATTTGTCATCTTATTAATGTAAACATGTTATTTTCTATAGAACATAAAACCATTGATTAAAAAATTATTGTAATAAATAACATTTGAATTCAGTACTCTTTCTAGCCATTGAAGTCTTTCAACAAATAAATAATGATTTTCTGATAAGTATTTATATATTTTATCTCCATCCAATTATAAAAATTGTTTATTATGTGTATTTTATATCCATCCATCATCCCTTTGTGGATTTATTTCCCTAATAATTTTCATGTGTGGTTTAATGTATATATTAACATCATAACTATTATGTATTTTTTACTGAAATTTTTTCTCATGCTCTGTCAAATTAATTGTAACCACATCACTTATAGAAATCCCTTCTCCCATAAGGCATTCACTGGGACAAGACATTGGTAGACCAATGCTTTCAACTTATGATAGGTAATCTATACATAAATCAATAGATTCTTCAACAATATATCATTAAACAGTAAAACCATTGACAAGACATAGATTATTTAAATACCCATTCAAAATCAACTTATATTTTTTGACAAGGTATATCCATTTGTAATGGATGTGACCATACCATTTATCCTCTATGACCAAATAATCCATCAGATAGACTGAAATATCAAAAAATTATGCTGGGATTAACATCTCTAATTCATATAATATAAATTCAATCTCCTTATTCATGATGGGAAAATTTATCAGTTCTATAACATTACTGCATATGGCTTTGAAAAAGAAGTAGATTCAGGTTAATGTAAGTCATATATTTTGAGGTAGAATGAAACAGAAAGAAATTTACATTAAATATTTCATCAAAAAATGATATTCATGTGATTTTGGACGTTCAAACATAGGATTAAACATTAATATGACATACAGGATATTTTATGAATAACCATTTAGAAATTTTACACTAATAATTAAATGGTAGAATTGTAGTTTTTCCTATCAGGATAGGGTGTATGCTACTGGTGGTAGAAATGTATTCCATTTACCCTTCACAAGTGTGAACTCTTTCATTATCCCCATTTCAATAATGTCCATCCTTTCCTTGATTCAATATTTTTATTTTCATGGATCTTTTAGTAACTTTCTAATAACAGGATCAAATACATTTTTTTCTACATGCATGAGATCAAAAAAAATTCCTGACATACTTATAATTCCAAAACAACAATTCAATGGAAATTGATCTATTCTTCTAACATGATTTTGTAATTTTTTTCGCAAATGTTTTGGAAAACAATGTAAATATTTTTTAGTTTATTTGAATAGTTTATCACCCACTGTTGTAGACATTGTTATGCCTCTCCTGATATAACAGTCAAATGTTGTTGTCTATAATGAGTATTAATATCATCGAGGTAAATATTTTTGATGTCCTGAAGACTGAATAGTTGAGGGATGATTCAACTGAACTAAAAATTCACATTTCTCTCATATGAGAGACTATAATATTCGTTTAATTCAATAGAATAATAATTTTTCATAAGTAGAGAATTCATGTATTGTTCCTTACAATATGTCCCTCAATGTTAATTCTTCAATTATATGAAAATAAAACATTATAATACCTATATCCCATATCAATTTCAGATTATCTATCAATGGATGCAAATAGACATAAATATCATTACTATCTTTATTTGGTCTAAATATCAGAACAAACAACATAATTTATTTTTTCTTCATGCATAACCACAGAGGAATATTATAATTTACCAATATGATTAGACATGTACTATGAGAAAAACTCTATACACCAAAATGATTTTTTTCATCTACAGATAATATAAGGTCAAATATTCTCATCTCACCTCTAGATTTAGGAAACTCTTCATCACTTTTCCCCATTAAGGCTAATATTATAATTTCCCTTGGTTCATATCATTATTTATTTTATCTATATTCCAAGTTAATTGTATTGATATTTCCAATAATCCTTATTGTCTTATAAAATATTGAATGATAGGAATATAACATAAATATTTAAAAAGACTTTTTTTTCATTTTTGTTATATCGATCTACACCATAGTTAGGTCATTTTGTGATTGATTCATTGTCCAAATGAAACAATATGATATCATTTGGAAACCATGTATTTTATATAGACCACTCTTATTGAACATAAAATTTATTTGGTGTCATATGTTTGTCATGGTATTTAATTTTATTCTGGTAACATATCTTTTATAATACCATATTGTACTATAAATCCGATGTCACTCTATCTGCTGCCTTCTTTCAAAATATATAGCTTCAACGTAGCTAACAATAATGTATATTTTGTACAATAAATATACAGTGGATTCTTATAAAATCTACTTAACTCATCAAATAACATTGTGAAATCGCAAAGGTCACCTTGAATTTCAATATTCATTTCATCCAAAAAATATACCTCATCTTTTAAAAATCTATTCATATCAAATGTTTATAACCGTACTATCTTCCTAATTGATTTCTATTTTCCATTTTCCCCCTGATAGTCCAAAACAAATATTTTTGATGTATTTTTTGAAAAATTAAATATTCTTCTAACTCCTTCAGAATTATATGTATTCAATAAAAATAACGTAAGCACATATATATTATTTTAGAAGGTTCGCTTACATGATCTCTTTTAGACTTGATGAAAATTTTCAATCTAAATTCATATTTCTTTGAAAAATTATTATCATGAATCCAATTTTGATTCATATACATCTTATTGGGATCATAAAAAGAAAAATTTTATAAAATATATAAATAAATTCACATAAGATATTCATTATAAAAAGTGAATGTTATAGAAAATTCTAATTAGAGAAACTAAACATTTGATTGTTTTAAATAATTTCAGTTTGTTGATGAAAATGGGTAATTGACATTAAGTAAATAATTACTCCACATTAAATATTTCATAAATCCCCTAAAAATGAAAATATAAAATAGGAAACTAATAAATAATAAGAAACACAAAAATGATAAATAATAATAATATACTATCATTATATCAACAGGATGAAACAAAACTACATTTTAACAATTGATGTAGAAACCAAGTGAAATATTACACTTAAAATTATTTTTATATCAATATTTGAAAACATCTCAAGACCCTTGAGATGTTATATCAATACACCAACCAATAATAGGAAAATTTAAGGTACACTAATTGTATGTAGAATTATAATTCTCAAATGGATTCCAAGAATAATAACGTTATGTCAAAAAACAGATAGTCTTCTCTTTATTTTATATAAGAGTAATGATTGTATATTGAAAATGGTGATGAAATAATTGAATAATGAACTGTTAAATTGTTACTGTAGGTTAGTTTAATTAATAAGGAAACATTAATTTAATAAATGAGAAATTGATCATAATAAATACATAAAAAATAATTTTATTGACAGATTGAATCTATCTATCAACGTTGATGACATGATATTTATAGTTACAAGAGTTAAATGGTGATAATGAATTTTTACATTAACAATTACCAATGAATAAATTTTCATGATTAGGTAGTTGAAATTTTCCTTAGTTTTCAAGAGACACATGTAATTCAATTATATTTATTTTCCAATCCATGCGTGTGAGAAATGTATTTTATAGATTTCGAACATTGAAAATCCATGTTGACACCCTATTAAAACTAACTGTAATTTTCAAATGTTGTGGATGTAATGTCAGTATATATCATGAAGTGTGTTATATTTTTTATATGAAAACGTTATTTATAGTAAAAAGGTCTGACATACTATTTTTATAAATGTAATTAATCAAGGAACCAATGTAATTTTATGGAAATTCACATGTTATTACATCAAAAAATAATCAAAAGTGGGTGAATGTATTTAAATTTTACATTTTCAAGAATGAAATTATAATGTCTTATAATGGTATTTAGGTCTCAAAAAGAATTTATAACTAGAAATGGGTAATCTCAAAAGGGTAATTTTTTGAAAATTATTTTGAATGAGGAGTAGGATGATGATGAAAAATTATAATGTAGTATAAAAATAGTACATATTATCAAGGTATAATATTTAATATATTTTTATAAAATGGATTTATAAATAATGTATGATTATCCTAAAGGGGATGAAGAAATTGATTTTTAAGAAATCATAGATACATTAGAAGTTATATTATTGAGAAAATGTACAACACATTCAACAATAGATATAGCTTTAAAAAACCAAAGACATCTATATATAAAACACTCAATTTGGTCTATAATAGTGTCCATGGGGCATCCTTGATCCCACTCAGGCTCGCAACATGCACCAGGGCAAGAAAAACTACATTGTGGGAATTATTTAGAAAAAATATAAATAGTCTAAGTAGAATCAAAATATAAATAATGACACCCATGATGAATCAAGACATTGGATTCACACACCAACCTTGATATGTAGAAAAAAGAATATATGAATCATTATAATATATAATAAATCCTTAAACCTACCTTCAACTACCTCGCCAAAAAAAATCCATAGTTTCAATTTCTATAATTTCACAGGTATGAAATACTATTGATAAAAAAAGAATGAAAAATATGTATGATGGATTTTGTTAATCAATTTGAGAAATGAAAACAAAATAAAATGACAAAAAAACTCAATGTGTCACTATCGAGACCATAAAAAATAAAATATCTATAAAAAATAAATAGTTGATTCAAAATTGTAAACTAAGAAAATTCTAAGGCCTACCTTCATAGTATACTATCACCGGGCCAAATATAGAAATATCCTCAAAGAAGAAATTACAAATGAAATAAACAATACATAAATATATTTGGAAGACATTCCTCTCTATGCTAATAAAAATCTGAAACTATGGACAGAAACCCTAGCTTCAATCGAACAATGGATATCAGATGACATGTTCGAGAGATTGTCAAGTGATGTGATTCAAGTATTGATTCACTGTAGAGGAGCACTAACAGTGAATGGATTACGTGGAAGGCGTAAGATATTGCAGAGGGTTTTCATCCTGTTAGGGATTTTTAATTACATTGGGACATATTTATCATCTCTAATAATTAAGATATGATAATGAGTCTGTTTTTATCATCATTTATTATTTTACCAGTAATAAGAAGACTCTTTATCAGTGCTGAAAAATGTAGGTATTTATGAGTGATAAAAAATAACGGACGAAATCATTCATTATCAAAAAAAAATTATAGCACTAATAAATGATAATTTTATCATTGTACCTTTTAGAACTAATACAACCACATCTTTATCATTTCATATAACTAAAGTACTGATAATGTATTTATAAATATAATTATTACTAAAAAATTATAAATATTTATATATACTTAATAAATATATATATTAACAAATATAGGAAATATATTTATTATAATTTCACAATTATATAATTATAATTATAGGAATATTTTTTTACAAAATAATATTTTTATATCCTTATTAATGAATTTTTAATTTTATGTGCATGAATATAAGATAAAAATTAGTAAAAATGAATAAATTAAGAATAATTACACTTTTTCTATATCGAAAAATTGAATAAATTTTATGTGTGAGCATTGTATTTAAAAATAAAGTAATTAAGTATATTTGAAATTAATATAACACATATTTTATCTATATATGTTAAATTGGCATATAAAATGACATTTATTTATATGTTGAGTATTATGTTACCCTGGGGTTTAGCCTAGTGTTTACATCTTGCAGGGTTCTTATGGGATATATTAGTATCAAGTCTCTCCATGTACATGTAGGTGTAATATCTTCTTTGCTTCATTGTAATCCCCCTCCCCAAACTATTATAATATATAGAGTACTATGAAATTAGTCAATATTTATAATTCATTTTAGTTTTTAATTATACACCATTATTTATTAAATATTTTACTATTTAATGTCAAGCCGGTAAATATTTTGTAATATATAAATCATACTTATATAAATTAATATATATATCAATATATTGAATATATAAATTTTAATAAAATTCATAATCATAATTATATAATTAATTATATGTTTAATATTTAATAATGTGAAATCATGTTATTCATTTTTATCAATTATTTTTTAAATAATAGAATTTTTAATAAATTTTACATAATCTCTTATTTAATTTTTTATTTATTTCATTATTTCATTTTATTTATTCATACATTTAACAAGGCTAAAATTAATGTGTTGATAAAGGGTGTCCTTTATAAGTGCTGTGATATAAGCATTTTTGAACGATTATATTTATTAGTGCTTTGCATTGTGCTAATAAATTTTCAATTTATCAACAATTATTTCTAGTGGTGATAAATATTAGCACTCCTAAATGAGAGTTTTTTAGTAGTGGTTAATCAATTAAAAAAATGAATGATGTCTCATGTACACTATATATCTCATATAATGCAATTGTTAATTTAATGTCTCTTCTTTACAACTTGAATAATATTTTGGTCCCTTAAAACTATATCGATATAAGTTTCCATTTTCTGTAATGTCATTTATATTGAACATTATCATAGAACGAAAAATAATATATTCTTTTTAGTATCCATTGAAGCATTAACAGAAGTCTCCCATTACTATTTATAATAATCAATCATTGGTTAAAGATAAAAAAATATCATTTCATGGCTATTTTGGTCAAAAAATTGTAATGTTCATTATAATAAAATTTTTATTCATACTTATATGTTGGGAAAACTTCAAAGTTGCCAACAAAAAAACCATTAAATATATTAGATACTTATTCACTAATATTGATTCATTCCATTAGTTCATAATCCTATTCTAATGTTTCTAACATCACTTCCAAACTCATGAAATTGTTTATTAAATCTCATCCACTATGGGTAATGAATTGGGTGATGTATGTTACAATAAATGATTTTCTCATCTGAATGATATCTTATCCTTTTTTTATTTATTTTATTTTCAAATAGAGGCTTCAAAAGATGAATTATTGAAAGTACTAAATTTTTTCAGTATAGTCATTAATTATCATTCTTTAGAATGAATCCGAGTTTGATTATATGAATTATATAATGAAATTATTGGAATTTTTTTATAAATTATAGAAACATGATTTTTTTTGTGGTTTCATGCTAGTACCTAAGAATGAATCTGATTTAACTTTTTCATTTATCTTATATCATGATGTCCCACTTGGAGGATTGGTTGATAAATATTCATGTAAATTCTAAGGAAAAACTCAGTCATTATGAAATCATGCATCTTATTATACCCCAATTCCAATGGGATTAATATTTTCTTCTCCTTTATAATTGATATCTAGAAGCCCCCATCCTCTTGGAAGTAACTATTTTAAAATATCAAGTTATTCATAGTTTCTTCACTCCAACCATTTTTTTATTTCACGTAAACTAATATCAATACTACTGATAACACTATAATTCATTTCTATGTGGATGTTATATTGAATTTATCTGGATATTGAGAACAACCTATCCCTTGATCACTACCCCGATACAATATTTACTCAGTTTATTGGCATGTGCGTCTCTTCAACATATTTGAATTGAAGACTTTGTGTCATTATTTCATGAGAAACATCTTGAAACAATGTCTTGAATAGATGTATTTTAATGCATTGATCACACACAATGGATATTCAAAAGAATTTTAGAATCCAAACACCACATGTGCACGCAATACCAAAACTTACGTGCATGATTTGGGAATTGTCACAAAAGATGAATTTCATGCATCCCCTACTTTCTGTGCAACCCCTATGTTTCACACAACTATACTGAAGGGTTCACGTGGTCTTATCATACTGAAGGAACACCTTAAACACAAGATTACCTCTTTTAATTCTTTCGCACAAAAATGTTTCTGGTTGTAATGCAACCAGATTTTCTTTGGAAAAATCTTAAGTCTTTCATAGGGGTAGTTTTCCATTTATAGTCCTTGATGGCCCTGTGTGCATATATATGATACACCATTATCATTGCGTGCAATATTCTTCATGATCACTCAAAACAATATTTGACGTCACATTGGGCGTGTAAGGTTCTTCCGTGAAACCTCATCTTTCGCACATAATTAATTCATGCACGCAATTTTTTCAATTACTATATATTGACACACACATCCAAAATTCAGCCTAGTGTTCATGTTTCTAAACACCCTTCAATATTGCACTCAAGATAGAATGAGGATTGAAAATAACCAAAAACCATACTCCATTTCCAATATAGAATTAAGATTGTCAAAAAATAGAAACCATGCTCCATTTCTAGTATAGAACGGTCATTGGTCCAACACTCTCTACCTTTATGATTGTTGACAATCCCTAGATAAATTCAATAGAACACCACCCACAATCAAAACCTGAAATGCAAGAATCAACTCAACCAACAATATATGTCTATGTGATCTATGTTTTGTGTAGAAATCAAGAAGGTTATATTGAATTGGGTTCTTGTGTTTTGGATTTAATAAACATGTACAAGATATTCTCTTACTATTTCATAGAATAATTACTTGAACTGAATTTATTACTTCTCCCCATAACAATAAATTCCCATCATTTACATGAAGCATAACATGCCATGAATATATTCATTCTCTTCATAACAATGATTTCTTATCATGTCAAAAAATCATTACATGTCCTTAATTTATTCAATCGTCTCCTAACACAAAACTCTCATCATGTCAAAGAATCATTACATGTCATGAATTTATTCATTATCCACCATTGACTATAAAAACAACGATAGGTAGTCGTTGATTATACAGCTGAAAACACACTCCCCCTGGATAGTATCTCCCCTATAAACCTACATCACTATAACAAACAGATTAAAAATTGTTAACATAACCGGGGAGAGTGGAATTTCATAACCTCGTTATGCATTGGGAGGTGGCTGAATATATAGGTTTCACCGATCCTTCTTGAACACATGTGCTGACAATGGCCTGGTTAGTATATCATCCACTTGATCGTCTATTCCAACATGATCCTTTTTATTCACTATTTGTTCCACATTTTCCATGATGATTTGATATTAGATCTCAATATGGTTCATACAAGAATGTTAAAAATGATTCTGTGTAAGATCAATTGAACTCTTGATATCATAGTGAATCACCCTTGGTTGTTTAACTTCATCATCAATATCTATCAGTTGTTTCTTCACCCACAGTATTTGAGTGTATGACTTTGCAGCATAGATATACTCAACTTCAGTAGTATTGATCGACGGGATTTCTTATTTCTTTTTTTACCAAACCATAATTTTCTTCCCAATATTGAATTCACCACCAGTGGTAGATATTCTATCCACATTATCTCCAACCTAGTAAGAATCATAGAATGCTGATAGTTCACCATATTTTACTATAGGTAAGTATAATCCACAATAATGAGTTACTTGAATGTACCTCATAGATATTTTTTTACTACTAACAAATATTCCTCATATAGATTACATTGAAGTCAGGCTGCTATGCATGTTGCAAAGAAAATATCCATCTATGTCTCTATCATGTATAGTAAGATTCCAATTATCATATTTTACATGGTGGTATCCAAAAAAGTCACATCCTTTATCTTTCCACGTTTGGTTCAAACCACAATCGGAGTCGATATTTTTTTGGAGCCATGCATTTTAAATTTCATTATATGCTCTCTTGTATATTTGTTCTGAGAAATTAAAGTGTAGTCCTTATTATGTATCACCTGCGGCCCCATGAAGTTTGTGAACACACAAATCATAGTCATTTCAAATTCTAATTTCATATAATTGGAAAATTCACCGACTAATCTTTTCAGGTTTCCCGCAAAAATAATATCATCAATGTAAATGAGTACGATGAACTTATATTTTAATGAATTATTTATGTAATGATTTTTTATCCACTCCTACACTTATAAATTCAATATTCCTTAGTTATGAATCCAATAGTCAATACGATTCCCTTCGTGGATACATCAAACCATAGAGGGCCTTCTTTAGTATTCATACCTTCATTTCATCATTAATAATATGAAAACCTATTTGTTATTCAATGTATACCTTTTCTTCATGAAATCCATTCATGAATGTTGTATTGACATAAATTTGATAAATTTTATATCCTATTTTGAATCCATTGGCATGAAATACCATAATTGACACTAGTATAGCCACTATAGAAATTTTTCTCCAACATCGACACCTTCAATGTATGAATATCCTTTACATACCAGTATGCTTGTTTCTAATAATACATCCATGTTCATCAAATTTTTTCTTAAAATTCCTCTTTGTGCCAATCACATTGTGACTGTATGGTTTTTTAACTAGGTCCCATGTCTGGTTCTTGTCAATTGGATCCAGCTCTTCATTCATGGATTTAACCCATGATTCGTCATTGGAAGCTTCTTCAAATGAGGATGGTTCCACAAATGAGAGGAATTCATATTATGTATTACTCCTAATTATTATTGTCTATGTTGGTGCTGTTATATCCCCAATGATATTGGATTAATCTACTTCACCTCTTCTATGTTTCCTGTGAGGTTCAAATAGGGATTCCTCATTCATTGTATCTTTTTTGGATTCTTCTTCTAAATCATCATCATTTTGCAACATCTGATTTTTGTTCACTATTTCCTCTAATTCATCATTTCTATTTATACGGTTTACACACATTTCTTTATCTTATATCTCATCAACATTTTAATTGTTTAATGAATTTTTTTGTCTTTGTCTTCATTAATCATTACATCATTACTTTACACAATTTTTTCACATACACTATTAGAGACTTTGTAGTCTTGGATTTTCATTAAGTATCCAAGGAATTTTCAATCATCTTCTGAATCACCATACCTCACATTATTTCCTTATTTTGTTTGGATAAATAATTTACTTCAAAGATAGATAAATAATTCAGAAAGGGCTTCTTTCCATGACACAACTCATACGGTTTCTAGGATTCACTGATATAGATCCATGTTTGATTTTGAATATATATAGCTGCTTGAACTACATATTTATAATAATGAAGAGGGATATGGCTCTCAATCAGTGTTGTTATAGACATATTGTTAACTTGGATATTCCTATGCTCCACATCTCTATATTGCTATGGGGTTCTCAAAACAACCACCTCATGTTGTATTTTATGCTTTTACGGGTAATTCTCAAACTCTATGGACGTGTATTCCCCTCCATTATCATATTACAGAACATTAATTCATCACCCCATGTCATTTTATTTCAATTCGGTGATAATTCTCCATGCAATCATGAAGTTGTTATTTCTTTTGTATAACTATAACACATTCCATTACACTATAATCATCTATGAAAAATAAAAAGTATATCTCTCCTTGTGTTCCAACAACATTTATCTAGCCACATTGGCCTATATTTATGAGGTCAATAAGATTATATTTTCTTTACAGCTTTGGCAGATAGGAACTGCAGACCAACCTCCCAAAAATGCATGTATCAGATGTCCTTTCACGATCATGCATTAGGTCCGAGATATCTATGAAAATCATCAGTTTTAAATTCTTTTCCATGTCTTATTGATTGATGTTCCCCAAACTCTAGTGCGAGAAGTTATTTTCTTTTTCAACCATCAGATACCAAATTTTTTCTTTATATTCAACTTGATATAGGTTTCCCTCAGTTCTATAACACTTCATAAGAAAATTTTTTATTCTTCCCATTATTGTGAACCACATTTGATTTAACATCACAACAATTCCTAAGTCACAAAGTTGACTCACACTCAAGAGATTATGACGAAGACAATACACATACAGAACTTCTATCTTCATTAGCTCTCCATTAGATAGTTTAGTACATCCACTACCTTTTACCTTCAAAAGAACCATCATTAATGAACATCATGGTTCCACTGACCATTTTCTTAATATTCATTAACAATTCTACATTTCCCGTCATATGGTATGAGAATCCACTATCATGAATCCAGGTGCTATTGATCATGGTAGCCTTGAGATTGACTTCAATAAGATTGGATTTCTCAATATTCATTACTTAATTCTATGAAATATTAGCTTGATTCAATGATGAAGATGGAATTTTTAATATTATTTTACTTTTCAGAAGTTCATCATACCCACTCTCTTCCTCTAGAAGAGAAAACATATTTTAATAAGAAACACCATCTTGATGGTGAGTGTTGACCACTCTCTAAACTCTAAAGGAATTGTTCTTATCATGATTTTTTCACCAATAAATATCGTTGTGGCCAACGATAGAGAAATTAAAACAATATACATTAATTCCATTTTGTTTATAAGAAGATGGATATGAATTCATTCTCCACTATTGAACTCATATATAACCACTATTATAGTAAATCATTACATCTTCACAGTATGACATTGTATAGACTAGATATCTATGGAACTAACATTTTAAAAGAGGAAAAGTCATTTCACATTTATTCATATTAATTTCTACTTCCTATGAATAAGATTTTGATAGGTGATTATTTATCAAATCTTGTGAATATTTTTCAGTTCTCCATCCAGTTTGGCTTGTGACTTCATTTATTTGCACTTCATCAAACTTTGAAATGTTTCTAACTTCCAGCTTTCATTTACTTCATCTCATCTTATTCCCAGTTTTTTATGATTTAGCATCCCATAAAATTCCACTATTCCCCATGCATGGGGGTCATTGATCATTGAAAATATTATCAACTCCATCAGTACCACGATTAACTCTCACTTGAAAATCTGCATATGAAAATATTTCCAACAATATTTTTTTCATTTCCTTTTTTGAATTTGATAGACTTTCAAGATTTTTATTAAGAGTAACAAATTATCTTCAAGTCCAACAATAGTCTTGGACCGCTCATCTAGTATATAGGTAAGATTGTTTATGAACATTTCCTATTATTCAATTCTGAGCTTTAGTTCCATAACTTATTGTATACTTTCAATGATTAAATACAGTACATTACCATATTCTACAATTCATTCATTTTATACATCATGATAATCTATATAGTCATATGGTTCTTCCACAATAGATCTCCATTTTTTTATCTGTTACATTGATTCTCAAGATTATGAGGAACATCCCTCATTTCTTGTTTGGGATCAGCAATAGTGGTCTGTTGAAAATCTATAACTTTGTTACATGATGATTAATACCTTTCAATGGTAGTCATCAAGGAATCATGTTTCTCATATTTAAATTCTGGTTATTCTTCCTCAATGAAGTCATTATCACTATCGTTAACTTTTTCATAGGGAAATCTCTTCCTTTATAGTTTATTTCCACACATGATTTTTTCCTTTTGAGAAAACCACTTCTTAGGATTTTTGAGGTTCCATATTCACATTATTTATCATCAAACTTCATTTTGACTTGAGAAGCAATGTTCCTAACTCTACCACAATGAAAACATTCATAGGGTTTCTTCTCTTCAAATCCTCATTTTCATATTTTGAATTTACTACCCAAGAAAGAGAGAAAATCACCTTCATCTTCAGCTTCATTAATAATGTCTCGTGAAATGTCGAGATTTTCCATGGCATTGAATTCCATTTCCATATTAACAGGAATTTTCACATTTGTCGGTTTCACCCACACTTAAAATGCATTCAAACTGCATAAATGATCATCCAATGAAATCTTAGGAATATATATTTCATTAAGGGAAGACACATTGGGTTTGTAGAGTGGTGGACGCCTTCTAATAATGATCTACACATTGTCGATGTATATAAATTATTCTCAATGTCCTTAAATATCTATTTCTACATCAGTAATTTTATTTAATAAGGAATTAGAATTTTCATTTAAACGCATATTCAGATCATCAAACTTATTGTACATAACTGGTACTTTTTCCACCGTTACAATAATGTCCCCATAATAAATATTCTCTTTATTTTCCTAGATTGACTTATCTGGAGTATATTACATCACTTTTAGATATATTTTATCTGAATGTGGTGTAGTATGAGCATTTTGTACTTTCTCATAAGCATCAAGAATCATTCAATCTCTTACTTCCATTGAAATCCCTGTAAGATCTGCGGCTTGTATTCCTTTCATAGTAGTATATAAGATGTCCACTCAAATATATATTATATGACATATCATATAGTTTTTCCATATCTTAATGTTTCTTCCATCAAAGAGGGGGACTCTCCGAACATTGACTGAATTCTCCCTGGTAACAAAGCACAGATTCAACACCAACAATAATTACCCTCTAATACCACATGTAGAACCCCAAGACGCTGTAACGGTGGAATTTTTTTCAAAAAACATTCTTTCTCATATTTATGTAATAAAATCCAATGAAAACACAAAATAATAAAATACCCGGTTCTTAGTGACCTATATACATTTTTTTGTAACTTTTTTTGGAATTTTCAAAATTTGACAAACATTGTTATGACCAGTAAGTTATTTGGAGTCTAATAAGAAAAACTCAATTTTTGATGAATACTAACCAACCCTTATGAACAGTAACACACCCTTATGAATAGTGATATATCCTAATGATCAGTAACATTACCTATGATAGTATTAAAATAATATTCTACTGAAATTATGATGTACCTATATTTTAGAATTAGTAAATGAATGTTTTAAAAAGGGTTTTTATAATAATTTATGATTTTAAATTGATATGAAATTGATTATAAATAGAAAATTATTTTTCAAAAATGGAAATCATTTTTGGATTCTACACATTGAAAAATGGTAAGCGTGAAATTTTGGGATTTTTCTGAAATACTGAAATTTTTTATGAATAGTAGCATCTGATAATTCACAATAAATGCTAAATAATGGATTAATTGAGTCATTGATGATGATCTGCTGATGTAAGCCCAATTGGGTATAATTAACATGAATTTATTACTATTATAGGTCATATAATACTCATTATTTCTTGTATTTTTAAAAATAATAGACTAAAGATTAAGAAATTATGAAAACCCTCCTCCCCTCTACTATAAATACCACATATTCTTACTTCTTATCTTCACTCCTCTCAATCCTTCTTCCATGCCAATATTCTTCTCAAATCTCATCCCAAGATCCTCCCCCACGTCCAAAATCCTCTATACACTTCAAAATACCAAAACCTCTCTCCAAAAGTGGTTCTCATTGGGGGATGTTTCAAGTGGTAAAATTCTCTTTCCAATTCCTTCTTTTCTTTTATGTGCTTTTATTTTTGTTTTTTCCCTCATCTGCCTTCACCTAATTAGTATGATAACTCCAGTAACATACATGTACTGTAATTTTTTATGATAATGGGATATTTTATTATCTTTCCTCCTTTCCCCGTATATAATTTTAATGGAATGAAAGCACCATTTGAGATGTGATAATTTTGCACATTCAAGGACAGTAGTTTTTCAATTTCTAATATCAACTCCAAATATGGTGATGAATATTTTTGGTTGTAGCTGAACCAGATTATATATATGTCATATATCTGATTTATATTCTGTAATAATTTTTTACATTTGGAATTAAGATATAAATAACAACAAGTTCTTTGTAATCAAACTCACCAATTAACAAAAACAGCTGTCACTTTGGCTTTATATAATAGTTCGACACCACGCTAAGTAACCAAATTAAATTTAAAACAATTTAATATCATGATTGTTCAAAAATTTAATATAAATTCAATCCTAGACAAACACATTCATCTTATATGATTATCGAAACATGAATATAAGTGAACCGGTCATTAAAACCAAGTAAACACACGATCCCAAACAATGAAATTAAACCTCATAACCACTCAAAGAAGTTATAAATGAATATAAAATGATTATACTAAACCAAATACATATTATAAAGGGTCTTTATTTATTAATTAATAAAACTAATTTTTTATTCAGTTCTTTAATAACAAGTTGAGAACTCAATGGATTTATTGTAAGGGATCCTCCCCATTTCACTTTTATTTCTAGATTGAGCTCTATGTTATTCCATTTTATAGGTGATCGATAATGATGGTGTATTATTTTGGAACCATACCCTTACTGCCCTCATTATTTATATGTTATTCAAAACCCCATTATCTCTCAACTAATCACTTTTAGGTACACCTGATACCATGCTAATAATCCGAAACAAATTCTACCAAAACCTCATTTACTTCTTCAAGATTCTCTATCTTTCTTTTTAACCAATTTAAATTGTCTTTAGATTTTATGTAAACATTATACATACAGGTTATATTATCTAAACTCCTGTTTCAAGATCAATACGTCATTCTATTTTGGGGATATACATGATTTTTATTTATTCCCAACTCGATACCCCTGATAAGCAATCATATTTTAAGGGAACTTCCTGAATTCTTAACTGATTTCATGTGCACTATATGTTCTGTTTTAAACCACCCATTGTATTTATAAAATCAGTATTTTTTTATGAAAACCATCTTGGTTCACTTATAATTTTATATAAATGATTGATCCCTTTTGTATTTTAAAAGCTCTATATTATTTTCCTTAAAATCGCACAAAATTTTTTATGTCTAAAATTTCTAAAATGTATTTCTTACAAGTTTTCACTCCATTTTGAAATCACATACCATGATATATTCCTATTTATTGTCCATGTATAATTCATTTCGTTCATGGAAACTTTCATGATACTCCCATTGGTTTTGATTTATGTCATGGTTTTGGTACCAAATTCATTCCATAAGTACCATTATGTTTATGTATGGTTTATTATGTATGAATATTGCAGGGGGAATGATTATTTATGTGGAATGAATATTCATGAAAATGTTGATATGGGTGTGACCAGATAGTGATCCAATTCATTGGGTAATGTTATGTCTCATGAAATGTGATGGGAAACAGGATTGGTGGTTAGCCTTGACCCGTATTAAAATGGGAAATGGGATTGGCGGTTATCCTTGACTCGTACTAAAGAAATGTCATATGATTCAGCCACATTTATATGATCCCATGTTTTCTTGATTTGATTTCATATGTTCCATGCTTTGTTATCATTATTTCATACATTCAAACTCTTGTGATTAAGATGTATCCTTATGTTCATTCCCTTACTGGGCTTTTTAGCTCATACATTTGTTCATGTGTCCCCCAGGGTACACTATACAGATGTAAGGGATCAATGGAAGTTGGGAGCTCCTTGTGGAGATTAAATAAAGAAATTTTTTTATCCCCATGTTTTATGTTTTATGTTCCTATTCTTCTAATAAACTAGGATTAATGATCCTTGGATTGTACACTGAGGTATAATTATTATTAAAATCATGTAATGTAATATATAAAATGTCTGGGTCGCTATAGTAGGTATCAAAGGTTGGTCTAGTTATATTTGGATATTAGGAATAAATAACCACAGTGAGACCTTAGGGATATGATGAAGTATAATAAAACATCCCGTTGTTTTGGTAAGTATAGAGTAATTTGTTTAAAAAGAAAATGCATCCCTATCTGGATACGATAATGTAGAGGTGGCTCTGTCACAGATGTACCTAGGAGTGAAAACTCTGACAAGGAGTTTTGGGCTTTACACGAGGAATCCTAGTACATTACAATGGGATTTTCTACATTCATGGTTATGAAATCCCAAGGGATATTCTTGGGTAGATTCATTAGCTCAGTATAAGCCATTATTAAGGGACAAAAAATCCCATAATAATATATGTCTAGAAATCGATCGAGGATAACCAAGATTTACACCTATGGAATCACAAGTGAGGATGTAATTTTTATTTTTAAGTTTATAATTTTATATTCAATGTTTTTTATGCTCAATAGCTAAGTATTCAATACATCAAATTATACATTCTTTATGTAGTTAATGGCAGGAAAAAGTAGAACATGCTCCGACAACCATAGGCAATGTGAATATTTTTCTAATGATATATCTGATATGATGGGAGTGAGTTATTAATAATTCACGATAGTACTTTCTCAGTTTTCTTTGGGTTATGAATAATAAATTGAATCGTGAGGAATACCCTCCTCCTCCACTAAAATAGAAATTTTTCATAGAATCCATCATGTGGAAAATGCCTCTAATGATTAAAGAATATTTTGATCCCTTCCTCATGGAACAATGGATTAACTCCATTAAAAAGATATTCTCCATCAACCAGTGCTCGGAAAAAGAGAAGGTTGTACTATAATTCTGTCATTTTGATGGGGAATCTGATTAGTGGTGGACCCTGATCACGATTACAAAGTCCCAATAGGAAATTTATTCCATGGATTGGGAGGAAATCAAGATGATTTTTTTCAACAAATATTTTCATTGAACACTTCATCTCAAGATTGGAAGATATTTCCTCAATATTATGGAGAATGAATATGAGTCCATTAGGGCATATGAAGAAAACATTACAAGTCTTTCAAGGTATGCCTCTGGATTTTTTATGAACACTAAAATCAAGATGGATCGCTTCTTTAGAAGACTAAAGCCAAGTCTACGAAAAGATTTGACGATTCGAGACATCAACAGTAATAAAGAAATTTTATATTGTGCCATCAAGGTTGAAATAGATATTAGAGAATATCAGTGGTCTTGTGGGCTTAGTGACATGAAGAGGAATATGGAGAACAACATGGGTGGTTTATCAAACGAATCCCATGATGGAAAAAATACCGAATTTTCCACTTAAAAAAATTTTGGGAAGATGCATCATGGTAAATATCTAAAGGGAACCTATAATTGCTTTAAATGTGGTATGTTTAGTCCTTTGGACATGAACTGCCGAAGGGATATGAAAAATCCCGCTAATTTTGAAGAAGACAGGAAGGATCAGATTGACACTCAGCCAGCAGTGCAGTGTCACAACTGTAAAGAGCATGTGCATTATGTGATAAATTTTCATAAGACGAGGGTTGTCATAAGAAATCAAAAACAACCTCCAAGGAAGTGTTGAAGGGCTTATGATATCACTACTACTGAGGTAGATCCAAAAATAGATGAGGTGATAGGTACAGTAGTTATTTATTCGAGAATAGAAAACATACTTTTGGATTCAGGTTCTACGCATTCTTTAATATCATACAAGTTTTGTATAATTGTTCAAACGCAACCTTAATTTTTTTTGGAAATGTTATCTCCGAGAACAGAAACTGGGGAATCGTTGATTCCATGGTTTATAACTCCTCAAAAGTTAACGTTTTGTGGATAGAACCTCCCAGAAAATCTCTCCATACTTCTTTTAGTGGAGTTCGATGCTATCTTGGGCATGGATTGGCTATCTTTGTAGAAGACCAACATCGAAAAATTGGAAATGGAGATTAAACTTCACATCTAAATACATCCTCTGATTATTTACAACTTTAAGTAGGAAAATGTGTCTCTTTTAGAATCTTCATCTCAAGTGTGTATATTGTTGCCTTATGAGTAGGCATTTCTATCTCAAATAATTTAGAAAAAGGAGAAAATCATGATTGAATACATTCCCATCATGAGATAATACACTGATTTATTCCCTGAAGAGTTTCCTGGTCTTTCTATTGAACGACAGGTTGAGTTATCAATTAAACATCTTCCTAGATCGTTGCTTATATCAAAGACACCATACATAATTACACCGTAGAGGTGTAAGAACTGAAAAAGAAGTTACAAATATATTTGGAGAAGCATTTTATATTCCAAATTGCTTCACCTCAGGGTGTTCCAGTCCTATTCATCCAGAAGATGTATGGATCAATGCACCTCTACATTGATTATCGCAAGCAAAATAAAATCACGAAAAAGAACAAGTATCCCCTACCACAAAAAGATGACTATTTTTATGAGCTTTGTGGGTCCATTTATTTCTCCTAGGTTGACCTTCAGTCAGGATATCATAAAATAAAGGTAAGGAAGGAAGATATTCCCAAGACTACCTTTCGAATGAGGTATGGACACTATGACTTCATATTGATTCCAATCAGACTCACTAATTCTCTATAAAATTAATGGATTTAATGAATAGAGTCATTATAGATAACCATGAAAAATTTGTGGTACTCTTTATTGATGATATTATGATATACATGAAGAGAAAGGAGGAACATTAGGAGCATTTTAATTCTATGTTAAATACATTTCAAATGGAGAAGTTGTATGAAATGTATAGTAAATGTGAGTTATAGATGAGGGAAGTATCATTCATGGGGAATTTCATCACCAGCAAAGGGATATCTGTGGAACCTTCCAAAATGAATGAAATTGAAGGGTGGCTGAGGCCAACATCCATTATAGATATTCATAGCTTTTTGGTTCTATCTATTTATTATCGATGATTTATAAATAACATTTCACGATTATCAATCCCAATTACCCAGATGACACAGAAGGGGGTAATGTTTTTCTGCACGAAATAATGTGTTGTACGGTTGAAGGATCTAATGCTATGGCTAATAACTTCACCTATAATCACATTACGGAAATGTGGAGAACGTTTTGTGATATACATCGATGTGTCACTCAATGTATGGGGTTGTTTGCTCATGCCAAATGATAATTGATAGCATATGCCTCACGAAATTTGATGATCCATGTGCAGAACTACATGATGCATGATATAGAGTTGGCCACTATGATTTTTTCCTTGATGATCTAGAGACACTACCATTATGGTGAGAAGTGTAACATATACACTGACCACAAAAGCCTAAAGTATATATTCACTCAAAAGGATCTCAACATGTCTTTAAGGAGATAGTTAGAGCTAATCAAGGATTATGATTTCTCTATTCACTATCATCATCGAAAGGATAACAAGTTAGATGATTCATTAAGAAGAAAATAACATGATACTATATCCATGTTACGGACTGAGAGCGACCATATCTTCTTTGATATGCAAAGGATGGATTTATAAATCATAAGGGAAGAAGATACATCCTAACTTACCCAAATGACTGTGAAACCATCCATTTAAGAGAAGACTAAGGAAGCACAAAAGGATGATGTTGAGTTACAAAAGAAGGTGAATACAGTAAATGAAGGGATTATGCAAGATTTCCACATCAACGATGATGGATTGATTAGGTTTGTAATGCATCTTTGTGTGCCTTCATCACCTAGGATAGAGAAGGAGTTATTAGGCAATGCACATAACTCAACATTCTCTGTTCATCCTGGGAGTACCATGATATACCATGATCTCTGAGAACACTTATGGTTGGATAACATGATGAAGAATATTGCAGAATATATATTATGGTCATTGGAATTTAATCAAGTTAAAGAAGAGTGAAAAAAGTCCAAAGGGTTGATGCAACCATAGCCTATACCCATTAAGAAATAAGAGAATGTCACTATGGACCTTGTCATAGGTCTCCCAAAGATCTCGATAGGATATAATACGATATGGGTTGTGGTTGAACATCTCACAAAGACTTCCCATATTTATCACTATTTAGGAGGACCTCTTGCTTGAAAAACTTGAAACAATATCTGTGGAGGATGTGGTGAGACTGCATGGTGTTCCAGTCTCAAGTTTCTCTGATCATGATCCAAGGTTCACATCTAAATTATAGAAGAGTCTTCAATATGATTGTAATACTAAATGAAATTTCAGCATGACCTATCATCCCCAAACTAATGGTCAGTCTGCAAAGACTATTCTGATGCTTAATGATATGCTTAGAGAATTCTCTCTATAATTTAAATGTAGATGGGATCAGCATCTCCCATTAGTTGAGTTCGTTTACAACAATATCTTTCACTCGTGTATTCATATGGATCTGTATGCAGATCTGTAAGGAAAGTGATGTAGAACTCCAACCTATTGGGATAAATTTGGAGAACGAACGATACTTGGACCCGATATTGTGAAAGATAATTTAGAGAAGTTTCAAGTCATACAGAAAAACAACATAGCTGCTCAAAGTCATAAAAAGGGATATGCTGACAACAGTCAAAGGGACTTGGATTTTGACCTTGGAGATAATGTATTCCATCAAATATAACCATGGAAGGGAGTCATGTGGTTTGGAAAGGAAGTGAAGCTAAGTCTAATGTACATTGGCCCCTTTGAGATACTTGACCTCATAGGAGTCATGGAATATCGGCTTACACTTCCACCAAATCTGGCTCGAGGTCATTATGTGTTTCACATTTCACTCCTGAGGAAGTACATACCTACTTTCTCACATGAAATTAACTCAGTGGTGGTGCATCTTGAAGATGATATCTCTTATGAAGATAATCCAGTAAAGATTACGGACCGAAGAGATAGGGATCTATGCAACAAGGAAACCTACCTTGTCAAAGTGTTTTGGAGGAACCACAAATTTGGAGAAGCTAATATGGAACTAGAGGAGACAATGAAGGAGAATTTCCCACAACTTTCTATGGCTAAGAATGTAAAACGAAACTTTGAGGGTGAAAATTCATAAGTGGGGATAAATGTAATGACCCAATGTTTTTCAATTAAAATTAATTTCTCATAACTATGGGACAAAATCTAATGGAAAAATAGAATAAATAACTACTAAGAGCTAAGTGAACTTTAAAAATATGTTTTCCATATCCATGTTTGGAATTTTAAAAATCTGACGTACACAATTATGAACATTATGTTATTTGGAGTTTGATAAGAAAAACATAAGTTTTGGTGAATAGTTACTACACTTATTAATAGTAACATACCCTTGTAAATAGTGATACAACCTAATGAATATTATATTTAACTCGTATAGTATTAAAATAATATTCAATTGAAATTATGATGTACCTATATTTTAGAATAAGTAAATGAATCTTTTAAAAATAGGATTTAATAATAAATTATGATTTTAACTAAATATTAAATTAATCAAATTTAGAAAATTATTTTAGAAAAATGGAATTGATTTTTGGATTATACATGTCGAAAAATGTTTAGAGTGAATTTTTTTATTTTTCTGAAATATTTGTTGTTTTGATGAATAGTATAATCTATTAATTCACAATAAATGCTAAATAATGGATTAATTGAGTCATTGATGATGATATTCTGATGTAAGACCAATTATTTCAAAGTTACATGAATTTATTACTATTATATTCCATAGAATACACAATATTACATGTCTTGTAAAAATGTAATAAACTAATGATTAAAAATTTATGAAAACCCTCCTCCACTTAACTATAAATGCCACCCATTCTTACCTCTTGTCTTGACTCCTCTCAAGCCTTGTGCCCTTCTAATATTCTACCCAAATACCTCCCAAAATCTTATCCCACATCCGAAATCCCTTATCCTCTTCAAAATAACAAAACCTATTCCCTTAAGAGGTTCTCAAAGGATGATGTTTCAAGAGATAAATTATTCATTCCAATTTCTTCTTTTCTTGTATGTTCTTTTCTTTTTTTGTTACTTTCCCCACCTACCTTCACCAAAATATTGTAAAAAATCTAGTAACATTTATGTACTTGAATTTATTATGCTAACGGGATATTTCAATATCTTTTCCCCTTTCCATACCATTTATTTGAATGTAATGAATTAACTGTTTGAGTTGTGCTGATTTAGAACATTTAAGGAAAAAGGTTTATCAATTTCTATTTACATCTTTAATTTTGGTCCTGAAACAATTTATGTTATGGTTTAACCAAATTATATCTATGTAATTTATCTTATTTTTATTTTGAAATATTTTGTAGAAATTGTATTATTTTATAAATCAAAACATGTTTGTTGTAATCAGACCCACCAATTAACAAAAATGTTTGTCACATTGGTTATATATAATAGATTGACTTCACTCTATGTAACCAATTTAAATTTAAAACCATGTAATCTCTTGGATGTTCTAAAATATAATATAACATCAATTTTTTGCAACCACTTTCTTTATACATGATTATGAATACAAGAATATATGCGAACCATTCATTAAAACCAAGTAAACAAAATGAGCCTGGACAATGAAATTGAACCTCATAACCAATCAATACGGTTATAAATGAACATAAAATCATTATACTAAACCAATTACATATAAAATAGGTTCAATAATTATTAATTAATAAAACTCACTGGTTTATTAATTTCTTCAATATCAAGTGTATAACACCAATGATTTTAAGGTAAGGTATCCTCCCCATTCCACTTTTATTTCATGATTATCCACTATTTTGTTCAATTTTTGTGTGATCCATAATGATAGAGTATTATTTATCAATTTCCCCATAATTATCTCATGAATTATATTTTATTATAAAACCCATAATCTCTCAAAAAATACCTTTTTGGTACACCTCATACCATGCTAATAATCCGTAATGAATTCTACCAGAACCTCCTTATCTCTTTGTGGTTTCCCTATCTTTCTTTTTACCCAAATAATTTTTTTTTCATTTTATGTACAACTTATACATAGTGTTTATTTTCTCCAAACTCATGTTCCAAGATCCATCCCTAATTTTCTTTTGTGGATATACATGATTTTTTATTGATTTACACCTCGATACCCCCAATAAGAAATCATGTATTAAGGGAACTTCTTGAATTATTAACTAATTTCAAGTGCACTCTATCTTCTATTTTAAGCACCCATTGTCTTTATAAAATCCTTATTTTTATTATGAAAACCTTCTTGTTTCACTTCTGATTTTATATAAATGAATTTTCCATTTTCTATTTAAAAAACTCTATATTATTTTCCATAAAACCACCCAAAATGTTTTTATGCTAAAATTTCCAAAATAAATTTATTACACGTTTTCAATTCTTTATAACATCATGTACTATGATATATTCCAATTTTATGTCCCTGTATGATTCCTTTCATTCATAGAAACTTTCATGATACTCCTATTTGTTATAATTTATGTCATGGTCATGGTACTTAATTCTTTCCATGGGTATCATTATGTTTATGTATGGATGATTATGTATGATTATTGGTGTCGAAAGTTTATTTCGGTGGTAATAATATTCATTAAAATGTTGAGATGGGTGAGCCCAGATAGCGCTCCAATGCATTGGGTAATGTAATTTCTCATGAGATGCAATGGGAAATAAGATTGATAGATATCCTTGACCAGTACTAAAGAAATGTATTATGATTCTACCACATTTATATGATTCCATGTTTATATGATCCCTTGGTTATATGATATAATTTCATATGATCCATGATTTGATATCATTATATCATTCTTATTAATTCAATTTCTTATGATTTTCCCTTATGTTCATTACCTTTCTAGGATTTTTAGCTCATCCCTTTGTTATTGTGTTCCCTAGGGTAGCCTATGTATATGTAAGTGCTCAAAATAAGTTAGGATCTCTTTATTGAGATTAAATAAATAAATGTTTTTAGCCCCATTTTTTATGTTTTATGTACCTATTCATTCATTAAATTAGGATTAATGATTCTTGGCTTGTACTATTATGTATAATTATTCTTAAAATCGTTTAATGTTATATATAAAATCATTGGGTCACTATAGACTCACTGAGAGGGGAGGGGTGAATCAGGGTGACAACATTTTATTCTAAAGATACGGATCATGTTCCCTCTTTCATATGAATGAGTGAAACATATATGAAGGATATAAACAACAAATAAGAAGTCACAAACAAAGACACCTCCCAATATTTTTTCTTGGTTCACCACAAATGGCTCCATCCAAAGAACATATGCGGATAATATGTTAGTGATACCAAAATACACTAATCTACAGTTGTTATGGGGTACAAGAGTTCGGTCACATTGACTATGTTCCAAGAAAACTACCTTTACAATAATTTTGGGATAGCTCACTATGTCCCTTAGAACACTTCCATCAACTCTCCCTTCCTCACTGCACTAGGATATGTCTTACTCAAATTGTTCACATGAGGGTCTCTTCATCATATTTATGTTGTAGTATTTGTCTTAGTCTTTCATGATACACTTCTTGAACCATTTCTTGGGAAACATCCTAATCTTCAAATTAGGATTGACAAAAAACATAAACCATGTTCCATTTAGATGATAGAATGGCATTGGAACCAATAAAAATAATTATTATTTTTAAGCATATAAACATCTAATAATATAAATATAAATAGAAAATTTTTAAGCAAAGACACATTCAATTAATATGACTCGTAATCATATTGAAAAAATGAATGATTATTACGAATAAAATAAAAACAAATACACTAAATGTATTTATTTTCTAAGATGTGTGTCATGATGATCGAATCGACATCGCATGTAGTGACCATAATATAAATTACCAATAAAGAGTCCTAATTGTATAACCCAATCTATTGTTTTGTTTCCATTTATGTAATTTTATTTCATTATATATATGTGATATTTTTACTAGAAAATATGGATTTTTTCTCTAAATGATTGTCTTCTATACCTCATTTTATAATATTGGGATGCGTATTTATTTACATAACCTAATGTTAGTGGATTTTTATGATAAATTACTACTTATTTTAAAAATTATCATTATAATCTCCGGTGTACAATTACCCCATGGGAACTCCTTAGACCCCTACTTCTATTGAAAGCCTCTTTTGGGTAAAAACACTATTAATCATTATTTACAAGAAAATGAATTATTTTAAAAAAATCCAAATAAGTTATACGATGATAATTTTGAAATTATAACACATTAATTGATGCTCATTTTACCCAATTATATTTATACAATTATAATTTTTAAATGAAGTATTATATATAATAAAATATTTTCTTATTAAAATATGTTCATTTGAACAATAATTGTTTTGTAATATAATTCCAAAAGAATGTGAAAATTAACAAATGATAATATATTAGTTTATATAAGGATGTATCAAATATTGATTCAATCATTTAAAAGTTGTAAATTTAAATTTTTAAGGTTAATAAAAAAATTAGAAATTTTATTTGAAAAAAATATCCTACTATAATATGAATTATATATCTTCAATATTTTAAATTAGTGAATTTTTTATTTTTATATTATATATATAGATTATTGATATTATAATTTAATTATTTCCAATCATCTAACATCTATTGACTCATTTTACACCATTTTTACATTATATCGGTGTCACTTGCTTCGAAATGCATTGATGATTGTATTAATTTAAATATTAAAAAATATGGGGTCATTAAATTTTATGTACATTATAATGATGAATTATAGAACCAAATATAACTTTTATTCTCATAATATCAATAGTACACTTTGATAATTTCATCTACAAGCAAATTTCTCAAAATAAATAAACATTAACAACAAATTTTATAAATAAAAATATACTACATCCAAATATTTGAAAACATAACTCAATAATGTAACTAAAGGATAAATTATATAACATAAACATTAAAAAAATATAATATTAAGAGTAAAATAAGGTTAATTTACACTTCAACTGAAATTTCTCCTTCAAACTCGATGGAAGAAAAAAAAAATACTACATGATATAACATAAATGAGTGAAGAATTGAAAAATATACAAGAACATAGAAATAAAATCAAACCACAGTTGATGGTCACATTTAAAATGGTTTTTGCAGTGAAATACATGCATGGATTATGAAACAATTATTAAGTATGATGAATCCAAATATTATAACATTAAATGATTATAAAAAATTATTGTAAATCAACTACAATGGTTTTTGAGGATAAGAGGGTGACCGTCAGTTTCGTTGTGAATCGAGAAAAATGATTCATAGATAAAAAACATGATGTAATAGTTATCTTGCGATTCATTTAAAATTTTTATATATTATTTATTATATAATATGTTTCTATAAACTAATTAACTATGTTATTTTTTTAGAAAATTGCGTCGATTAATCTGTTTTGGATTTATGGTGTCAGTTTTTGTAAAAAACCACACAATAAATCCATGAGATGTGGTGTTTGGAAGCATTTCTACTAAAAAACCATTCAAAAAACTCAATATAATATTTTTTAATTTTTTTATAATAAAAATTATTACAAAATAATTTTTAAGAAACGTTTGTATTCATTATATAAAAAATAAATTTTATAGATTTAACGTTGAAGCTGGTATTTATACTATTGTTCCTTCAATGATATTACAGTAAAAAATGATTAATTAATGAAGGAAAAAAAATTTGATTTATATGACAAGACTGTTGATATTATTTTGGATTCACCTAATTAATATATGGTTGAAAAATTTAATGTGATAAAAACCATGTGCATCTAATCAGTACAATTTCTTTTTGAATAAATGAGGTAAACATATTTTTATAAACACCATCTCTAGAAACAAATTATTTTTATTTTTTGTTGAATTATTATTTTCACAATTTCCATTTTTTATATAATATTATATCCTTTATGTTCTATATATTGTTTGGTCAACAATATCTTCACATAATATCCTTATTGTTTCATATGATTTTTCTCTGGGGATCTCCTTACATATTCAGAATTCAGCACCCTAGTAATATTTCAAAATGATTCATTAAAAATCGTTATATACATTGATATAACATTTTAAATAATCAAACTAATAGTCTAGGTAAAATCATCACTAGTATATGAAGTTTAAATATCTTATTAGAAAATATAAAAATATGGGATTCAGAAAAATTACATACCCGAGATGTTAAAGATTAAAAAAATTAATATGACAATAATTTTTTAAAAAACATTAAATGAATGTTGTATTATTTACAACATTAAACTTGGATGTTATGATTTTGATGTAATGGATCATATATCATAGAAATGTTATTTTATTTTAGTATAATTTTTAGAATAATACAATTATATTTACCCCAATTCCAAAATTTTGATGAAATGTATTCTTCGAACATATAATCTAAATATTTATTATCTTTTATTTTTCTACTATAAAATAGATTATATATGTGAATTAATATAATTGAAATTAATTATAAAGAAAAAAAATTATTTTCTAGTTACAATTTATATACAGTAAAAAATGTAGTAATGTATTGTTGAATATGGAGTATATAAAATCATAAAATTTAAATCCTTATCGAAATCCACACAAATACAATATGTTATCCTAAATTGGTCTAAAATCTATTATTTGGGTGATATGGGTTATCTTATTAAATTAAGGGTTGAATTATAGAAAATAATATAAAAAAAATTATACAAACCATTCCAATAAATTTCCACAATTAGTCACACTTATACTCCTATTAATTCTAATATTCCATTCAATATATATCCCATTTAATTTTTCTATTTAATATCTATAAATTTTATAGGAATTTAAAAACCTAGGATGCATTGATAAAAATTTATACATAAAATTAATGTATGGTATTATTGCATATTTCTCTCAATCTCATAACATTAATTATTTAGAAATATCCCATTTAAATAAAGTTACTTATTGGCCTATTTTTCAATACTAATTTTATTACTATAAATTTTTGGAACCAACAGTATTATAATAAAATATAATTTTATTATAATTTGTATTAATTTATATAAATATACTAGAGTAATTATATAATATATCCTAGCCTAATAATGACATTAATTTTTACCAAAATCCCATAGAATTACATGTATTTGTTTTATGTTCGACATCTAATTTCCTAAGGAGGTATATTTTTTTACATTAGACTACGATATATCTATTTTAACCATTATAGTTACACAAATTGTAATACTACTTATATTATCATAATTGAACCTTTATAATTGATGTCACAAACAAATAGAGTTCCTCTAGAATATATTTTCACTTTTTTTAGAATAAAATATATTAGTAATATATTCCCATTTTTTGAATATTTATCTTTAAATAAATTTTTATTTCACACTGGATACCCATATATACAAATAAATTTTTATAAGGATAGATTTTATGGTTATTTTTATAAATTTTATGTATGATTTTTTTAAATAACCTCGATTAATAGGTTTATTTTACAATATACACTATACAATGAATATCCTATTTTTAATTATTTGGATCAAAGGATGTTGATCATTATATAGACTTTTTTTATTATGTGAATGTATATAAAAGTTTATATGTAACTTTATTATAAATTATAAATATTTATATCTCACTCTCTATCTAATATTATACCAATTATAAATAAGGTGAAAATTATTAACCATTATTTCATGAATTAGGCCACATATTTTACAAAATGATAAAATTTATCTGATGATATATTTTCGTGGTGGCACATAATATTATTTATCCATCAGTTTATAGATATGGATCACTCGATTACTAAATGAGGAAATTGAATAATATATACACTATATATGAAATTTCATTGTAGCGGTACACAATGATATGTGTATGATCTGAAAAGACTCGGTCCCAGTTTCCCAGAGTCGATGCCTTATTACATTACATTGGAAAGATTAAAAAATCGTAAACTCGAACAAACAAATATCCTTCTAGATATTGAAACAAGATACATTTATAAGTTTATAATTATATCATGAAAAGAAAAAAACTATAAATTATTTGATTAAAAATATCCAAGCCTCAATGATTTTGCTTGCAAGCCAATCATAACATAGTTATTCATATCATAAGAAAAAGGAATAAAAAAGAGTGAGTTCAAATGATCAGTAAGAGGAAGATATATAGTGTATGATAACATAAATATAAACATTAGTCTTGGTTAATAATTAAAAACACATGACTCTACAATAATAAACATAAAGACAATATGGCTAGAATATGAGCTGGATAAATCACACCATAGTAAATAATAATATTGGATATTGTACTTGTCGAATAACCACATGAACTTATGAATTATTGCTTCAAAATGATGTATGTGCATATTCCAGAAATTCTAGAACATGTCTTCATGGCCTCATCCATGACATCTAAATATTATAATGGTCTTATCCAAAACCATATATCAAAATGGGCAAGGCCTCGGCCATGTCCATGTCTATTTGTCTCAAAAGACTTACTGGTGCATCAAGGGGCAATTGAAGGCCACATCCATCACATAATAAGTCTAATTAATTCATCATATGTTAATGGATAATAATAAATAGTATATACATTCATATTGAAACTTACATATGAAATTTAAATAACCCTCCGAAAACTGTAAGCTTAAACACTTACCATTCAGAGTAAAATATTAAATGGTTTTAGGATAGCACATCCAAAATCAAAAAAATCATAAAAAATATATTTAAATATTCTATATGAAATCATAACTTATTAATCCTAATAAAAAATAATAATTAACAAGTTTGTTGAAATAGACAAAAATACTCTTATAAAATCATTAAGTAATTGTGGAGATAAATACACTTTTATTTTGAAAAAAAATGTTCTTTTAGTAAAATATTTTTATCAAACTGTAAGAAAATAGTGATAGTATTTTCATAATAATATTATTGGTTTTATAATAATATTGGTTTCCAAAAATAGATTATAGTGTTCCCTTGATATTAGGCAATAATTAGAGAAATTCCCTTGAATCCAGATTGTTTTTCAGAAATAATTTTGAATGTTAATTTTAAAATGAGTAAATCCCCAAAAAATAAGGAAGGAATTATGGTTGGTACACCTATATAGAACACTCAAACATAATATATTATTATTACATAATAATTTCATTGAGGTAATTAGACAATAAATTAAACTGAATTAAAATGGAGGTTCATGTGAAAAAACCCTTGCCTTATGTCCAAATATATTCTTCTCTTGAACATAAGGTCATGTAATATAAAATTAGACTTAACAATAAATTAAATACGAGCCAATTATACATTTAATTAGTTTATCATGATTTTATTATTTCAACTATGTTTTTATTTATTAGTTATAATATGGAATTCCTTCATTCCGGTGTGTTCTTATTCTTGATTTCTATAATCGGTACACTTATTTTTATGTAATGGAGTACTTTTGGAATGGATATAAATATCAAGAACTGAATTTGTATATTATTTATAAACATATATATGATTTAATTTAAATTAATATCATTTATTTACTATGTATGAGGATGAATCATTAGATGAAATATTATTGACATTTTTATAGATTATTTTAGCGGTGTTTTGATTATTAAGAACTAGTTTGGTCATATAATTTAATATTATGTAAATATACTAGTTAAAGAATATTAATTATGTGATAATAAATATATTATAGTTTCTTTCATCCATAATAATGGTTTCCTGACAAGAAATGAAGGTGAAATTGTAGAATAAAACTTCATTGTCTACAAAGGTTATAAATTGAAACCTCACAGACTGTGATTTCCGTTGTAAGATAAAAGTGATAGAGTAAGAATATTGATGATGATTATCACATTAAAATGATATATTTCAAGTATATATGTTATAATGGAGTTATTATGGTCATTTTGTTATAGGGGGTGAGTATAGGGTAACAATATAAAGAATCATGAAATTAAAAAGATAGAAATAAAATTTGAATTTACCTATTTAATATACCTTCTTTTGAATATATTTATTTAAGTGGGATTGTTTTTTTGAAATACCAAGAGCATCAAGGATGTGGGGAGTGACTAGGGAAGGGTATTTGGGCATAACATCAATGATCAACATGGCTTAGAGGAGTGAAGATAAAAGATATTGATGGGTGGTTTTATAGGGGAAGATATTAGTGAATTTTAAATATTTTAATTATTATTTTATTATTTCACACAAAAAAACAAATATTATTGTCTTAGGTGACCCATAATAGTAATAAGTTCATGTGATTTCGAACCAAGTGTCCTTACATCACTAATGTTATCATAAATAGTGTATTTAATGGATAATTTGTATATACGGTATTTTACATATTTAGTTATTCATAAAAAAATTTATTTATTTTAGAAAAATCCCAAAAATTCACCACAAACATTATCAACGTATAGAATTAATAATATAAAATCTATTTTGTAATAATAATTTTCTAAATATGATTAATTTAATTTTAAAATAAAATCATTATATGTTAAAAAAATATTTTAAAACTTTAATTCGTTTTATATCACATTGAGAAATTAATCATGGTATCATTATCTTGTAACCATAAGAAAATAAAATGTTATTGATATTTACATCTCATAGAGATCATATTACTATTTATATGGGTATGTTGTTATTCATCATAATTCATGTTGGTTTTATTAGTCTCAAAATGACTTACCGGTCATAACTCTAGATGAAAGTTTTTCAAAATTCAAAACATAGTAAAGGTAATGCTGTTTTTAATGTCTATATTATAAATTGTATTGTTTTGTAGGAACATAGTGTCTTATGTATTCAATATTTATCTTCGAAACCATGCAGTGTTACATTCTCCCTCACAAAATTTCTTCTTTGAAATTCTTAGAATGTTAACTCACAAATAGATTTGGGTAGGTCTTCAACATAATCTCCCCAGGCTCCCATGTTTCCTCTTCGATTTTATGATTTCTCCAATATATATTTACCAGAAGAGTCGTCTAATTTCTCAACTATTGTACTTTAGTCTACATAATTTAGATAGGCTCTTCACAATAATATAGATCATGTTCTAATTCAATACCTTCATAAGTGAGTACATGCATAGGGTATGGCATGTACTTTCTCAACAATGAGACATGGAACACATTTTTTACCTTGGATAGGCTATGTGATAAAGCTAAACGATCTGTAACATCTCTAATTGTCCCTAGAATTTAATAAGGCCTAATTTTTCTAGGGATCATTTTCCTTTTCGTTCAAAATCTTCTAACACCATTCCATGGAGATAGTTTCTTGAAAACATGATCACCCACTTGAAATTCCAGTTCCTTCCATCGATTATGGGCATAGTAATTTTGTATTTTTTGTGCTATTTTTATATGAAATTAAATATTCTTTACCTTCTCTTTTTTTCCCTCAACAAGCTCTATACCCACAAGCCTACTTTCTCCATCATAACCCCAACATGTTGTTGTATGATATCTCTTTCCATAAAATTCTTCATATGGTGCAATTTGAATATATTAATGGAAACTATTAATGTAAAAAAACTACACTAATGGTATGTATTGATCCCATGTACCTTGGATGTCAAGTGAACATGATAATTTCATGTCATCTAATTTTTAGATTGTCTTCTCTGATTTCCTATCAGTTTTTGGTTGGTAAGAAGTATCCAATAAAATTATATTATCCAATGCATTCTGAATACTTTTACAGAATTTAGATGTAAATCATTGGTCATGATCTGACACAATTTAGATAGGTTCTTTAGGAATTCTGAAAACATCAATTATATAGATACTTGTTGAATGTTCCATTGGTAAATCGTCTCTTACAGTGAGGAATTGTGCATATTTTTATTTCAATCCACAATTACCCATATCAAATCCTTATTCCCTGGTTTTTATGTAATCTAGTTACAAAATCCAGGATTATGTCAACCCATTTCCACTTAGTAATAGGTAGAGGTTGCATGAATCCTTTTGGATGCTTCCTTTTGGCCATCACATGTTGAAAGACTAAACATCTTAATACAATATCCTCAATTTCCCTCTTCAGGTTATCCCACCTGAAATTATTCTTCAAATCTATATACGTCATATTTCTACTCATATATATATATATATATATATTAAATCTTTTGGAATCATCCAATAACTCCCTTTTTAGCTTGAGTGTAGCTGGAACACAAATAATCTTCCAAAATTTCTAAATTCCATCTTCACATACAATTTCAGCCAACTTACCCTCTTACACAAAATTAATTTTTTTTGCATGTTCTCATCATCAGGCAGTGAACTTTTATTCCTTTATAATAAATATGGTAGAGAAACTAAATGAAACAGTATTGATTTTTCACCTTCTTTGATAATTCCTTTATCTATTATCACTAGATCCATGTACAGAGGATACATATCAATCCTCATATTTTTGATAACCCCCTGATCCTTCCTACTCAATGTATTATCTACATTGTTTTCATTTCTTGGGTGGCATTATATACTACAATAATAATCCTTGAGTAGTTCGATCCATCATCATTGCCTCATGTTGAATTCTTTCTGTGAGAATATATACTTGTGACTCTTGTGATATGTATATATCTCACTTTTTCCATAAGGATAATGTCTCCATATCTGAAGATAAAATATTACCACTTCTAACTCAAGAAAATGTGTGGGATAGTTTTTCTCATGAATTTTTAACTCCATTGATGTATATGAAATAAAATTATCATTATAGATAAGGAAAAAACTGATTCCATTCAATGATGCCTCACTATAGACCAAAAACCCATAATTCCCTAATGGTATGGTTTTTAACTGAAGATTCACCATTCTCCTGATAAATTCTCCAAAATAGCCCTCAAATTCTTTTTTCTATACAAATATTTCCCTTTTATGTGTGATATTTGCATTTAGGATGGCTAAACGGGTCAAGATCTGACAGAAACACTTATAATAACGTTCTAAACAAATAAAAATATGTACCTTTGTTGTGTTTGATAGAGTATGGAAATCATGAAAAACTTTTTAATTTGTATTATCTATAGATATTCCGTCTATAGAGAAAATGTGGCTTATAAAGGAAACTGATTGAAGCCAAAATTTACTCTTTCTAGACATCCAATAAAATTCATATCTCATATGTGTCTTCAGAATATTGTGCAGGTTATTTTCATGATCATCGTAGATATTAGAGTATACCAAGATATCATAAATAAATATCACCACAAATTCATCAAGACATTCCATGAAAACAATATTCATTCGATGCAAGAAAATAAAGGGTCCATTAGTCTGTCCAAAAGGCATTACTGTAAACTCGTAATTCCCTTACCCAGATAAGAATTATTATTTTTTGAATATCATCCTTCCTCACATGAAACATGTGATATCCAGATCCAAAGTCAATTATTGAATGATATTGAACTCCATGAATTTGATCATATAAATCATCATTGTGATGTAGTAAACATTTGATCATTATAGTTGTAGCATTGATCTCTCTGTAGTCAATGCACAACCTCATAGACCCATCTTTCTTCTTAACGAAATAAACTGGGCCACCCTATATAGAAACACAAGGGTAATAAATCCTTTATCACTAAATTTTTCCGGGTTTTTAGTTCCACTAACTATACAATTGACATTTTATAAGGGTTATTTTATCTGGTCCTTGAACCAAAAGATATATTAGTGGAAAACAAAATTTATTACTTTGGATGATGTCTAGGTAAATACTTTAGAAAGATGGAATCATATTCTTGAAAAATAGTTACATCCTCTAATTTAACATTCTTCTACTCACCCATAGTTTTTGCAATCCTTTCCTCTCCAGTAATTGAATTCATCAGAGCTACAAGTAGTGGATCTATATGAGATTCAATGTTTGGTGTTTCTTTCCATAACAATAAGAGATTCAATATAATCCTCATAAATTGTGACCTTCGTCCTCTTGAAAAAATTATTCTTCATCATGGTTTGAATGATAATCCATAAAAAGAATTATATCAAATTCATTCATGAGTACAAAAATAAAATTAGCAGATAATGCATTTTTATATTCCATACTAGGGACTACCTGACACAACATTGTTGCAATGGTACTTCCTTTAGGATTTTTTTTCTAAAAACTTTCTTGTTATATAAAATTGTAAACATCTCATTTTCATGGAAAACTAGGAAGATATGACCGAATACGATGATCCAGAATGAAATAAATCATTGAAGAATATTGAGGAAAGGTTAAAGTATCTGCCACCACATCATTTTGAACATCAATATAAGTGGTTGTTATTGTATAATCTTGTCCCTTATCACTTTTCCTTTTCTCTGGCATGTTTCCTTGATGATTTAGAAAATTATTAGCATTGTTTCCCATCTCCCTAAAATTATTATATTTCTAATTAATGTATTCTTTCTTCCCCTTACAGTCTCAAGAATTATGGATGTCTATCCACTTTTGTATAATACTTTTTTCCATTTAATATGGCACCAGGGTGTTTCCTGCTATACTTTTCACAGGGTAGAAATTCAACTCTTCTATTTTCCCTATTTCCTTATTTCCTTTTATAGAGTTTTCATCAAACCTCATCTTCTATTACATTAACTTAATGTTATAAGACTATGATATTTCATTTTCTGTATTGATAACACATGAAACTATTTCCCCATATGATGAAAAACAATGGGATACATATTCCTGTCAATGGAATGGATTTAGGCCATCAAAGGATTGATCGATATTTCTCTTTAGAATTTGTATTTAGTCCACAACGTGCCATGATAACCTTGTAAAGTTAGCTTCATACATTACAACATTCACATCTTACTTTTTCATCAAATTCAAAATCTACCTTTCCATATCTTCTCACTATTCATTTGGATGGTATTTCTCTAGAAAAATTTCCTTAATATCCCATAATTCCATATTTTCACTCTCTTATTTATCCATTGTGGTTTGAATTAAAGACCAACACAGATCTACGTACCCTGATAGATAATTAACAAACTTCATGACCTTCTCTCATTTGATACATACCAAAGTGAGAAATATCTTCTCTAAAGAACTTATCCACTACTGAACTATAAATGTTTTTGTAGGCTCATTAAATTATGGAGGATGTTGTCACATTAAGTTATTTAACAAATATCCTCCATGAAGTGGATATGGATGATCCATATAGGTATGGTTATTATTCAAAACTTGAGTAAGTAATACCATTATAGTTATATGCTTCTCAACACCAGTCAGAGCACAGGTTCCATCATCATTTTATTGTATGTAAGTGAAATACTTACATGGGAAATACGTGTTCATGTGGTTTCCATTCCTTCAACTAGGATCCATTTCTAAATAATTTTATACACTAGATATGGTTATGAATCATAATCATTAATCTCTACATAAGAAAATAATTATCCTAATTTATAATTCTCTGCATAGCTTTTCCAATTATCATAAACATGTTTTCTTTGAGGAACAATTTACATTTAAATCCATCATAATGACTTGTAATGAAAATGTGAATTATCCTAAGAATATACCTCGATATCGTCAAACAAGGTGCATAGTAAGGACTATTTTCATGTTCCAGTATACCTCAGCACAAGCCCAAAACTCCTTCTCAATGTTTTCACTACTAGGTACATATGTTTTAGAACAACGTCAACTTTTAGTATCCAGAAGGGGATGTATTTGCTAGAAATATCCACTTAATTAATTAATTACCAAAAAACCAGGATATTCTTATATAGTCATCCTCAAATACTATCATATGAATATGTTCACTAATATGCGTTTTCTAAATTTGTTTCCATGTTTTCTATTAAACATTCACTGATATCATCTGTAATGACCAATCCCCAGTTTCCCAGAGCTGGTCCCTTATTAAGTTATATTGGCCTGATTAGAAGAATGTTGAATCCCAGAGGAATGAATAATTTATTTGATTTCGAAACAGGATACATATATATGTTTTTCATTATATCATAAAACTAAAAACAACACTAAACTATTCAATTACAAACATCCAATAATCCTAGATTATTCCTTCAAGTCGCTCATAATTTACGTCTTCATATCCTAGATAAAATGAATAATAAGATTGTGGTGAGATCAAATGCTCAAAAAGTGTAAGAACTGCAGCATATGATAAAATAAATATACACATTAGGCATGGTTAATAATTTAAAACACATTCTTTTACAATAATAAACATCAACCCATTATTACTGGAATACGAGATGAGTAAATATTTCTATAATAAAACATAATCATGGGTATTATACTAGTCTAATAACAACCTGAACATTCAATTACTATATTATTAATTAGGGAAGTTCATATGATGGACATTCTCAAACATACCTTCAATACATCGGCCAAGACGTCTAAAAATGAATAAGGCCTCGACCAAACCCATATCTCAAAAGGGCAAGGCCTTAGCCAAGTCCACAATTATATATCTCATGAGACCTACTAATGAATCGAGGGGCTATATTGGGCCACACCAATCACGTAATAATTCCAATTCATTCCTCATATTAATGGAGATAAGAATAAACAACAAAAAAATTCATATTGAAACTATCATATGAAATGTAAATAACATTCTGTGAACATTATGCTTAAAATTAACCATCCAGAGTAAATTGTCGAATGGTTTTGGTATAGCACATCCAAAATAAAACATTTCATAAACCATCCAAATTAAATATGGTAGAAGACATAATAAATTATTAATCCCAATAATATATAATAAACAAAAATTATGTTGAAACATATTAAAATACAATTATAAAATCATTAAGTAATTATTGAGATAAATGCACTTTTATTTTAAAAAGTAGAATTACTATAGAAATTTATGCATATAATAACATAACATAATTAATATAGTATTTTAATTATAAAATCAGTGATTTTAGAAATATAATGGTTGCTAAAAATAGTTTAAGGACTTCCCCAGAAATTAGGTAAGAATTTGAGAAATTCCTTTCAAACAAATTAGTATTTCAGAAATAATTTTGAATGTTCCTTTTAAAACATGTATCTCCCCATAAAATAAAGAATTATTATGGTTGGTAAACATATATAGAACACTATAAAATATATTATGATGTCTACATAATAATACATAAGAATATTATTAAATTTTTTATATAATAAAAGTAACCCAAATGAAAATAGATGTTTGGGTGAAAAACACTTACCTAATGTCCGGAGGTGTTATTCTCGTTAACATAACGTCCTATAATATGAAATAAGACTTATTAATAACATAATTCATAACCTATTATATATCAATTTAGTTTATAATTATTTTATTAAGTCCATTATTTCCTTATTTATTAGTTATAAGATTGAATTTTATCATTCCAGAATTGTTCGTAAGTATATGTGTAATGGATATAAATCTATAGAGTTGAATTTAAATATTATTTATTAACATTAATAGGTGTAAATGGTCAAAAATATCATTTGAATACATGTAATTAGGATGAATCATTAGATGAATTATTAATGACATTTCCATAGATTATTTTAGCGGTATTTTGATTCTAACGAATTTGTTTGGTCATATGATTTAGTATTATGAACATATACTAGATTATAACTTTTAAATAGGTTATAATAAGCTTATTATGTATGGTTAAACCATAAAAATGGATTTAATGACAAGTATTGATTGATAAGTTGAAGAACGAAACATCATCATCCACAAAGGTTGTAAATTGAGACCTTATAGAAAATTATTTCGTTAATAAAATAAAAGAGAGGGAGTAATATTATTGATGATGGTTATTCTATTTAAATGATATAATTACAGTATATATATGATACTGTATTTATTATTTTCATTTAGATAGAGTAGGTGAGGAAAGGTATGCAATAGAAAGGATCTTGAAATGAAAATGAAGGATATAAAATGTGAATTTACCTATTGATTCCACATTCATGAGAATCACTTTAATGAAATAGGTTTTCTTCATTTGGTAGGACCAGGAGCTTCAAGGAAGTAGGGACTGACTAGGGATTGGTATTTGGGTAGTTGTTTGAGGAGCATCAAGGCTTATAGTAGTAATGATAATAGGGAGTGATGGGGGGTTTTTAATGTATAGGACATGAGTGAATTTTGAATATTTTAATCTTTAATTTATTATTTCCATCAAGGAAACAAATAGTTTAGTTTCATGAGACCACTAATAGTAATAAGGTCATGTGTGTTCTAACAAAGTGGATTTAAAATACTAATAATGTCATGAATAGTGTATTTAATTGATAATTTGAATAAACAATATTTTATCGTATTTCACTATTTATCAATAATTCCTGAATTTCAAAAAAAATATCTTAAATTCACCCCTAGAAAATTTTGACATATATAATTAGAAAATTAAGTCCATTTAATTTTTTTTAATAAATATGACTACATTAATTCATAAATAAAAACATTTTTTATTTGAAAAATAAAAATTTTAATAATATAATTCATTTTATATCACATTGAAAAATTAATCAAGATCTAATTATATTGTAACCTTAAGAAAATAAAATAAAATAATTACTTAATATTCATAAGGATCATATTAATTTTCATATGTGTCTATTACTATTCAATAAAAATTACATTGGTTCTGTTAGACTCCAAAAGTGTCACGACCCGTCCCCCAAGGCCCGTGTTGTGACTACCCCAAGCCCACCCTCCATAGGACAGAGGCTGGAGACTAGCACCAAAAGTTATACTACATATAACAAGATGGCCTAGCCTTTAATATTGTACCAACACATGGTCCAACAACACGACAAGAAGAAACTGTGAAAAAAAATGATGTAGTAAAAGAGTGCTGAAAGTAATAGGGGGCTGGAATACAAAACCAACTATAATAGTACAAGTACAACTGAAAATACAATATTACTGAAAGAAAAAGGAACTCAACTATTGGGACGTCCTCCGAGGTTCCATCCTATTCGATAGGTATAAAACACCTCCTCAGCAGTCGACGTCTTTTCATCTCCTCCATGTCACATCACACCGAAATGGTCCACCTCCATGCACTGTCCAGTCTTGGCCCCCTCAGTCTCGATCGATGTTGCACTTTGTCTGCACAAGACAGAACAATGTATGGGTAAAGCCCATGCATGGGTCAGTATAAAGATGCTCATTAGGGACCCTGAGACCCCGTAGGTCTCCTAAATATCCACAAAGGAAAACCATAATGTAAGACATCAAACCTTATTAGATATATTCCAAAACATACACATAACTTATTAAGATATACATATATCATAAATGAGGGAATAATACCACAAGGTAACAACACGATGGTACATTACCACACAAGTAAAGTACCACATAACATTACCTCAATCACAAGAAGAAGTTAAAGACATAACGCACCGGGATTTGTTCTAGGGGTAGTAACATGTAACTTCCCTAGTAACAATGTTGAACAACTTGGTGGTTGGAGAACTCATCCTCTATTCAGTACAGTGGTCCTTTCGCATCATAGAGAGGTTCTTCCCACTATACTTGGACTACTGAAGAACTCTTCTTGTTACGTACCATGGGTCTGCCACATCACGCAGTGGCACTCCCCACCATGGGTCTGCCGCATCACACAGAGGTTCTCCCCATAATAGCCTTCTAAGATAGTCCTTCTATCAAGTACTGTGGTTCTGCCACGTCACACAGAGGTTCTCCCCCCTTGGCCTGTCAATTCACTCTGAGTTGTAATGGTCAACAGTCATCAAGTCTCAGCAAGTCATAGGGTTTTGCACATACCGCACTTGGGAGAACTGCTATCCAAGACAACTATAATACCTTAACTACCCGAAGCCTCACGAATAAGTATCCCAATGGTATGGCACATCAAAAGGGGCCCAACGCAAAAGACGACATGTCAATCAGACGCACAGTCTGTATGTTATTAGTGTTTCTGCTCCGAGGTCCTAGTTGGATTCAGGGTCCGATCCAACCCATCCATACACCTAACTTATCCTAAACTGAAGTGGAGTACACTAAAAGGTACGTCTTGATCCAAGGATCAGGGCACTGTAGACTGTTCTTCAAATGGACACCCGGTTTTCAAATTATGGAAAAAAGTAAAAATAATTCCAGTTCAGCGCGGGTTCATTCTGAACCGGTTAGAATGACCCATTCCGTGACTATCCTAGAGGGCCTGGGCCTCAGAAGGCCCAACACACTAGGCCGTGGACTGGCCCGGCCCAGCCCGCTGGGCAGCCTACGGTGGGCAGGCGGTCTGCCCTAGCTGCAACCTGGGGGGCACCACCCCCCACGGTCATCTAAATGGACCGATGATCATTCGGTCACCATGCTGGCATGTGGGACCACTCGATAGTCCTACACAGTGGACCTCAGCGTACTCGAATAGCATTGTGGTTCTTATTCTAGCGGCACGGTGGTGCTTATATCCCCCTACGGCCGGCCAGGTGTCGGTTGCCCTCCGGCCTCCGCCACAGCCAAGCGGTCGCGGCCTTCTGCTCCACAAGTAGCGCAGACTCTTGCTGCCGCTCTGCCTTGAGGCCTGCCAGATGTTGGCTGCCACCCCACTCCGCTGTGGCCAACAAGCAGTGGCCTCCTTCACAACTAGTGGTGTGGACTTGTGCCACTCTTCCCCCCCACGCGACCAGCCGGGTAATGGACACCTCCTTCTTTTGAGAGCCATTGCGGCTTTATTCCCAGGCTGAAAATTTAAACAATCACATATTTTCAGTCCTTGAATCAAGGTCTCTGTGTCTATTTGTTTTTCACAATGAAATTCCATTTTATAGCATCTATAAATACTTGGCGTTGAAGAATTCACAAAAAACATGCGATGAATAAAATGAAAGAGAATCAAGGTTTATGTGTGGGACGATTGTCATGTTCGTATAGACATCATTATTTTGAATTTAGGATACGAAGAATCAATAAAATTTAATAAAATTAAAAACAAACCCCTACATCAGGAACGATGGTGAGTGTGGACTTTTGAAAGTAGGTCGGTGTTCGTCGTCCCCAACAACTAGCCTCTAAAGACGTCAGTCGTTCATCGATATCCGGTTCGGGGTTTTGGTGTCTCTTTTCCCCTCCCGCTAGTATCGGCTCCATCATCCAATGGTTTGGAATCACTTCACTTTGTCATCACTTTGTTGCTTGGCGAAGTAGTGCCAAAACCTATCCCCATGATCCATATAAATAAGAGAGTGGAAGGGTGTTCAACCTTTATGGGATAGTTCGACTATCTATCATCTCTAGAAACATGAGGATAGTTTTCAGTCTTCCTTTCAATATGATTTGATACTTTATTTTAGGTGACATCAGGTGTCTTTGTGATATCTATATCATTCAAACTAACTTCATTTTGACACATTTTATTTTTAAAGTTCGATGCTTCAGCATCACATCCAATTAAAATGTTTCCCATGCATGAAAGACATTGTGTATATATAAAATTTTCAACTCCATCATAAAAACACTTAACTTTCTATACTACATCAACATATGATAATTTTCCATACTAATTTTTCTTCTTTGATTCTTTTGAACATGATTCACATTCAAGGTTACACCTAAGAGTACCAACTTTTTCTTTATGTCCCTCAACAGTTTTGGACTTGTCCTACAATATATATGTATGTTCATTAATTAAATATTCTTATTCTTAAATTATGATCGTCAGTTCAACTAGATCATATGTGATTTCAAAACATGTGGAATATTCCTTTACTAAATTATCAGGTCGAACAATGTCACCTCCTAGTATTTCAACGTATTCTAATGATACTTCCAAAATTTCTATCAACTTTTTGAATCTCTTTCATTCATTATCATGAATTAAAAAAGGATCTTGAAGATGCTAAATGAGATCAACACTGGCAGTCAACTAATTATCCTTATATTTATCTCCCAATGGTTCAAATTTTTCAAACGATTTCCTCAGTGGTTCATGGGTTCTAGATTCAAATTTCAGTTCATCTACCATGAGTACTTTACTGTCATTATCATATTTTTTAGACTAAAAATCATTCTCTTTAATTTCATACTAGACTTTATGTTTCCATTTTTGAAAAACATTTTTTTTTGTTATGACTTTCTCTATCATCACTTTCAACATCATCAAAAAAAATTTACAACGAGAGGAAATGTTACCAACTCGGCAATAAAGAAATAAATCCATAGGTAACATTCCTTCACATTTTCCTTTTTCCATTATTGAATTTCTATGATATGAGAGAAATAATTTCTATTTACGTGTTTACTTTATCAATAATATCTTCTGAAATTTCATGTTTTCCATGTAATTGAATTACATTTCCTTTCTTACTCATGTCATTGCATCTTATAGTTTGACTCTAATATCATATTCCACTAGGGTGTTAAATAAAACAATGAGAATGTTTAGAACAATCCCATTTTTCAAGGGATGACACCATTGCATTATAAAGAAAACCCTTCTCAAGATTTCAATTATAATAAATATTTCATTTATTTTTCACCATCTCCTAATATTTATCCAACAACTTCATTATAAATATTGAAAATATATCTTCATTTTTTTCAAGATCCATCTTGATATCATCAAACCTTTTATGAAAAAATATATATTTTTCCCACCTTCACATTTCTGTCACCTTAATAAATATTGTCGACTTTTCCCCAATATGCTTTGCACATGTACATATCATCACCATTAGATATATTTAATTATAATTTACTATAGTGAGGTTATTATGTACTTTTTCATCTACATCATTCGTTTAACTATCTGTATCATTCATAGACAACCCAATTGGATTAGTCACCTATATTCTTTGTGTAGTGAAAAATAAAACACCCATTCTAAGAGGTCTTATATGAGATCTCATCATATTCATCAAGGTATGAATGTTTCTTCATTAAAATAGGGGTTCCCCCTATGATAAACTATATTTTCCATGGTGGAAATAAAGGGTGGAATTAACACCAGAAATAATTACACTCAGATACAACCTGGAGGACCATGGATCATCCATAGAGTGGAGGGGTGAATCAGGGTGTCATATTTTTAATTTTATATTATTGATATTTTTCCCCTATTGGTACGAAAATTTTAAATCTATCGTTCATGATGTGTAGTAATTAATCCATTCACACGCATTAGGACCATGCATTAATTTTAGGTGGTTCACCCCTAAGGGATAGTTTAAGTAGCACATCTTAAATGTTTTTGGTCATTCCAAAGTCCACTTATATTCACTAATTGTGGATTAAAAATGTTTTCCACAGTCACTCTATATCAGAAAAACCTCCTATGAATATTTTTACGGATATCAGATTACTTCCCTCAAATCACTTCCATTGACTCCCACTTTCACACTGCACTAGGAGGAATCTTAACTCAGTTTCTTGAAATTACGGTCTCTTTAATTGGTTGGAATTAAATCTTGCATCCTATACTGTAGATAATTGATTTGTTGAAGTCATGTTTTCATATATATAATTAATTCAATTTTTTTGTACAATTTTTTCATGAACATATCTATCACATTATAGTTATCTCCCTCCGCATAATGCAACACATCACGTTCTCTGAGTGAATCATAATTTTTTTTGTAAACATCCTCCCCAAAAAATAATTTTGTACTACCTTCAAAAAAATAAATTGTGTACTGGAATCAAAAAAAATCATCCTCATAATACCTTCCCAATCCACTCCCATTTACTACTTCTTTAATTTGGACCAAATACACCTTTGTGAATAGTATTCTACAATCCATCTTTTATCAACCATATTCCGCACACCATATTCCACAATATTTTCTTATCATCACTGAATTATATCTGGATTTCTAATAAATGTGTCCTTTGTATGGTTTTCTTCCCATGAACCACAGGAATATTCACAATGTTCATGACAAATTTTGACTATCAGTGTCACACACTAATAAAGGGATTTGTGTTTCTTATTTTGGGAAATAGATCAGCCTAATCCACTAATCCTAGATTTACCAAATATTCGATTCGGCATCACCTTACTATATATCATACATTCCATGTGAACCATTTTCCCTTTGTGGTCCACATACCACCAGTCTTCCTTCATTGTGGTCGAACTCTTCCAAAAAATGATCCCTACCTCAGGTTTTTCAATGACAATCCATCCTAGGATTTGGGAATTCCATGAACCGATCTCTACCTCGTTTTGACTAATGATAATACATCCCAAGATCCATTTTCCTTCTGCATACTATGAACTTTCATGTGAATCATATTTATTCTAAAAACCATTGTTTTTTCATGATCTGCATTCCAGTCTTCATGGTCACATAGAATCACTATGAGGAAAACCAACTTTTACCATTTTTTTTCTACTGGCCCATATACCTCCAATGTTGTCCACATACCGTCTTTCCCATGTTGTGAACCAGGATTGCTGGACTCTTTTTCATAAAACCTTGAATTTAAAAATTAATAAACTTTCTATATTGAGGCACAAAAATTTGGAAAACACTGGGAAAGTACACAAACTTAAACACCTTCTTTGTCTTGTACTATGATAATCCTTGTCCTGGAAACTCCCTAATCACCCTAGTGTGGATTGATAGAAAACACAAAACATACTTAATTTACCATAAAGATCATCCTTGGTTCCAAATAAATTAGGTTGTAATTTTTAAATACCATGGCATTAAAAATTATGTGTGTCTTACTTGGGAGTGTTTTTTACAACATGGACCTCATTTTTATTTATTCGCATTAGGTTATTCCTATTTTCCTTAAACATCCACTACGAAACACTCCCCCCTCATACAATCTAAATTATCTGACCCAAAACCAAGAACCCTATATTCTAATTTTTACAACATTATACTATGTAAGAACAATGTCCTCACCACATGCCATTAAACAAGACGAGCTCATCCCTATAACATGATATTAAACTCTATCATATAATCTTTTTGGAACGATGGTAAACTATATTATATTTATCTTTATAGGAACATGATTTCAAAATAAGAACCCATGGTAAAATATCAGAAAATTAAACTACATATGTATTCTACCTAGAATTTTGTTGTGTTCTCTGGACCCTTTGCATCCTCATTCATTTCACATAATACACATTATTCAATGAATGCATTTCCTCCACTGTCCCTTCAACATGATGTTAAAAAATTCCCCGACATCCTTAATTCATGATGTTAAACTACACAAGCATGTCTCATCCACATGATTCTAAACCAGGAACCACTAGTCAAACTCTGCAGACATATACTAAGAACCTTTGGTTTTATAATTATGAAATTAAACTATTTCTATTATTGGGCCTTTTACATTGCGTCCAGCTGCATCCTCCCACTAAATTGCTCTAATTTAGTAGTTCATGGGATAAAGAGAGTTGGAATACATATTAACATTCTATCAATATACCTCCATGATTCATGTCTCCCTTTATTTGGATCCTCATCTTCCTCCACGTCTGAAGGGACCCCTAACTGGATTTTCTCATGGTTATAATAAATCACAGACCATCATAGGAAAATGCATCAGAAGGCATTGGATGAAATTTTGAGATTGGTCTTGCATTTCGAATATGGTAGGCAGCTACCCTCATTTGATTGTACACATTTTTTGATGATGGGTTTCAAAAATGGTATATTGTTATTCTCCATCGTCATTCCACCATTTCATTCTAGATATTGTCCACTATGATTTACTATTTCAATTTAAATATATTCTAGTAGAACAATAACACCCCTAGTAATTCCAATCCTTGCATCATTTCATGTTAAGTGTGAAGGTTAATATCACCCAGAAATTCATACAAGGCATTTCCTTACAATTGATGTATACTTCCATGGGATGGGAAAACTGGAATTATTCTATGTGTGCCACATTAAGCATGACTCATGTGGTCTTAATTGTCCTATTATGTCTCGTAGCCTTTTACATGAGCATTATAACATTACTAGTCTAAATTATATGACCAGAAACAATGAATCATGTTGTCCAAGAATTATCACTGTAAATAAAATGCAATATTCTCTTTGGATGGTGTCGTATAGCATGGAGGCCTCTTAGTACCTCATTCATGTTGGGTTTCCCATACCACTGCACTTTACGTAGCTTCTTGAATCTATTTTTCTCATGGTTAAAACTATAATACCTTAAATTAAGAGCCTGTGGTCTATGAGATATGTCCCTAAACTATTTCATCGACTACATTTGAATCAAAATTACTCTAAACTATATGAATTTTCCCTTGGGATGATATGGGGTGGTGATGGGCCTTATTAGTATATATTCTTGTTTGGTTTTTTGCATCTCCATGCGATGTATTTCCACTTTAGATGATTATACTTCAACCCTATGTCCTAGGAACATTTTATTATACTATTCACGCAAGATTAGGACACACGAATTTAAAACATTTGAATGTCTTCCTGGAATATGAGTCAGTAATTTTGAGCCTCCCCTATCCTCATTCACATCATAAAATTATTGTTATGCTACCCATATCCCTTATTTTGTATACCCACTCCCCTATTTTCTACAAATTTTAGCATTAATATATATGAAAGTTTGATCTAGAATGTTTTTCATGTCATTCGGCATCCTAATACCCCATTCATGTCATGTTCATCCACCCCTCCATGTTGCACATGTCCATTAGTGATGCCCATTGTTTCTATTTAAAATCATTGACCTTAAACTATGAACGGTACAGTCTATTATATAATGAATTTAAACTACAAATCACTACCATGAGGGTCTCATCTGAGAGAATATCACTATCAGAATTGGCCATCTACATTTCCAAGATCAATAACTATGTGTGTCTTGATTCTCATTCATACGTGATTTGTAGTAATAAGCAGATATTTTATCCTTGGTCCTATCCAGAAACATTACCTCATGGAACCATTACATGAGATTTTCATTGGGTGTATGTGGTGTGTTGTGGGGCTCAATGGTATCCATTCACATTGGGTAATTTTAACCATTTCACACATCCCCTATGGGATATCTCGCCCCACCCAAGTGTCCTTACTACATGATGATAAAATATGGGGAATTTTCCTATCACATGACATTAAACTGTGATATTATCATCTGAGACGCATGATGAAAAATATCAAAACATAGTGGTGATTTTACCTGAGATGACATAACCTATGGTACTGTAATTACATCATTCCATTTTTAAATAACTCCATATGGTTTTATTTTTTTCTAAATAATATATGTAGTAATGTCCATGTTTTTCAACTAATCCCATCCACTAAAAAAGAGACCAAAAAAATAAATAAAAATATTCACACTCTCCCTCCGGATGTTCCAAACATGCATAGGGATATTTCCTTCAAGAACTATGTTAGTATTGAATCCCATATTTATGGGATACATAGTGACACCTAGACAATTATCATTACTTACAATACACAAATTTATATACACTTATTTCCTTCCATAAAAACCCCATATATGGAAGAAGGGAATCCTTAGCCCACTCAATTCAGATTCTTCTTCCACCCAAGAAAAACTGATGTCTTTAGAGGTGGTCTCAAATGCCTCATCAAGAAAATGGCATGTGTTGTCAGACCTCTTCGGACTAATTCATGTTGGGATTTTATGACACTGCACTGCACATACCCATTTGAGGTTTTATCCCCTTTGTTTCAAATTATACTACCTTAAACTAAAATCCATCATAATCAATGCATGACATTAAACTGAATTTGTGATATGATCTCATGAACTACATGAATCTTAATTCCCATATCTTTGGGGAATGTAGTGACATCTACATGATCTATCTTTGGACCCAGGCACAAACCCATTCAATCTATCGGCACCTCAGCCTTGATCACGATCCATGTTCCATTACCCAAAACTATATGTAGTACATCTTAAGGTATCTACTTGGTAGATGTTCTATTTTCCCCTAATTCAGGTGAGGTTTTATCTATTCCATGTAACATATATATCATTTTAATGATAATTCATCTACGGCCCCTATAATCCTCGATATAGTCCAAGAAACATTAAATATATATGTATGATATCTTCCTCATGAATTCATATGTGTTCTGTTGGCTTCCTTAGTTCACATTCATGATTTTTCCATTATTCCACAACATTATAAATATTATTCATATAGATAATACCTTATGGTCCAACCACTATGACATTAAACGGAGGTTCAATGTCTTCAATGGCTGACATTAAAATATTATCCTACCTTGAACAAGTTCAGGATGGCCCATGATAATCATGGGATGATTTAACTTCCTCACTATAGTGTATTTCCTTCACCAGTGTTGGTATTTCCCCACACTATATTTAATGATATATATGCTACATGATTTACATTTTCATGGGATTCATTGTGATTCACGAACATTTTTCTTTGAACCTAGTCACATGTTCATTAACATTCTGTGACATTTCTCCTCAGTTATAGTTTATGCATTATGACCTCAAACATCATAAATTGTTTCATATGTTATTTATACATCACATGATAATCTATGGCCTCATTAAAATTAGGCTTTACCTTCTACATGTAGTATGAATACCCTAATACTGAACATATCTTTAAAATAAGAGAAACGTGATGTTAAACTATTTTCCATGGTCCAAAAAATATGATCGTAAACTATATTCACACCTGTTATTAAATCTCGCTCTCTAGTATATTTGTTCCACACATCGAGTAATTATTGGTCTGTATTTTCCATCATCCTTCAATTCGATAAGGACCCCCTAAATATGATGGTCTCATTCCTCTTTTGCTGACCAGCCACCCTAGGCCAACACTGTAATGGATCATTGGAAGCATGTATTGAGTCATGTGTTTCGAAAATGGTCAATTGTTGAACACAAATTTTCTCTCCAAATTCTTTCTTAGTGTGATTATAGTCTCTTTGTTTTAATCATGAATAATAGTTGTCCATAATTATCCTTCAACCATTTATATATACATTTAAAGGATCAAATTACTTCTATTTAATATCATTGTATCGTGGTGGGATTTCATACATAGCATCACTCAATGTATTTAGTCATGTATCTAAGGTATACCCCTTATACCATTAATTGTTTTCTACACCAAGAAAGGATCATGTAGGCTTGAGGTTTTTGGTAGGGTGGATACAGATATCCTTGAGCATCATGAGTGTCCTATATCGATACTTTATAACCTTAATCAAGTATCCCCCCTAGGGAATGTGTGGTGTGTCTAGTTTTCCACTCCATTTCACCAAAGATTCCCATGTTTGGAAGCCTTATTCCCAGTTGTTTTCCTTTGTTTTGTGATTTTATATTTAAATCATTGTCATCAATTTTCTTACCCCCATACAACATATATACATTATAACACTTCATATTATGAGTAACATGACTTTAAACTATTTTCCTATGCCCAGGAAGTATGAACATATACTATGTGCAACGTCCCAGTCATATAATGTTAAACTACATGACAAGTCCTAGTTATACGGTGTTAAAATATTTCCTCCATCGTCATCACCGTTTGAAATTATACTACGTAATCATCATTATCAGTTGAATTATATGAAAAAATAAATAATCACATACCCTCACATGATAGGTACCTCAAACATCTATAGCTATCGACTACATTTTCACATCATCAGTAATAGCTCATCATCATAGAAAATGCTCTCTGTAAGATAGTTTTGATCTTATTTTCGACCAATACGGTCAAATCGGTGTGTTTTAAACCATAGTTTAATAACACCAATAGTATTGGAGGTAATTTGAACATTCCATCAATCCTATCACATACTTCTCATGGTCCTTATTCAGATCCTCACACTCTTTCACATACGATGGACCCCTAATGCTATGTTCCATGGCCACATTGTCTCAGCAACTATTTGAGGCCAATTTACTAGAAGACATTGAAAGATAATTCAATATAGATCATGATTTTTTTTTTCATGGTCAGTGGTTCAACATTGTTTATATTTTCAAAATTTTGATATCAGCAATATGGATACTCTGTTTCGAACTTGGTAATCAATTACCCCATATCACAACAACACTCTAATTGGGTTCAAATTTTTAGGTAATCATGATTCACACATGAAGTCCCCATTCATTCATATGGGTTCCAAAACCAACAGTGTTACCCCATTAGTTCACTAGAGAACATTGGGAAAGGAAATTTGGAAAATCGAAGTGCCATATTATCTAACAACGACCTCTCTCAACAAGAACACTATGGGTTGTAAGTCATTATTATTAGACACTTAGTATTTGATGAATATCTAACACTTACTTGATATTATTAATATGTAGTAATTAAAGAAATAAATATTTATTCCATGAACATATTTCAATGAAAGGATAAAATAAATCTAGTACATTTCATATATTTGAAAAACAAACCCTGTGGATTGACTCCTTCCATAGAATGCTTCAACTCCCCAAATTTCAGTGTGTGGCCTCCAGAGTTTGTTTTCGCAACCTGAGTCCACTCTCTACATCAGCAACCACATTGTGAATTTAATCATCCCTCATTTAAACTCGATCATGTTCAGATCGATCGTCAACCACTTGATGACTCTCCTCTTCCAGCTGCTATTGGGCCAGCACCTACTGCATCATTAGTCATATGAAATGTTCGTATTTATCATTAATGAAGGGGGGTCACTTGTTAAGTTTTCTAATTGGTAATGGATCCATTGTTTACCCACTGGGAGTTTCTAGAAGTTCATATTATTTTGGAAGTTGAAAATATCCAAGTGTTGACTTATTTCTAGAATCTTCCCATCTATATAATTCCATGTAGTTATATAAATATTGTGAGACTCCACCCATTTTCGCCACTAGAATAATTAAATAAATATGTTACATTAGAACACCTCCCCTCATTCTTGTAAAATATTATCTCTGCTCTACCAAATGCTATTGGACATCAACTATTATGATGACCATAGGATAAATGGGACTAAAGATTAAATATTCATGATTATTAATATAGAGATTAACCAATTAATACTTGAGTGGTAGAGGTTGGACCCTATCATAGCTTATAAGGGATGGTTATAAAATATTTCTTAGTGAACAAATGGAATTAGAAAAGTCATTTCATCTAGGTTGAGATGCAATCGATCCATGTATGATTTTGAACGGAAAACAAAATTTTGGGCTTGTATTCCTTTCAACTACACCACAGAATATTGTAATGCTTCACCAAAATAGATACACCTAGGTTGAACTTGTTGAAAACTGACATGATCCATATTATTAGTAATGATTCGATGCATTCCACCATTCTTTAATCCCTCACTGGATACAGACACATAGTAAGGAAGGCAGTGAGGAATGTAGCATATTGAACCTATGGTTCTGAGTTCCCATCCTTGCTAAAACCTCATATTTGATATTTTAGCAACTCTAGGGTCACCCATTATGATCCTCCCTTTCACATATGTGATCAATTAAAGAACATATTCCCTCAACATGACATCTTCATATTTTTATCATTTTTTGAAGAATATGCCAAACCATGTCAGGTATGGGATGTTCTTCTAAATGTTGTCGATACCTAGTTTATCCTTCTCCACATCCAAGAGATTCCATATTAAGATAAGGGTGAAATCTATATCCATATTTATATTCATCATTAATAGGAACTTTTCATATTGGTGTCCTTCTAGAGTAATTCCCACTAGTTCAATAAATGTACCAAGGACTCGTTCTAACCTCTCCAGAGTGGAGGTGGAATGTAATTATGTTAGTGGAATTCTAAATGAACATCACCAACACTATTTCTTATTGATTGTAGATGTGATATTTTGATGTACATACAACATATAACAACTGAATATTGTTCAGTTTCTCCCCAAAAACCTCACATGTGTAGTGAACCCTATACGTAGATGCCCATTCACATGTAATATTAACCCAGACCTCAGGTCCTAATCCTTATTCAAGCCCACAAATACATTTTTTATACTCCTTCAGAAGTTTCATGCTTAGTGGGATGGATATTACTTAGGAATAGTTCCATCTCTCATGGGTGTTCTTTTTTAGCCTATGTAGAACCTAGACAACCACCATCCAATTTTCCCTGGTAGGATGACCATGAGTAGCGATGTTGTACCACATGAGGCTATTTTCATGAATGTCCCACAACTGTGGTGAGTCATTCAAATAACATATTATAGAAACATCTTCTAGTGTTCCAATGTTTCATATATGTAGACCAATCTCTCAAGAGATAATATTTCTACGGTTGTACCAACATTCCCAAGAGAATTGTATTCTTTGACGAAACCCTCCTTGTGTTGACTATTTGAGGTTTCTTGTTCATATCTACATCCACATAGAAATGGTATGTTCCATATCAGTAGTATTTTTTTAATTAGTCATGATGAATAAGTACTAAAACAAAAAATGGATTAATCAATAAATGATTAAGGGTTGGAGAAAAAAATATTTTCTTGCACATATAATTGTGAAGAGATAACAGAAACATTATGCTTTGTCTAAATTGATTAAGAATTAACTAATTGTGCATAATCTAGCAACTAATATTTTTCATTTCACATTGGATTCAACTAATTATATGCTTGAGATCACAATAAAATATTATAAAGAATCTAAATGTACTATTCCTAGGGCCCCACTATGCGTATTTATAGGTGCATATCAGGTCTTATGCATTCATGCAATATGACATATGCACTAGTCCCGAGATTTTCCACATACCCCCTGAATGTGCCATTCATTTGGGAATTTTCCTCAAAACATGAACATATGGTCCATTTTTTAACTCAGATTATGATGGGGGGATAGATGATGCCAAATTCTCAACGATGAAGTTCATCAAGCCATGTACTCAAAATTAGATTGCTACAATGGTCAAGTCATAATTGATGATAGATTACATGATAGTTTTCCTTGTTTAAATGAACTGAGTTTATAGGAAATAATCATTTTGATTTCTTATGGAAGTTATGACTCCCCTAGTTAATTGATAATTTAATTTTTCACGATCAATAAGGATATTCTTTTGGATCTAAAATATCTAATCAAATGGTATTCTCTATATATTTCCTCAAAATATCTCTTAAAAATTGGTGTGGGATAATTAATTCACATACAACACTACATTATTAAATTTATTTTCATGCTGTTACAGCCAATGAACAACACTGATTAAAGGATTATATTTTAGATAAATACATATTATATCATATTATACTATAATAGTATTATTCCAATTTATTTACTATTTTCAATAAATGATCAATGTGTCATAAGACCTCTTCATACATATTTCAATTTTGATGATAATGTTTTCTGATGAAGATGATCCATATAGTATAAATTGTGTACTGCAATAATTATAATGATTCAATCTGTTTCAATCAAATGAATCTCTTTAGATTCAATTATAGTTTTCAAGTGATTATTCACAGTTGTAGAGGAGTTTCAACTTCTCGATCTAATATGTGGATAATTGGTTCCCTATAAAAGAACCGAAAGGGTTTATTTTTAGTCTTATAAATATTTTTACTTCTTACACTCAGATGTGGAAATTCGATCTTGCGATAAGTGGAACAGTATAGGAAATTCAAAAAACTCACCGAGACAGTATTTTGTGGAGTAGAAAAGGGGATATTTGATCCCAAACCCACTATAAAAAGCTTTTATCATTATTTATGTTTATCAATAGAAAATTTAAATAATAGAAAAAATGGTAATACATATAAAATATAGTGGGAATCTAACGTGAGAATTGTATAATATTTGGATAAAACACAATTCAACCCCTATTGTGTATTACATTGTATATTTTGACCTAACAATTGGTATTATAAGAGATCTTTTGAAAATTCTATAGCAAGATGAGAGGTTTAATATCTATACAATTATGGAAATGGATGATTCTAGGGAAGTATTGTCAATTGTTCATGATCTACATTTCGATGGTGAAAAGTATGGTTGTTGGAAATCCAGGATGATTATTTATCTTAAAAATCATGGATTCAGTGTTTAGTCAAAGATTATTATCACACATAAAACTCTTGAGAAAGAAAAAACATGGGATTCTAGAACTAATGATGAATATGATATAAATTAAAAATCAATGAATGTTATTATTTGTGGTCTCAGACCAGATGAATTTAATCATCTATCTTGATGTTTAACAACATTTGAAGTGTGAAAAAATTGTAGTTTCTTATGAATGATCATATAAAGGAATAAGAATTAGGTATTCTATAGATAAACACAAATTTCAAACATTCAGGATTTTTCATGGATAAATCATCACATATATGAATGAATGTCTTAGAGAAATTATCAATAATATTATAGCATTAGGTGAACCCATCAAAAAATCTGATCTATCTTTTAATGTTTAGAGAGTAATTCCATTTATATTGAATTGTATATATTATGCTATTAAATAATCATCACCTATAAAAGATATTACAATGTAAAAATTAATTGGGTCATTTCTAATGTATGAAAATGAAATTAAAACTAAAGGTGTTGATTATAAGATAATTGTGAAAATGGTGAACGCTACACTAAAGGTAAAATTTAAATAAAATAATTATAAAACAAAGAAAGAAGTCAAAAGGAATAAAATTACTATTCATATAATTGTAAAATTTAAATGGATTATCTAACTTGATAATTCATCATAATCTACAATAAGAAATGAGGAATCATAAAATACTTCAAGATGAATGAGAAAGAAAAAAAAATTATATGTTATGAATAATGAAAATTAGATCATATGAGACATTAATTTCCCCATAAAATAGATGTAAAGAGAAAGATTTATATGACATATCATAAAAATAATTATTTTGAATATAATAGATGAAGTGTAATGAAAGCTACGTGGATTATTTCTGAATACTATAGTAGTCCGTCAAAATCTGATTCAGCGAAGGAAAAATGAAATCTCAAAGAAAATATGTGTTTTATGTTCAAAGAAGAAGAAGAAAAGGTACAAACTTATTACTCATCTAGTTATAACATAAGTAGTTTATCAACATAAGTATTTGATTGCAACCATTATATATTAAGAAGAAAAATACTATTTCTTTTTAAAGAAGCACAAATCTATAAATAACATTTACAATTCTATATTAGGTGAATGAAATTCCTTACTAAAACAACCACATGAGTTAGTTGATAAATTTAAATCATCAAATAAAAATGGAATTGATCATGAAAATAAGATAAATAATTACATGATAAAGTAGAAACTTATAAGAGTTATTGACTTGTCATTACTAAAGGATAAAAATAATATATGAAATCCTTGGAAAAAATGTAATTAAAAATTAAAGATTTGGTATAGGATGTAGGGGATAGAAATATAGATTTTACAAAAATTATTTTTCCCCAATTCAAAAAATTAAACAGGTTATTTATGTGGAATAAAAGTTAATGTAACAAATAACTACTATTTAACAAATACTTAAATCAGTGTAACTAGAAGTGATTTTATTTCAACGATCATATCTAAATCAAATAACATAATCTATTGAAAAAAGGCCTAGATTCCTAGATTTCTAATAGGAAACACTGCAGAACCAATGAATGTTTTGGTATAAAAACAAATATTTGATTAAATAATTATGTGTATAATAGTCCATGAGAAAAAAATGTTATATTGTATACAAATAGTACGTATTATAAGAATATGTGGGGATATCCATCAAATATTCATATACTGACTTAAATGAATGGAGGTCTTGTCACATTTGAGGAAAATGACAATGGAAAAATAATTGGAATTAGAAATGTAGGTGATACAAAGTCTATCTCAATCCCCAATGTCATATATATAAAATGGTTAAAGATAAATCTGATAAGTATTTCTCAACATTTTTAATATGTATTTTATGATGATATGTCTGACAATTGATGTTTTGTGTTTCAATATTGGTTACTTCAATTTTGAGCCCTGATAACTGATAATGGTTATACTTTCTATTTAAATTCCATATATAAATATAATTTTAATTGTTTAACATCTAATAAAAATGAATCATGATTTTGGAATAAAAGACAAGGAAACTTTAATTTTTATTCTTCACAATGATTATCTATAAAACATCCAGCTACAAGTGTTTCTATTCTTAGGTTTAAAAATGGAAAATTCTATGATGCATGAAAAATTAGAAAGTATGACAAAAAATATTTAAAATCTATTAACAAAATTGATACATATAATCCTTTAGAACTTATCTATATGGATTTTTTTGTACCATCAAGGATAACATATTTGGATAGTAAGTTATATTTTTTTGTAGATTATTATAGATGGTTTACATGGGATTATTTTATAAATCTCAAATATGTCATTTTCATTATTTTTGATATTTTTTTTAATTTATTCAAAATGAAAAATGTTTTAAAATAATATCATTACAAAGTGATCATGGTGGAGATTTTGATAATAAAGAATTTAAATATTTTTGCCAAAATTTGGGTATTAAACATGACTTTTCTACACCAAGAACACCTCAATAAAATGGAAATTTTTAAAGAATAAATAAAACTATTCAAGAAATATCTAGGACTGTGCCTAATGAATATAGTTGTCCTACCTATTTTTGGGTAGAATTTGTATGTGCAGCCTACTATTTCATGAATAGTGTTTTGATTCGGCATATTTAAAAAAACCTCCTTATAAATAATGGAATGACAGAAAACCAAATAGAAGTACGTTAATGTTTTTTATAGATGATAAATATATTTAATACTATGGAAAACCTTGGTAGGGTCAATCCAAAGGCTGATGATGGAATATGTTTGTGATATTCTGCGACCTCTAAAGATTATAGAGTGTTTAATAAAAATTTATGGATTTTTAATGAATCAATTCATGCGATGTTTGAGGAAACTGATCCTTTCATTAAAGAAAAATATAAACTAGATGAAGTCATTGACTCTTTTGATAACATGAGGATTAAAACCCCTAAAACTGATTTTGGAAATGATATTAATAATGTTTAATCAAATTCTGAAGAGCATGAAACTAATGAACTTGAATTTATTCTTGTATTGAATCCTAATGAACCACCCTTTAGAAACTATTATTTGAGACGTATAAATATAAATAATAACTAGATGAAATTTAGTAATCTTATATGAATTATATTCCTTTATATCATATTTATAACATAATACTATTGGAGAAAACTTAGATGATGAGAGTTTGATGGTAGAAATGAAATGAGATCTAAACAAGTTTAAAAGAAGTGAATTCTAGGAACAAGTAGAAATACCAACTAATTGTCCAGTTATAGGACCCAAATGAGACTTTTGAAATAGAAAATATGACCAAGGGATCATAACTAGAAACAAATCCAAATAGTTAACTAAATTATATAATCAAGATGAAGGTATAAATTATGATGACACGTTTTCCCATGTAGCTAGATTAGAAGAAATTAGTTCCCATTAATCCCATGCATCTCATATAAATTTTAAATTATAATAGATGGATGTAAAATTTACCCTTTAAGTGGTTATTTGAGGGAAGACATTAATGTTGAACAACCTATTATTTTTAAAATTAATAAAAAACCAATTTCAATTTTTTTACATACTAAAGCCCTCTATTGAATTAAACAAAAAACTATATCTTGGTATGAAATATTATGTTCTAATATTTTTAATAATAGATTTTTTTCTGGTTTGTTAGATAAAATACTTTTTAAGAAATATTTTTCTACTAATATTTCATTAGTTCATATTTATATTAATGGTGTTATTTTTTGTTCAACTAATAAAAAGATTTATCATAATTTTTAATAATTATTGAAAAATGAATTTGAACTGTGTATGATGGGGGAACTAAATTTTTTTATGAATTATTATGTTTCAAAGAGAATATGGAAGTGTTTCAAATCAAGGTAATTATAATATTTATTTATTCAAAATGATTGGGCTAGAAGATAACTTGACATATAAAACTCCCATGTGTACTAATTTAAAAAAAAGTATATGAAGCTTGGAAACAAGTTGACAAAAAGTTATATAGAGGTATGGTTAATATCTTGTTATAACATACTCGTAGAAGACCATACGTCATGTTTTCAGAATGTCTTTGTGCTAGATTTCAAGAAAATCCAAAAAATCCCATCTAACTGGTGTCAAAATAATTTTCAAATATTTAAAAGGTACTATATTTCACTATCTTCTTTTTTCCCAAACATATAATTTTTATATAATATTATATTGTGACGATGAAATTGCAGATATAGAAAACGTTCCTTTGGAAACTATCACTTTATAGGAAAATCTCTAGTTTCATGGTCTAGTAAGAAGCAACCATCAGTTTCCCAGTCAACCACCAAGGAAGAATATGTCTCAGCTGGCAGTTGTTGTGAAGAAGTTTTATTAATGAAAAAAAAACTATACTGGAATTTGGACGACACATTAATAATATTACTATTTTACATGATAACACTAGTGAAATTAATATTTATAATAATCATATATGTCACTCTAGGACTACTAACCTTGATATAAGACCACATTTCCTAATAAATTATATTCTTAAAAATGATATTTCTAGAGAATTTATAAATAATGAATATCAATTAAAATATATTTTTACTAAACCACTTCCCAGTGCTAGTTTTATTCATTATTAAGGGGTAGTTATGATTATTTGAGATTATATGATGGTATATAAATTCATTTTATGTTCCCTATTTGTATTTTAGTAATGATATCTTTAATCTGTTGAAATTTTTTTATTTTTCATTTCATTTAAATTTGTTTTGAAAATAATTTTATTTCAACTTTATATTAATGTTTTTAAAAAATGATAATTATAACAACCTCGGTCATCATGAGAAACACTTTTTCATTATCCCTATCTATATCTCCTGTTCTATAATTATTATAGACTTACTGAGTACCTCAGTCATTCATTTCCCGTTGACCGAAAACCATAATTCTTGAAACCCTTCTATTTCAAAGCCTTTATAAATGGAAACCTCACAAAGATCTATTGATAATGAGATAGAAAATAGATTGTATGCTTTAGGAAAAGCACATAATGTCTTGAAAAGAAAGGAAATATATTTTTAATATTTAGATTATATGAATATGTCTCTTAAGGAAGACATACTTTTTCACTTCCTAATATACACATTTGGAGAAGACAATATGCCAACGGTTTACAGTATATAGGTCAAACATTTTTGTACGAATTATTTATTTAGTTTCAATTTTCAAGAATATTAAATTATATATAAGATTGATAATAATTATTTTTTTATCCTATAAAAAAATGGATGAGATGTTCTGATGTCCTCATGAGGGTGAATTTCAGTTAGATTTATGATTCATTGTTAACGGATGAAATGATTCTGACGACATCATATTTTCATTTCTTGGGAAAAGAAGAGTCATGAAATTATTTACCAAATAACATTCTCTTGAACTCAGTGTTATGATGATGTTTACTCTATATTTATTTTTTATTAGTTCCACTAATCTTGAGAAGGTCCTTTTTCCCGACATGTATATCACGTTTCTATTTTGGAATCATATTGTGTTGAATTTTCCTTGTTTCCTGATAAGAAATCTAAATCAATACTACCACTTGGAAACCAAGATAGGATGTTATACATATATAAGGGTTATATCATTCTTTCTATGATGGAATGGATTGATAATAAATTTTGGGAAACAGGTGTCATCACAATATCACATTGAATTCTAGAATAGTAGTGATGCTTGGTTTTGTATGTAACATCTCATGCAACAATTTTATTTCAGTTTGAGTGGAACGTCAATAGAGGTTGATAGTAGCTACTAAGGGGGATAAATGTAAAATCCATTTAGTAGGATATGCGATAAAGAGGCACGAAGATCAAAAATAGTAAATTCTAAAATTCTCTCTAGTTTGAATAAAAAGACTAACTATTAACATTCCAGAAGTTGTTTCTTAGACTATGGTAGGAAATATTGATGTCATTCAATCTGGAGAACAAGTTGATGATTCTAGTCATGATAACCCAGTAGATGAGAAATTTTATTAGGTGGATCAAATTCAATAAATCCATTATCGTAGATTATAGATTATTCATGGAAATGGAGTTTTGGGTGGATTCGATTTGGGAACATATGAGAAAGAGCTTTTGAGTCAATCATGGCTATAGTTGAAGTTGATTAAGAAGGAAATAATTATATATAATCATTTGATTATGAATCTAATTCCCAAAAATATAAGACACAATTGATAAAGGAACTTAACATGTTATTACAAGAATAGTTGGAGGATATGAAGAAAAAGTTTTAGGAATACATGGTTGTTTTTGTTACAAGATCGGTGTACGAATCTCAGAAGCTTCTTTTGAGGGAATTCAAGGGAAATGTCATTTCAGTTGGAGATCATAATGAACTGATAAAAAATATATTAATATAATTATTTAAATTAAATAACCATTATGTTAAAAATATATATTCTAAAAAATTTGATATAACGATTAGTAGAGTTTCGGTCTCTCAAGGAATGAAATAGAGCATCTACCTCTTCTCAATAGACAAGACCAACACTACTTAGGATGATTGAGGAAATTGCTTATTTTTTGGATAATTTTGATTATAGGATATAATCTCTTTACTGTGATAATATTCCTTTGAATATCTCTTTAAATAATCATAATCATCTTATTTGACAACTGACATCAAATGAATCCATGATGGGACCAGTGCATCTTAATGTCAAATACCATTTGACCTACCTCATTTAGTATAAAAAAAGATATAAATGATTATGTAAAGATAAATATAGTTGAGACCTTAATTGTTGGAATTTATAACAAGAATATAAATTACCATTGTACATAGGTGTTCAATAACCATTTTTAGACCCTGTTAATGAAGCTGATTGATCTTATCAACTCTATTCATTCCATTACTCATCTAGAAGATCCCTCTATTCCAACAAAAAATGTACTCTAAATCCATTAATTTTGAAGACACATGTTGAATGTAGTATGTGCTATATAATTTTAATATATATTTAACATAACCTTAATTTCTTTGTATCTAGAATTGTTTACCATTATTATTGTTCAATACATGACTTCCAATCATAGATTTGATTTTCTATGTCAAAATTCATAACTATTATTTTTTATTTATATTCTATATTAACTATTTTTTATTTCATTTATTATTTGATCAACCATATTTTTGTTATCTCAAAAGGGATACAATATTTAAAATTGTAAACCATAATATTTCAATAATTTATTTTTCATTCTGAAAATAATTTGGTGACATCAAAATTTTATGAAAATTTTTATATCTATTTGTATGTTTTAAAAATCCTATATTTTCTTTTATTATTTAATGATTATGTAAATGGATTTGTGATCATCAAAAATGGGGATATTGTTAGGATTTATTATCTCGACAATACTCTATGATTTATAATCATTTTTACACCCACAATACACTTTTTTTCTAATGATATTTTGTTATGTGAAATTCGTAGAAATTTATATTTTTTTTAACGATATTAGTTGTATGTAATGGTTCTAGAATTTTATTTCATCATTAAGTTATTTTAGAAAGGGTAAGACTTTCATATTTAATTAATCATATGCTACGATAAATCGTTTTCATTTGGAACAACATCCCTACATACAGAAATAGATAAGCTTATGGATCAACAACCTGACATTGGAGTCTGTATTTACCAACCTTACCATATGATCAGAATGTTTAACATATTGTTCATTAATTATCTATTCAAGATTTTATAACAATAAAGAAAATATTATGGATCATAATCCCAACACTACATTATTCCCTATGTTAGGTATGGCTATACGTATAAATCAGGATTTATACACAAAGGAACCCTATTCTATGTGAAGGAATCATATGTTAGGTAGTTAAACCATATGTTTTGTTCTTAATGGTGAGGTTCTTCTAGTCGTGATCTCAATCAGAGAATTATTCAATGGTAACTTCTTAATTGAACAGCGATTCAAGGACTGTTTTGATTCTTTCAAACCATGTTTGTCAAAGAACATCATTCCTATTTATATGGGACATTATGACTCTCCTAGTTAATTTAAATTTGAATTTCTCATGATCAAATTGTGAATTCTTTTGTATCTGAATTATTCAAGAATGTCGTCTGATCTATGTATTCCTTCATAATATAACTTCATAAAACATAATCTGTGATAAGTGATTCACATTCAAGAATTAATTTTTGATATTATTATAATAGTGTTATAGTAAATGAAAAATCTTATTAAAGGAATAAATTTTAGAGATATACTTTCTCAATCATGATATAAAATATATTAGTGACTACTTTGTTTTTTTGATGGTTTAAATTGAAGAAATTTCTCCAACCAAATATCTTCATAATTATTTCAAACATTAATCTATGTCAATAAAATAAATTTTGTTATAATTATTTGGAGTTTTTAACTACTTGTACTCAGTTGTAATAGTGTATCAACTTCTCAATCTAAGAAGTTGTTATTTGGTTCCCAATAAAAGATCCAAACAAAGTTATTTTTTGCCTTTTAATGGTGTTAATTACCTACAATCAGTTTTGGAAATTCAGTCTTTTGATAAGAGGTACAATATTGTGAAATTCACCAAGCTCTTAGAGAGAGTATTTGGTAGTCTGGACTAGGGGATCAATGTGCCTCGAACCACTATAAAAAGTTGTTTTTCTTTATTTCTATATATCCACTACATATTTATATAATAAAAGAAAAACATGAAAAATCCTCATAAAATATTGTTTGTATATAATGTATTAATTTTGTATTATTCAAAAAAAATCACCACCTCTTGTTTACTACATTGTATATTCCGAACAAAAACATCCCATTTAAGATATGATCTTCCTATATGTCTATTCTAGTGATGTAAAGTGTCAATCCATTTCTAGGGCATTCCCTTCCTAACGTGTTTGTCCAAATAACTCACTAACTACCTAGGCTTTCATATTCCAAATATGTAATAAATAATTGGAAATTAATTTCAATACTAAAGAAAATATAATAGAACACATTTTCCATTTCGTTATGAAAATATCCATTTGTAAACAAATATATGAATTATAAAAAATCATTCCTTCTTTCACTGATAAACCCAATGGGTTTCTATACAAAGAATTTTATGTACATTCCCCAAATATTAATTTTATGAAAATTTAAAAATACCATTTCTAATATTAAATCGTATAATTTAATTTCCACCATTCAATTTAAACAATTGTTCCACCATATAAATAAAACACCCTAATATAATGGAATTGTTGTTTTTTTAATTTTAATGACATTTCCATTTAAAATATCTAATAAAATGGAATTAGTATTTTAATAATTCAATGGAAATAAATTAGATTTAAATGAAACAATTTAAATTAAATTAAGAAATTTAGAGTTAATAAAATTAGTTATCTTAAATGGAACATCCTTCATCTTGATCAAATGATCATGAAATAAAATGACTTAAATTGGAAACTCCAATAATGAATGTCGTCAATAATGGTCATAGTATAATATATGGATTGAATATCTAAAATAATTGTGATTATATACAATATAAACACATATATCATTAAATAAATGTGGAATATTTATGAAGAGAGTAGAAGCAAGAGAATAATAAGAGGAAACTTACCAGGGAAGGACTGAATATAGATCAGCTAGATTGGAATCTCCTTGAGAGAAGTATGTTGGAGAGAAAATCCATCCATTAGAGCTCCACTGTCCTAATAAAACAATATATATCATGTTAGTCTAGATAAAATGTCAAAATAGTGGTTCGAGTGAATTTTTAATCCTTTAAAATTATATAAAATCCAACTGCATGGTTTTCTTGGATGGTTGGAATAGTTACATATAAATTTATCCTTTAAATTTTACTTCATTTGATGGGGTTATATGATTTCCTCTTGGGTGGTCCATGGTATGGAAAACTATTTGCAACAATGTAAACAATCACTATCTGAGTTTTTTCTTTTTTCACTAGAAAGGTGAGTTGTTTTGGAAAACAAATTATGTAATTATTTGTAGCCAGAAATCACATCAAAATATTAAAAATAATATCACATGAATAACTCTTAAATAAATCCCAATAATAACATGATCAAAATTGATGTTCATTAAAACCTTTAAATAGAAACATGATGTTACAACCTCCCCACTATAGAAATTTTGGTCCCCAAAAAACATGTTAATAAAAATCCTTGTCAAATAGATGAGGCCACTACTCTCTCATCAATGCCCCCCTCTCCCATGTAACAATATTATCACATCCATTATATAATAAAACATGAACCGGATGTATTATCCTTCTACTAAGTACATTGGTTTCATAATCAACTATCTTGATTGGATTCTTAATCAATTATAAAATAGGCTTGACATTAATATCACTCATGCGCAGTTCTTGAGATAGATGAAAAAGATACTTCTCTTGTTGAGATGTATGAAATAGATTATGTATCAACATTTGATGTGGTTGATGTGGTATATTTTATGATAATTTCCCCCCATCTCAATAACCTAAATCAGTTTCCCAGAATATGAGGAGAATGATTTCATTTATTCCCATGTAGTCGATGATCTAAGCATTGTGAATCTTTTAATAACCCATATTCACCAAATGAATATTCTATTAGTCTGTGATAAAATTATACAGAAGAATTATTCAGGTTCCATTTCATCAACATTTGTTTGATTAATTCTATTATTCATTAATGTCGTCTCTAGAACCATGCTTTTTCCTACTATAGAAATGTTTGAAATCATAGAACAACACAACTATAATTTATAAGGGTGACCATAAAGGCTACCAATGGGGGGATTTCTATCATGTATTGGTAAATATTCTTATATGAAAACCCTTCCAACCCTAAAAAGTCATTCCAACCCCAAAAAATTCAATAATGCTATCTTAGAGTGTATCACCAAGAATATGTATTACTATTTCTATATGGCCCCTCAATTACAGATATTATGTTGTGATCTAATGGACATTAGATCTTTATGTATCTGTTAGGACTCTATAAAAATTATAATTCTACTAAGAATCGAAATTAGAGGCTATAAATTATATAAATCAATTAAAATGAACAATCTATATCATATATATAATTCCCACATATTCATATTTAGCTTTTTTATAATTAGGTATAATTTGTGCAAATTTGGTGATCCGATTGATCATAATTTATATCACATTTTTTATTCTCTGGGTATTTGGATTCCCAAACACAAAGAGCATAGATATCTGATCTCACTTCCAAGTCCTTCATGGATTTTTTGATGTAAACACAATGTTTATAGTACTCATTCATGAAATTTTGGAACATAAAACAATGACAGACTAATTTAGTAATACACCATTTTATTTGCGGTTAATAAAATCATAGATATATATCATATAAAATCATTGGACTCCTGGGTGTAGAACCCATTGGGAATTTTTGAAACTCCTCATCACATATTTCTTGACCGATAATGGTACAATGAAATTATTTTGATAATATTGAATAACCACTATGTTTGGAGATCTCTTAATATTAGTCTCCACACCAAAAATAAAGTATATAATCCTATGAAAATCAACATCTTGATGTTGTTTTTAATGTAAAAACATGTGAGTATAATTGGTTTACTAAACACTAGCCATGAAAACCTCGTACCCTTCTTCGCGGACTCCAACATGAAACTGTGAAAATAGAGCCATCTTGCTTCACTCTTATAAGGATTATTTCATCAATTGGATTGTATGAATATTTCTCAAATCATGTGAAATGACATTACCATTGTACAAGGTATAAGATATGTTGAAATCAAAGGTTTTTAATCATTCCACCCAATTACTATAGGGGAGACATTAAATATTTTTGTGAAAAGATGGAAGTCAAGATATTGTGGTTATAATACGTTCGACGCCTTCCTCCGAAGTGGTAGTGTAGCATAAATTTAAGTGCATTAATTATAGAATCATGTTAAAGTAATGGGTTAGATAATTTTTATCATGTGTCTTATTATAAAGAGAGGAATAAGAAATGAAATGAAAATACTATGAAGTAATGCATAAAAAATATGAACTTGATGCATCATATAAGACCATAGAACCTCAATTGGACTTTTGAAGAGTAATCATCGATATAGAAGTTGATAATCATTTCAGGTAAACAATATATTTCTAGAAATAATCATCCCAATAAATATTTACTCCCTACAGAGTTAGAGTAGTGATCGATGAATCTATCTTTGATATGCCCTTAATGAATAGACGATAATATCCAGGTAAACCCAAAAAACATTGAATATCGAATATATTACATGTTTTCTACCGTCTCATAGAATATTTCAAATTTTCTATTTCAATTCAAATACTATGATTCGACGCCATTTATCCCAATAACATCACTACATCAATAAATAAGTCATATTTTGAAAGCATGGAATAACATCATTGATTTCCCAACTCTTCCACAAATTCTCTCTAGTGACATAAGTTATCCTTCATGGATGGAGATTAATCAAGTATATCATCCAAAAAGTCCATATAAAATATATTAAGATAATCATGGATAATATTTTTCATTAAATCCATAAAACTAGACAAGCCTTTGTTTAACAATATGGAATTAAAATGTACTCATAATTGTTTCACAGGATTCAAAATGTAGTTTTCCAAATGTCAGATTCATTTATTCTCCAATTATGTTATCTAAATCAATGATCAATATTCAGTATTCATTTTTTTCCTTTTGAACTAATTAAATATATCATAATTCTCCAAAAATAGATACTTTTTCATTACCATAACTCCATCATGTTTATAGTAAAAAACATAGAGAAGATGTGAGACATTATCATTCTTAGAAAAGATAACTTGCACTACCCATTCTGACAGACTCAAGTGTATAATTAATTTGTATAGAACATCATCCAAATTAGTTCTAAACTCTTTCATAAGCGTGTTCCATGTGGCATAAGGAATAGAATTTTTTTGAGTAACAAATAGTAAATTGATAGAAAACTCTTACTCCATTGTTGGTGTTAAATTACAGAAGTCAGATGAAAAAATATTGGAATGCTCAATGAAAACAAGATGGATATCACTATGTATAGAATATTTCTCCAGATCAAAATTGAATAAAAATATTACATTCATCATCTCTAGAAAATAATTTCTCACTCTACATGACCTTGGGTCCCATTATCCAGAATGATGTTGGACACGCTATTAGGTGTAGTAATGAAAACCTATAGAAGATAATAATAAATATTGGATTTTAATTACAATGAAATAATTCATCTTAAATATGAAATCACACTTTTTTTTAAACCAAAAATCCAAATAGATCCAATTATATGATAATAAGAAATCACATGTTAGATGATGGAGACCCAAAGTTCTCATTATTCCAAGTTGTGTAGTAATATTCATCACATAAGGTAAACTATCCATTGGAATAATTAAAATATTAATTATTAATGTATAAATAAATTAATGAGATGAAATAGTGTCAAAAAAGATAGTCAGTAATGATGATGTTATAGTGATTTTACCTCTTACAGTCGCTATAATCATATTTTCATCCATTGGGTACTCTTCTACTATGTGATGAAGCCTCACTCTGCATGCATGTGGTTGGAACCCATTTATTCATGAATCATCTGATTTATCGAAATTTTTATATATTATGATGATATTTTTCCACTATATTTCATTGAGTATATATGTAATAACATCTTCATGTTACAGGTGCATCCATATTAACCACAAACCTTGGGTGTCTCAGCGAAACCTTTCTTCGAGTGTGTTGGTTGAATAAACTTATATAAAATCAAACGGCCTCTTCTAGGAACTAGAAGAGTCCTAGAAAAACCATTTTTTTACAACTACCATGAGAATCATCATGCATCCTCACACCGTTAGAGGAATTCACACTACCATTGGGAGAAAATATCAATCCTCTCAACAATAATTTTCTTACATGGTCCATTTATACCATTAGTGGTCTATCTAACAAACCACCATAAGAAAGAATTAATAGTTATAAAAACATGTAATGATTATCATTTACAATTCCAATCTCAATCGTTTTATTCAGGATCCACTCATTTAATAAAATATGCATTGAAAATTGTGCAAGATTTGTAAAATAATTTTCATACTCGGTCATAGTTTTGTAATCCTACTCGAGTTTGAAAAAATATATAGCCATGAAAAAATGGATTGAATTGGATGGTGAAAATATATTTAATTTTTTTTGACTATAATCTCTCATGATTCTTCAACATTACCATTGTTTCCCACCATCTCCTCCTAGGACCTTCCAACACTAAGGTGGAACATTTCACCGTGATCTCAAACGGTGCCTCCAAGAACACAAATAAACATTCAATGATGAATAAAAAATCCTCAGTATCATGAGGTTAATTGGACCCTATTGACAATATAACCCTCTGTAGAAGTAATTCCAAGTCATTATTCCTTAGAAAATCCCTCTAATGATACACAGTTTGAGCCTGAATGAGTACTAGTGGTGGAGAATTTCCAAGATCTTGGACTGTACTAACAATTATCTTAACTATACATGGATCTATGAGAGGATTTTACCAATATGGATTATTAATATATTCCTCTGGGATCCTATTTTCAAATATTCTAAGAGGCATGATGCTATATGATATCAGTAGAATAAATTGAAGACCCTAGACGAACACTAAAATAAGATAGCATTGTAAATTAATCACAATAGATAGTTAAATGAGAATTGGATTTAAATATATCCAAATAACATGTAGTGAAATGTATATAACTAATACATTATATGTCTCTCCCAAACTACCACTGGTGACTTAAATTTCAATATGGTGAGATACACCAATGAAAATGTTCATAACAACCTCCTATGACCTAATAAAATTAAATAGCTATATACTAACATCGTGGAAAGATAATTAACTAGCACCTTTGATAAAACTTTGTCAGAAAACATCCTGGATACTCAGTTACCTTGACAACCAAGTGATTCATTACATAGCTCTAAGGTAATTTACGATCCCCTTGGTTTGGAAACTACAACCTGGTATCATACAAATAAAGCGGGAACAACTTTTCCACAAACACAATGAAATAAATAGAAAAAAGTCAGTGTGAATACAATATAAACTACATAAAGAAAATTTTAATAATATTTTAAAAGGTATAATACCCTAAGTTACATCCGAAGGTATTAGATAAAATTGTATTACAACCAATGTACCAAAAAGCCCATCTCTCCAAGATCAAGGATCATCAAAAATAATGTCCTTCATGTCGCGCTTTACCCTTTCTTTAACCAAGAAAAAGATAATCTAAAAACACCGAAGGGCATAGGTAGTATGGGAGCTAAAACCCCATCATGATCACACAATAGATTCCATAATAAGATAACAAAATATATTAACCAAATAATGTGTTCAAAATTATATAATCAGGATGAGATATTTAAAATCATATTTGAAATAAATAGGGTTTTACATTTCTATTAAAGGAAATAAATTAAACGAATATCATAGTAATTTTTTTAAAACAATATGTATATAAATTCATATTCTTGTTTAAATCTTTTAAGAACAATAGAATATATATCAAAAAAATCATAAGGTATCAACATGATCATCTTATAATAGGTATGATAGTTCCAGGTTTTAGTATCCTCAAACACTATTATAATGAAAATTATACTATGCACATGTTTCCCATTGACACTAGTCCAAGGGGGCTGACCACATCCCACTAGATATAATATATGTATATATGTTTATGTTATAGTTTTAAATAAAGAATATGTTTCTATGGAATTGGCATCATAGAGTATTTTTTCATAATAACCAATTAAATTCCTAGTGTTTTTTTCTCAATAAACAATTAATAATAAGATACTTATTTCAAAAGTGTTCACAAATTCAATTAATACAATTTTTTCATTCCTATATACTAATTTTCATTTAAAAAAGACATGGGTTTTTAGTATGATCGTGACTTTTCTCAGCTAAATACAATGGGTATCTATCAAAAAATTTATGTAATTTTTCTTAAATACAAATTTGAAATCAATTTAATAATTCAATTTAAAAATTTAATTTCAAAATTAAAATTACATAATTTTTAATTCCAAATTAAATTTCAACAATTTTTCTATAAAATAATGATCATATCCAAATTCAATGGAATTGGATTTCTTCCCCAGTTTCATGAAAAATCCAATTCAGACAACCCAATTTAATGTAATTGGGTTTTCCATAAACCAGTAGTATGAAATTATTTTAAAATCATACAATTTAATTTAAATATTGGAATATAGGGTTAATTTTATTGTCCACCATTAACAGAACTCTCTACCTCGGGATAATGGGATCACAGAAAAAAAATATCTAAATAGAAAAATCGAATGAAGAACATTAGAAACAATTATGAAAGTGTATAACCAAGATTTATTATCTAAAAAACAGGGATTAGATCCCCCTAAAATGGATATATACAAAAATCTATGGAGTATAGAAGAATATTGAGTGATATAGAAAATGATAAGAGAAATCTATGTTGGGAAGGACTAAATGGAGATCGCTGAGATCATTATAACATAGATGGGGTTTAGAGGATACAAAACTTTTCCTTGGGAGCTTCACTAACTTATAAATATGTTATTGTTTGAGTAAGGATCTACCATGTGACAAAATTGTTGTTTTGGAAAATTTTAATCAATTTTCGGATTATTTAAAAGGTGGGTTCACAATTTCCTTTGTTGGGCCACATGGTTAGAAAAAATATTACCCTAACAATGGACCCATGTTTTTTGGGTTGGCATGGTTTATACTTAGTGGAACATGGTTCTTCAAACTATGTGCAATCTATAAAAACAATCATTGTCCTAGTTTTTTGTAATATAGATCACGGTTTAGGAAAACCATCTACCAACCATGACTAGGCTAATTGCCCAACCAAATTCCAAAAATTTAACTAGAAGCACCCCTAAATGACAACCAACCAAATCATGTTGAAAATATGGGACTATAAGTATCTTAAAACAACAAATATATGGTAAAATATTGATGTATAATTCATTTTTATGAATATAATATCTTTTCTAGGAATTAGACTTTTCCACTATGATAATAACATTTCAAATGTTACCGATATATTCCTATATTGACTAATTATTTTATATTCCATTTATAAAAATATATAATGACTAATTTTTCCTATTATTCCCTTTCCAATTTAAATTATGGAGAATAGTATGTATGTTATGTCTAGATGGATGTCATATTTGGAGAATTTTGATGAGGATTTTAAAGATCTATTTTGTATGAATATAATTGTATAACAAATATCTAAAAACACAATTAGGTGTTGTTTTGTGAGGGTACTATATCATTGAAAATTAATTTATGACAATTTTAGAGAGTTAATATTCTATACATTTCATTATTGTGTATCCACATCAATTATATGTAATAATAACAAAGAAATTACAATAATATTTTTATTTACGATTATCTTAAAAAATAACCCGAAATGTTCAGAAATTTAATCTATAAGTAAGGGTCATAACCTAAAATATGAAATGATACGATTGAAACCACATGAATGCCCATATAATACTTCATAAACCTTGATTAATATTTAATTTATTCTACTTTGTAAATCAATACATAAAACTGATTCTTCTACTGTTTTCATAGACACACCATAATTTGAGAACAATCCTTTACTAATATTTACATGCATTGGGTTGTTTATCTCCTCATCATTCCAATAAAGTCAAAAATATTCTAACCATACATAATTGAAATAATATAGTTCTTATTTCTGATCACACCATATGGGTGACAACTAAACAAAACCTAAAAGCTTCTAAAAAATTTACTCTATGGATGTTGGTATTCAATCTTAGTAAAGTAATGATTCTATTGATATAACATATAGTCCTCTTTACACCCTTAAATATGTTTTTGGAATCACATGATAAAAGTATTCATTTTCAACAAGGAATTATTACTTCCTCCCTAGTATATAATTTAAACACACCGAATCCACTCCTAGACTAAGAGGGAATTTATAAAAACCCTCTCACAAAACATTATAGACTATCTACCATTGTCACATACTAACAAAAAATAAAATCAAAACATGTATTTCTAGATAAAAATACTAGACTCGTGCTTCCAATAGTCATTTATTATCATATGTATGATCATCTGTCTTTTCAATAGACCATCAATCCCTCATATGAAAAATCATCTGAATAGAGGAACCCTTTTTGACGTTATTCAAAAATGTTATCAATGAATCCAACCAATTCGAAGATAAAATAAAAGATAAAAAATTATATGTTTATAATTTTAAATATCATGTGTATAAACATTATCTATTTATCCTATTACTCACAATCTAGTAACATTACTCAATATCCCAACGAAGAACCATACCCCAATCCACTAGGCTACACATCTATTTTATCCTAACCACTAATCATACATTAAAACAAAAATTACCATAAGTGTTTTAATATAGATATAATAATTCATCCCACAATCCCTTATATACAATTATAAGGGTAGTTATGTCGTCAATGTTACCCATTATCCTATAAAAATAATATTTGAAGAATACACCACAATATAATCCAAGCCAATGCAATATGAAGCCCAGAATAATGATATAACACTTGTTACAAATTATATGTGGAGAGTAACGATGTCATCAAAGTCAAACAATATCATAAAAAACAATTCAAAATGTATTTATAAATTAATATTCCAATAATAGGTTATACAAAAAAAATTAAATAATTTATTATTCTAATTTTAATTTTTTTTAAAATTTCCGCAACTTTTAAATTTATAATTTTTTATATATATCATTTTCTATATATATCATTTTCTATATTAAGAACAATTTTACATAGAAAATAATTCATGCACATATCCGAAATATCTTATGTGTCCATAAGTATGCATGAAAATATGTCTCATTCAATCACATTCTATGATAAAATCCAAATAAATTTAATGATAAACTGTTGTATCATACTTGAATAAATATCTCACCTCCAATAGTGAAAACAAAGAATTACAGTCCCATGTCTCTATAAAATTATATGTTTATCACGTATAATTTCAGGATGTACAATTTATGTTTCTATAAAGATATCAAAACATATCTCTTGAAATACTATAATCTAAAAATTAAAGAAACATAAAACACTATTAAAATTTTTTAAACCATTGATTGGGGCTTCCCAGACCAAGATCAAGCTAGTTGTTCCATATGATCTCAGACATAGCTCCCCATATTCTATTGGTTTATGACAATTTGTGTGATTCCCTAATCCACATTAGGTATCTTATACTAATGGTATGACCATAAGAATAATGATCAAATAAATAGGATATATCCAAATATAAGATTACAATATTTTTAAGTGAAATTGTATCAAATATCTTACAATATTGAATAATTATTACTCATGTTATTTAAAATAATATTGTCTATAAAATATAGAAAATAAAAAGGACCTCCAATTTTGTAGATAAAGAAATAAAATAGTAAAAAATGGAATATCCACAGAAACCCCTTCACCTCTCCATTATCCTACCCACCACCCCATCATATTTTTCATGTTTAATCCCTATAGATCTAATGATTAAAACTATATAATTGAAATATAGTATCTATATTTTCAATGGTTCATATGAATGACTTTACAAATAAATATGTATAGGTTATAACCATTACCCACTAACATATTCCATGATTTCTATATTTATGTATGTGAAATATAAATAAATTTGTAATAAATAAGATATAAAATAATATATTTTTGGTAATTGAGGGTTAATTAGGCCTCCATAATACCCAAATACACATGGAATGATCACATCATTTGAACACCAAAAATTATTCCATAAAAATAAAATATTTAATTTGGAATCTCAAAAAAATTCATGCCCTACCATTTACAATACATATGTCCAATGGAATCTCGAACTACTTTATTATATAACCATGTGAAAAAGAGGACGATTGTGGTTTCAAAAGATCTATATTGATCTTTAAATGGGAAATTTTTTTTGTCATGGAATCCAAACAACACTGATTGTTTATCAATTGGTGTTACATTTTATGAATGGAATTCAGAAGACTTTACCTACCAAAAAATGGTGATACCAGATTCAAAAACTCTCTGTAACTATTTGTTAGAGTATTCATAGATTAAACCGAATTGAAATGAAATCTTGAAGTCCATTTTGGACTAGATATAGATTATAAAGGTTCAACATGGGTTGTTAACTCTCTAATTGACTATACATTGTATATTTATGTGTAATAAAAAAACCTAGACACTATTCCATTTAAAATGTGGGCGACACAAGTGAGAGATTTCATAATATACTCCATATAATATAGAATATGGTTGATCAATTTTCCACCTGGAGTCTATAGCTCTCTATATATTCGATGGTGGGTGATAAAATTATCATAAGTAATCTGAGTCCCTCTTCTAGACTATCCAAAAGCAATAAAAAATGTATTTCATGAAACTAATCACATAATAATATTAGAAAATACTAATGTTCACCCACAAATTTACAAAACATATGAACTGCCATTATTGATAAATTACGCAACATGTGTACAATATATCATACTAATTTTAGGATAAAAAATTATATCAATGTTAGATTTTTTACCCTGAAAAAATAGTTTGCACCTTTGATTGTATCTATTTTCATATACTGGAATATTAATATATATTTTATCACATATTAATTGTTTTCTATTGAATGTTTACATGATAATTTACAACAATATTTTCCCGAAAAAATTTATTTTCATTTCCCCTCTAGGATGAAAACTATCATACATTATAAAAATATTAATAAACTAAAGGTCATTTCGTTGAATGAAATCCTAAAATGTGTTGTAGATGATGCAAAATACCAGTTGTGAGTATAAATAGATGGACCAGTCTTCATCTCATAATTTTAATAGTAGGAAGTACAACTGGTAGGAAATTGTGAAATCATACCAACCTATTACAATTCTATATGTTACTTGTTATTTAATACTAATTTCAATGAATGTATGTAATGATACATAGAAAATAGTTATAAAGGCCCGACCTTAAAACATTACATAATATTGAATTAAATGAAAAATTCACAATGAATATCATTTCAGGTTTATAGTTTTACAGAATTATGTCATACCTATTACATATCCACATTAAAATTACATGTATACACTACTACTCAGTATCCATTTTTTCTTATAATAAAAACTCCTAATAAGAAACATGTCTAGCTCCAAGTTTTAGACAACATGAATTTTCCTTGATCTTATCCTTAACCATTTTAATATTTTCATCCATTAGAAAAAATTTAAAATACTTGGGATTAGAATAAAATTATAGGTAAGGATTACCAAATAAGCAATTTAAACATTAAACCATAAATAAATACAAATCAATGAAACCAAACTTTTCAGTTATAACATTACCCATGAAATAATAATATTTATGAATAAAACATAGAAATTATAAATCATTAAGGTATCTTGTGGAATCTGTATCATACATAAATTGTAGATATCACCGCTATGTAGGGAGTTATGTTTGGAATACCGATCACATTATATTCACTAAATATCTTCGGAGAAACATTAACGTTTTCCTCCATCACGTTACCCAATGCATTTGAGGGAAATCTCAGGCTCACCCACCATAGTTTAATCACGGAACAACACATATACATAAAAAATGCCCAATAACTATTACATAATCATAAAAAGTAACACAAACATAATATAATGAAAACATTTCCACATTCCAATCACAATATATCAAAATAAGATATTGAAATAAACAATGATTTTTAAAAACATTTTCAAAACCATTTGAAACATTTAATAAACACATTTTTGAATCAACATGCCCCATACAACATTGAAACATTTTAAATAATTAAAAAATTAAAAAAATAATTTCCATTTAAATAATTCCATAAAAAACCATTTTTATAAAATTGACATTAATCTAAAATATTTAGATGAATAAATATTTAAAACATTTAAAATGATATTTTATTTAATGAGTTTTTAACAAGACTAGAGATGCTCGAATTCAAATAATTGTGGAATAATATCAATCAATGCTTATAATATCATGAGAATATAAATATTCATGATAAAATACATTAAAGGGAAGTTAAAATCCCATATAAAAGTGAATTGGTGTATAAAAATAAATAGGTTTCAATGCAATGTAAATTGAGACAAAGTCCCTTGGAATGATTATATGCATATATTCAGAACAAATCAATGACATAATTATATGTGAAAAAATAATAATACACCCAATATAAGTTGATATTAAGTGTAAAACAATCCATGTATATTCACACATATTCATAGCATGACATAATCAAGAATTATATGTTTCACCCCAATAAATGAAATTCCGTAAGGAAGTTCTCTTACATAAATTTGACAGCCTAAAAACATTAGTTTAAAATTATGAAAATTAATTGATGACTGATAAAATGATATATCATCACTTTAAAACCAAATGTAAAAAAATAAATAAATATAATATCTTATCAAAACATAAGAAAGTGTAAATTAAAAGGCATTACATTAATGAAGTCTTCTAAAAAGAGGAGGGTGAGAGAATCCCTCACTGATTTAATAACTTATGAAATGTACACCACAAGAAAGAAGGATCATGTGATTAATATTTAAATAAATAAAATTAAATTATATTAAACAATGACTACATTATTGGGTAGTACATACACCACACAAAAGGAAATACTGGAAAATCTAGCATGAATATCAAAAGAATAAAAAGTGATATAAAAACACCTTATCATGTTGTAATCAATCGATTCGTATGAGAAAAAGTTAATAACCACCAAATAAATCATATAATACCATGAATATAAATATAATAATGAAAATATATATCAATTTTCAGTAAAAAATACACCACATCCAATAAATAAGTGTTGAATAATGGAAATCTCATAGAATTAAAAGTGAGATAAGAAACCCCTTACCTCGTGTCCGACTTGACATGTTTGTTCTTTAATGTCTTGAATAATAAGATAATTTTATTTTATAAATGGATAATAAAATTTTTCAAGTTTATTATTTATTTTATACCACTTATTTCCTAGTTATAAACATTATGAAATCATTTAATTTAATAATGCTCGTTTTGTCGATATATAGTACTTGAGTAAAAAATGAACTTCTTACAATTACAAGTTGTTCATGTTGTCAATAGTCCATTATCTCCCGAATTATATTCTTTATTTAGATATCATATATATCATATATATCCATTATATGTATGCATTTATTATATTACATAAAATTTGATGATAAGAAATGAAATTCACCTTTAATGGAGACAGTAAGTCGTACGTACGGATAAACACTAATTTCATTACTATTTCATATTTAATGGAATGAAAACATAATAATACATTGGAATATTATAATTATAGTATAATATCATATGTTATATATGTTAAAAACAATAATTAATGCCATAAATTATAGATTCCAGGTATGTCATGAACAATTCATATCACCTTGAGTGTGCGGTGGTCTGCACATCCTCAAATGAAGTTATCGTATTTACACATATTGGAAAGAATAAAAGTATGTTTTAAAAAAATTACATAATCATAGTGAAAAAAACATAATATATATCATATATAGATATAGTTTCATCATAATGTCCACCATGAAAGGCTGTAGAAGATAATTGAATAATCATCGTTTCGTGAGGCAGTAGTTCGTCATCCACAGAAAAAATATGGTCTTTATCCTTTAGATAAAGGTTTTGTAGGTTTAGTTAGAATAAATTTCATAACTACAACCTAGTATATTTAGGATACTAGTGTTGTTATAGAATAAAACAATAAATTGAGTTTTGGGGTTGAATAAGTAAAACAATACAAAATAACTTAAGAGAAGACATTACCATTTAATCAAGTATCTCCATTTGGTTTGACCCAAATGGTATAATTTGATATCATTATTCCTAGTGTAAGGATTATAGGAGGAGGAGAGGGATGTAGGGAACTTAATTTTTCATCATTTGGATGATCCAAAGGGCTTTAGAAGTGTGATGAATGGGTTAGAAGTGATGGATGTTTATAAGGGGAGGAGGGGATCTTTAGAAATGATTAAAAATATTATTTTATTATTTAATTATTTTCGGTTTCTAAATGTCCAAAATTTATTAAAGTATATGATAAGATAAATAAAGTTTTAAATAATTTCATCAAATAATAATTGGGTCTGTTTTGGATATTTTTTAATCTTTATAATCTTATTTTTTTAAATCATTCATTAATTTGCTAAACACAACATCATTATTTTGTCATAAATATTTTAAAATATATGATGACTAAAAATAATAAACAAAATATCATGATGTATGAAATCTTTGTAACTCTCAAAAAAATATTTATATTCCAAACGATAAATTATATAACGCCGAGTAAGAATTGATTCACAAAAAGTTATATGTTTAAGTCAATTTTTTCTTTACATTAAATTAATTTATATATTGTTTCATAATCACTCCCATGGGGCCCCATGGGGTCGCAAAATCAACCCAAGGATTACCATGGTTGTAAATGTGTCAAATAATAGTATTATGACACATGTTACAGAAATTTAATATTATTATAATAATACTTTGTTACCCTTATTTACCAGATTTACCCTTTGATAAGGGTAAATAAAAGTTTTACTGAAGTAAATATTCATCATGTCTCAAAATAAAAGTTAACTATTTACACAATTTGTACCTCCGGATTCCAAATATAGAATTAATTTTTCCAAAATAAGAACACATAAGAGGTAGAAATTAATTTATAAATAATTCCTACTGTCAAAACAAAAAGCGTGTTTTTAGGAAACAATGACTATCAAAAGATTAGCACTAATTTATGTCTAATTTCAATGTGAAATTACATCATATGACCAATATTGGATTTAACATTAAGAACATAATATAATAACACTTAAAAAATAATTAAAAAGATAATATATCCATATAAATAAAATAGATTAAAAGGCTATTTGGAATAAAAATACTATATTTTTAAGTATTCAATAAAAAATCAATTTTATCAGAAAAATAAAAAAATACCCTAAGAAAATTTTAATGTCCCAATTATAAAGAAGAAATTTATTTTCTAAAATAGAACATATAAAAGTGACCAAAATTATATTTAATGAGGGTTCTCCATCAAAAGGGAGTAAATCGACCTTTTAATGAATATTAGAGTTTTTATTCTTAAAATTGGATTTTTTTAAGCCTCTCAATTTTATTGGATAAAAGGAAAAAAATTAAAAAAAAATATTTTATCATATTATGGTTTTATTGTTCATTCATTCCAATATCATTGTTATGCGCTAACTACCATTTAAAATGATAATAATATGTTAATATTTTTTAGTATAACTCAATGTTGTGTGCAATGTATGTTTGTAATGAAACATGTTGTTCTGTATAAGGTATTCCATCAAACGTTTCATCCATTTTATGGTGAAATAAATATTTAATTCACAAATTTTAATAAATATAATAATTTTATATTAATTTTTTACATGGGATGTTACATCCTTCCCCCTTTTGGGAATTACTTCCTCACAATTTCAATATTGGGCTTGGAAACATCATTTAAAGTTCCACATCATAAAACGAGTAAATAAAAATATTACATAAAAAGAAAGAAATAGAAAAACAAAGGTCACCTGAGATTTCCCATAATAGGATCCCATGAGAGAAAACATGGGTATTTAAGGGAATAAAACCATCAAGGTTTGATGAAGAGTTTTATAAAAGATGATGAAGGGAAAGTTAACCACAATAAAATCACAAAATTGTGATGGGTTAAACGGACAATGATTTCACAGTAAGAAAAGATAATGGAAACTATTTTTGTTTTAAGATAGTATTCATAATTTTGAGGAATTTATTTATTATCTTAACAAAAAACATAAGGAAACATACTTACTTATCATGTAGAGCTTCATCATTTACTAAATATCTACCACAAACTCATCGTTTCTCCAAAAAATGAGTATTCAAACTGACTTGGTCACATTAAAAGTTCTATAATAAACTTTTTAATTATTATATAATCCAAAACAGATGAACTATATATTTCCCCTATCTTTAGACATCAACAAAAAAACATTTATTACAAGACCAAATAATCCCCAAAAAAAGATAATACATTATAAAAATAAAAACTACTCTTAATCTCTAAACTTTTTCAAACATTACCGAAATTTCAACTAATACCATTCAATAAAAAATGTTCATAAAATTATTCAAATTAATCCATACTAATATTGTAACCCAAATCCCAGAAGGATATAATCACATAGTCTTCCAAGAAATATCATAACATTTACCTCCAAATAACAACAGTTTCTCTTAATGTCTCATACTGAAAAGTAATTAACCTAATCACACATTCTCTATGATTGGATAACCATTTCCATAAATCAACCAAATCATCATATGTCCATTATAAAAACAATGATCATCCAAAATAAAATTTTATCCATTACTCCGTCAATAAGATCCCATAGTATTCTATTTCCCTTACGCATATAATGTATCCAAAAGAGAAAACTTCTTCTCAAATAACATTTATCACTTAATAACATAATTGTTTTCCTATATTAAGGATATCTATTTGACAAAACATAAGTTCCAAAATTCATATTATTCTTGAAAAAAAAAATCTTGTAACTTAAAATAATAATTCATACTACCTAGGGACTTCATGTAGGATCGTGGTAGATGATGCACCCTAGTCACCCTACGAGTTTGGGTTCGATTCATATGGATTATCCTGATGTGATGTGTTGTCACCCATCTTACGGGTTTCCCTTTTTATCAAACTCAAAAATAACCCTAACATTTTTTATCCTCATATGTTTTATTATACATTTAATTTTCATCTCAATAAATTAAAACATCAACATATAAATTTTTTAAGCCTTATATATATGGTCTTTTTTCTTATTTCACCTCCATATTATAAAATAAAACTATTCCTAAGAGAACTAACTATATACATTCATCATGGTGTCCATATGTTTTCATCATCTTTATGTTCACCTAGGTAGAAGGTCAATGCATTGCAACAGTAGTTAAGAGATCATTCAAAATCAATTTCTTCTTTCATCCAAATACACCTTTTACAACTTAGGTCATATGGGTGTTCACAGAAAAATTGTTTCAGAAAATAATCATGTATGACAAATACTTTCAAAACATCTGATAAAAAATTATTTTTATAAAAAATTCATACCAAGTTTGAGTTGAAACATTGAATCAATTGTCATTTTAAAATACCATAACTAAGTGCTGAGAGACTATTCTATAAAAGAGAAAATAAATAGGTGGTGCAAGGGTCTCCATATTCATCACATTTTTCAAAATTATATTATGCTTCAAAATCATTTGATAAGGAAAAATATTTAAAAATTCCTTGATATTATTTACAATTCTTGACTATATTATAATATTGATAAAATAGGATTTGATTAAATACAACCCATGATCCATAAGGATATTGATGAATAGTGGATGTGTTTGATATCTCAAAACATTTCAATCAAGTGAGTTTTATTCTAGAAAATGATTAACAGTCATTAGAATATTACTTTGTAAGTAATTATTGCAAGCATGTCATCAGGAAGAGATATGATTGTTGTTTGAGATACTCCTCCTTCCATTTTGAACTGACATTACATGATTAGATAAAATTATAAAACAAGGATTTAACAAAAATTAAAGTTATTGGGAATAATCATGTGTTTAACAAAAACTCCTAATCCCTAATTAATTCTAAACTGACCTTCAATACCATCTATAAAGACACGTTCTTAAAACATTTCATAATCATGAATTAAATGATTAATTCATATTGAATTTCTTTTTAGGTTTATAGTATTAAATAATTTGGCCATAATCAATACATATCAACATAAAAATTACATGTAGACACTACAAATCATTATCTTTTTTTTCATAAAATAAAAACTCTTAAAAATAATCATATCTACTTCCATGTTTTAGACAGCGTGATCTTTTCTTGATCTCATCTGTAACTCTATTCATATATAATTCCTATGGAAAACATTTCAAAAACATGGCATGAGGATAAAATGCTCAGTAAAGGTAAGAAAATAAGTAAAGAAAACATTAATCCATCAGTAAATAAAAATTAATGAATCCATAATTTTTAATCATAACCTACCTCATAAAATTATAAGATTTATGAAAAACACCTAGAAATAATAAATCATAAAGGTAACTTATGGAATCTATATCATACATACATTATAGTTATCACAGCTACATAGGGTGTTTCATTTGTAATACACATCACTATATATTCCCAAAATATTCTAGAAAAAACAATAATGTTTACCTCTGTCACGTTACCCAATGCATTGGAGAGGTATCGCAGGCTTACATGCACTAGGTTTTTCACCAAACCACCTACATAAATAAACAGTTCCCAATAACCATAACATAATCATAACACATAACACAAGCATAAAGGAAGGATAAAATTTCCAAATTTCAATCACAATATATCAAATAAAGATATTGAAATAAACAATTCATTATCAAATCATTTTTTAAACCATTTAAAACATTTAATAATAATATTTTTAATCAAATTGTCCCATACCACTTTGAATCATTTGAATTTAATTTACACTTAAAAAAATTCTTGTCTATATAAAAAAAATCCAAAAAATAACTTTTAAAACATGGACATTAATGTGAAATATTTAGATGAATAAATATTTAAATCAATTAAAATGATATTTTAGTTAAAGTGTTTTTAACAAGATGATTGATGCTTGAATATAAATAATTGAGAAATAACATCAATAAAAGCATATAATATACTGAGAATTGAGAGATTCATGATATAATATTTCAAAGTTATGTATATACATCATATAAACTTGAATTGGTTAATAATAATAAATATGTCTTAATGGAATGTAAATTGAGACAAAGTCCCTTGCAAATATCATATCCTTAGATTAATGACAAACCAATGACATATTTATGTCTGAAAAATAAGAATACAACCAATATAAGTGTATATTATGTGTAAAACAATAAAAGGTTATTCAAAGACATTGATAGCATGACATAATCATGATTTGTATGTTTAACCCAAATAATTGAAATTGGGTCAAGAATTTCTCTTACAGAAATTCGACAGACTAATGACATCAATTTAAAATTATGAAAATAAATTGATGATAGAGAAAAGGTTATATCATCACATCGACATAAAATTTACAGTAATAAGGATATATAATAACATATCCCATCATAATAATGTGGAAACCAATTTATATAACATAAATGAAGTCTTCTAAGAAGAAGAGGGTTAAAGATTCCCTCACTGATTTGATAATATACGAAACATACACCATATGAAAGAAGGATCATACAATTTATATTTAAATACAAATAAATTATATTATATTACAATATTAAAACAATCATGGGCAGTATATACACCACAAAAAAATAAGTAGTGGCTAATATAGCCTGAATCTCATGGAAATAAAAACTAAGATGAAAACCCCTTACCACGTTGTAATCAATCAAGTCATAAGACCAAAAGCTAATTACCACCAAATGAATCCAATAATTCGATGAATATAATAAGAATAATGATAATATATATCAAGGGTCAGTACACAGTACACCATATGTAACAATTAAATGAAACACCCCAAGATTTCATAGTGTGTTCTTTCTTCAAAATAATTCAATTACTTTCACTACACGCAACACCGAGTTAAAGCGCACCATGACATACCAAACTAGCTATTATGAATAGTAATACCTACTTTTTGAAATTTTATAAATTCTATCTCTCAAAATAGACTTCATTTTTGGATTTGGAATATCAAAATTATCCTAGGGTTAAATTTTGTTACTTTTCGGATAACTATAATATTTTCATGAATAGTGAAAATTACTAAATTTTAATTAAAAACAACTTTTTTAATCGAAATAATTTATATTGATAAATTATGAATTTGTGTGGTTTTAAAGTATATTTAGAATATGTTTTTAGCATTTAATTAAATTTCGGTCATTGTACATAATTTTACAATTAAACCGGACATAAACAAGTGTCAATCTTTTGATAGTTATTATCTCTTAAAAACACGCTTCTGTTTTAACAACATGAATTAATTTTAAATTAATTTATGCCAATTCTGTGTTTTGAATTTGGAAAAATGTATTCCATATTTGGAATTAGGATGTTAAATTTGTGTAAATAGGTAACTTTTATTTTTAGACATTTTGAATAATTACATCGGTAAATATTTTATTTACCATGGTTAAAGGGTAAATCCGGTAAATACGGTTTAACAAATAATATTATAATAATACTAAATTACCCTAAAACGTGTCCTAACCTTATTGGTGGATACATGTCCGACCATGGGCATCTTTGGGTCGATTTTGGGACCCCATGATGCCACTTGTAAGTGATAGGGACACTTTATTTTAATAAAGTTAAAATGAATACAAAAATGACACAAGCATATATCTTTTAGCAAAAAAAATTTACATAGGGTTATATATGTTGGAATTTCGACTATAAATATTAATTATAAATATAAACTATTTCCTACATAATGATATTTTATTTATAAATTTTAGAGATTACATAATTTAATTTATATATGACACAATGATGATGTAGTAATTACCATAATAGTGAAAATTTAAAATAATTGATATTATAAATACCCAAATAAATATAATTTGAGACTTTTAATGAATTAAAATAATTTTCTAGGATAATATGACATATTAGGATTTATTTAATTAACTTTTTCAAAGTAATCATTCTGTTATTTGTTTCACAAAAATCAACTATTGAATAGTGTCAAAATTGACACAAAAGAGTTTTTAAAACAAATATTATATTATTAATTGATATTAAATACCTAAAAATCTACGGTTCGGCCAAGAGACTTATATCATGATAGGTGTATCGTTAATGGACCACTTTGGGGTCACGGGGATGTATATAGTACGTTTATTAACCATATAATATAAAAATACAAAGAGACATTGTAAAAGTGAAACTTATTATCTTAGACTTAATACTTAATGATAAGGTTAATATAAGTACCCAAACCGATCTAAATTCTATTGATTTAGTGTTTTTATACCCATCCCCACCTTAACATCTAAATAATCTACTTTTGAGCCATTAGAAACGGAATATTAATTTATTATAAATTAATATTTTTAAATTTTCCAAAGTTGCCCATCACCCCTCTTATAAAAGGGCACTCCTTCTTCTCATTTCTTCACACCTTAAGAGACTTTTTGTTCGACAAAACCCTTCCCAAATACTCTCTAAACTTCCATCAATACAACCCTGATGCCTTAGTTTGATCAGAAATCCAACTTAAGGAGCCCTTTTGATCAAATCAAACGGAAGAACCCGAAGAAGAGGTAATGTTTTCACCACCCTTTTTCAAATTCATTTCTTCTTCCACTTCTTCTTTCTTTATTATTACAATTATAAAATAATGACTCCAGTATATTATATATACTGTGATGTTATTATAAATATGGTACAACCATATTCAGTATTCTATCCACCCTTTGAATAACAAGTCACCATACGTGCGTACATACAACTTACCGTCTCCACGTTGTGGTGTAATTGTTATTCAATATATTATTATTTGGATGGGTATAATATTGATGTGTAACTCATGTAAATAATAAATATAACATTATAATGATTCTGTATATATGATATACTATCCAGTTATATATTATTTTAATATCAAAAGAATGATATTGTCGCTCTTGCGTACGTACGGACTACCGTCTCCACGAACGCGATAAGATTCATTCTCCATCATATCCATTCAAGTATAATTATCATTTGATGATTTAAAAATAATTTTTAAGGACTTGATATAATTATGAATATGAATAAGATACAACCTAACCATTACAAACATGTCTTACGTAACAAAACATATAAAAGAAAATGAGTAAGTTAACACCCCAAATGACGATAATACTAAGATATTATTAACAAAGAAATGTTAAAAGATCATATATGATATCATATTAATAAATATGATTCTTGTATAATTTAATAAATATTATTTCACCATTATACAGAAGGTTAAACTACCCTCAACCAAGGAAAAGTACAAAGTAAGGGTTTATATCACAATCTCTTTATTATCCGAGGTTGTTTATACGTTATTATCTACTGGGATCTCATTATCATCGACATCCATGTTCCTTAAAAATGTATTTAATTTTTTTACTATTTACTAGAAAAAGGGTTAAAGTCATTTATACCCTTATGTGTTTTGAAAGGAATCTTTCCGTCATTTTCCAAACAAGGCACTTTTAACCATTTCGACAAATTTAAGGTAAGAATGGTTTTTTAACTTATATGGCGGGTGCGGCTATTTACAGCCGTTATAAAATCTTCAAAGCTTCCCTTACAAGCTTAGAAGGATATTTTCAAAGTAAATGTTTTATTTTATAATTATGTGACTTTCAAATGATTTCAAAATAAATATTTTAAGAATTTATGAAAGGTACTCTTTATCAAAATCATAATTTTAAATGTTTTAATGATTTATCTTTCCAAATATTTTTAATTAATATCCTTGTTTTCAAAATGATTTTAAGGATTTATTTATATGTACATGAATGTTTTGAAATGACATTTTTTTTCAAAAGATTCAAATTGGTAAGAGACACTTTGATTCAAAAATCTCTTTTAAATTACTTCCTTTATAAATGGGTGACTTTTCAATGATTTCAAGAAAAGAGATATTCCTCTCAAATGGTTTTGATTTCATCTATGTCAACATCCTTTGATGGATTTTACGCTTATTTGAAGTTGATTTATTATGATACAAAACTTCTATATTATATTGAAGGTTTTGTGATATGTTTGACTATGGATGTGCTATTTTTATACCATTCATAGTTTATGGTGAAAGTCATCACATTTTGTATGCTAGTTTTAATACGAATGTTTATTTTATGTTTAAAACCTTTCATATGGGAATGCATTGGACTTAATATGTGACGGATATAGCCCGCTATAGCTCCCCGATGCATCAGTAGGTCTCATGAGACAAACTAGTGTCTTGTCACAAGGCCTTGGAAAATTCTTATTTGTAGTCTTGGCACGAGGCTTTGGCTATGTGGTTATGATAGTCTGGCCTTATGCATTCCATCATTATGAAAGTGGTTTTTGATATTTCATGTGATTATTTGATTAGTAGAATATCCATGTTAATAAGTAAATGGCATTATTTCATTTAACTTTTTCTATACTATGTTTATGTTCAAGTTTAAAAGGATTTTTTTTTAGTTATACATAGCCTTAAATTATTATTACTATTTAAGAAAGTTTCCAATTTATTGTTATCTTTACCGGGCATTTGAGCTCACCCCTTTTCTATGTTTTATTTTTCCCAGGATATGAAGATGTAATTTATGAATGACCTGCAGGGATAGTATGTGGGGATATGAGTGTAAAATATGGAGACAATATATTGTTGTAGATTTTCACTTATTGATGTAATATAAAACTTTATGAATATATCTTGTGTTTCCAAGGCTACTAAACCAATAAGTCTTTCGAGATTTGATCTTTCTCGTGATCATGCCAATGATATGTAAAAATGCACTGACTCAGGGTAACTGGGGTCATCGTGTTATAGTTGGTATCAGAGAATGTTTAGTACAAACCTTGGAAGCTAGATTTAGATAAACTCTGATTAGAGCACATAAACCTAAGATGGACCTTGATGAATAGTATAGAAGAACTTCCTAGAATTTTGGTATTGTAGAGATTTTGTGAGTTTTCCGAGAAATACATCCCTATGTGGATACGAGCAGGTAGAGGCGGCTCTGGCACAGATGTACCTAGGGGTAAAACCCGAAAACACTGCATTGAGCTAGACTCGAACGGGAACTGTTGCATGACAACGGGCGTTGCTGCACTCTTGGTTACGACACTCCCAGGTGATATGCTTAGGAAAATTCTCATTTTCATTACAAACCATTATTAAGTGTTTATGAGTATATACTTCCTCAATGTAGACATTTTTATGATTATGGATTATATCCATAAACTATTTAATTTATGTTATGTGTTTTACAAGTTTGTGATTAGGTATTGTTATTCATAAACTAATCTAGTGTATGCCATTGTTTAGATATAGTGCCCAGTAGAAGGAATGATAACTCCAGCAATTCACATGATCCAAAGATAAAGAAGGATCATATCTTTCATGGTCTTAAGCCATAATTATTAAGAGAAATAGTCTCCCATGTATTATCATCATATGAAAAAATAATATCATGTGTTGATAAGATAAGTAAAGAGTTTACTGAGTCATATGGATTTGAAGGGAAGCAAGAGAAGAAAAGGATGGAAGAGAGAAAGCTGGATAAATGGAAGAGGGAAAATAAGAATTTTCCAATATGTGATAACTGTGGGAAGAAACACCCTGGAACTTTCCTGAAAGGAATGAGAGTTTGTTATAAGTGTGGAGGAAAAGGGAACAAAGCACGTGACTGTAAGGGTAAGAAAATGGTTTCAAATGTACAATGCTTCATTTGCAAGGAGTTTGTACACTACGCGAACCTATGTCCCAGTCATCAGACTATGCCACAAATGATGCTATTGGATAATAATCAAGTTATGATACTACCACATATGAAGAGGAATGATTAGAGTTCTTATGTTGATTATGTCAATTAAGTGTTGTATCAATAATGTACTTGTTATAATAATTATGGAGTATATAAGGATTGTATTGCAGTACTATTTCATTAAGGACTTAAGATTGTGTGGAAGAAAGAAATGTGACTCAATAGCAGGATAAATTTTTTGGAAAATATATGGTTGAGTGAATGATAAACCATAATATATTTCTGATACCGAGTTAGTGATTTTGAAATAATACATGATTGATTTGGATAAATTATATTGGATATTCTTGACTACCTTGAAACTGATTAATGATTTTTATATTCTATAATTGTTTGGGATTAAAACATTTTTGGAATGAGGATTATATCTATTATTCTATAAGGAATAAGGGATCATGAATATAATCAATAATGTTTTATTGTAATTCAGGATGTTGTAGTGTTTTAAAAGAATACATGATGAAGGTGTTCACATGTTATTACGCGGAAAAAAGGATCTTTATTGTGTTTAACTTCCTTATAAATTTTTGACTGAAGTATTTTAGGCAGTTCCAGTTTTGATAATTTTGGATTTCCATAAAAGGACAACCCGGAGGTCGGGCAGCAACCCGTCGCGTCCGGTAAGGCCGCGAGACTTGAACCCACGACCGAAGGGCGATAAGGGTGTATCACCTACCACTGACCCACGTGATGTCCTGGATTGAATAATGTCGTTTTTAATGGTTCTTCTAGATTAATTATAAATTCATTTTTTTAACCCTATACGAATAGGATAAATAGAATATTATTTGTAAGTTCTATTATCTTTTAGAGTGAAAGATGAGTCTGTGGTAGAAATTAGTTAAAGGATGGAACTCTACTTGTTAGAATATATTTTTTCTTCTTCTCTTATTCTATTAAGAAATTAATTCTTATACTTTATTTAATTAATCTTAAAACCAAAAATGTGTTATCATAATACCCTATGTTTTATTGAACCGATGGTATTTCAAATCATCATAGATTGATGAATTTAAGGACCTCAATTTTAAAATTGTTTGTGATTGATTACCTCAATAACTACCTATAAATATTTACATTTTTCCTCCAATTATATTTCTATAATTTCCACCAATGTTCTCCTAATCGATATCGTAATTTCGTGGTGACCGTTTCATTTCTCATATCCTCATATTAAGACTAAATTTTAGTAAACCAATTTCTGATGTGGATTTTCCCACAAATATATTTTTTTCTTTTCAAACTTTTATATTTGAAGAAAAATTTAAAATTTAGAGGATGAAATTTATTGAAGGAGGGGAGAATGTAACACCCCAAGATTTCATAGTGTGTTATTTCTTCAAAATTATTTAATATCTTTCACTACATGCAACACCGAGTTAAAGCTCACCATGACTTACCAAACAAGCTGTTATGAATAGTAATACCTACTTTTTGAAATTTTATAAATTTTATCTCTCAAAATGGACTTTATTTTTGAATTTGGAATATCAAAATTAGCCTAGGGTAAAATTTTGGTACTTTTCGGATAACTTTAATATTTTGATGAATAGTTAAAATTACTAAATTTTAATTAAAAACAACATTTTTAATCGAAATAATTTATTTTGATAAATTATGAATTTGAGTGGTTTTAAAGTATATTTAGAATATATTTTTACCATTTAATTAAATTTTGGTCATTGTACATAATTTTACAATTAAACCGGACATAAACAAGTCTCAATCTTTTGATAGTTGTTATCTCTTAAAAACACGCTTTTTGTTTTAAAAACGGGAATTAATTTTAAATTAATTTCTGCCACTTATGTGTTTTGAATTTGTAAAAATGGATTCCATATTTGGAATCAGGATGTTAAAATTGTGTAAATAGATAAATTTTATTTTTAGACATTTTGTATAATTACTTCGGTAAATATTTTATTTACCATGGTTAAAGGGTAAATCCGGTAAATAAGGGTTAAACAATAATATTATAATAATAAACTAAATTACCCTAAAACGTGTCCTAACCTTATTGGTGGATACATGTCCGACCATGGGAATCATTGGGTCGATTTTAGGACCCCATGGTGCCACTTGTATGTGATAGGGACACATTATTTTAATTAAGTTAAAATGAATACAAAATTGGCACAAACATATATCTTTTAGAAAAACAATTTTTACATAGGGTTATATATGTTGGAATTTCAACTATAAATATTCATTCTAAAGCTAAATAGATTTCCTACATAATTATAGTTTGTTTAGTATTTTTAGAGATTACATAATGTAATTTATTTATGACACAAAGATGATGTATTAATTACCGTAATAGTGAAAATTTAAAATAATTGATATTATAATACCAAAATAAATACTATTTGAGAATTTTAATGAATTAAAATAATTTTCTAGGATAATATGACATATTAGGATTGATATAATTAACTTTTTTCGAAGTAATAAGTATTGTATGAGTTTCACAAAAATCAACTATTGAATACTGTCAAAATTGACATAAAAGAGTTTTTAAAACAAATATTATATTATTAATTGATATTAAATTCCTAAAAATCTAAGTATTTGCCAAGAGACTTATATCATTATAGGTGTATCATTAATGGACCACTTGGGGGTTTCGTGGGTGTATATAGTAAGTTTATTAACCATATAATATAAAAATACAAAGAGACATTGTAAAAGTGAAACTAATTTACTTAGAGTTAATACATAAAGATAAGGTTAATATAAGTACCCAAACCTGTCTAAATTATATTGGTTGAGTGTTTTTAAACCCATACCCACCTTAACATTTAAATAATCCACTTTTGAGCCATTAGAAACCGAATATTAATTTATTATAAATTAATATTTCTATCTTTTTCAAAGGTGCCCCTCACCCCTCTTATAAAAGGGCACTCCTTCTTCTCATTTCTTCACACCTTCAAAGCCTTTTGGTTCGGCAAAAATCTGCCCAAATACTCTATAAACTTCCCCAAATACAACCGAGATGCCTTATTTTGATCAGAAATCCAACCTAAGGAGCCCTTTTGATCAAATCAAAAGGAAGAACCCGAAGAAGAGGTAATGTTTTCACCACCTTTTTTCAAATTCATTTCTTCTTCCACTTCTTCCATATTTGTTATTACCATTATAAAATAATAACTCCAGTATCTTATATATACTTTGATGTTATATAAATATGGTACAACCATATTCAGTATTCTATCCACCCTTTGAATAACATGTCACCATACGTGCATACGTATGGCTTTCTGTCTGCACGTCGTGGTGTAATTGTTATTCAATATATTATTATTTCGATGGGTATAATAATGATGTGTAACTCATGTAAATAATATATATAACATGATAATGATTCTGTATATATGATATACTATCGAATTATATGTTATTTTAATATCAAAAGAATGATATTGTCACTTGTGGGTACGTACGGACTACCGTGTCCACGAACGCGATGAGATTCATTCTCCATCATATCCATTCAAGTATAATTATCATTTGATGATTCAAAAATAATGTTTAAGGACTTCATATCATTCTGAATATGAATAAGATACAACCTAACCATTACAAACATGGCTTACGTAACAAAACATATAAAAGAAAACGAGTCAGTTAACACCTAAAACGACAATAATATTAAGATATTATTAACAATGAAATGTTAAAAGATCATATATGATATCATATTAATATATATGATTCTTGTATAATTTAATAACAATTATTTCACCATTATACAGGAGGTTAACCTACCCTCATCCAAGGAAAAGTACAAGGTAAGGGTTGATTTCACCGTCTCTTCACTATTTGAGGTTGTTTATACGTAATTATCTACTGGGATCTCTTTATCATCGACATACATTTTCCTTAAAAATATATTAAAACAATTTTTCACTATTTACTAGACAAAGGGTTAATTTCATTTATACCCTTATGTGTTCTTAATGGAATCTTTCTGTCATTTTCCAAAAAAGGCACTTTTAACCTTTTCGACAAATTTAAGGTAAGAATGTTTTTTTTACTTATACTGCGGGTGCGGCTATTTACCGCCGTTATAAAATTGTCAAAGCTTCCCTTACAATCTTAGAAAGATATTTTTAAATTAAATGTTTTATTTTATAATTATGTGACTTTTAAATTATTTCAAAATGAATATTTTAAGAATTTATGAAAGGTACACTTTATCAAAATAAGAATTTTAAATGTTTTAAAGATTTATCTTTCAAAATCATTTTAATTAATATCCTTGTTTTCAAAATGATTTTAAGGATTTATTTATATGGACATGAATGTTTTGAAATGAATTTTTTTTCAAACGTTTCAAAGTGGTATGGGACACTTTGATTCAAAAATTTCTTTTAAATTACTTCCTTTATAAATGGGTGACTTTTCAATGATTTTGAGAAAAGTTATATTCCTCTCAAATGGTTTTTATTTCATCTATGTCAACATACATTGATAGATTTTACGCTTATTTGATGTTGATTTATTATGATACAACACTTCTATATTGTATTGAAGGTTTTGTGATATGTTTTAATTTGGATGTGGTATTTTTATACTATTCATAGTTTATAGTGAAAGTATTGAAATTTCGTATGCTAGTTTTAACACGAATGTTTATGTTATGTTTAAACCTTTTCATATGGGAATGCATTGGACTTAATATGTGATGGGTGGAGCCTACTATAGCTTCTCGATGCATCGGTAGGTCTCATGAGACAAACTAGTGTCTTGGCACAAGGCCTTGGAAAAATATTATTTGTAGTCTGGGCACGAGGCCTGGGCTATATGGTTATGATAGTCTGGAATAATTCATTCCATCATTATGAAACTGGTTATTGATATTGCATGTGATTATTCGATTAGTAGAATAACCATGTGAATATGTAAATGGAATTATTTCATTTTACTTTTTCCATACTATGTTGAATTTAAAGTTTAAAAGGGTTTTGTTTTAGTTATACATTGCCTTAAATTTTTATTCTTATTTATGAAAGTTTATGATTTATTGTTATCCTTACTAGGAATTTGATCTCACCCCTTTTCTATGTTTTATTTTTCCCAGGATGTGAAGAATTAATTTATGAATGACCTGCAGGGATACTATGTGGGGATATGAGTGTGGAATATAGAGACAATACATTGTTGTAGTTTTTCACTTAATGATGTAATGTCAAACGTTGTGAATATATCTAGTGTTTCCAAGGCTACTAAACCAATCGTTCTTTCGAGATTTGATCTTTCTCGTGATCATGCCAATGATATGTAAAAATGCACTGACTCTGGGTAACTGGGGTCATGGACTTACAATAAATGTCGAACAATGGAAATCTCAAGAAATTAAATGTTATATAAGAAATCCCAAACCTTATGTCTGACTTGACCCGTTTGTTTTTTAATATCTTGAATAATAAAAAACTATCAATTTATACTTTATTATTAATCTTTTTCAAGTCTATTATACCTTTAATATCAATAATTACCATGATATAAACACTAAGAAATCATTTATGTTAATAATGGTTGTTTTGTTGATATTTGGTACTTGAGTCAAAAATTAAGTTCTTATAATTACAAGTTGTACAAGTGGTTGGAATTACATTATATATATAATTATATTCATGATTTAGATATCATATATATAGTATATATCAATTATATATATCTATTTAAAATATTACATAACATTTGAAGATAAGAAATGAGATGCACCATTCATGGAGACGGTAAACCGTACGTACGCATGAACACTACTTTCATTTGTATTTCATATTTAATGGAATGAAAACATAATGATAAATAGGTATATTATAATTAAATTATAATACGAAATTATGTATATGTTACATAATTTCATTAACTTAATCCTATATATGTTTCTTGTATGTCATGCACGAATCATATCACCTTGAAGGGGTGGTAGTCTGCACTTCCTCAAATGAAATTGTTATATTTACACATATTGGAAATCATAAAGATATGTTTGAAAATAAAAATAACTGAATAATACTGAAAAAATAATCATAACATATATCTTATATAAATATATTGAAATCGTAATGGCCACTATGAGAGACGGTATAAGATAATTGAACAATTCTCATTTTTTGAGGCAGTAGTTCATCGTCCAAAGAAACAGTGTGTTCTCTAACCATTCGATGGAGATGTGTGTAAGTGTAGTTAAAATACATCACATAAAAAAACAAGTATATTTAGGATACTCCTGTTTTTATAAAATAAAGCAATAAAATTATAATATTGGGTTGGAGAAGTAAAATAAAACAAAAGAGCATTAGAGAAGATGTTAACTTTAAATCAGGTATCTTCCTTTGGTTTGAACCAAATGGTTTAATTGAATTTCGTTCTACCTAGAGGATGGATTATATGTGTAGGAGTGGGATTTATGGAGATTAATTGGGAATAGGTTGGCCACGTCGAGGGGATTTTGATGTGTGAAAATTGGGTTTGAATTGAGGGATTTTTATAAGGGGGAGGAGGGGCACTTTATGAATGATTTAAAATATTATTTTATTATATAATGATTTTCAATTTCTAGAAGTCCAACAATTATTATATCCAAATATAATATGACTCATGTTCTAAATAATTCATCCAATAATAATTGAATTGGTTTTGGACTTTTTGTTAATCTTTATAATCTCATTTATTTAAATCATTCATTAATGAGGTAAACACTGCATCATTATAGTGTCATTAATATTTTTATTTATATGATTTCTAAAAATTATTAAAAAAATATAATGATGTGTGAAATTATTATAACTTTTAAATGAATATTTATAGTCTACGAGATGACTTATATAAACCCATGTAATATTTGATTTACTAAAAGATATATGATAATGTCATTTTGGTATTTATGTTGAATTAATTAATATAAAGTGTCATTATCACTCCCATGTGGCTCCATGGCGTCCCAAAATCGACCC